>OX388323.1:5073660-5728722 GCA_947579605.1 Athripsodes cinereus
TTTAAATAGAATACTGCTTAAGATAATGTCTCTCTGTGTAAAGGAGTGGATGACCGGCTTTTTAAAGATTAAACATTATAAAACGAACTCGGTAAATATAGATTGAGATAATTTTGGATAGACATTTTAACAGGAAAACAGAATTTTCAGGAAGAATAAGAATGCAATTCTCAAAGAAGATTAATAATTATACGAATTTGAAGGAAGAATGTTATAAAAGATCACTTTTTTTATTATGCGGTTACACCTATTCACACAATAACTCTACTCTTTATATAAATGGAATCTACATCAACACATAAAGATAAAAAAAACACAGATTCTTACCCGTGACACTCAGCAATGACATTTCTAAAACGACACTTTTCTCCCCCGAAATTCTTCACTTTAAATTTAAAACCACGTAAAAAACACCAACACGATAGGTACTTATATTAAATTCCTTTTTGAATTATAATATTTTCATAAACTTTGTTATTACAGTAATGTTAAAATATTATAATTATTTGATGTCACAGAATAATCTTTTATTTATAATTCCACATATATTTATATATATTATAAACACTTTTGTGATTGTTATAGCACTTCACAATATGAAATATGATTCACCCTAATGGAGGTTTTTCAATAAACTTAGTTAAGTAAAGATAAGATAAGAACGGCTTTATGGAGATAATATGAATATACTGTTATTTATATCACTGATATTGTATTATTTATAAACTTATTACTTTCCATTTATTATCCACGATATATAACTTTAATATTGTACTGGTTATTATGTTTTTAAGTAATTTTCAATTCAAATAAAAGAAGAGCAGAAAGTTTTGCCTGATAATATTCTAAAATCGACCGATTATTAATATCTAATTACTTTCCTCCACTCGAGTACTAAAGTTGAAGATTTTAATAGCTAAGTTATAATATAAGTACTTACTTTGAAGTTTATGTATTATTTCAAAATATTATTTTATTATTAAGCGAACACATCAACAGAATATTATGTTTTTATTTAAAACATTGCGCCGCTACTTGTACTAAAAACTTTATGTATATATATTTTTTTAATTATGCAATCGAAACGCGCGAAATCTCAAAATCGTTTAATGAACTGTACGCAGTCGTGAATTTACGTAAATAATATTTCAGTTTTGAATTCAGGGGCCCCGATGGAGAGCCCCTGTATGGCCGCGGGCCGCACATTACAGCGGCCCTTGCGGCATCGACTGTGACTGACATTCAATGTTACACTATTCATTTTACCAACCGACAACCATGTTATACGCCATCTTGCGCATGCGCAGTTGAATATTGTTTCCAAATTCCTACATTTATATAAAAATAGGATAATTATTTGCCTTTTATGAAATACGTCTGAAATCTTAAGATTTCTATGACTAACTTCAGCTGTAATATAAAAATGTTTGTGTAGGTACCTACTATTTACATATTATATTATTAAACTACTAAGTTAAAAAAAGATACATCAACGGATTGTTATGAATTTTAGACTATAGATCAAATTGATCTAATAAGTACCTACACATTGCATACAAAAGGGTTGTTATTTCGATACATAACCTTTTAACATATGTACATTCAGTTGATACATTAAATAGTATGCGATCATTGATTTACATAATTATATCCATTGTTAACGAATTTTGTCCTGTCTATTTTATTTAACACAAATCAAATATTGAATTACATAAATGTCATTACCACAACTAGTACACAAAATAAGCCAACGTATTAGTTGGAAGACATCGTGTTTTAACAATAAACTCGCCCTCTGTACATTGAATTATATAACAGAAACTTTCGTGATACTTTGTTTTGATTTGTAATGTTGCAACCAATGTACCTACAGTAGAGAATAAAATAATAATAAATAATAATATTAATATTGTAAATTTTTACCCTTTTATTAAATTATAAACGAATTTATTTTCTGTTGATGGTACTCGCTGTTGGAATAGTTCGCCTTCCAGAAGGTTGCTCCCCACTCTCGAAGTGTTAAAGCGGACCTTCACGTATCGCTTTACCACACAAAATTTAGCGTCTGTTTTCTAGACTCTTTTCCTATCCATTCTCCTTTGAAGGTAACTAACTCATCTTTTCCTTTCTTTAAAGTTTTGTGTACATTTTAGAAAATCGGGTTAGTTGGAAGAAATCCATATATTGATTTGTATTGAAACTTACTTGTAATCGATTTACAGAAAGAATAAATAAATAAGCTGATGCAGCTGATCTGCTGGCTACCCCACTTGTGGGATATGCCGTGATGGTATAGTAATAGTAGTAGTATAAATAAATAAAAATGAATTAATTTAAAAACCAGAATAACAGTTTATCCGCGTTTTTTTTTCCTATTTCACAATACACCGTTCCTTATACGACGACATCAGACTTGAAGAGTGCCGCCAGAAAAGGTGACTCGATTTGGCGCCCTTGAGACGGTCTAGGGACCGTTAAACGGCGTCAAAAATAAAATCATCATCATCATCATCGATTAGTACAGATTAGCAGAGTCACTTTCAGAAAACATGTTTTAAAATATAAATGACAAAAAAATCTACTTGATTTATTTATCCATTCTTTACTGTACGTTGATAACTAAACTTACAATTTTCTAGAAAAATGTATTCAAATATGATATAATCAATATACAGAGGCGCGACCTCTTCCATCTAACCCAAATAACATTTAGTTTTTTCACTCCACAACATTTTTATGCTAATGTTCTTTTTCCATCAATTGCTAAAGTGTTTCATATCCTTTATATCTGACAAAGCCATAAAAGACACCCACAATAAATAAAAACAATGTTTTTCTAGCTTTACAACACCGATGCATTGATTGTAAGATTTGATCGGTCAGTTTCAATTTTTTTCCTAGAATTTCTAGTCTATGATATAAACTGATTAGGTACTGAAATAAGGTACCCTAGTTAGTTTATGCCATGTATTTGATAATGAAAAACGATGATATTAAATTATGAAGTCATTTATATTGACCATAAATTTATATTTATAAGTTATAGTGTTTCCCTCTGGAAACAGAGACCACCGGAGTGGAAAACTAATAGAAGAGCTCCGAGAAAAACGTGGCGCACATAGAATCCGACCTTCTCCACAGACGACTAAAGCCTAACACGATTTCGTCCACTTTGCTACATCCAACGGACGAGCTCACAAAATAAAACGATTTCGTCCACTTGGACGATCGCATCATATCATAATACAAAATTAATCAAAAGAGAAATTATCAAATATTATATAAGAAAGAATTTACATTATACATAAGAAAAGTATATAATTTGGCTCAGCCCCCAGCTTTATATGTACAAAGCACATATAAAACACATAGAAAATTAATTACATTATATAGAGAAAATACATAAAGAAAGTTACAGTTACATTTGCAAGTAAAACAGATTAATATATTGGCTCAAGTTCATGTCTAGGTATGATTCTACTGGTATGTGCAAGAGGAATGCATTGTGTGTGGGTGACAGTTACATACTTCAATTATACATATTATACTTACGTAAAGTTCAGAGAATTCTTTATCCTTCGGTTTCATCATTTTCTTATGGTCATCATATCATTATAGAATACTTAGGTAATTCATGCAATAATGTTTCTTCTGTTAGCATACTTTATATTGCAAAGATTCTACTTATATCTTTTCTTGAGTAGAATTATAGATTGATATTCATTTCCATTTTAGATTCTTGTACTCACGTCCCTTATAGATACTCATACAAAAGTTCGTTACATACAGTTTCACTCAGGGTTCGAACCCGAGGGTATCATAATATATTATTAAATTATTATATGCACAGCTTATTCCGGAATTAAACCTGGAATAACTCCTTTTTCGAGTACATTAATACATATCCAATAACAGTTACAAGTTTGGTACAATATCAATATCCAGCAATATCCACTTTTGGTATCTGTTTGTACGGAAGGTACATTTTATTAATAAAGGAAAGGTGGTTATGTAAAAGCAATAAAATTCGTAAATGGAGATAAAACAAGACAGTATGTATTGAATGAAAACAGGGATGATACATAACAATGGTTCATAGACTTATAACTCAATTATTAGAACATTACACAGACATTTAAACATATATAGTGGATTATACATAAAGTATGAGAGCAATGGTTATACCCTTGATTCAATACGGACATTTAAACAAAGTGGCAGGTACATAGATACTCAAATATTCAATACATAAGTGGCATTTACAATGGTTCTCAGATTATAATTAAACTTATAGCTTGGCGTGTACTTACAGATTAAATTACACGTTATTTACGCTTGGTTCCTATGTAACGGCGAATCAGATATATACGTTGACAAACGCGTAGATGACTTCCTATGTTGTTCTGCTATACCGTCTATACAGACAGTGGGTGGATCCTCTAAGCAGGTCTTGTCTATTACCAACAGACAATTACAAGTGGCCTGGTGTCACACGCTGGTCCAGCCTACGGTACATTCGTTCAGGAAGGGATTTCTTAAAGACGACTACATGTTCCTCTGTATATTATGTTGACGAATGTCTCTATTTATTCGATATTAAGTATAGCGTCGCGTATTTCCTGTTAATATCTACCAAGATGTATATTTATTATTACATCACATAACGTTGGTATTATACTGATCAGACTTTATACATCACTCCAATACGCGGGTATTTAATAACAGTTTAATTACTTTTACTATACACATAATCCATTTCTATTCACATGATACGTTACACTTTTGGTGGGAAACAAGGCCGACTGGCGAGAGTTATTTTATCGATTAATTATCATTATCACGTAGGTGGAGAACTATTTTCACCATATCAGGATCAGAAATATAAAATCCATACATTATGGTATTTAAGAAACTACATTATTTTGCGTCGCGAACTATTATTATTAAGAAATTTACTAATGGCGGGAAGACATTACATGTTTATACAAGTTCCACATTAACAGCACTATTATGAGGTATACACTACTCAAATTACTATATTATTTCGTACGGATTATCCATACAACCTCTGCAATAACTATTTGTAATATATATCTATTATTATTAAGAATGGAATACTGTCTTATTGAGTTCGCGGGTACCCACGGAGACAAGCTCCGTGGAGGGATGTTTATTTCTCCAATGCGACAGGCGAACTGACTTGCTTGCGAGCGACGCGAGGACCTCTCATGTCGACCGTTTACTTCAACCGTCGTTTTGGCGCATCGACAAAATCATACGTTTGGCGTACAAGGTTAGAGAAACACGTGTTAAGGATATGATTTCCATAACGTCTAATTATTATTACGAGTGACCCCGTGGACAACAAATGAATGTAGGAACATTAGCCAGTATGAACTTCTCCGCAGCGATTATTTAATGCGTAGCATTCTCCCTTTCGGCCCCTCTTGAAAATTTGAAGAGAAGCGACAAATTTTCAAGTTCCCCAATTATACAAAAAAAATTGAGAACCACTACAAAAATTGTTGAGAACCACTGGTTACATGAAAAGATTGAATACCACTGGTCACATAAAAAAGTTGAGTACCACTGGTTACGTAAAAAGTTGAGTACCACTGGTTACATAAACAGTTATATAGGTACACAAACAATTACAAACAAACAATTCAAAATGGTGGCTTATATACTATTACAATTGTTTCTTACATACTATAGCCCATTCAATTATTATTATTAAACACTCGCGGTAAATTGCCCATAGTCAAAATTGATGCGAACTGTTTTCATATTTTGACTTACACTTTTTAATAATAACACAAAATTCACTTTGGTTGTTTTAGTACGGGGCTCTTATCAAAAGTTTGAGAGCTACAATCATAACAATACAATAGTACATAGAGGTGGGTATATATATAGACAGGTGCATATGTGCATGTATACGAAAAACACAGGTCATGAAAACAACAACTTTAAACATTTTACAATACAATTTTATAAGAAACTCAGGATCTGTAGTACGTTTCAATATACGGTTCGTTCTACACTGGTGATAAAATTCTTTCTTTCAATTTATCAACATACGTACGTTTCATTGATGGATTCCTTTACTACGATCGACGACAAGTTAACATTTTTAACATGACAAACATATAAAACAAAAGTTACATACTTAAGAAGTTGGTTTACATCATTCTCGATTCCAGTTACATGTATCCGGCAAGGGAAAAGTAACATAAAGGAATTTAAATAAATATAAACAATTTTGTATAGATGGAATTAGAGATACTACATTTACGCTTCATTTTACCCATTAAGCTTAATAGCACTCATATACAAGTGATTTCATGTACCATATACCATACAAAGATATTGGCAAAGCACAGAAAGAAATCATACATAATAAGGACATATACATAATAGAAAAACAATTTACACGCAGACATGACATAATGGTACATCACGACGACTGCAATCACATTTACAGTAACCGATATTCATTATTGGCGTCAAATCCTTCTACGCATATTACATACGACACAGTTCTCACACAGAGACAGATTTCTCACACAGAGATAATCTCAGAGGGAGCTACCCTCACACAGGCTTAATACATGACAAATACATTGAACAACTTTCGATCTTTGCTACACAATATACAAGTTACAAGTTCAATAAATTCTTTACATACATCATTATTCAAATTCAACATTAACTTCTTCATTCAGGGCTCACCTTTCATAAACAGATTCATACATCATCTTTATTCACTAACATACAATTAATTAAAATTATCCCATTGAATATCTGCAGCCAACAATCCACTACAGGTTTTATTCTGTGTCCTTCATAAGCCATTCCCGTTCAATGTCAAAATGTTCTATCACATTTTCCAATGTATTCAAGCAACATAAACAAATTTTCACAAAGTCACAAAAGTATTCAATTTAACAAGGGATCTACTATATCCAAACATTTCCAATTACAATTCATAAGAGATTACTACGTGTCCTACACGGAATTAAACGTCATATAAACTCAAACTTCAAAATAATAGGCATGAACGATTAGCAATCACATTGTCTACATTCATCAAAAAGAGCATTACGATTTATCTTTCACACATCCAGATAACATCGTCTCTATATCGATTACACAAAAGTCACAAAAAAGTATTTAAACACATCTCTCCTACCACGGCTGTACACATTACATAAACATAACTCATTTTTTATCAAATAGCGTTCGTTAGTTTACCTTAACGGGACAATTCACTTAACGGACTCAGTTCTCAAATAAACAAGGCATAGGTTACTTCAATATGTCACGCTGATAATAAGCCGCAAAAGTCACATTATTACATTTCAAGAAAATTAATTACTTCACAAAAGATAACAAATTCCGTACACGAAGGGTTAATATTTAACAGCAAAAATTCTACAACGTTACATGGTTACTTCTTTAATTTCCAAAAAAATTTACAAAACATCATTCTACTATTTACGATAATGTCAAAATTTTCAACGATGGTCATCAAAGGGTTAACTGTTTCTTAACTAAATTCAAAAATTCAGTTACAGTTCACAACTTGACATTAAAAAAAATTCAATTATTATTCACAAAGGGTTAACAAATTCGGTCATGTTTCACTAAGGGTTAAGTGTATTTATTTTTCAAATTTCGTGAACGGTCGTGAAGGTTTAACATTATTCACTTCGATTTTTTTTTTTTTTAACTTTAATTTTCTCAAAACAAAAATATTTGTTTAATATTATTCATCATTATTATTTCGTCACATCACTACGTACGCACATATATATTCTTATCAAAACTCTACTACGCATACATTTTATTACAATAACGATCATTTAATATTATTTCTCCAAGAGTTCAATAAGGATATTTATTCCAAATACAACATTTTACTGTTTCAAAAAATTTAATTCAATTTAATATTTAACATCGATTTTTATTCTCAGTTCGAAAATGAATTTACTATCAAAATAACATTACAACAAAATTCTGTTTACCGGCGAAGTTCTTTGTACACTTTGGTTTATTATACACATAACACTATGGGTACATATTATTTCGTTTCATTCCAATATTATTATTTTCAACTATACCTTTTACTAATATTTTGGACTTCCCGATTTGTGTGTTCATCTTACCATTACAATGTCGAGGTAAGTTTGCGCGCTGTCTCTCTTTCTCATGCGACGTATAGGTACATACATACTATGCTGTGTTTCATTTCTTAATAACGGACTTCTCCCTACGAACGGAATAGTTTACACTATTTCAAAACCTGACTGCACACAATTGTGTTCTGTATACGCGCTCTCGATGGTACATACTACATGTTGTATAGGTAGGTATGTATACTGCGGTATAATAATATTATCGTTCTAATATTATATCTATTCTTACGGCGTTCGCACACGCGACGTATAGATACACACTATATTTTCATTATGTTATGTAGGTCGGTTTTCGATGTCTTGTTTACCGCTTAATACGAGACATTTACAACAGAATATTTTCACCATACAATTCTTTCTATACGGCATCGGTTTTTTACTCCACATTATAACAATACTCGCGACAAAGGTTTGCGCTATACACCAATACATTTATTTTTTAAATACGGACATTTAAATTATCCATTTTACGATTCCTGTTTCGTTTCTAAAATTGTTTTCACATACATACACACATCAAAATTATTACATTTTCAATTAATATCAATACACATAATTACACAATAAAGATAAGAATTCTGAACTTCACGATTAGGTATATTCACCACACAATACATTTAAAATTTTCGGGCCAACAACTATGCGAGTTGTACGATCCAGGACGAGCTGCCCAAAATAACACGATTTCGTCCACTTTGCTACATCCAACGGACGAGCTCACAAAATAAAACGATTTCGTCCACTTGGACGATCGCATCATATCATAATACAAAATTAATCAAAAGAGAAATTATCAAATATTATATAAGAAAGAATTTACATTATACATAAGAAAAGTATATAATTTGGCTCAGCCCCCAGCTTTATATGTACAAAGCACATATAAAACACATAGAAAATTAATTACATTATATAGAGAAAATACATAAAGAAAGTTACAGTTACATTTGCAAGTAAAACAGATTAATATATTGGCTCAAGTTCATGTCTAGGTATGATTCTACTGGTATGTGCAAGAGGAATGCATTGTGTGTGGGTGACAGTTACATACTTCAATTATACATATTATACTTACGTAAAGTTCAGAGAATTCTTTATCCTTCGGTTTCATCATTTTCTTATGGTCATCATATCATTATAGAATACTTAGGTAATTCATGCAATAATGTTTCTTCTGTTAGCATACTTTATATTGCAAAGATTCTACTTATATCTTTTCTTGAGTAGAATTATAGATTGATATTCATTTCCATTTTAGATTCTTGTACTCACGTCCCTTATAGATACTCATACAAAAGTTCGTTACATACAGTTTCACTCAGGGTTCGAACCCGAGGGTATCATAATATATTATTAAATTATTATATGCACAGCTTATTCCGGAATTAAACCTGGAATAACTCCTTTTTCGAGTACATTAATACATATCCAATAACAGTTACAAGTTTGGTACAATATCAATATCCAGCAATATCCACTTTTGGTATCTGTTTGTACGGAAGGTACATTTTATTAATAAAGGAAAGGTGGTTATGTAAAAGCAATAAAATTCGTAAATGGAGATAAAACAAGACAGTATGTATTGAATGAAAACAGGGATGATACATAACAATGGTTCATAGACTTATAACTCAATTATTAGAACATTACACAGACATTTAAACATATATAGTGGATTATACATAAAGTATGAGAGCAATGGTTATACCCTTGATTCAATACGGACATTTAAACAAAGTGGCAGGTACATAGATACTCAAATATTCAATACATAAGTGGCATTTACAATGGTTCTCAGATTATAATTAAACTTATAGCTTGGCGTGTACTTACAGATTAAATTACACGTTATTTACGCTTGGTTCCTATGTAACGGCGAATCAGATATATACGTTGACAAACGCGTAGATGACTTCCTATGTTGTTCTGCTATACCGTCTATACAGACAGTGGGTGGATCCTCTAAGCAGGTCTTGTCTATTACCAACAGACAATTACAAGTGGCCTGGTGTCACACGCTGGTCCAGCCTACGGTACATTCGTTCAGGAAGGGATTTCTTAAAGACGACTACATGTTCCTCTGTATATTATGTTGACGAATGTCTCTATTTATTCGATATTAAGTATAGCGTCGCGTATTTCCTGTTAATATCTACCAAGATGTATATTTATTATTACATCACATAACGTTGGTATTATACTGATCAGACTTTATACATCACTCCAATACGCGGGTATTTAATAACAGTTTAATTACTTTTACTATACACATAATCCATTTCTATTCACATGATACGTTACACTTTTGGTGGGAAACAAGGCCGACTGGCGAGAGTTATTTTATCGATTAATTATCATTATCACGTAGGTGGAGAACTATTTTCACCATATCAGGATCAGAAATATAAAATCCATACATTATGGTATTTAAGAAACTACATTATTTTGCGTCGCGAACTATTATTATTAAGAAATTTACTAATGGCGGGAAGACATTACATGTTTATACAAGTTCCACATTAACAGCACTATTATGAGGTATACACTACTCAAATTACTATATTATTTCGTACGGATTATCCATACAACCTCTGCAATAACTATTTGTAATATATATCTATTATTATTAAGAATGGAATACTGTCTTATTGAGTTCGCGGGTACCCACGGAGACAAGCTCCGTGGAGGGATGTTTATTTCTCCAATGCGACAGGCGAACTGACTTGCTTGCGAGCGACGCGAGGACCTCTCATGTCGACCGTTTACTTCAACCGTCGTTTTGGCGCATCGACAAAATCATACGTTTGGCGTACAAGGTTAGAGAAACACGTGTTAAGGATATGATTTCCATAACGTCTAATTATTATTACGAGTGACCCCGTGGACAACAAATGAATGTAGGAACATTAGCCAGTATGAACTTCTCCGCAGCGATTATTTAATGCGTAGCAAGCCCGAGGATGCAAAAAACATTGCTACTGACACAAAGAGCTGGTCAGAATTGGTTCAAGACCTACGGGGGGCACCCACTGCCGCATATAAGAAGAAGATAAGTTGTGGTTTTTTGCAAGAAAAATTTAACTTGTCTTATTTCGACATTTTTGATCAAGTAACATTTATAAACTTTTGTGCTAGCGCTGATTATTGTTAATGCTATATGCTTTCGCGGACTGTTGAGTATACATAGATGGTGTCAAAAATATAAGCAAATGTTGCAAACGAGACAAACTAGGGACCTACAAAATAAACTACGACTGTATGTGTATCTGCATGTATCTCTCTCTCTATACCCTCACGCCGTGTCCCAGGAGGAGAACGGAACGCCATATATATATCCTTACATACTTCTTTCGCTTCCTCCACATTCATCCAGTTTCTCATACATGTTCGCCGATTTCTATAGGATTTGATCCACGTGCAAATTCTGTTGGTCAATTATCTGAAGTATGATTACGCAACAGAATTAAATTTTTCATAATGCTCTTCATCTCGTAAATATTTATTTGGTAGTAAATGGAAAGTAAGGGCTTCCCCAGCATTATGTTATATCACTTGAGATGAAACAGCATCTAGAAAAAAATAACCCCGTCTTCTTCTCCTTCGTGTGAAATTTTGTATTAGGTATTCTGAGAATATGAGAAATTTTCCGATGTGTAGCGAATGAATGATGAAAGGATGACGAAGAAAATATTAATATATAATTCTTTTTGTCTCATACTCGTATACGAGTATATATGATGATATAAAAAAAATATATATATATATATATACCTATATATATTATTTTGTTAACACTGTAATGTAATGATGATGTGCAAGAAGAATAAATAAATAAATAAATAAATGTTTGAAAAAGTATTAAACTGTGCAAATTTATTTAAACACCGCTTCGGTATGGCCTACGCCAACAAAGGTTGCTTGTTGCGTTTTATGTAAGATATAATTATTTTTCATGTTTTATAAATAAAGTTTTATTGATTAATGTTCGATCAATACTATTATTATTCTATATCTAAAAGAGGGGTGTGAGAAAACGTGAAAGTCTGAGAACTACGTGACTGGAATATGTGAATCGAATTCTAAAGGATAGCCGCGTCTTGAGCAAGAGAAATCGGCGTCCACCTATGAGAAGTTGCATGAATGTGGAAGAAGCGAAAGTAATAAGCAAGGATATCTTTACAAGTAGGTATCTCTTAAAAATTAAAAAATTAACGCGATTTTTTTCCGAAAACACGTGTAATTACAGAGGAAAATATTTATAGCGGCAGTTTATCTTGAAATACGTTTGTACTGACAAACGTTTTAAAACATGGGTGTTGGTTGTCATTCAATTTTAAAAATTAAACCTTTTTCCTAACACTACAGAAATAATCGAGAAATTTACATAAAAATACTTTTAATGATCATTTAGACGTGTTAGTTAACAAATAAACTTTTATATTTAAAACATATTTCCCCAGAAAAATAAACACAATTTTAACTCACTCGTTTTTTGTTCTTTCATTCATTCATTCATCATATTTTGAGAAAGTTTGTGCCGTGCATTTTTACCCTCACCTACTTTTGAATAAATACCTACTGTAAGATCGCATTAGTCAAAAGTTGTAGGTAGGTAGATATTTTATATAGTTTTATTTTGCTAGTCCGTAAAACTTCAAGTAACAATAATAATAAACTATATTGTACAAAATATTTAGACAAAACAATAAGATCACAACGTGGTGTATACAAATAATTTTGCACAATAGGCGAGTTTATCTTATAGATGCAATATCTTCCAACTAACCCAAGTACAACATAAGTTCATTATTGATGATGCACAGAAAACTAGAATATGTTTATTCATAAAATACCTACTGGTTACCCCACATAGAAGAGATGCTGAATGATAATATAGATATATAAATACATTGTATAATATTTTTCTTTTTCAAAGGCCATCCAATTTTGATGTTGTTTTTTTTTTTATATAAAAATAATAATTTGACATACGAAGATAGTAAATAAAGTTTGCCTTTACATGTAGGTAGGCACATAAATTAATATCATAAGTAAATTTCAGTAAAACTTTAGTTAGAATATACATAGGTACAAAAATAAATGATTAATAACAATTTTTCACATATCAAACTGTTTTTATTGACTAAAAATATGAATATAAGATAATTACATTTTTAACTCCGTAGCTAATTCAAACATCGTTAATCAATTTTTTTAAGGTAAAACAAAAACGTGTTGTGCAAATGTAATTTTTTTAACATTAACATTTTCAATAGACGAAATGGTGTCAATTTATGACGTTAAAATACACAACTGAATACTGGGGTGGCAAGGTCTTTAATTCGGACCTGGAAAGCTAAGCTAACGATAAAATGACTAATATTCCCCAATGCTTTTAAGGATGTTTCTAAGAATGTGACGTAACGCAATTCAGAGAATTTTCAAACGGTTCAAATTCCATGCGTGTGACGTCACATAATACTGTCTACTAATACTACTACATTAATAGTACATCTTATATTATGTACGTTCGTATGTATGTATACATTGTAATTTTTATCCGTAAGCAAGCGCAAGGAGCGCTCACTACGAACCATGCGGAACGAATGTTTGAAAACGTCCACACTACATACGCAGAGGGTGAAATAATATCGATTGATGGCGAGTGCAGTAGTACCGTCTCATTTTTAATTGTGCTGTATATGAAACTCTAGAAAAGGATGTAGATGTGTATCATCGTATTTGTGAGATTTTCAAGTGGTATTGTTAATCTAACTCTTTAGTAAAATGCACGGAGAGATATAAAGTGAATGTTATTACCGTAAATTACTGATTTTTCTAAGCGCACGTTTGAACTAAAAAACAATATCATTCTCATTATCATAAAAATATGACTCATCAACTTTTGCTTCATTACCATACAAGTAAACTAGTGGTTTACTCAGAAAATCATAATATCAACAATAAATGTAAGGTAGAACAAATTTGAAAAAAAAAAATAACAAAATAAAGCAAGACTTTGAAACAAATAAGAAAATACCTAATATGAAAATATCTGTGGGGTATGCAGAGAAAAAATAGTAATGTCATGCGATTTCCTAAACACACATCCAGATTTTTCTCGATAGGCGCTCGTCCAAGAGGATTTGATATACTTGCTAAATAAAAACTTAGGTATACTTTGTTTTGAAAGACCTTGTGGAATAAAATATTCTAACCGAAGTTACCGTAAAATTATAATGTCACATAATAAGCTTCATGAGTATATTCTAACGTCAAAAGAGTAGAAGACCCCGTTTTATTGGTAAAAGAAAGAAAACTACTACTACTACAACTATACCATCACGGCATATCCCACAAGTGTGGTAGCCAGCAGATCAGCTGCATGTAAGAAACATACAAACTGTCCTCTTCGTGCCAGTATAAAAGCAAGAAATATGAAAAATACCAGTATAAAAGAAAACTTATACCTACAATAAAAGAAAAGAAAGCTTACACTACTGTATAACTACAAACATAATTAACATGCGTATTGCGGTGAAAGTATTTCATCCACACTTCTCTGCATTATAAAACCTGCAGGGCTACTCTTGACAAAACTAAACTCGATCTTAATCTTGTCTTGATCTTGATCATACGACGCACGAAGTGACTATTGGCCAAAAATACACGAAAACCGATCGCGCGTTAGCGTTAGCGCGGTGTTTTTGACCATAGTCCCTTCGTGCGTCGTATGATCAAGATCAAGATTAGATTAAGATCGTGTTTTGTTTTGTCAAGAGTAACCCTGCAGGCAAGTCTTAAATGATTAGTGATAATCACACAAAAGCGCAGTCTGATACCGGGAAAACATTACTGGTCCTGATTGATATCCAGGGTAACAAAGAATAAGGTTCAAATATGGATTCAAAATACCAGCTAAAATATTTGTGCTCAATTTTTGTAAGAATTTTGCAACTAGGTTGGTATTTACTTTTGAATTTTGGTGCAAATTGAATAATTAAAATCCCGTGGAGCACCCGGTAAAGAATTGGTCTCCCACTCTTCTGCGTAAGTTATCGAGTGTCCTGTAAAAGGCAGGTGTTCGAAAAAATTGAGACATTTTACATCTTAAATTCAGCGATGAGGTTTGCCACCCATCCTGAATGTCTTGATTTTATATTGGCACGGAGAGGACAGTTTTCATGTTTCTTACATGCAGCTGATCTGCTGGCTACCCCACTTGTGGGATGTGCCGTGATGGTATAATAATAATGAATAATTAAAAATAAAGCAAATAAACGATTTTTGTACTATTTTTTATAAACAGTTTTATAAACAGAAGAGCGATCGAGGACAAATTTAAAACCGCGATCGAGCGCGTCGTGACGTGGGGCAGTGTGAATAGGCTTGTCTTCTCACCGAGCAAGACCTCCGCGATGTGGTTGAAGAGTACGCTTGGAAGGGGCAGAAACCCGGTCCTTCGGATGAGTGGAACACCCGTCAGGGTGGTCGATGAAGTCCGATATCTGGGTGTTATCCTGGACAGAGGCTTTTCCTTTCTTCCGCACGTGAGAGCGACTGCCGATAGAGCGAAAGTACTGTTTTTTACTCTTCGCAGACTGAGTCGTGGTACATGGGGCCTGAGGTCGGGGACTGTGAGAGCCATATATCGGGCGACGTACGTGGCGCATGTCACGTATGCTGCCCGTGTTTGGTCGCACAGACTCTTGGTGGGCTCTGTGTCGACGGCGGTCTTGAGGGGACAAAGACTCCCGCTGCTCGCCGTCACTGGTGCGTATCGTACAGCCGCTAGCGATGGCCTTCCAGTCATTGCTGGCGTACTGCCCGCCGATTTAGAAGTCTTAGACAGTGTGGCCAGACGTAGGATCAAGGCGGATGGTAGAGTAGAGCATCTCGGTATTTCCGTTCAAGCGGAACCCGGAATTAGGGGAATAAGTAGGGCATTCAGCCGAATTAGAGAGAGAACGTTGGAAGTGTGGCAAGAAAGATGGGACCGGGGGAGAACCGCTAGGCTTGTCTACGGTTTTCTCCCGGATGTGAGAGAGAGGATTAAAAGGCGTTTCCTGTCCTTTGACCACTTTTCTGTTCAGTTGGTGACGGGCCACGGGGAGCTAAAAGCCAAGCTCGTTGAGCTTGGGCTTGCGGACGACCCGTGGTGTGCTTGTGGGACGGGAGCTCAGTCTGCGGGGCACATCCTGTGGGAGTGCCCATTGATGATGGATGCAAGAAACGTGATGATTGATAGTATGAGTGATGACACTCCTAGACCCTTCTGGTCTGCGGAGTTGATGACTTGTCCTGGGAATTTCAGGGCCTTTTTGAGGTTTGTAGATGTCTGGGTATCTCGGTGGGATCTCCTGCGTGAGCCAGGCTCGCTTAGGAGAGCTTGATGGTTGATTTTGCCTTGTGTGATTGTGGCTGTCGCGGGCGAACTCGTTTTTTTTTTCGTCTTTGTGTTGTCCTGTCTCCCTTGGTGGAGAGTATTAGGTCTGGTTGGGATGTCCCTTGGGGAGGGAAACGTCTCTGCAACAGCCCCGGTAACGGCGACCCTCGGGTTCGCCGGACTGAATAACCTAGGAAAAGTCTCTGGACACCTCAACTCAGCTTTTGTTCCAGAATATTATGCAATTATTTTGTAACTATATTACGCACTTTTACTTATTATTATTTTGTAACTTTTGTAACCTAGGTTAAGATAACTTGTTTATTTGATTCCTTTTTTTTGTATAGATATATGTATTATTACTATGTTTGCTTCTCTCGTATAAAGGTACATAATAATAATAATAATAATAATAATAATCTTTATTGCACAAAATTAGTATACAAAGAATAAAAAAAAAAACATGACAACATTACCACTGAATACATAATTTTGTGCAATGGGCGAGTTTATATATTTATTAGTTTATTTATTTTTAGTACATCGAAGGAGTTTAGTCAAAAGATTTCACACGGAGGTTTTGGCGGTTTGGTGGTTTGGCCGGCCAGCCCTTCAGGCTGCCCACTATGGCGCCTCCGGTGTGGACAAGATTTGTTAAGTGTAGAATTTCGGATAAATGGAAGTCCCCAGACTTCTGCGGTATCCGGGTGGACGGTGGGTCCTTCAATGTATTTTTTATAAAAAAAATCGGAGTGACCGCTGTAGCTGCCATAATTCAAAGTATCAGAATCGCTATTTTTCTTCTATTGTTTCTATATTATATTAACGTATTTCTTCTGCTACGATTGTTTGTATACTTATTATATAGGTATTATGAGATATGTATTTTTCTGTTATAACTGTTTTAATAATCATCACAACTATGTAACTATTAGATATAAAAATCATAATTTCTTTATTGTTGTAATAATACAATCATATGATAGGCATACTTATTGCCTGGAGACAATTTTTCCAAGGAAACATGTATACAAGCGCCATAATTAATCTATTAATCAACAATCGGTGTAAATGCTAATTATTTAGAACTTTATGCTGAATATTAGCAGAATAATTTAATATTTACCGTGTGGTTTGCTATTACTGGAATATGTGGTATATTGTTTTAATTACTAAGGCATATTAATTAATTAAACACCTTTCTGTCAGTATGACACATCGTGGGATGAAAGAAATTATTACACGATGAAAATGTCACCGCTGCATAGTAAAATTATCTCAATAGTTATTTTTATTGTTTTGCAGTCTGTTATTTATTTATTTATTTATTTATTGATGCATCAACGGCCCACAGGCCTTTTACAAGTAAGGTTGGCACAATACGTTATATAATGATGATGAGCAAAATAAATAATTTAAGTACAAGTGAGCACCTTTAGCCATAGTTTGTGTTTAGTTTGCGTTAGTTTTTCTCTTTCCAATTAACTCAATGCTTATTTAACAAACGAATGATGTATAATATATTTATTCTCAATTTTTGTTCATTTATTTATTCAAAACCAGTTACACACTTCAGACAACACATACAAATAAATACAAACAATATAATTATCTTTCAAGAGACCATACATTGTGTATTTAAAAGTGTATAAAAATTATGTAACTTTTTTATATATTTTATTAGCCCATAAGGTTGTCATGTAATATAATAAATAAAATATTAATAGAAGTTGTTATTAATTGTAAAAAAAAATATTGCACCCAAAAATAATTGTATAACAAGCAATTTTATTGCTTTTAGTCAATCTCTAATAGCCGATTATAAATAAATAATAAGGATTTGAAAAAAAAAAAATATAAAAAGGTACCTATCTTCTCTTTGATTTCCATAGTTTTTTTTTAAAAAAACACTGCGTTAATATAAAATACAACCTTATGAACCTTTCACAGTAAGCTAAAAGTTTATGTCGTGAAAAGGGAGTTTGCCAACTTGCCAAATTGGTCTTTTTTTCATTGGTTTTCCTTCCATCCTGAATGTCTTATTTTTTGTTGGCACAAAAAGACAACTTGTATCGTAATAACAATCATTTAGTCCTCTGGCTCCTTGTGGTATGTATTTTAATAAATTTAAATAAAATCGATACTTTCATTTGACAATATGAAGTCTAACATATAATTATTGATTAAAAGTTATGGAAATAAACTTTCAGAAAGTTATAATAACTGCCCTCAGTTCATAAACAACAATTATTATAATATATTGTATAACTTCTTTTAAAAACTTTTCATGTTTACCACACAGAAAACTTTCCCCGCCGCAGTTAAAGTTACCCTGCAGAAAAGGTTGTGACCCGCGCTTAAGTCGAGGCTGAAATGTGTAGTAATTGCCGCTTACTCATACCAAAAGCATTGGTGACAGGGTGTGTTAATATGCTACGCTGATACAAAAATATACGTATGAAAACTCACTGAAAGCTTTTGATGACTTTCAGAAGATGTCTCTTTTCTTTGAGACGAATAATTTCCTCGATTTTCACGAGAGGCGAACAAAGTACTTTTATTCTATTCGTCTCAAGTCCAGCTACTCGTTTGTGAATGGTTTAGAAAAAAAAAACAGGAGATAGGTTAACACTGAAAGATAAGATGCTTTAGTTGTTCTTTGCTTTTTTGTTTTGTGCATCATAATTTTATTTTTCAGGTAATGTTGTAGTTTATTTATTTTATTAGGTATGAAATACAAGTATGGCTCAAAATATATACAAGAAAACTCAATTGATTTCCCTAGTTACTAGTACACCAGAAGAATCAGTTAAAAAATCCGAACCCCTTTGCACTATCCAATCAAAAACAATTACGAAAAATCAATTTTTATCTTTTAACAAGACTAAAATTTGTGATGTGCCACAATCATACATTTTCTTTTGAAACTAAATTATTTGTAACTGCTGGAAAATTCCAATTGCCAAATCAAAGGTCTACGATGATAAGATATATTGCAAAAAAGTGTATTTAATAACTAGAGTTTTTTTAAATGCACCGTTTTTTGGGCAAACCACCGCAAGAGCCCATTTAAGAATCATAACACCTCCTGAATAATAGGGCCCTTAACCTTGCCTTGAATACCTCCACACTCACCAGAGTTCACAGATCACATGGATTCTTTCCACAGAAACGAATATTATAATAATTTTATATTTATATAGTAATATTATATTTATATAATAATGAAATGTAGGAGTACTGTAGGTATTTAATCCTATCCTATTTCCGTTAGCGATATGCAATCTTGAGCATGGGGTGAAAAACTTACTCCTTTTAGATTTTTTCTTTTACTTGCCAACAAATATCTAACATCTATTATAATTGTGTAATTTTCATAAATAATTCATCAAGCATCATATAAATATTGTAAGATTAATTTTAATAACTTTCTGGCTTATTTTCACGTGGGAAGCTGGAAGAATATCTAATGTGGTAATAAGTTCGATAATTGGATCTATATAATAATTATGTTTTAAACTGATTATATATATATATATACAATTGATTTCATACATTAGTAGGCAAATGAATAAATTACACAAAGACCTTTAGAGAATGTGTGAGGTCGATATATACATATTTTTTAGAGAATGTGTGAGGTCGATATATACATATTTTTTAGAGAATGTGTGAGGTCGATATATACATTTTTTTTTTAGGCAGGTACAGAATTTTATTTTCTCTTACTTTAATTGCTTACTTACACACTTTTTATATAATTTATTTGGTTAACAGTTTCATTGTTTATTTTTTAACGTAGGTAAAAAATATTATTTATTAACTTGTGGCTTTAAGACACTACAAATTTTCTTTTTATCGAAGGCATGTGTCACGTATTTTTAAATACGTACATAATATAGAATCTAAAAATATTCACTCCCTGTTTGGCGCTTTACCAGTGCTAACAAAATGGATATTACAATTTTATCTTTTAAACTATGTATATTTTGATTTCTCGACTTGTAATCTATACAACAACAATCTTTTATTTATTTAATTTATACAATGTTTACAGGATCACTCAATTACCAGCAAATGTTAATTATAATATCATATACTTCAATGGATTTCTGAATAGTCTTCTCCAGCTATTTTAAAATGTCTGCCACGTGAGATTTTTTGGCTGTTTTTATTATTTAATTTGTATAAACAACGTGTCTTATGATAAACTGCCAAGATGCTACGTGTATGCGATCTCAAATTTTTCATATTGAAATTGCGAATGCAATTATTTTCAGATGTAAAAATCGTTATGGTGCAATAATCCGGTCTTTAGGAATATTTTGAAATAATTTATTTGTTATTTGCTACATAAATATAATAATTATAATAATAAAAAATTTATTGCACAAAAAAACAAACAATATTAAAATATAAACATTGTAGAACCAGACATATAAATCTGTGCAATGGGCGAGTTTAACCCAGAAGCGCGATATCTTCCAACTAACCCATATACTTCTGATGCCTGATTTTTAGCTAGTTTTAAACAATGTTCTGTAATACTACGATAGGTCTTACTTCATAGAAATATGAGAGAAGCGCGAAGCCTGGAAAAGTCAGGTATTATTCATAACAATCCAGTTAGTGTATCATGAGAGAAGATGAAATATAATATATATTAAATGTTATGTATCATACTATACACCTATAGGTACATATAATTTTGTTTATTCAACCGACTACAAATTTTTATGTAGGGTATCAGTATAAATACGTCATATTGAATTGTATTTTTAACATATATAACATAATATTGTTTTTATTCTTATTATAAAATAAGGGAACCCAGATAACAAGGGCTTTTTATGTCATTTGATAATTCCAATATACATTATGAATAGTCGTAGACTTTTTTATAAAAGTTCATTTCAATAATAACTAATAATAAATTTTATTACACAATAAGGAGCATACATAATTAGAAAGTTATACAATAATGTGATGCAAATAAATGATACTGTGCAATGGGAGAGTTTATTGCAGAAGCGATATCTTCCAACTAACCCATTTCAAATTTTCGATTTAAATTTAACTAGTGGCATATGATTTTAAATTCTTTAGAAATTAAAATGTAGATATTGTTATTATGTAGGTATGTGATATATTATAAATAAATGTGTTTTAAATTAGTATCAGCATAGTGATCTGATCTACCATTCTAATTATTATAATATGTACATATGTAAGAAGGTAAGTTACATAGTTGTTTGTTGGAGCGTAATATGTCTACCTAAAAAGATACGACCGCGATTCCGCGTAGTGCGTTCTCATTTGAAGTATATTACTATACAACGGTATAAAGTTTTAGGGGTTGTATAAATTCACCGAGTCAGGTCCGGTATTGGGCGGGGTAGGTAGTGCGCGCGCGTCTGGTCGATTTAGCGCCACAGGTGCCCAGAAATGGTGCGTACCTAATTTCCCTCAAACGTAAATTATATTAATGGTAAACTTTGTTTAACATAGCTATGCAATGGTTTCGTACAAAGACACTCGATACATTTGGTTGAGAATCTCTAGTGTTGTCATTGTACGCTAGAATATCTCGCTAGTATAATGTTGCTATAAATACAACATTTTTAATATTGTCAACAGCTTTCACGTACTGTAACAGTAGCTGATATTATATTTCAGCAATTCCAAGAACTTGAGGCGTATTATATTATATTAATTATATTACATATTAATAATAATATTATATTACATAAAGAATATTAATTATAAGTTAATTTTATTGTACCAACCTACATAGACAGTGAGTAGGCGTGATTGAAATATGCTTCATTATTAATATCAAGTAATTTCTATTTCATGTGACACAATGTACAATTTATAAGTATTTTTCTTTTTTTTCTATTTGCATAATATATTCTTAATTGAATTTCTATTATTACATATATTAAAGAACTTTGTGTTCTTCAAGTTTAAATTATGGTTAATATAACTTCGAAAACATGTTTATAATGTAATTTAATATGATATAAATATATATTATATTAAAAGTAAAGGAAGTTTATTTAAATCTACCTAAATCAACTAAATTCTGTCCTCTAGTAAAAATAATTTATATAAAATGTACGTAGGAGGGTTAATGGAAGTAAGAAGAAAATTCTTAAATTTCCTACGTCAATCCTCAAAATAATATTCAATGATATATATGTTGATCTCAATATAATATTCTATTAATATTTTACTAGTTAAACGAGGACAAAAACCTAAAATTTCAGCATGAAAGTGTATTGTCAAAAATATAAAAACTAACATATTTCATAAAAAAGAAATATTTTTTCGGACAAAGACATTACATCTCAATACCCTGGTTACTCTAATAAAGTAAAAGAAAAAAATAAAACCGTATCTGCTATGTTTATTAGTGTAGAGTTTTATAAAATAAATACTTAGAAAAATAATAATTATAATTTTGAATGAAGATTGTACTTGAAGGTAAGCCTTGATGACATCAACTAGATAAAATAATATTCCAAGAAATTATATACATTCAAATGATATCTGCAAATAAAATAATGTGTCCGTTTGATTTTTGTAGAAAAATATTAAATTCATAACAAAATCAACACAAACAACCTCAATTTAGAGATACCCATGTAAACTCTTTTCAGTGGAAAACAGTTGGTATAAATAAACTCTTACTGACTGCAATAACAGTTTCATTTTACAGAAAATTTAAGTAAAAAAAATGTAAAAAATAAAATATAATACATGTAATATAACCAGCTGGCAACACTTGAAATGTTGAGTTTGTCTGAGTGAATCAACACGTTCCAGGGTTCAACAGTTTACGGCCGGCGCTGCTATGTCAAGGTCGATAGTATTCGGAACCTAAGGCGCGTCTTTTCATTTCTGTTAGGAATATTAGTATATTGAAAAATCGTATTAACTTCCACAGTAGGATGAATTATAAGTATTAGTAAGGGTATCTTTAATTAATTTATTCCATGATTAAATGAGGAATTATCTAACGAGGATAATGTTTAATATAAAGTGTAGTAATGTACCCGCCGAATCACGTGATTCGAAATATGAATTTTTAAACATTCCTAACTGACAGAATTATCATTTCATTAATTAGTATTATTAATCTTAAATGCCTTAAATTTAATAATAAATCAAACATTTCAATCTCGAATTCGATTATCTAATCTATAAAGGATATCACCGTGAAAGAAACAATCACATTGCTTTATCCCGTTTAAATTGTAAGTATGAATATTATATTTATGTATTTGTTTGTTTAAATATGAAGTACCTATTATTTCTAACAAATCCTTTTTGAAATAATTAATGTGAAAATCATCTTCTATTAATTTGTCTATTCATAATTATGTACATGAATGCTTTAAGGCAAAAATATTACGTGAAAGCAAAATACTAATATATTCCATATTAACATAATCCAAGAAATTTGTTTGATAAATTATTTCTATAGAATATGATTCAGCTATAATGATTTACCAGTCATTAAAATCATAAAATATAGTTGACATTCATATACATAAGTCAAAACATTTTTTATGCAAATTCATAGCTAATTAATTAAAAATGTTTTCAAAAATAAATAAACTTATATTTTAATCCAACTTTAATGAACAAAATAAGCTTTTTGAAACATGATTCAATAGGCTATTTTACAATATATAGTTGGCCAAGTCGATATATGTTGAGCCTCTCACTCGTTCTAGAAAACTTTTCCAGCTTAAGTTTTTACGAGACGGATAATCACAAATATCATAGAGAAAATATTTATTACTACACATTGATCTTATCTTAATTGGATGATGGGAAGGACTCCTTGATGGGAAGTGACAAAAAAAGCTTTGAAAATAAATAAACAATATAATTATTACAAAAAAAGAAGTGTTTGTACAAACTGAAAATAAAAAAAATATTACCAGAATACAATAAAGACATTAGCATACACGAGGGGTTGGATTTTTGGTTTCATTATTCAATGATATTATTTTATTTGTACATAAAGTAAAATATTCTAAATTAAAGTTTGTTGCCGCCTTTTCTGAGCACTAATATGTATTTTGAGAGAAGATAATAAGTGCAGTACACGGTCACATAGTATATTCATCTCAAACCATGTCCCAGGTGGGGAAGGCAGAGAAAAAGGCACACCATTTTGATTTCCTCTCACATATTTCTTTCGCTTCTTCCACATTTATCCAGTTTCTCATAAATACACGTTAATTTCTCTTACACGACACGCGTTTGTCTTTGAGAAATTGATCCATGCGGTCAAGTACCTAACGTAGTTCTTAAACGTCTGCGCTTTCTCATACCCCCTTTTTCAGATAAATGCAACCTCAACATCATCATTTCATTGTCTATTTGCTCCATAAGTACAAACCATCGCAGTTTATTTTTTACATTTACTATCCACAACATCACTCATTCTTTATTTTTCATTTTATCTCGCAACCATTATTCTCATTGATCATATGTCCACTACATTAATTAATTCCGCTCTCTTCCCTCTGTTACTGCGTGCAAACTACGCTTACCTATATATTATGTGTTAATGGGAATTGTAAACCAGCATTTGAAAATATATTTTGGAAATTATTATGATTTAGGTAAATATTGAAGAGTAAATATTCTGAGTATATTAATTTTTATTGAGCATGAATCCACTGTTCTCCCATCACCAGATATGAAATGTTCAGAAACCATATTTTTTAGAGTAATATTTAAGTGAGAAAAAAAATCATTAAAAGATTACGAAAAAATACCGAAATGAGAACACAAAATGACTAACTAACTGGACGACTGAATGTGAGTTATGCGTGAGGATAAATTTAGATTTATTAATAAAATCAATTCAACAGCGTAAAATTTTAAATAAACAGGTGATTTTAAGCATAAAATTAAACTCCCTTTGAGTCAAAAGGTCCTGAGTCAATTTTCCGGGCAGGGTGAAATGAAGAATAGCCTTTTTCAAATAACAATGGGTGTCGATGTTACATGTATAGATATGTGTTTAGTGAATAACGAGGTCCACACTTAAGTTTGGGACCAACTCCATCTGTGTGAATTTCTGTACATGCTGTGTAAAGCTTATTTTAATGAAAAAATAAATAAATGTTTTTACTACTATACAATGATTGGATTTAATGATAGAATGTCCAAGCTCATGTCCTTCCAGAAGGACCTTCCGGCAGGACGCTCATGTCCTTCCAGAAGGACTTCCGGCAGGACACTCCGACGAGATAACGTCCTTCCAGAAGGACCTTCCGGCAGGACACTCCGACGAGATAACGTCCTTCCAGCAGTACTAATTTTATTGAACAATTTGCATGAGTGTTAGAGGCTGTCCTTCTGGCAGTACTAGATTTCTATACTTCTGGCAGTACGACTCCACGCGTTTCCGCCATTTTGTTCGTCGAAATATGTTGCTTTAGCGCGAACGCGGACAGCACGTCTTATACTTGCAGCCATTTCGAATCAACTGATTGTAGAAAGATGATTCAAAAACTCGCTAAAAGAGAAAGAGATGCACTATATATCTGCTTTTATTGTATCCTGCTAGCAGGCTTAGACAGCCTCCAATAACCAAAGACATTGCATCCTACCGGTAGGACATGTAGTCCTTCTAGCAGGACGCTGAACGTTCTATCATTAAAATATCTTTATAAGACTAAAGACGTCTCTCTCTAAATAACAAACGATGTAGTAGAAACTAGGTATTAAAATGAAGAGGAAAAAATATAATGTCCAATTTAGACCTGAAAAGGTAAATACATTTATATGTTAGCTTTATAAACTGTTTCAATGTTTTTATGATTGAATGACAAAAATACATTGGTACATTCAATAACATTTTTTTTATGAAATATTACATTCCTTTCAAGCAAGCATATAAAATATAAAGAAAATGCGTACGTGTGTCTTACAGGTACGTGGTGTTTCCTGAAATGCTTAAATTCTTTCTTGAATTACAATTTTGCTATACAATTTTTACATTTTTCTTTTATCAAATACGCTGTTTATAACTCATACATTATAAGATATACATGAATGTTTAGAAGAAGAAGAAAAAGACAACACTTAATATGTTTTAGTAAAAATGTTGTTATTTATTCATTTGAAAAAATATTCGATCACAATATTATTATTATTTATTTATTTGATTCATTGATTCACATGTTGTACATTGTTTACGAGTATCGTATAGATTTAATTTAAATGTATAATTCTGCACAATCGCCTGAAGAAAAAATAAATAATTAAAATAGATACAACCGTACAATCAATAGATAGAGGATGAGTTTATTATGGAAACGCGATTTCTTCTAACCAACCCACGAAACTCAATCAACTAGGACTGTTATTTTATGATGTGAGTAAATTTATTTATCAACAAATAATAAGCCAGCATAGTAAAACAACTTCGTAAAAATAACAATTGTTTTATGAGTATTTATTAATCTTAGTTAAAATAATTAAATAAATTGAAGCTGTTACTTCGAGAATTGGAAATGTTGTACATTAAATTGAGAAGGCGAAAATTGTTTGGTCATTATTGATAACGATGGTACAAGAAATTTATATTTGTACATTAGTTTATTATTATTTCGTTATTTATTCCTTCTTTTGATGTTTCATTTATTATATTATTGTATTTAATGGATTAGGAAGAAAAAACGGAATTTTATCTAAAAATACCTACTGTTGTATTTACATATATATTATGTTAAATGACTTATATTGTTCGGTTTTCAATAAAAATAATATCATTTTGGAAGTATTGTTTTTTTCGAATAGCTAAATTGCTGCCTTCATATTTTTTCATACATTTATTTATTGAGAAGCTTTTGGTTGATGAATTGAAATAACAAAAAGTTTGTTGATTTTCCGTCGTGATTAATCAAGTTAAGAAGAGATTCTATTACAAACAGGTAGGTAGTTACATTTAATAAAAAAAAATGGTACATTAGTAGGTTTTATACAAAAACTTTTATTTTAATTTATAATTCGTATTTTATTAATACCAAAAATATCACTAGGCTTTGCCCTAATGTGGGTATACATTATTTTTTATATATATTTTATTTTACAATAAACAAATAACCTAAACATAAACTCAAAACATATTAAAAAGATATTGCATAGGTAGTTGTTGGCCAGTGAAATTTATTTAATTAAAATAATGTTTAATTTATCGTCTGATGGTTTTTGGTGGAAGTTAATAATTAGCCTGCTCTTGAATGCCGGCTCACAAAAATTAATAAAGTCAATAGTGGAATAACTATATACCTATCGTTTTGCATTTTAAAAATTATTGATATAATTTAGTTTTTATTTATATTGACTCAATTTACCTGCAACTGAAATAAACAATAAAAAGTAGCTTAGGGGGGCTAAAAAGGCCACTTTATATTAATCATAATAGGAATTGTAAAACGATTTAACGGTAACATTTCACCAAATTCACATTTTAGGCCTCCAGAATGTATGTATACATAATAATATATTCAATAAAAATCCTTATTGAATCTTTGAATAAAGTTTATTTATATAATCTATTTGTATAGGTCGGTAGATATAATATTATATTGTGTTTGTAATAATTTCTCCGTCGTTATTGCAATGAAAATGAGATGCCTTTGATGCCTTGGTCACATTTTATTGATGACTGACTGCTTGTGGTAGAACTGTAGTAGGAATCTGTAATTATGAGTTTATTTATACCTATTGCTCTATCTCTTTGCATGTGTGATTGTCTTTAACTGACAATATTGGATACATAGGTAAAATACAAATAACATAAAATTCATGGTTTTATCAGTTTATATTTATTTTTGTGTGTTTATGATACCTACTTTACAAACACAGAAATTAGGCAAGACAGAAGAAAAAATAATCGTAATAAAGTCGAGGCCTCGTCTTTTAAGCAGTTTTTCGTTAAAAAATATTAAATATAATTTGACCACGTGGATCAAATTCTCAACGACGGTCGCGTGTTGAGTAGGAGGAATCGGCGTGTATCTATGAGAAACTGGATGGATGTAGAAGAAGCGAATAAAGTATGTAAGGATAGATCAAGATGGCGTTTCGTCCTCTCTGCCTACCCCACCTGGGAAAACGGTATAATATAGTATAATAAGTGTTGTGGAATTCTCAAGAAATAATTATTCGACAAAAAATTTCTAGAAGTAATGAATTTTCGGAGATTTTTTTTTTATTTTTTATTTAACAGTAGGTATACCTAATAATAATAAGTACTTTATTCAATCAATCAATTACAATGTACAAATGTTGAGACAATTTATCACCAATATGGCTACAATTAATTATGGAAACAAAAAAATGTTAGGTACCTACATAGGAAAAAGTGCTAATAACTGATGAAAAATCTTGATGTTTGACACCCCACATGCCCATATTTGAGTTTAAAAAAATTGCAGATACGTACATGGTAAAAGTGTTAATAACCTCTGATTTGGGCCTTAATCAGCCCCACAAATTTTTAGATCAATCAGGTTAGCCGCGAAGTGTACTGGGCGAAAGGTCATAACATCACTAAGAAAAATTTTGGAGAGAAATTTCTCTTCCATCAAAGGAGAAATTCTCGGAGAAATTTCTCGTTCTCGTTCTCGAGAATTTTTTTTGGAGAATTTTCTCTTCTCACATCACTAAGTTTAGTACATTAAACATTAATGATGATGAGAAATGATTTCTTCGATACCGTTTAATCGAGAATCCATGTCTAGGGCGTCGAAAGCTATGTTGGAAAAGTGATGTCTTAATTTTGCTCTCAAATTTAGTTATGGATTGATATTTAGAAAGATCCTCGGAGAGTTGATTCCAGCTGACTATTTGTATGTTTTTCATTTGCTCTATTGATCTCATTTAGCATAATTATTGGTGGATGTTTTTATGAAAAGTTTTGTAGGTAGTTTGAGAACTCAGATCTCACAAAGTAGGTTTTATCTAATTAGATGAGAAAGTTATTAAAGTTTTGATGCGGCATTGTAAGTAATAAATAATAATAACAAACAAACTTTATTGTTATTCAAATATGTACTATGTAACTAAATTTTTACAGGGATTAGTAAGTTACTAAAGAAATCTGCAAAAAAACTTGCTTAATGACTATAGAGTTCGTAAGCTACAAATGAAATCTATAAAAAAAACTTGCAAAATAAATGACTACAGAGTTCGTAAGCTACAAATGAAATCTATAAAAAAAAACTTGCTAAATAGCATAATTTAGAAATATTCGAAAGTGAAATATAAACTGCATTTATTCCTATATTCTGGTACTAATATGTAACTAACTTTTTTAAGATTATTTTTGGTTTCTATATTTCACAAACCTTATGATCCCCTGTGTTGGAAAACTTCAAATTCCAACAGTAGGATGAGTTATTTAGTAGGTATGTATTTTATCATAATACATATTATGTAAATTATTTTCAAATTAAATACTTATCTTTAGTAAAAAAACATTGTTTTTTTTTTGAAAAAAAAAGATATATCTGGGTTTTGTTATAAACCCAATAACCACCTGATATGGGGGGGGGTGGTAGAGAGAGAGTGAAAGAATGGTTTTGGTGAGGATATAATAAATAAAATATTATGCCAAAAATGCCAGCGGCTGAGACTCTACTGGGCTACTTACAGCACTCCAGGAGTTAAAACAATAAAATGGTCTCGATTAAATTATACAGTGAGGCTATATAAATTAAGAGACGACAAGTTATCTGTAATTAAATGGACAAATGTGTAAAAGACAAATTTAAATTCAAATAAACATTTAATTAAAAATAAAAAAAAATCTTACCACTATTACAAACACACGTTTAAACAGCAACACAATACTACGACTTACTCACTACCCCGTATTGTCTGTGCACACGTAATTATCCCAATATTAAAAAAAAAACACACTTGATTATTATTTCAATAAAAACGAAAACGTAGCACTTTTAAAATAATTAAATTTCACTTTGCGATGATTGTAATGGATCCCACGATGAGGACGCCTCTGGCATGAAAATGCCTAGAGGCAAACAAGTTGAAGAAGGCGCCCCTTGGCGCAGTGCTGGGAGGGCGAAGTCCCACGTCCGAGGCTCCTGGAGGCAATTACCAGCCTACACAGGTGCAGAGTTGGCTCGTCATGACTTCAGGAGGAGAATATCTCGACTCAACTGAAGTCCAGTGACCAGAGACAGCCTTGTCTCTCTGAAGGTCAGATGATGAGTCATTGAGTGATGGCAAGAGCAATCCTTCTACCAAGGACAACTGACTACTCACTACGACTCGCTGATGATAACTGTTCACCACTGATGGCTGATGGAGACTAACTGATCTTTCAAGGATATTTCTCCGCTGTTCCTTGAGTGGTGTAGAGAGGGGTTGGTCATATACCCCTCCTACGCTGTGATGCATCTCTGTGCAGCGCCGTGATTGGCTAATTGAATACCAATACACGCTCACCGCAAGTTCCATTGTATTGCGAGTACACCTGCACCCTTGTCTGCATTCCAGGAATTATGCGATAATGAAATAAATATTTACAAATAAATTTTAAATTGTATAGCGTACAATGCACTGATTTTAATTATTAATTAATTCACATATAAATTAATTTAAGTGTCTCTTTCACTGATATTCAATTTCTTGTGTCCTTTATCACCATGTATAATTATATTACAAGCGTCCATTCCGCAACACAAATAACACATCTTATATCTATTACATAGCAACACAAACCAACCCTTTAGGTAGATAATGAAATATTCAAACTACGTTATGTTACAATAAAATTAAAATTCATACCTAAAGAGTCGTTTACATAAATTAAAACATATCGTCGGTATCGACATTCAATATCTCGAAGCGTAGGTATAAAAAATCCAACCAAGCTGATACTCAATAATAGTAATACGAAGACATTCTAGAATCTTCATAAAATAATTTAAAAACCAATTAGCGAAGTAGGTACACAATGAATGCGCCTTAATCTTTTGTCAATATTATTCTCTTTATTACCCCTGTTGCTATGCAGGTACAAATATATATAAACAATAATATTTTGAATGCAGGTACGAAGATTAGTAAACAATACATTATTAATGTAGGTACCTTTTAAGTGCAGGCAATATTTTTAATGTCGGGATTTTCATAGTTCTTATGAACTGCATTGTTTTATATTGAAATCCCGTACAACTTTCTAAATAACAATTATATTTATTTAATGGTAACTTTTCGGCACAATACCTACTATACCGGGCATAACAAATCGCCACCCATTCCTTGTCGAAAAGTTATCCATTATTTCCAATACTCCTCACACAATTTATTTTCAAATTCATTACAAATAATTTACGAAAATATCTATAAAATTCAACACAATTAGCAAGTAGGTAGGTGCACACACATTTCAATAAAATAATTAACAACATTTTAACGCGTTTCTTCTTTTACATTTTTCTTTAAAACCAGCTCAATTCAAATTACAAATATACATCGTCAAACATATCCTTCGTATGTGACCAAAACAAAACAATGTAGATGTGACTCATGATACCAAAACGAATATTATATTCTTCTTCTCATCAAGCATGCTTTGTGACAGCAAACTGGGGGATTGGTACTCTCAGTTGCACATACATTTCTCCAAACACATACAAGCATCGGACCTCAATGTCCCTCTCAAAACTCAGTAATACGGACCTCTTTGTCCACACGACGAAATGCATTGGGAACTAAGCAGGGCGGAACACTCATCGCCTCTGTGCTTATCCCATAATAAACAAAACATATTCCTCATACACGCAGAATTACTATCTTTCTCATACACGCAGACTTTCTCCTCAAAACACGCAGAATAACTCCTCATCTTACAAATAACTCCCAGTGCCAACTGAGAATCCCTCACACATCTCTGTCACACAAAGCATCTCTCTCCTCTACTACAACTCTGATATTCAGAATAACAACATTATCTTCACACATTCCACACATCTAACATCCACATAAGTTCTCTTCACACGTTACACTCGCTGGTTACTTCAAACAAATTCTATTTTCCATATTCAAAATTTATCATGTAACATTTGACACATTTTACGAAGAAAAATAATGCACACGTAGGCATAAACAAAAGTTGCACCTACCTACCTACGTAATGAAAAACATTTTAAACGTGAAAAATATACCTATACATCATTCTAACTTTAATTCTGGGCGCCAGAGATATTTTTACGGAAAATATTCAAACCATTTAAAAATATTTAAACAAAAAACATTTTTCCTAATGCAAGCCTAAGTCAATCCTAATCCAATATAACACACATATGTGACTATCTGGCTTGATTGAATTTTCTCCTCGACTTCAAACATCGAGAATCCATATCGATGAAAACATTACAAAAAAAATCATCGATTTTATAACATACATAGTTGATTCGATTGACGGACGCATATATCTTTTTGAACAATATCAACGCTGTTCTACGGCGACGCGATATTTTTCTATTCACGAATCTAAACAAAATCATAGCTGTACATACTAGCAAACGTATGCAGCTCTCGACGATGCAACCGGCGATAATCAGCATTGCCAAAACTGATTTTAAAACCCACGCGAAAGACTTTACCCATTCGTGAATAGAGGGAGCTGTATGTGCCTCCCGTTCGGTGTCTTCTTCCATATCATCCTCAACCTGTTCCTCCGAGAGGGAAACCTCATCCTCTGCGGGTACCTCAACCTCCCTAGCGTCCTGGCTAGGTACATCACACCGAATTTCATCGCGAACAGATGCTATGTCTGGAAGATTATCTAACACAACTTGTCCCTCCGGAGTGTATTCTGGAAAGTCCAGGCGCCATACAAACTCTTGCAGATGTTCCAGATTAACTAACTCCCGACCATTAATCCTCGTCCTATACCAGGATGTCATTTGCTTCCATACGCTCATTGCTGGTCCTTCATCTTTAAATAATACATGGCCATACCCTTTTAAACGATTGTTTATCCTGACCTTCCAGTCAACAAAATCACTCCCCAGTTCATCCTGACCTTGACACACTGTCAACAGGTCATTATAGATCGCATTTATCTGCCCTTCCACACCAAACCTTCGCAAAATTACTTCTTTGAATACACCCCATCGACAATACCGAAACCCCAGAGACTTCCAGTACCGCTTTGCGTCGCCGCGCAAGCAATACACAGCCTCCCTTGGCAATTCATCTTCCCACTCAAGCTTCCAGCATTCCTCGCATTCTTTGAGGAAACGTTCGGGGCCTTCGTCAGTCCAGCCTCCGAACGAAAGCGAAAATTCGCGCACATAGCATCTGATAACCGACACCTTATCCATCGATCGAATCATACCGTAATACACAATAAACACATGTCAATTAAACAAAGCCAAAAGTCAAAACAATACACATTCGCCATACAGATAACTTGTCAGTTCATTTTAAAAAAAATATACACCCTCCTCCGATATCACAAAAAAAATTAATTACAAAATCTCAGGGATAGATTCGTTGTAGCGATTATACACAGATGTGTATTTTTTTCGCTACGAGCCACACGTTCAGGGGGGCCAATATGATATGGGGGGGGGTGGTAGAGAGAGAGTGAAAGAATGGTTTTGGTGAGGATATAATAAATAAAATATTATGCCAAAAATGCCAGCGGCTGAGACTCTACTGGGCTACTTACAGCACTCCAGGAGTTAAAACAATAAAATGGTCTCGATTAAATTATACAGTGAGGCTATATAAATTAAGAGACGACAAGTTATCTGTAATTAAATGGACAAATGTGTAAAAGACAAATTTAAATTCAAATAAACATTTAATTAAAAATAAAAAAAAATCTTACCACTATTACAAACACACGTTTAAACAGCAACACAATACTACGACTTACTCACTACCCCGTATTGTCTGTGCACACGTAATTATCCCAATATTAAAAAAAAAACACACTTGATTATTATTTCAATAAAAACGAAAACGTAGCACTTTTAAAATAATTAAATTTCACTTTGCGATGATTGTAATGGATCCCACGATGAGGACGCCTCTGGCATGAAAATGCCTAGAGGCAAACAAGTTGAAGAAGGCGCCCCTTGGCGCAGTGCTGGGAGGGCGAAGTCCCACGTCCGAGGCTCCTGGAGGCAATTACCAGCCTACACAGGTGCAGAGTTGGCTCGTCATGACTTCAGGAGGAGAATATCTCGACTCAACTGAAGTCCAGTGACCAGAGACAGCCTTGTCTCTCTGAAGGTCAGATGATGAGTCATTGAGTGATGGCAAGAGCAATCCTTCTACCAAGGACAACTGACTACTCACTACGACTCGCTGATGATAACTGTTCACCACTGATGGCTGATGGAGACTAACTGATCTTTCAAGGATATTTCTCCGCTGTTCCTTGAGTGGTGTAGAGAGGGGTTGGTCATATACCCCTCCTACGCTGTGATGCATCTCTGTGCAGCGCCGTGATTGGCTAATTGAATACCAATACACGCTCACCGCAAGTTCCATTGTATTGCGAGTACACCTGCACCCTTGTCTGCATTCCAGGAATTATGCGATAATGAAATAAATATTTACAAATAAATTTTAAATTGTATAGCGTACAATGCACTGATTTTAATTATTAATTAATTCACATATAAATTAATTTAAGTGTCTCTTTCACTGATATTCAATTTCTTGTGTCCTTTATCACCATGTATAATTATATTACAAGCGTCCATTCCGCAACACAAATAACACATCTTATATCTATTACATAGCAACACAAACCAACCCTTTAGGTAGATAATGAAATATTCAAACTACGTTATGTTACAATAAAATTAAAATTCATACCTAAAGAGTCGTTTACATAAATTAAAACATATCGTCGGTATCGACATTCAATATCTCGAAGCGTAGGTATAAAAAATCCAACCAAGCTGATACTCAATAATAGTAATACGAAGACATTCTAGAATCTTCATAAAATAATTTAAAAACCAATTAGCGAAGTAGGTACACAATGAATGCGCCTTAATCTTTTGTCAATATTATTCTCTTTATTACCCCTGTTGCTATGCAGGTACAAATATATATAAACAATAATATTTTGAATGCAGGTACGAAGATTAGTAAACAATACATTATTAATGTAGGTACCTTTTAAGTGCAGGCAATATTTTTAATGTCGGGATTTTCATAGTTCTTATGAACTGCATTGTTTTATATTGAAATCCCGTACAACTTTCTAAATAACAATTATATTTATTTAATGGTAACTTTTCGGCACAATACCTACTATACCGGGCATAACACACCTTATAAACCTTTCACAGTAAGCTACTAGTCGTAAAAGGGGAGTTTGCCGGCACCTGGTATCGAACTACGGACCCCCTGTTCACGGGGCCGAGTCTCAACCTCCAGGCTACCGACGAACTGTAATTTCATGTACTTGTACAGTTTCTATTTTATCTGACACCTGGTATAAAATGTAGTAAAAGAACTGTTATTAACACACCAGAATAAACTCTGATTGGAATGTAATTTATAACGATGTTTCAAGCAATACTCACCTTGAACTAAGAAAATATCGGTGTTATATATTGAGCAATATGTATGCTTAGTCAAATATTTGTATCTTCTATTTACCTGGTTAGCAAAATAATGGAAGTGTCGCGAAGGATACGTCAGATTACACCTTGCTATAAATTTAATTTAATTGAAACTAGATATTTTGTTTCATATTTATTATGTTTTATGAGGAGCCACCACAACGAGCGACACATTTTAGAAATCGCAACACCTCGTAAAGAAAACTTTTTTGCGTATTTTTGACACTAAGTCATTTTTCTTACTAGGATTATTATGATCTTATCATTATTATGACTAAACAGTGATTAAAGTTCACTAAAAAAAATTGAATAATTTCTATAAGAAGCAAATACTTTTAAATTTTCGGTATACCGCCATTCTACTTCGAAAGTTTAACGTGATAGGTATATCTTGTATTTTAAGATTTCTAGTTGTTTATGGAACCGGAGGATCGATATTTTAATTTTTTTTTTTATTTTCGCTGTTATTATAATTTATTTGTTCCTCAATGTTAATAGTTTTGCAAACACATATGCGCCGTTTATGCGTGTATCCTACGTTCCGACTGACAAAATGAGGGCACCTTTCTTACTTTACCGATTTGGGTTTTTTCACAATGTTATATTGTGTAAACTTTTTCTGCAATCGAAATATATGACTCCTTTTGTCATCTGCACGTTACGCCCAAATCCATATAAACTAAGAATAATAGAAAATTTTATAAACATGAATAGATGTATTTACAAAGGTACTCCGATATTCACAAATTTATTTCCAACCATGTTTAGTTTGACACGTGGATGGTTTGGGCACGTGGAAAGAATGAATGAGGACAGAATGACTAAGAATATATATTTGTCTGAGAGGAATGGTGCTCGGAGACGTGGACGTCCGAGGATTAAATGGCAAGATCATTTAAATCAAATCCTACAGGACGGTCACGTGTTGAGCACATTGAACAGGAGAGCATGCATGAGGAATTGTATGACAGTGACGGAAGCGAAAGATGTATGCAAAGATAGAAGGAAGTGGCGCTCGATCCTTTCTGCCTACCCCGCGAGGGAAGCGGCGTGATGGTATGTATGTATGTATGTATGTTTAGTTTGACTAAAAAGTTATTACTCATCTAACTGAAAAAACGTTTATTATATTTTATGATTCACCTGATTCAAATACCAAAAGTAAAATTATGACGGTACAGTTAAATTGTTAAAGTTTTATTTATTAACCGACAGTTAATGGTTTCGAAAGTGCATTATAATAAGAAATTACAATGATATTGTACAAAATTAAATATAAATATAAATTAAATATAAAAAAAGAAATTAAATATAAATAGGTAATTCGAATGGTGATTTTATTATTTTGTGAAAAAGTGTAAACTGGGGTTGGAAGGTTTCGGAAGTAGTAGTGTTACAAGTGTCCTCAGTGGAATTGTCCGGTGTCCTATTTTATAAGAATGCGCCAAAAGCAGGGAATAATTTTAACCAGCCATAAAGATGGGACAAAGCTTTAATTTATTTGTATGTAATATGTCATCACGCTTGAGACGTAAAATACTTTGAATAGCACTTATTCCATTTTGACGAGTAGGACTAATTATTTTTGATTATTTTTATATTTGCAATAGGTAAGATTTATACCCAAAAACTTAGTAATTTGAGACAAAACTTATTATCAAAAAAAAAACACAAAAATATAAGTCAATAATGATAACATTAGATATAATACTTTTTTCCTTTACCTGAAGTGTTAGGTGAAATTAAATAATAAATTTTTGCTGCTTTATGCTTGAAAATCGTGATATTAATATCACTACTGTATCTGTACGTGACAATTGTTCTTCGTCCAGTTCATCTGATAGGTCCACAGAAAGCGTGGAATCCACAAACTTATCTTTAACTGCGTCTGTTATAAATAGTATAAGGAGGCTTATTCGAGGTAAAACCTGCGTTCGCTCTACAGTTGCAACGAGGGGACATAAAAACTTGAGACCTGTTCAAACTCAAATCAACATGTGGAATGGAGATTTTGTCCCTGCTCCTATTAATTTTCTTATTTTTGAGTTTCTCTTATTCTTTATTATAATAAAATGTTTCAATATAATATAAATTTCACTTTGTTAAGAAATATATAGAAATACGACTTAATTTTTTTTATCTGCACTGAGACCTTTTGTCATATATATATGACGTAAAGAAAATTCTGAATTTTCCACGAGGATTTTTTTAAACATTTTTTAAATGTCTTTTAGGTTGTTTTAGACTCATATGTCACAAAAAAATAAAAAAAATTGATCAAAAAATGTCTCAGGACTCAGGAGGTTAAACAGTCAACTTTCTACGTGATCATGATAATGATTTGATTTTAGCATCGTTTGACAGTACGTCTACTTAAACCGTCTCAAGTGTGTTTTTCATGTTGAATATGTTTCTCTAATAACATGTTGTTGAAAATATTTCGTCGTTTGTTACAATTTTTTCTCTTTTCTTAATAAATTTTGTGTATACATTGGTTTTTGACAAGAAGAATTATATTATACCTACCTAATGAAATGTATTAAACGGAATGTACTTAAATGACTGTTATACTTCTTATTACTTTTCCATCAATAATATTTATTTAAACAGTTTGAAACAAGGACAAATAGAATTGTTCTTTTTGCATGTAGAGATTATTTGATTGGTTTTGGAAAAAAAATGTGTTTGAAAAAAATGAGTTCGTCGGTAGCCTGGAGGTAGAGTCTCGGCCTCCAGGACAAAGGGGTCCGTGGTTCGATCCCAGGTGCCGGAAAACTCCCCTTTCACAGCACAAGCTTTTAGCTTAGTGTGAAAGGTGTATAAGGTTGTATTTGGGTTTATAACAAAAACCCAGATATATCTTAAAAAAAAAAAAAACATTATAATTTACAAGAGAGAACTTCGAGGACTTCTATCAGCTGTACACCTTTGCATGAATGATGTTGTTGCACCTCTTGTCTTCTACAACTACATAATTCCTATATATCCCATTATATACGAGTATGTATTTATTTTCTACCTATTATTCTTGTATTGGTATTTATGAACTTGTTTACTTTAATCGAATTTACTTACAATTTATAATGCTTCAGTTTTTTTTATATCTGGTTTGCATTATTTTACTTAATTGTTTAGTTCTTTTCATTGTTTATAATTGTAAAGGCTAATTCAATCATTTATTTAGTAAATAAATAAATACCTTTCGGTAATTTAATTGGTCAAAAAATATCTCGCAAAAGTGTGGGTTGCAGGTCCTTATCCTGTCCAGACATTTACTAAAATAAAATTATTTGATCTCAGGCTTAAATGATAATTTCGATGGCATAGCGCACAGATGTGGTAAGTGCAGTTTTCATAGTTTTGAGATGATCAATGTTGAAAGTTTGAGATGCCATACCATTTAGTACTAACCACACATAGTTTTTGTTAAATATCTCGTTAATGACACAGAGTTACGCAATAATATTCCTATGGAACATACTTCAGATTATATAGATTCGCATGCGTATAATAACTCATTTTCGGTAAAAACTGCACTTACCACATCTGTGCGCTATGCCATCGATTTGATCTACTGCTACACGTTTATTACAACATGCAAGATACACACGGGTCGTTTTCTCTGTGTTAGTAAAATAAGACAATCAGAATGAGCATCAAAATGACTCCCCGCTTAAATGAAAATCTTTACATACCCATTGGTGAGAATTTCAATTGAAAAATTCTGCACTCTACCCATTTTCTTTTTATATATTTTTATTGAATACATAAACGGCTAGTGCTTTTAATATAAAATTATACATTACATCATCAAATAAAACACTTTTATATTTAGTGCTTCTACAGTAACCTTAAAAACCGCGAGCCATCTTCTTTCAGGAGTTTCCGCTTACATCATAATGCTAAACCTAAAATTACTTTACGATCAATCATCAATAACTTTCTTATTTTTAATGAATATTTTACGAGTGTTTCTGCTTTGTGATGTTGTGTATTTTTATCTCTACGTTATTATTTTTTAATATTAAAACCTATATTTAATACCGTCCTTTACACGAGACATAAAATAAAAAAAAATAAAAATAAAATATAGTAAGGCTATGTAACGCCGTGTATAAGTAAATAAATATATAAAGTCACGATGGAGGTACTAAGTAAGGAAAAACTCAAATATTTATTCATTTGCTAGACATATTTTTCCTTGTTTATATTTAAATAATAAATGAAATTATTTAACTTAGACAGATTGTTTCCGATTAATTTCTTCTATTAAACATTGTTTCCTTGTCTTCTTTTATCTTTAAATTACTCAACATTTGTATAAAAATATATTCTTTCCTTGATTGATTGACGAGATTTTTTTTATTATTGCGTCTGTTTGTATGTATATTTTTGTCTATTGAACTGTTTCCTTAACGTGTAAAAATTCACGCCGTGTCTCCAAATAAATAAATAAATAAATATTTAATTACCATTATAGTTAATTTAACTGTTTATAATTTATACCGCCATATAGGTACACAACTGTATTTTTTAGCGGCTCGCTGTTTATGCTATAATTTATGTCTGTTGGTGCTATAAATTTAACATTAAATTTATGTAATTTTTATTTTTCGTTTTTGATTGTAATATCTCCAAATATTTAATAGGGCGAATATAATATAATAGATGTTTGTTTGTGAATTGTATTTTTTAAATAACAGTCTTTTAGTGAAATAATTAAATTTACAGAAATTTATTAAAAAAAATGCAAAACCAATATTTTAAAAATAATAATAATATTTTTTTTATTTATAGGTATGTTAATTAATTATTTTTGTATTTTAAAAACACTTGTTTGTATTTTTTGGATCATCGTTCATAACAGCCTTCGGTAGTGATTCGTCGTCGCGCGCCTGTAAAATAATAATAATAATAATCCCAGTCCTTGGAGGTAGGGTCTAATGACGTCAATGTGCCGCGTCCATACATAAGTACCTATCTACTTACTTGTGTTTACTACTGCTTTAGCCGCCGAGTCTATTACCTATGGATGGGTAAATAGGTACTTACCTACATACTCATACGTACCATTACATAGATACTACTTATCGGGCAGGTGTATTATAAATATATATATATTGTATATTATGCACAATAGTGTCATTAAGTGTAATACGAGAATTGTGCTTAAATAAAGTAGGTAGGTACATTAAAATTTCTCTATACATGGAACATTACTTACATAATATTATGTTTATCCAATAATAATGCATTATTTGTGTAACCTGTATTAGGGCATTATATAAATTATATATATACAAAAGTATATTTTTTGTGTAGACCCAGCAAAGAGTAGTGTTTTACGAATATCGACATTTGTATTCACCCTACACTGAGATCAAAATAGCTTTCGATTCAGGCGATCTCAGCAAAATCTAAAAAAGAAAGATAAAAAAAATAGTAAAAGAACAACCATCAAAAAGATATAATATAATTAAGGAGAGCCTTTAAAGGCGACTGCTCTCCTGGCGATAAAGTTCTTTCAAAACATCAACATGAAAATTCAAATCATTAAAATATAATTTTATAGTTCTGCTTGTAGGAAACTTTGGGATTATGTTTGTTCAACTATCTAGTGGGTAAAATGGCATATTGTGCTGTCGAGAACTAAAGTCGCTCAATATCATTGGATTACATAGAAAGCCACATCTCGACGGTGCATCAACGTATCATATCCCAGACTTCGCAGTATTAACGAAAATATGGAAACAAGTAAGGGTAGTGCAGTCCAAACATATAGATGTATGTACATCATTCTCAAGTTCTCAACTCGAGTTAGCAATAATCCATTGGTACTGCAAAGGCTGTCTGGGTCTTGAGTATAACATGACCGCATATATTATTTATATATTATGTATAGTATTCCCATTCGATTCAAAATTCAATTTCGCAAGCACCTTTTGTTTGTTTATGTGCTTATCTGCACTGCATGTTATTTCTATACTTGAAATATAGGAAATATCCTCGCATTATCCGGGTACCTTATAAATGATTGGTGAGAACACTGATATTTTTTAAAAAAAATCCTACCCAATTTGATTTAAATTTACCTATTACGATTATTAATGACAATTAATTTACATCGGTACTTGGTGGAAGTGTTTTTAGAAGAAACTGATAATGAGAGTGGAAGCTCTTGAAAGTCGACTCGTTATTAATGAAGTAAAAGTGGAAGTACGTAATTAGTGTTTTATTTTTATTTATTTGACGATGAGTAGTAGATGTTCGTAGCTCACTTATCTATGAATTTTTTTAAAATCTTTAATAGATATTTGTTATTCGTAATGTGTCGCGTACATGCGTATGACTGATTATATTTTTTCGTGAAAAAAATAATAATAAACTTTATCAATATTATGAAATTAAATTTGACCTATTGGCCGAGTCCATTATATTTTCAATTAATTTTAACATCTTGATATTCTAAATTGCTGATTGGTTATCAAAACATTTGATATCTTTTATTTATACCACATCGATTTTTATTCTAAATTATAAATTGTGACATTGTTTTTTCTGACATTTTATCAACCAAGTTTTTGGTCACCTTCTATGAATATTACTTATTATATGAATACAATGACCGATGTTACATTTAATTAACCTATGTATATTATAAAACTGTATATCATTCTGTTGCTTCTATTTTCCTTCTTTATTTGATTGAATTGCGTTGTCTTTTTTAAGTACAACATACTTTATATAATGAAAATGATACATTTAGAATTAATACAAGATTCAATCGTAGTTTGGGACTAGCTCGGTTTGTGTGAATTGTTTATACGTGTAATAAATATAAAAATCACTGAAGAGGCTCAGTGGTTCAGTGAGACGATTGTGAGATCACAATTATTGGGGTAACTAGAAAACTTACTACATGTAGGCAACAAACAAGCAAGGTATCTTATCTTTTCCAATATTCAAGTTTAATTTATAGACCAACGATTCTTGGTGGAAGTTCATATTAATAATTTTTCAATGAAACACGATATTTAGTTATTCCACTATTGACTATATTATTTTTTGCTATTTTTTCAGAGATAATGTGAGTGTTTATTTATATTATATTCTATTATTTATTATTATACCATCACGGCACATCCCACAAGTGGGGTAGCCAGCAGATCAGCTGCATGTAAGAAACATGCAATCATAGAACATTATAATTACTTTCTTATCAACACGGGCTCCTCCCAACATTCTTTTGTTTAAATCCTTTATCCATTCATACAACATTATAATTACTTTCTTATCAACACGGGCTCCTCCCAACATTCTTTTGTTTAAATCCTTTATCCATTCATACAACATTATAATTACTTTCTTATCAACACGGGCTCCTCCCAACATTCTTTTGTTTAAATCCTTTATCCATTCATACAACATTATAATTACTTTCTTATCAACACGGGCTCCTCCCAACATTCTTTTGTTTAAATCCTTTATCCATTCATACAACATTATAATTACTTTCTTATCAACACGGGCTCCTCCCAACATTCTTTTGTTTAAATCCTTTATCCATTCATACAACATTATAATTACTTTCTTATCAACACGGGCTCCTCCCAACATTCTTTTGTTCAAATCCTATAAATACTGTTTGTCTCTGTATCTTATTTCACTTTTTACTAATCGCCTGATGATGGAGTCGAGAGTCTCTGAATACTAGTACGCCAAGTTAATAAAAGTCATTTGGAAGTTAACTATATATTGTTTTTTTTTCTTCAATTTTATCTTGAAATGGACTTCCAACAAATACCTTCGGTCAATAACATCAAGACTAAAAATATCGTGTTTAATTAAAAAAAAAATCCAATATAAAGTAAGACATAAAGTATACCTAATAGGTGATGTAATAATTACTGAATCAAAGATATTAAAAAAACGTTTTCGTGATGTTTTTTACGAATACCTGTCATTTGCAAGACACTTGAAAATTTAGAAAAAGAGTTCCTAGTAAATTTATTGTTTTGAATGGAACAGAAAGTTTTTTTAATTAAAGATTGAATTGCTTTTGTGTATTATTTATATTGACTTAATTTGTTTTTATTGATGTAATAGGTTTTATTTTTTACCCGATTTTGTATTTGAAGACTATTTAAATATTGTTCAATTTATCATGTCTGTTAAAGACTATTTAAATATTGTTCAATTTATCATGTATGTTAAAAAGCAGTGAGTATCTTCTCTAAGTGATATTTATTTATTTAAAATCATATACCTACGGCGTGAGCCTTTTACATGTTAACAAAAAAAAAGTATGACAGGCAACAACAAAAAAAAAACAATCATACACAATCAAACAGGTTAATTGCAAATTCATAAGTCAAGATCAAAATAAAAACGAAATAATAAGAATTATTAAAAAGAGGTCTATATAAAGAATCAATTATAGTGTGTCAAAATTGACTCATTCATCAAGCTAGTTAATACATAAAACATTGGTAAAAGCACGTCAAAGAGATAAAATTTAAATAGGGTAAGACACAATTCTAAAAGTGAGTTTATCTAAAATATTCACATCAGCGATAGTAAGGATGTAAAATGTCATTTAATAAAAAAAACACATTGCAAGACAGTCAAAAATAAATCAATATTAACAATAGAACAAATCTTTACAAACAGAAATCCAATTGATGTCATTCTTCCAACGAACCAATGATTGCCCGATATTAAGGGTTTTGTAATTTTTTGCAATTTCATACCACTTTGATTTCTCTTTGTAATGTTCTTGACCAAATTTTTAACTTATGAATTGTAACTAACTGACTTTTTACTATGTTTAACAATTTTATACCACTTTGATTTCTCTTTGTAATGTCTTGACCAAATTTTTAAATTATGAATTTTAACTAATTGACTTTTTACTATATTTGACATTTATATACCTTTGATTTCTCTTTGTGATGTCTTTACCAAATTTTTTTTAACATTTTTGTATCTTTTTTATAATTATAACATGATTAATGTTATATTGTCTGTAAAACTTTCGTTTCTTTAGTCTAATTGTTTTGTGTCTTTTTTGTAACAGATCTTTCCTTTGTTTACATGTTTTGTATGTATACAGAGGTTTAACATGTTAAAGGCTTTGGCCGTAAATATTTAAAATAAAAAATAAAATAAAAATTTTGAGGACATCTGGTAAACTCTGAGCCCTTCCTTGAATAAATAAAATTTGTTTCATTGAGTCTGGATGAATGTGAAGCTCTGCTTTTGAAACATCCAGGGGAAAGTGGTGGGCCCATAATGTATGTTAAAAGACAAATATCGTATAAATCAGTACATAGGGACTGGAAAAAAATAATTCAATTGTATTATTTATGTTGGGATATACAGAAGAAGATACTGCTTACAAGATGTTTCTCGAAAGTTACGTAACCTTGTTAGACACGAGATGTTCGTATTAAAGGAACTTTGCTATGATTAAGTTTTGTATTTATTTGTATCTAGTGAGGAAGGTACCTATTGTTTGATATAAAGCCCTTGCGGCTAATAGAGAAAACGATCTACCCAATACCTATTTTTTACTGCTACATACCATATAGATATTTCAATATCATATAAGTGTTTTTCGTATACAAAAAAACACATTGAATTATACGTAGATATAAATGCAGCGAAGACTGTACAGTCGAAAACCAGGTTCATAGGTCACGAGGTGGTGTTCTGTGACAAACAATAGCTAAGACGTTGCAAATATTATAATATTGATGGGTGTCGGCAAAAAATATCGTTACATAGGTATGGGTGGCAACCTCATTAATTATTTTAAATACTTTAGAAAATTTACGAAAAAGAGTGTGTTTTCAGCTCTTATCGGGATAGACTGTGCCACAAATGATACGCCAACATATTCAACATAATATGAAGATTTTTTATTTTATTTTTATAGAGACACTCACAGAAAACTGACAACACAATACATAAATTACAAACATACAACAAGATCTGGCCAGTTCCCAATTAAGAGTGTCTCCAGCATGCATAATCAGAGAATTCAATTAAAGCGTGAATCAATATAATGCCACGATAATGCAACAATAATCACAGAACTGTTGTACTCACAATACTCAAGTAATAAGCCCGAATCGAGCAACTGACGAATCGCACACCCAGCAAGACAACAAGCCACAGGCAAAGGACGAAAAATGAAACGAAAAACAAAGATTATTGTAGTCTGTGTTATGCAGGAGAGATGATAGTACTAGCTGGGTGGAGTCTTACGGCAAATATCCGGGGATATCTACGCAAAATGGCCGTTCTTCTTTCATCCGTAGAGTTTCCAATTGCCCCTATTTCACGATACACAGTTATAATGATAACAATATCAGAATGTCAGGAACATCGGGATAGGTGAATTGAAATGACGCGAATACACTCAATGTGAAGGAGGTTGGAATCCCTGTTTTGTAGTTGAAGAGCGATTGATTTGAGCTGAAATTCCATCAATTTAAAACTTTTAGGATATGTCTGATTGACGTTCCGTTCTAATTTAGTTCTTGTATTGCAGCCCTATTATTTCAACTTACCTACCCTACAACGAACGAATGCACAATACGTTATCAGAGGAAGCATAAATAAATAGATATGAAATGATACAAATATGCGGTATATTACTATTAAGTACCCGTACATTAAACTTACAACACATTTTTTATTTCATAGGTATATGTTTTTTATGACATTTCTGAGCAATTGTATATGAAAAATGTCTGTTATATCTGTATTTTCTTGCGAAACTCACAATTTGAACGAGTGTCTGTTTACTGTTGCTGTCAAAATATTAGATTATGTTACATTATTGTATGTAGGTACATATTTTTGACTTTTATTCTTTTTCTTTGACATTCAACAGTTCTCTCTTATATGTAGCGGCGGTTCTTTCTTAGCTCAGTAGCTCACTCACTTTATAAATAAACTGAACAAGTGTTGATTAAGATATACTTATATTATCATTACCTGTTTGGTGCAATACCATTCTTTTTTTTATAAATGGGTCCCCTATTCTTTTCTCTAAGGTATTGAATGGTCTGTAGAAATATTCTCAAAACATATCGTAAAATACTTTCAATGCAGCGAGGAAGTATGCCACCCGTCCCGAATGAAGTACTTTAACTTTTACTGACACAAAGAGTGCAATTTGCTTGTTTTTTTTACATGCAAATAATCAGGTAAATTACTTGTGGGAAATGTCGTGATGGTATGAATGAATATTTGAAAAAAATAAATTATTAAGCACAATCTATCTATCTATTCCTTCACGCCGCATCCCAAGTGGGGTAGGTAGAGAGAACGGAACGCCAATTAGATCTGTCCTTACATACTTCTTTCGCCTACTCCACAGTCATACAATTTCTCATGCACGCACGTCGATTTCTCTTACTACGGACGGCCGTGTTTTGAGTAAGAGAAATCGCGCTTCCTCACACCCCTCCTTTCAGCCAAGCACAATACAAAACTTAAATACATGCCAGTTACTTCTATTCAACGCGTCGCCGTCCAGTTTTTGAAAACTCAATCCACACAGTTTAATCACATACTTCATGATAAACGGCAATATACATTTCTTTTTTTTTCAGGCAAATAACTCATCGACCTTTCACTATATGTATCCAAACAATGGCTTCTGGTTTACATGCAACCTTTTCACTTTATGTATTCATTTTACATCTGCCCACTTTCCTAATACATCTTTAATAACTTTATTTGTCAGAATTCAAAATAAATTAAATTGTAGAATATAATTAGATGGAAGAAATCACTTTTAATTGTTGCTGCATATCATTTTAGTGATTTGTCAAATAATAATAAGATAGCGAGGAAAACGTTTACTAAAAAAACAATATTTGTTAGTGTGACTGGCAGATACTATTAAAAAAATAATCCATCCTCAGTGTCAGACTCTTTGAAACTGACTTTACAACTTAATTGAAGTTAACAACATTTCTTGTATAACGCCTTTTTTATCAATATTAAAGAAGTAACTTTCACAGAGCTTACAAAATAAAATCAAATTTGTAATCGTTATATTTTGTATTGCATATTGTTCTGATAATTGTGACGTGCAGAATAGTGTTTAAATAATATATATACCTACATATTAACTATTTTTATTAATTTTGTTTATCATTTGTTTCAGATAGAAGAAGCATAATGGATGCGGAAAATCATTAGAGTGTAAAGAAAACAAAATATAATAAAATACTACAGTTCAAAATATACACAAATTATTTTATAAACTTCTCGATCGCTGCTTGAATATAGAAAATAAAGTAATAATTAGTTGTTTCCCGTGATATATTATATACTTTATATATTTGTATACTTACATAGTACCTATGTAGTATCTAGGTAGATAGAGAGATACTGAAATATTATAAACTGCAGGCAGAAACATCGGAGGCTTCACAATATATCGAGAGCTTTCAGGGGGAGCACGCTCGCTTAGTTGTTGGTCCCTATCGCAAGCTATCAATTATTATTCTTCTTTCTCCGATAATATGGTTGCTTTTCAAAACATTTAAATATAATAAATATAAAAACAAAACCTCTACCCAAAATTATACATACTTTTAAATATTTAACAATAATTCTAGGAATTAATTATAATTCAAGCAATATTTTACAGTAACAGTGTTGTTTATTTATTTATTTGTTTATCATTTAAATTTTTAAAAAATATTTGGGATATGAAAATTTTATGCGTAAGCACGTTTGTGATATGGAAATCGTGAATCACAAGCATCCTCAATGTTTACCAGATGGGAAGGCGTAAACAATCCAACAAGTAAGTAAATAAACATTTTGTTTTTATAATTTTTTTCTTTGTAATTACCTATGTCTTTTTTGTTGTTAAAATATCTAATTAATATTCATTTTTGGTACCTGCACTTTGGATAATAAAAATTAAAAAATATGACACAAAAAATATTATTTCTTAAGATTTCATACGACATAGACATATTTCAGGTAAGTAAAAACACTTCAGTCACAAAATCAGTTAAAACAGCATTGTGTAATGTGTACACAGCTCAGTGCAACCATAGAATTAAATATAATATATCTTTTATAAAAAATAATTAACGTAAATTATTTTATGCATGGTACACGATCATGAATTAATTTACTTTTACTCAAGTTACTCAGATCTTTAGGGTTAGTAGGAAGAGATCGCGTCTCAACGATAAAGTCTCCCATTAATTATTTGCATATACCATGTTATAATCTTATTATTTTTGTCTAAGTATTTTGTAAAATACCTATGGTTTATTATTATTATTATTATGATTTTCAATATATCACAAACTGTTACTCAGGATTTTTTCCCGGTATTCTGAATCACACGGGCACATGTGCTAAGTGTAGCTTGTTTCTGTGTCAATGTCATCCATTTCTGTGTCAGTTCGTCAATTTATCTGTGTCATATAAAAAAAATTTCAACTGCTTGTGTTAGGTCGTTATGTTTCACCAGTTTTGTCATAATTATTATTATCTTTTCCCTTTATCTTTCTTTCCCTCAACCCTCAAAATGCTCACATGCAATTTAATTAATTTTTCTCATAGCTTTTCTTATTTATTTTCATATTCTTATACATATACCTTTTTAAATAAACATTTATTTTATTATCTGTCATCATAATAACTTTAATTACCTACTGTTTTATATAATTTGCTTTTAAACTAACATTTTGTATAATATCTATAACATAAGTTGTTATTTGTTTAATTTTGTACAATTATTGTTTTGTTTATTACGTTATATAAGCTGTAACCAGTGATATGTTACAACTAGATTCGCAATGTCATACAAATATTCTCTAAAAATGTGTACCCACCCGTCGAGGTACAATATATATTCATCTCTTTTCTTTTGTATATATTCATCTCTATCTACCGGCCTTTGTCGTCTGTAATAATCCCCATTCTCAAATTGTCTATCTCTTGTTATCTGCAAACAATTTATATGTGTGTCGCTTTTTTTCAAACTAAATTTGCGGCACCAAGGACCGCAAGGAGATTTTATTGATGGTACATGTTTGAGATTCATATTGCAAATCTAGGTATAACATATCACTGGCTGTAACATTAAGTTTGAAATAAATAAATACGTTAAGTAAAAAAGAAAACAAGATTAATGAGTATTATTAACAAAAGCGTTTGAAAAATAATTATTTATTAAATATACGGCAAAAAAAAGCATTACAAAATGAAATAAAAATTTACATTTCACATCTGCTTATGAAAAGAAATATCTTACATTCAACTGTATTTCATAATTATGTGCAACATACATAGGGTAGGTATACATACAATGCCAATTATGAGCCACTTGTTTCGAAATACAAGTGGTTTTTAGATATTTTATTCCAAATCTTTATTTTTGCTGTAGCTATTATTAAATTGTGCCTTGAATCAATAAAATAAAAAAGTTGTAAATAGATATTCTTAACTAAGTACCTATCTTTTTACCAACAATTCGCCTCAAATTTATATAGAACAAGATTATAAATACATGAATGTAAAATTAATCACTGTAATGAACTGTAGTGGAGCAACTGGTGAAAAATTGGTCTCCTATTCTTTTTCGTAAATTTTCGGGAGTCCTGTAAAAAGCAGGTGAAAGAAAAAATAGACAATTCACTTTTAAATTCAGCGATGAGATTAGCCAACTTACCAAAAAGTCTTAAATTTTTTGTTGGCAATGAGACAACAGCTTGCATGTGTGTTATATGCAGCTGGTCAGCTGGCTACCCCATTCGTGTGATATGCCATGATGGAACAATATGAATTAGGAAACTGTGATATAAAATACAAGTAGGTATATTACATATGTACACCCAATATAACACTTAAAAGTTTCTTATTCATTAAATGGGTTTGTTTGACCTTTAAAAGTAACTTCAATCATCTAAGTTGAAAAGGATAATCGAATAGGGATAAAGCTGTTGTTTTGTTTTACTTAAGGTACGTGTTTGTCACATACCTAAAACACGCAAATGAAAATTAGTCGTAGAACCAAGTAAGGGTTTCTGCATACCTAATTTATTTTTCTCACACCTGAAATTGAATGAATTATTTTGGAATCCTAATTTGTTTGTAAAAGACCACTATGTTATATTGCTGCAGCTTTTCATCCTTAAATCTTTTTTATTTATTTAAAAAATATACTGTCAAAATAACCTTAACAGTAGGTACAGTAACAAAACATTATACTGATAATAAAAACAATCGATATGATACAACAGTCGATGAAAAAAAGAAGCATAGAATCATAAAAAGTATAACATCAAAGAGAGAGATTATAAATAACATCCCTTCGGGGGTCTATAGAAAGAATGTACTTTCGAATCAATCCGCTCACAGCGCATCTCGTCATACTCGTAGTATAGGAACGTTGGAATCACAGAATGTACCTAGTTACTACCAACTTTAGTGTAACATGTCCCTCTTACATGGAGTCGATTTATAATAGCTGTATTATTTATTTATTGAGGTGCACAACAGATATTAATTGAAACATATTATTATCAGTTGAATCAGCAAATCCCACAAAAATAAAAATGTACACCATCTAAAGATACAAGTATTCGATTCGTACAGAGGCTCATAGACATAATCGTAAACTTTAAACTAATAACAATCATAGATATATAATTGTATTTTTACTGTATTTTTTATAATTTTACTAATTCAAATATCAATAAAATATAATAAGATTTATTGAAAAAAATACACAATATTACTAATGAAAATCCATGACAAAATATAGGTATCTACTTGTAATTTTTTTTAAATATTTCAAATAATAATGCTTTGATATCCTGAATATCTGGATATGTGATTTTTCTTGGTATCAGGCTGTCAAGTAATTGTGTGATTATTTTTGTTCATGTTTATTTCAAAATGTTGAGAAGTGTAGACGGCAGATAACAAAAAATACATAGTGTTGTTACTAATTATAATAATATTCATAAATCGAAAAAATCTCAACATTTTACTAGTAAAAAACTGTATATAGTAGGTATATACTGTAGTGATGCGCACTTCAATTCTTATGACCCTAAGCAATTCTGTACTTAAGACTCACGACTGTTGTGTTATTTCCGCTTTTTTTGTAAATTTGCCATCTTTGTCAAAAATGCACTTAAGTCCTGATGTCAGTTTTTTGATCCACTCTTTGTTGTTATCTTTTCCAAGGCCATAAAAAAACACCATAGTTTCGGAGATAGCCTCCAAATCAGTTGCAAATCTTCGTCCCCCAAGCCATTTTCTGGCGTTTGGTTAGTGGTAGGAATCACTGAGAACCATGTCAGGAAAATATAGTGGATGGGGAAGCATTTTGTAGCGTGACTCCACCAGCTTGGCCGTTGCAATGGCGGAAGAATGAGCACAAGCATTATCGTGGTGAAACAGGATTTTCTTCTTGGCAAGATGATGCCGTTTTGCTTTGGTTCATTGATTCAACTGAACCAAAAGTGTAGAGTTATACTTTCCATTAATTATTTTTCCTTTTATGAGAAAATCAATTAAGACTGTACCTTGTGCGTCCCAGAAAACCTTAGCCATAGCTTAGCCTGCTGATGGAACCACCTTGACCTACTTTGGAGCACTTCCGCCAGCTTCCACCCGCTGCTTGGTTATTATTTTGTCTGGTGTGTAAAGATGTATCCTTGTTTTATCTACAGTGATGAAACGGTGTAAAAACTCATCTGGATTTCGTTGAAACAGCCGAAAATTAGCCAGGGAAAGTGTCATTCATTCGCGTTTTTGGTCAATTTTCAACAAACGTGGCAGCCATTTTGCAGAAAACTTTTTAATACGCAAATTTTCATGAAATTTTATGAAAACTCATTCATATGAGATATATTAAAGTGTTGTCTACCCCTTTCAACTTCATTCATCGATCTCCCAATACAATATCGTGGATTTTCATGAGCATTTTTGAAGTGGTTACCTCAATTGGACGTCCTGATCGAGAAGCGTCTTCCGTGATCGTTTTACCACAACGAAATTCAGTAAACCACTTGTAAATTATCTTAAGTGACGGAGACGATTCACCATATAATAGTTATCAAGACTTTTCTTTGTGTCCGTGACGGTTTTTTTGCGTAAAAAGTAGTTTTATAAACACTCTAAATTTACTTAGTCCCATTTTAACAGCAAAAAAACGACTTTTCCGGCCAAAACGACTGAAAAAACAATTCGAAATTCAAATTTAAGTATGAAATTTCGTGTAGGTATGTTCCTTCAAAGCAAGTACCTGCCCAAACATGTCGGGTTATCCGTGTCAAATCATAACACTGATTCAGACTTGATGTCTCAGATTTTCATGATTTTTTTTATACAGCAATATATCATAGACTTATGAAAAAATACCAAATTTCATTTATGTAGCACAATTATTTTTGAAGTTACCAAATAATTTTATAAACTGTGCTGGTTTATTAATTGTAATTGATTTGTCTGTGTACTATCGTTAATGTTATAACTGTTAGTTTGTGAAAGAAAAAAAAAACTTTATGTTTAACATGTACAGTAAAGAATGAATAAAATAAAATAATTGCGATTCCAACAATTCAATCACATTACTGTTAGATTTAATCATCTCCTGTCGAATCTCCTCAACCTGCTCCGCAATTTTGTTCACAATACTTGTCTTGAATTCATTCAGCAATTGTACCAGGTTGACATCTCCACCCTGCCTGTCTGATATTTCATTTCGAGGTAATGCGGGAGAGGATGATTTTGGCTTACTTCTGAGATCTCTGTTCATAATGCAAGCATAAATGTTATTCCTTTAAATAAAAAATAACAATAACAATTTTCCCATCAATTATTTGAGCAATGTAGTTTTTAGACAGCAGCTGTTTATCTACCCACTGTTGACAGGAATTGCGACGATACACACATATGTCAATCGATGTTTTATATGTAATAAAATGCACCTTGTGAGGGCCACACACATGTAATTGATCCAACAATCCGATGCACCAACTCAAATTTAACACTTTCACTTATTTACTTTGATTTTTCAATACATAAATTCACCCAAAACTTAAATGTCTTCTAAATTAATGTTTCATTCCTGATATGTTTATAGTTTTATCACTTTTATGATTAATGATTTGTGTAACGTTTTATTACTGAATTGTATTTGTTTGGAAATTTGCATCTTTGTACATAATATTATGCAAGTGTAAGGGCTTACGCCGTAAATGAAATAAATAAATAAATTACGGAGATTACAGATCTCTGCTGGGTGCGCCGGCGCACAGCATCATTTGTTCATACCATTTGACATCCAAAATCCTTCTAAGACACTTGTTTTCAAAGCGCTTCCGCTTCCAATCTTCCGCTCTTGAGCCTTGGTTAAGTTCCAAGACTCACAGCCATATAGAAGGATTCAGATGATGCACGCATTGAACAAGCGGCATTTTGTCCCGATGCTGAGTCCAGACGCCTTCCAAACTTTGTTCATGTTATTGAAAGCCCCGCTAGCAGCTCCTATGCGGATTGGCAATTCCGACCGGAGATCACACTCTGGCGTTATGGTTGCTCCCAGGATCAATTAGAATTTAGTCTATATTAATTGACTTTATAATCATAGGTACTTGAAAATAAAACAGTGTTTAATTTACCATTTTAAAAACTCATATTAAATTGAAATTTCACAACGCTAACGTACCTACTTTAAATTTAAAAAATCTTTTTCATTTATCTTTCGTTGTTCTTGTCTTACTCTCGTGTATTTTTATTGTATCTTTTATATCATCAATACTTTACAAGTTCGTCGGTAGTTTGGAGGTAGAGTCTCGGCCTCGTGAACAGTGGGTCTATGGTTCGATCCCAGGTGCCGGCAGACTCCCCTTTCACGACACAAGCTTTTAGTTTAGTGTGAAAGGTTTATAAATTTGTATTCGGGTTTATAACAAAACCAGATATATCTAAAAAATAACTTACATTCAAAAAATTTAATTGAGCATGCAGCATTGCAGAATATTTTTTTTCGTCGTTTTTTCACTACCTACCTGTTTATTTGATCGAAATATATTATCACGTGAACAATCACTCTTTATTAACTTACAAACATTCTTTATTTATTGCATTATTTCACATCCAATAAATTCTTGATATCCTCATAACACGCATTGTTTCTCAACAGAATATGTAAGTGCTGATATATATTTGTTGATATTATTTCCAGGTATTATGTTGAGTCCTAAGATGCAACGAGCAGTTCGTGTAAATGATGCCCAACTACTCCATTTGGCGGACAGGGCTCAATATGATCGCACACAGGTGAGCTTTTATAACATTAATTAAATGATCTAGAGTTAATCTTAATTAAATATTAAAAAGTATTAAAAAGAGACATCTCTTTCCTTCTTCTTCTTCTGACTTGGAGGCATCACCTTTTGTAAATTGTAATATATACTTATTCCAGATTTTCATGCGAATCGTCTAATTAATTTTTTCATTATTAATAAATTTCAAGGAGGTTTTTATAAATTCGTCAAGATTTATACGGTTTGAAGAGCGAATCCTAAAAAGTTAAAGGTGAAACTGTCTGAGAAATAAACCCACGGATAAATTAAAATTCTTTCTGTCTTAAAATACCAGAATAAGTGGTAATTTCAAGATATAAAGTAAAATAATACAACATTAATTAAAAACTATCTGAGAAATTAAACCACATAGCCGTTTAATTGATAATAGCTTGCGCTCCAAGTTTTTATAATATAAACTTATAATTATATTATGTACCTAAATATTCGCAAGAGAAAATAGATAAAAAGCAATTAAGTTAACTACAAACGAACTAATGATGATTGAACTAAAATATTTAACCTTTTGTTTTGTTCTTCTTTCTTATTTGATATTTACAAATGATATTCTTTCAAATATTATTGTTTTCAAGGCTGAACATCTAACGCTTTAGATGAGTTTCAGTCGGTTCCTAGAAGTACCACCTCGTGGTATATCTTTTTACCCGTCATCTTTAGTAGAACATGCTATCAAAATCTCAAACAACCTCCCCAATGATATTCGATATTCTTCATCTATTGGCGCGTTCATGTTGCTACGACGTCCCTGAATACTATTGTATATAACAAACATAGACGCTTAATAGGTATATATTATTATTTATTTATTCGGCTTTATGGCTTTAAACAGACTATGGACTATTAATTGTATCATGCGAATTGGTATTATTCCAATATACTGCGAATTTGAACAAGATTCATATTCTTACACTGCAAAAAGTCGGTTGGTATAAGTTTCACGACATGTTCACTATTTTACAAAACAACTGGATGAACTATTGAACAGATACTACCTATATGATTATAATAATTAGATAAAAATACACTAATAAATATTAATTATGCGAGTCCATTTGAGTTACTCAGCCAAGGGCCGAGCGAAGGCCCTGGCGAGGCCAGCAAAAGATGTTGATTTGGCGATGGCGAATATCAGAATGCAACTGAAGAATGAACGCGCGAATCGCTAGTCGACGTGGCGCGGTCACCGTAACTTTTTAACCGTTATTTTTCGCGAGAACAAAATCATACGATGGGCGTAGCAAGGTTATATTAACACGTGATGCGAAGATTCTCGTAACGTACAATTATTATTATTATTTCAAATGACCAAGTATAGAAAACGAAATGTAGTACGAAATTCTCCCGTCGATATCAATGTGTTACAATGTACATACTATCATCCCTCTCTCGACTTCTTTACTTCTCATAAACAACCTCCCTAATTATGTATAGATATTAGATAGTATACATATTTACATAGGTATAGGTTTATGGTTTTCAATGCGTGTGTATGCTTTTATGCATGCATCTCTACTATTTTGCTTGTTCAGTGATGCACCCAGAAAAGAATCTCCCACTCTTTTCCGTAATTTTCAAGTGTTATGTAAAAGAAAAGTGTTAAATAAAATTAAGTCTCATGTTCAACAATGAAGGTTGCCACCCATTAAAAATGTCTTATTTATTTGTTGGCATGGACAGAACTGCTTGTATATTTATAACATGCAACTGGTCTGTTGGCTACCACACTTGTTGAATATGTCATGATAGAGTGCAATACAACACTATATAGCGTAATTCTAATAATAAATAATATATAATCAATTTATTTGATCAATTACCTCTTCCAGAAGTGAGCGTGGCTCGTGCTCTGGGATTAACTACAAAATTACTACAACCATCAAACTACTACTATTAGTACTACTATACCATCACGGCATATCCCACAAGTGGGGTAGCCAGCAGATCAGCTGCATGTAAGAAACATGCAAACTGTCCTCTTCGTGCCAATATAAAATCAAGACATTCTGGATGGGTAGCAAGCCTCATCGCTGAATTTAAGAAGTAAAATGTCTTAATTTTTTCGAACACCTGCCTTTTACAGGACACTCGAAAACTTACGCAGAAGAGTGGGAGACCAATTCTTTACCGGGTGCTAAACTGTCATTCACTTATTTATTTCTTGACAAAACATTTTATGCCTTCCATTCTCTAAGTTAATTTTAACATTTAGAGTGGTAGTCGTAGTTCCCAGATAACTAACATTTTCCAGGTAAAATATGCTACCTTGATGTCTTTGACTACCGGTGATGCGCCAATAATAAGATTACTCCAGCACATCGTGCTCTGTAAGGCCGTCCACTTAATTTATCATTATGGAAATAGTTGTACTGGGGCAGGAATTGCATTTCTTATTTTTTTTTTTTTTAGAATACATGTAGGTAATAAGGTTACGGAAAAATATTATGTTATAATGATTGTTGCAGTAGTTTAGTTTGATATTGTTGGAAATAAAAAAGTGACCTATGTTTATGAAAGTCTGATGATTAGTACGACAGTCCTCGAATACTTAGTCTTGTGAAGTAATTGCATCAGTTTTCTTTGTCAAGGACTTTTAATAACATTAAAATAATTATTTTGCTATTGAATTGTTAACACATTGATTTATTAATACATTTACCTATTTTGTCGCCACACATATAAAAAACAATAACTGATGTTATGAACTTTTTGACATAATTGGATGTCAAAATTTCAAATCATGTAATGAGCATGACACAGAGGAATTGGGAATGTTACCTAGGCTTAAAGAGTACTCTTAACCAAGTTTTAAGTCGATTCATAAGCGTCGAAACTCTGTGTTGTGCACTACTGGAAGTTCACATATGAATGCTTATCATATACAACATACCAACCTAGTTAATACTTATTCAAATAGATGAGTGTGATCAATTTGGAATGATTAATCTACATAATATATAGTAGTAGAAATATGATTAAAAACAATAACTATTTCATCACAAAAATGATTCTGAGATGTTTGTACAAGTATATAATGAGTTACAATCCATTGGATTGGTCTGCAACGAGTTTGGATTTTCTTCTCCATTGCTCCCTATTCTCAGCCAGTCTTTTTTGATCTACGTATGAGCCACAGTTCATGTCCCTCTTCAGTTGGTCCATATACGCGTCTCTTCGTCAGCCTCTGCCATTTGTGCCTTCGGACCTACCTTCCGCGATAGCGATGAGCAGTCCTGGGTGCCTGATGTTGTGGCCAATCCAGTTAGCTCGTTGTTGGCTGATTCTCTTAAGGAGTTGCCTTTTTTCGCCTACCCTCTTTAACACAATATAAATATGCGAATAAAACACATATAACTGTAGGCCTTGTCAAAACACATTTAAGCGTTATGTTTTCGTTTCGTTTTTGTTCAAACGTGGACGACGTTGCGAGAACGCGTCAATTTTCGTAGCTAAAATACACAAGTAGCTACGAAAATTGAGGCGTTCTCGCAACGTCGTCCACTTTTGAACGAAAACGAAACGAAAACGTAACGCTTAAATGTGTTTTGACTAGGCCCACTGAGATGTAAGTAGGTACGTACAGAAAACACTAAAAACGCTCTCCCGAACAATTAACATTTTAGCAGATAAGACATTTAGTAAGTAGATAAACGATTTATGTCAAACATTGTATTAGGTTCACCGAGAGACATCGCTTCAAGGCAATTGGTACACAATATTATTATTATTATTTTTGTTCTACGTTTTGTACTTGTAGAATAAGAGAAAATCTATAAAAATAACTGAGTTAATTCATTTCCGATACAGAACGAAAATGGTGACAACATTTCCAAGATTTAAGAGCGGAAGCCGAGGTGAACTGTAACTTCTTCAGATAGGAAGCTTTCCCACTTCCTTTGATTCACTTCACCTTTGTAGCAAAGCTTTCAATGCCGCACCCAGCAGTAAACAGTTGTACTTATTCATCTCTTATTAAAGCTGAAATGTTTCTATCGAATCAATATATTTAATGATAATAATAATTGGCAGAAGCTAATTAACATGTTTACTTATCATTATTTTTCCTTCATCGGTAATAATCTTTGATTATTTTTACAAATTTTAGAGTGTTCAGTAGAAAAAAGGCATTACTTCCTTATTGTTTTGTTTACAACATCACGGCATTTCCCGCATGTAGTGTTGCCATTGCCAGTAAAGTTACCGCATATAATAAAAATTCATCATAAGGTAAAGGAAAATTATCAAATGTTCCATATTCGAGTATATTGTTGTGCGGCTCTATAGGAAATCTAAGTCTTGAAAACAAAAATAACGGTACCTATATTATGATAGTCAGTTATTTTAGTGTCATAGGCATCATGAATTCCATTACGCCGCTTCCCACATGAAGTAGGCAGAACGGATCGAGCGCCACTTTCTTCTATCCTCGCGTAGGTAGGTACATTGTTTGCTTCCGTTACAATCATACAAACTCCCTTTTTAATGAATGTTTTTATTTCTTCGTCGAAAATCTACGATACGCTGGGATACCAATCCTTTGCAGGGTGCTGTGGGGGAGGTTGTTATATGTTAATAAATTGTTACTTCTAGAACTACTTCATAACATCATATCATATTCTACAAGTGAGGTAGCCAGCAGAGTAGCTGCATGTAAAAAAACATTCAAATATCTTTACCGTGACATTCCGTGAATTGAAAACAATTATTGTGACAAATTAACAAGAAGTTGTCAAAATAATGTCTTTATTATAATAAAGGTATATATTCAAGTACCTGCTTAACTGATGTTTAGAATAAATTTTCATTTTCATCTTAATTTTTTTAACTTGTCGTTTATTTTCTGTTACTTGTCGTCTGAACTTTTTTATTTCAAAATTATTTTTTCTTTTTTTTTTATTCCTGATCTTAATGATTTTTTTAATTCAAAATATTATTTTTATTAGGTACTTGTTATTCGAAGACATTGATATTGTATTTGTGTGTGTTTGTACATATTTTGACGTTAGGTAGGTACATATAAATTATAATATTACTTTTACGAACTGACATCTCAATATTATTTTTTGTTATTTTAATTATTATTTTTACTTGTTATTTTGATAATTATTTTTTATTACTTTGAATTTGCTTGTTGTTGTTATATTTATTTTGTGCTGTTAACATGTAAAAGGCGAAAGCCGTGAATGTGCTTAAATAAATGAATTAATAAATAAATATTTTCCTTTTTAAAATAATACAATTATTGAAAAGAGTGTGAGAAACATCGTCAGCTGAATGTTTTCTCTCTCTCTCTCTCTCTGTTTCTCTTTTGGTATCAGTTGTTAGTATCTATTTACCTACATAAGTAAGTATCTACATACTTTTTGCGTCGTTGAAATATAAGTAAGATACTTCCAAGGATGATTATTTCTCGGAAAATTTAATTAGCTAAATTATTGAAATTATTTCTACAGCCTTTTGATGTAACTTTTTGTGAGCAAGTAGGTACCTACATAATATATCAGCTACTGTATCTGGGTAGGTATATATCAAAACATATTATTATTCATGATATGAAATAAATGTACCTATTATATACCTGGGTACACACGTGTAAACACATATGTAGCATTCATCGACCTAGAAAAAGCATTCGATAAAGTAGAATGGGAACAACTTTTTAACATTCTAAACCAGATAGGAATAGATATAAAGACAGAAGAGCAATCTGGAGCCTATACAAGAACAAAATGGCTGTAATTAAAAGCGGAGAGAGCTGCGCAGAAGCAAGGGTAGAAAAAGGTGTAAGACAGGGATGCTCAATGTTGCCAGCACTCTTTAACTGCTATATACAGCGAGCTGTTGATGAACTGAGAGAAGAAATGAAGAACTGGACAGGAGTAAAAATAAACGGGAAAAAGGTTGACATGATTCGATATGCCGACGATATAGTACTGCTCGCAGACTCCGAGATGGAGCTGAACGAAGCCTTAGGAAAAATGGAAAGTATACTGCTGTCAAAGTACAACATGAAAATTAATAAAGACAAAATAAAATGTATGGTTGTTGGAAGCGATGAAGCGAACATTGCCATAAATGGAGTGCACATCAAACAAGTAAAAGAGTTCGTGTACTTGGGCAGCAGAATAAACCAGGAAGGACGCTCCAAATCAGAAATTGTGAGCAGAATAAACCAGGCAAGAATTGCCTTTAACAAAAAATCTAAAATTTTGGAATCCCCCAATATTGATTTAACCGTGAGGAAGAATCTCATTAAAGCCTTTGTGTGGAGCATTTTGCTATATGGGTGCGAGACGTGGACTATCAGCAAGAGTGAAAGCGGACGGTTAGCGGCATTTGAAATGTAGTGCTATAGACGCATGCTGAAGATTCCTTGGTCGGAACACGTCGAAAACGAAGAAGTGTTAACCAGGGTTGGCGAAAATAGGCAACTCCTCAAAAGAATCTGCCAACAACGAGCTAACTGGATTGGCCACAACATCAGGCACCAAGGACTGCTCATCGCAATCACAGTGGGTAGGACCGAAGGCACAAAAGGCAGAGGCCGACCGAGAGACGCCTATTTGGACTAACTGAAGAGGGACATGAGCTGTGGCTCATACATGGAGTTGAAGAGACTGGCTGAGAATAGGGAGGAGCGGAGAAGAAAGTCCAAACTCGTTGCAGACCAATCCAATGGATTGTAACTCATTATATATACACACACTTGATTCTCTTATCTATTGAGTTATATATTATAGTCAATTTAAATACCTTATACCTACCTTTTAAAATTTTGTTTACAAAACAACCATTAATTACTTATTCCTGGGAGCATATTAACCAAAACATAAATACAGGGTATGCCAAAAGTAAAAGTTAGCCAGAAAATGACTGCTCTATTATAATATGTTTCAAGTTGATAACTTTGAGTGTATAAATAAATAAATAAGGTTACGCATTTCATAGAATAGAAAATTATCCTAAGTTGAGTGAAATATGCTTGCATATCTTAAGTTAGGATAAGTTTATTCCATACATAAAGTGGCAAATCACAGGATTAAGCTAAGTACATATGTAAACCTTTTCAATTACTATTTTATTGACATTTAAATTGTGATAATTATAAGACATGAATAGGTACGAGTATATGAAGAATTTTTCAGCCTGTATGAAATTGCAACTTTAAATTTTAATAGGTCTGCGAACGATTTTGACGCGTTAGTATCAAAGCCCAGCATAATCATACAAACAATACATTTTCAATCTGCTTGTCAAATACACTTATGTGTCAAAACCGGTCGTAGACCTTTTAAAATCCAAAGTTTTAATTAAACGTATAGTGGAAAACTCTTTGTAAGTAGATATAATCCAATACACCTTTTCTTGTTTTCCTTAATTCTTTGAAACGCTTTCATTGAATAACTCTTATAATATGACTCATAACTCAATATAAAACATCTCAGGAGAGTTGGAAAAACACGTGTATTGAATTATAATACAGTAATTGAAAAAATAACTTTGTTTTAATCTTTAGTAGTGGCCATAAGTATGGACACTTTTAGAATTTCGTCGTAATTCCTAGATAAGTTGGGTTTTTTATGCACTTACTCATTAAAACATTTTATTTTTATGATTGAAATGTCTTACCAGCTCTCTTCTTATTAAGATTCTATTACATCTTGGGCGAGTTACTGCTATTTTACCTTATTTTAATGGGGTTTTGTCAACCACCCTCATTAATGAGTCATAATTACCCCTAATGACATTCGCTCCTAAATGAATGAAATTCACTTTCTTTTTTGTTTTGTAAATATAATGTATTGAGTCATTCTTTAACTATCTTCACATTTGTTGTTTATTGACAGTATAATCAAAATGCACTAGTTATTCAGTTTTTAGTTGGTCTCGAACTTTTGTAAGTGTACAGTCTGTTGTTAATTTGTATCGCATACAAGATTTTTTTTTTAAATGGTTTCTGGATATTGGTCACCTACAAAACGTAGTAAAGTATTTACCTACTTTACGAGAAGAAGGATATACCTATGCGGAAATCGCCAAAAAGTTGGGTAACGGAGCCTCAAAATCTGGGGTACGAAAGGCCTGTGAGAGGTTCAGGATGACTAAAAGTTTCAAAAATGCAAGCAAGTCAGGAAAACCACGCAAAACAACTGGTGCCGATGACATAAAAATAGTAAGATTTGCTATAAAAAATCAAAGAGTCACATCCGAAGACATAAGAAATGAATTAGGAGACACTGGAGTTGCTGTAAGTGCAAGAACAATTCACCGAAGACTCGTAGACAATGGACTTAAAGCAAGAAGACCCAGAAAAAAGCCATACTTGAATAAAAAACAAAGAGAAAATCGGTTGATTTGGGCAAAAGAACATTAAGAGTGAACAAAAGAAGACTGGGCAAATGTAATTTGGAGCGATAAGACGATAATTTCCATTTTTGGAAGTGATGGTATGCAGTATCTGAGGAGACGACCCGGGGAAGATCTCTTACCAAAATGCATATAAGTGACTATGAAGCATCTAGTCAGCGTAAAGGTATGGGGATGCATGACCAGGAACTCTGTGGGACGTCTTCAAATTGTGGATGGCATTTTGAATTCAAAAAAGTACCAAGAAACAATCCTGGAAACCAAACTGCTTCCAACAATCCGAGAGTTGTTTGACGGAAAAACAGAATCTTGTGTATTCCAGAAGGACAGTGCTTCTTGTCATATCGCCAAAAAAGTGAAAAAGTGGTTTGAAACAAAAAAAAAATAAAGTGTTAAAGTGGCCTGGAAATCGTCCAGACCTAAACCCGATAAAAAATTTGTGGTTTAGGCTGAAAAAGTTGGTTAGGACAGAAAAGCCTTCCAATAAAAGAGAGTTGATCGAGGCCATCATAAAATCCTGGTTTAAGGTAAAAAATCAGGAGGATCTGGAGAACTTGGTAGACTCGATGCCAAGAAGAATAGATGCGGTGATAAAGAATCATGGATATCCGACAAAATATTGAACATTTAAATTTAAAAACAACATATTTATTACGATTTTTTAATTTCATGAATTTTTTTATTTGTGATCTATTATTTCAAACTGTTTTTTTTTCACTAAAAAATAATTTAACAGCAAAATTTATGGTTTTTATTTCACAAAACATATTATATAATAATTATCAATAGTGAAAACCTCATCATTTTAATGAGAAAGATAAGAAAATGATGTGTTATTGATCATTTTCAAAAAATTTAAAAAAGTGTCCATACTTAAGGCCACTACTATATATTGAATTAAACTATTCAAATCAGTATTTTTTTGAATCCCTTTACAAGGGTTTACCAGAGGGTTACGTAAGAATACATTTAGAGTGGTACCTTGACATACGAGTGCCGTGCCTCAACATACGAGTTTTTTGAGATACGACCCGTCGAGCGAGCGATTTTTTGCTTAGAAATACGAGCTATTTAATGACACTAGCCTTACTCATTTCCGGAGCATTTTGAAAAGGAGGAAGAAACAAACCTCTTGGGACATATTTTTTTAAACGGCCTACAGGTGAAAGTGAGAAAAGCGTGGCGAAAAAGGCAAAAACCAGTGATGAGAACATTCTCTTTTATTATGTTTTTGTAAAATATTTGTCATTTATAGATACATTTTTCTTATTCAAAAACACGTAAGAAATCCATTTGTCCCTTCTAAAAAATCGATGATGGCTAATTTTATTATTCTACATAATTATAATAACTATCTTCTGATAATCTTCTCCTTGACAATTTAATAACATTTGGAGACTGTTTTTGGTACAAATCATCCTTGTAGGATGCTATAAAAAAAACACTTAACAAAAATTACTCGGGTGACATTTTGGAGGCTGGAACGGATTAATGGCAGTTGAATTAATTTCAATGGGGAAGTTTGCTTTGAGATACGATTAATTTGAAATACGAGTAAGGTTGCGGAACGAATTAAAAACTTGGCAATGATACCTTTTAGTGTCATTATTTACATTATGATGCTGTTGTTGATTATATATTTCAATTAATTTAATACAAAATTTATTTACCTTAATTGTTTTAAATACTTATTAGCATTTCTCAAACAAATATTATTAAAATGCAAAATATAACTTTTTGAGTGTTTTGCCAAGGAAAAAGGTAGAAGCAGTGTTTGTTAACATAAAATAAATACTACTAATACCTTAAGTTGCCCCTTTAGCAAAAACGATAAAACATTCAATTTTCAACAAGTTTAGTACACAAACTCTCAAAACTTATGATAAATATTCGATATTTTCAAGTGTAACTTTGTGGTAATCCATTTTGAATTATTATTAACTAAAAACACTGTATATACCACTATAACAATTTAATTTAAATAATTAAAACGTTTTCAGTTGTCTAATGCAACCATCTTCAGTAAAGCTAACACTTATACTAACATTTAAAATCAAAGATACATGTATCTGAGATGTTAGAGTAGGTACCTACCGACACATCAAAGAAAACAGAGAGAATTAAAATATTCACTTACTTATAAGAATTGAATGAATTTATTTTTACTTTTATTTATAAAGGAGTTTATTTTTATGAGTTTTCGAGTGTCCTGTAAAAGGCAGGTTTTCGAAAAAATAAGACATTTTACATCTTAAATTCGGCGATGAGGTTTGCCACCCATCCTGAATGTCTTGATTTTATGTTGGCACGGAGAAGACAGCTTGCATGTTTTATATGCAGCTGGTCTGCTGGCTACCCCACTTGTGGGACGTGCCGTGATGGTATAAAATAAAAAAAAATAGTTTATTTTTATTAAATGCACAATTTGAGTGTATTAAACGCTGTGAATATGCGATCGCTAAGAAGAATAGGTAGTTGGTAAAACTGCGTGATAGAGTGGTTAAACCGCGTGATTGAGTGGTTAAACCGCGTGATTGAGTGGTTAAACCGCGTGATTGAGTGGTTAAACCGCGTGATTGGGTTGGGTCATGTGGAGCAAATGGATAATGAAAAGATGACAAAGAGGGTTAAGATAGCTTAAATAATTTAAGTAGCATGATCATACGAATTACTGAGTAAAGAAATTGGCGTGTATGGATGAGAAATCAAACTGAATGTTGAAGTAGCGAAATAAGTGTGTAGGAATAACACTGTCTGGCATTCCGTACTATCATATTTGAGAGATGATTATGTTTTAATTTCCAAATATGACATTATTTTTTAAAGATTATGTGACTAGATTCATTTTCCCTACAACACTTTTCATGTGAGGTTGTGCATTTGAATCGTTAAGGGGTAGCGTAAAATGAGGGATGAGGTCTCGAATAGGTATGCTTCAAGCATGTATTGTTGTATTGTTTAAAACCTGCCTGATTATAATTATATGCCTCAACAACTATAAAATAACCTTGATGTCATTTATGTATATGCGAGCGGAAGAGTAGAGAAAATATTAACATACCGCATAATGTGTAGCCTGAATTCAGTTCAATATTGTGGAATGAACAATACTCAAGTCAAGAGAACAAACAAACAAAAATATGAAAAAACAACAACGTGAGATAATAAACAATAAGAGTTTTATGTTTCAGACTTATAACTTTTATTATCCAAGACGATATGAAATAAACATGAATTCTAATGTATATATTTGTATAAGTATAATATTATGCTATACCTACACGGATATTTTATAAAATATTATACATATGTAGGTGTCTACATTCTCCATTAAATACATATCCAAGAACTGGGCAATGGCCAATGTTGCTTAACTCGTGTAATCCGGACAAAGGCCTATCGGAACAATACGCTATGATCTACGAAGCATTAAAAAAACAGGCTTTAAATTCTTTTTTCATTCCCGGGAAAATAATTACCTACTTTGAAAAATAATAAATCTTCATATTACCAACTATAAGTAATGTCATATTGACATACTTATTTGATGTACGTATTTGTTTTGTTTCAGGCGGGGTACCTTCATAAGAGGACAGCAGACAGTAACAAGTGGCAGCTACGGTGGTTTGTCTTATATCAGGTAAGTTGAAAGGATTTAAAATACATAGAATTATAGTGTCGGAGGTGTCATGAAAACTCTTAGAAGGTCAATACACTGTTTTGTTGGATGACATTCCTATATGTATGATTCGTTAAGTGGGAAGTGTCATAAAAAATCGAGGTATATTGAATCACAGTGCTTAATTTGAGAAGTTTCACAGAATCTCTCTTTAACTTGTGAGTTTTCACGAGTTATCCAACAAGAAGCAGCTCATATCCAATTTAATTTCTCTCCATAACTTATTACGTGCATTGAAGTGACTTAGTTTAGTTGTACTTTGACTTGGTTTAGTTGTACTTTAACCGCACCAATTCCTTTCTCGGACTTGCTTCGTTCTGAAGTGAGTTGGCATAATCCTTCGCATTGTAAAGTTTTGCTATTAGTTGAGTATCCGCTTTCCACAAGATCTCACTTTTGTTATAATACTAAGTGTACTATCACGGTATTTTCCATAGCTGGGGTAGCGAATAAACAGACTACAATTGAGGCAAATAGTTCCAAACTCCGTTAAGTCCCATATTTATCGATTTTGAGATTTTCGTGGAATCCAAAATTATTTTTCGTTTCTGTATAAATGCAGTTAAATACAGTTTGTTCCAAACTGCGTTAAGTCTACGGATGATTTTGTTTCAAACTAAGTTAAGTCCACAAGGTCGTTGAATCAACCAATCAGAGAACGAATTATAAAAAAATGAATTCCAATATACATAGCTGCCATTATGTTGGCATTTTCTTGTTCCAAAAACCATTAAGTCCCTATGGACATATCAAACTACGTTAAGTCCGAACTCTAAATAAATATATTTTGTTATTAAACACAACCTTTCAGTAGTTATTTATGGATCAATTAGAATTTTAAGCGATATTCTATAATATTATAAATTAGGAATAATTTAGAAGTGAAATAATTATAGCACAATAGAAAAATGCGTTTTACTCAAAACTGCCAAAAGTGGACTTAACGGAGTTCGGAAATATATGCCTCAATTAATAAATGAGAAGATTTTCTTTTCTGGACTCATCAAATAAATAAGTCATTCAGGGTGGGTGGCATGTTTTATAGCTGCATTTTACATGTTGATTTATCTCCAGTGAAGTTGTATTTTATTTCTTTCCAGAATATATTGTTTTACTATGAGAACGAGAGCAGCGCCCGTCCATCTGGCGTTATACTGCTCGAGGGTAGCTACTGCGAGAGACTGAGTATGAGAAATGCTGATAGGCAAACATCGGTATGTACTTATTTTTTTATTTATATTGTTTCTAGGAAAATTTACTTACACTGAGAAAAATACTCACAATGAATCATTGGTACGTACTATCACATTAGGACCAGAGATAGAACAAACGATTCATTACGTACGTGCCAATGATTCGTTGTGAAATTTCGTTAGTATTTTTCTCAGTGTACCTTAAAAATGTAAATTGAAGAGAAAGCATATAATATGCAGTAGTATAAAAAATCCCACGATGGTGATTTTAACCGGCGGGCCCTTGACCCGTCTGGAATGTTTGAATTTACTGATAAATAGAAGTATATGGCTTCTGAGATATCCGGGTATGAAGTAGATCTCTCTTTAGTGTACCTACATACATACCAACCTTTATATTATGTTATACCTAAAATGTTAATTCTGTTGAAAAATAATCGGTGAAAGAGAACGCAAGCATTGAAGTTATTTACGGCCGGTTTCAATAATCTATCTCTCCGCTACTGTCGATTGAAATCTATTGGGTAATTATATTTTATAATATATATTAGATTTCAATCGGCAGTCACGGATAGATAGGTTATTGAAACCGGCCATTAACCACTTCGATCGAATTCTCATACAAAGTCGTGTAGGTATTGTGTAAGAAAAATCAATATACATAACTGCATAAAAAAACTGTTTTTTAGTTGTATCTACTTGATTAGGCTGTGTTTTGTTGGTAATGTTAGGACTGTATATTTACCTACAAGAGAAAATAAAAATATTTTTATTTTGTGAAAATGGAAGAGGTGAGAGATAACTTCAAGAACATACTTAAAGAGCGTGTTGGGTCATCTCGCAAGAAGTACAAAATACGGAAACGATAATAATAATAATAATAATAATAATAAAAAGATAATTTGTAATCGGCGCTGTTTAATGGTCCGTGACCATCTCAAGAGCGCCGTGGCTTTTTAGTTAAGTTGGAAGCATCTTCTAGGTCAAACATGAAGTTCATGTAACGATGCTGCCACTGCAGAGGACTCTCCATCTTTATTGGTATCAGTTCTCTGCCTCAGGCCATCCCATATCTTGGTCATGGTGTCGTTCGTCTCTACGTTCTTGGGATGACTCTGGGGCCATCCACGAAGAGTGCAGATTTTCTCGATAGCCGACTCGAAGTATTTCTTTTCGAGCGTTCCACTTTGGTTGACATCAAAGAAAACGTTGGACACATAGAGAAGCTTCTTCTTACGGAGATCTGAGATAGGCATCGTGGTAGACAAAACAGTATTTTTGTCTCTTTCACCCGCTGTGTTGTTGCGAGTAGTCGGTGTTGTTATCCTTCTCTGTAACACTACCGGACATACACTGATCACTTCACGCTGGCACTTGTATAGAGTGATTCCCGGAAGGGGATGATTTTTTTAACACGTGTTTTGGCAATAGAAGCGGGAATGCAACACAAAATGATGACTTGTTAAAGTTTTGAAGAGACAATCAACAGTAATGAATATTAATTTATTTCGAGTTTTGATGAAGTTTAAGAGATGATGAGATGCAAAAACTACGCGGTTTTGTAATGTTAGCGTGCACAAGAAAGTTCAGCACTATGGGACCGATATCTTTCGTAAAATCAAATTATTTAAATGAGCGGTTTGATTTGCGTGGCGGCAGCTAAACAGCGCGCAATCCACGATAACTTAATTTACTAATCAAATTGAAAGCCGTGTACGTACAGTATTCAAAAAAGTTTCTTTTTTAAATATTAAAAGAAAATTGGAATACGTAGATATTACAGCATAAAAATATGAGCAATCCTAAAATTTATGAATAAATAATTTTATTGAATAACAAACATCACATATGTAGGTATTGTGAGAAATTCAGGAAATGTTATCTTGAAGCTGCAGTGCTACTCTTGACACTCGATTCGATCCTAATCCAATGCCAACACGATTCCAATCTCAATCTCAATTTCAACTTCAAAACCGTACTCTTGAACCCAATCCCGCGCGATCGAAATCGTATTGAGATTGGCGTTCCAAAGCGCGGGATCGTGTTCGTATCGAGTTTGTTATTGCAATTTTAAAAATATTTTCGCTGCAAATAAGGAATAAATAATTGTTTATATGTCGCGTTTGTATGTAGACTACAAGAAACTGTAAGGAAGTAAACTTGAGATCCGAGAGTGGTATATGTATTTATTTTTGAAACATAAAAAAGTCAAACACATTTACTAATAATTGTCCTACTTAACAAATATAATAATTTGACGTAGCGATAATATTTTAGGATTATTTTTTTTTTGTAAATGGAACACTCATTTCAAATATCAATTCTGACGTTTATGCATTTCAGTGTTGCGTTGTTTGTTTGAATATATTTGGTTATAATTATCAAAAACGTAAGTATTATATTAGTTGCTGATTAATTTTAATATCAAAATGAATCTATATGTATATTTTTTTAATTTGTTAACTTATAAACAAAGTTATATGTGAACTCCACGAGGGTGATTTGTAAATAAAGGTAGAACTAGTGTTGAAATTAAAAAACAAGTCAACTGCATGTTACACTAATATTTTAACTAATCTTAATTGTAGCAATTAATCTCCAAGCGTCCTTTTTTAAATTCAAAATGTTGTTTTTGATAAAAAAAACTAGTGTTATATTTATTTTTTCTTTCCCTCAGCGCCTGGACGGAGTCCACGCATTCAAAGCAGGCAGAGCCCACATCTACAAGCCGGTAGGAGCCCACTTGTAGGTACAAGCTGTTAGAAGTCTCCGCAACCAAACAAGACATTCTCATCTCGCCAGAACACAGGGGTTGGAACAACGAGAGCAACTCGTATAAATCGAAGAAAAACGGGTGAAAGCAGAGTGCTTAGCGGTGATTGCGTTTAAAATAGCTGCTGAAAAATTGGGGCAGTGTGCCGAATCTTTAAATGAGAGGAGTGCTGCCATTCGTACAGAGTCTGTTCAAGTATCATCAGCCTTGAGGAAGATTGCAAAGACAATATGCAGTAGAAAATAGTTTTAGAATAGAAAAATACTTGTTTATTAAGCATGATGTCTTAATGGTTTTTATTTTGTACATAGTATTTTTTTTTAAATAATTTCATTATCAAGTATAATAGTCAATAAAATTATTATGTATTACACAATTACAATTTTGTTATTTTTACAAACCTTGAGAGTTTACATATTCTATAATATATACATAGATAGTATATACATATAATTTATAGATACTAAGTTTTGTAAACTAATGTCTTAGGAGGATTTTGGGTGTAAAATGGTATGAACATGTCACAAATGATGCTGTGATACAGGAGAGACGATGGTCCTGGCTGGGTCATGCTCTGAGAATGCCCAATGATAGTTGGCCAAAATAAGCACTGTTCTTCCGTCGGCCCGAGCGTCCCTCTTTCACAATACACTGTTCCTGTGACAACGACATCTGAGCGCAGGGAATTTCGTGGGAAGAGGTGACGTGATTGGCAAAGAGACGCTCTGAATAGATGAGGCTGGTTTCTGCCCTGTTCTCCCGAGAGGAGCGTTGAGGGCGATGATGATGATATATATGTAAAACATGAAACGTGTACTTTCAATTCGTCTATGATGTGAATTCCACAGCTAATGCATGTCTGGCTTGTATACCTATGTAAGTCATTAGCTGCATAAACAACTTACAAAGAATTCTAAATAATTTACTCTTGAAACATATTTTTTGATATTCTGAAACACAACTCCTGAAACATTTCTTTTGATATTCTATGATTTACTACAAATTCCCCACCACTCATGCTAGACACATTTTGCGAATATCTTGCTATTCTACGCAAATTCTTTCGCTGACGAATATTAACTTGATGCCGGTTTTCCAAATTTATAAAAAATAATGCGAAACGAGCCATTTTTTAAAGTAATTTAATAAATTACTTCTTCTCGATTCCAAAAAAGTTACTTTCTTGCGATCGTGTATGTAATGACAGTTAGTCGATTTCAACACAATCCCACGAAATCGAGTTACTGTCAAAACGACGTCAAGAGTACCAATTTTCAAATTTTACACGATTTCACATCTTCTTCAAATCAACACTCGATTCCAATGCGATCCGGCGCTAGCGTCGAATTTCAAGAGTACCATTTTGAAATTTTACGATTTTGTGATTGGGATCGAGTATCCAGAGTAACACTGCTGATAATATCAAAAGTAGTGTGAAATTAGGTAAAAATACTGCTAAGATTATGCAATGATAAAAAATCTTTGGTGCTTTCCCCTTCCCCCCGCGTCACCCGAGTAGGCCTAAAATTTCACATAATTTTTTATTTATTCACATATTGAAACCAAAATTGTTCTCACGGGCGGGTGTGATCAATGTTTATGGTGAAGAATTAATTCAAATATTATTATTATGGATAAATATGAATTTTATAATAACAATCATTATTCTATAAATACACCATACAACATAATTAATTCCCCCGAATTTGAGCAGAGCTCGTGCTTTGAGCGTTTCAAGGAAAAATATAGTTATATATATCTCCCTATGGATCCTATATAGATATGCAAATATTTTATTTAATGTATTTGTTTCAGCATTGTTTCACAATATCATACAGAAGAGAAAATCAAAGACAATACGAACTGAAAGCGGGCTCCGAAGCTGACTGCGTCCATTGGATCGATGCTGTGCGAGATGCAAGGTAGGAAAAAATCAGAAATACTAATACATAATCACTTATTCATGGAATAACCGCTTTTCCAGTTATTATGCTGGACTCACAAACATAGATTTGCGTAATTACACTTTAATTTCCCGGATATAGATATTATTCTCGATTGTTTTTTGACACATTTTGACCAGAGAACAATGGCTACCGTATGAAAAGCTCAAGTTTACAAAAAATTGGGCAACATACAATAAAATTTTACAAAATATAACATAATAACTATTATACATATTTTTTTGTACTTGACCAGCCCATCTTTGAGTTAATTATTATTATTGCCAGTACAGTACAAACACAGAAAGAAAAAAAGAAAAGAAAAACATAAACTAAACAAACATTTCATTCCTGTCTAATGTGGCTCCTGGACATACAGAATATGTCCACGGAACTCACCTTCTCCAAATTGTTATATGTGATAACGCATCGATGTTTATTACTTAATATATTTCATGAAATACACGCGAAATTTTTCACGACCCCTTCGATTTTTAGAACCACATTTTATTTAATCTGACGCTAAGCAATTTCAATGCGAACTTTCTTTATATTTTACTAATTTTGAATACGCACATACTGATAATTGTGATGTTCTAAGCTTGCGTGCTTGCCTGTTTCTATATAAGTATTTATAATAATCTGTTTCTAATATAAAATTTAGTATTTTTAGATAAATTCCTCGCGGTATCCGTAAATATATTTATATTTCAAATGCCTGCATTCTGACTTACATTGTGTGTTCTTGCTTCCCATATTATGATTATTATTATACATACATCTTAGATAAGGTAGATTAGATATATCTACTATCCAGTGACGTGGTTTCAAAACATTAAAAACACGTGCATACCTACATAGGATGCGTCAAATGACAACAGTATCTTGTGAACTAATGACCTAATTTAGTTGTCCAGAAACTTATTAATAGGCATTTATAAAGCAAAGGACTGACGATCACCAGTACTATAGTGTATGGTGCAACGACATTTCCCCAACCGAAAGGAAGGTTGTATAATAAAATTATAATAAATATTTTCATAAATAATATTCTAGACAACTTAGTATTGCGCCGTTTTGTGAAATATCGCCGCAAGGGCGCACGTATATTTCTAAACCTGAGAGTCATTATAAGACTCAAGTGTATTTTTAACAAAAATGGCAAATTTACAAAAAAAAAACTGAAATAACACAACAGTCGTTAATTTTAAGTACAGAAATGCTTAGGGTCTATACTACAGGGTCAATATAATAAGCTGTATATACTATATACAACTTATTACTAGCAATGTAACGAACATTCGTATTCGCATTCGCGAATATTCGCATATTTCAAAGTATTCGCATTCGTATTCGCCAAAAAAATGCGAATGTTTAGCGAATATTATTTCGGTAATAATGTATCGGATCTTCGGTAAAAGTACCGGATACTTACCCGGTACATAGTAGAAAAAGGTACTACAAGAAAATATTCTTTAAGAAAACCGAGGAGTTTTGAAATAATCTAAATTCCTATAGGTACCATTTTGAAAATTCGTCGACGGGTGGGTAGAAATTTTAATGATCGAGCAATATTGTAGAAATCTAAGCAAGTCAATATTCGCTATTCGCATTCGCGAATGTTGGCAACAAAATATTCGCATTCGCATTCGCATTCGCGAATATCCAAAATCACACATTCGTTACATCACTAATACCTACAACTTATTACTAGTAAAATGTTGAGATTTCTTCGATTAAAAAATTGAATTTGAAAATGGCATTTTAGTACTTAAGACTAAATGGCTCTCAGATACAGATTTTATTCTAATGATATTTCTATTAATTGCTTTGCTTCAAGGTTTCTTTAATTTAAGTTATTATTTAAAAAAAAGTCAAAATATAATATTGATTACGAGTTCCGACTTTAAGTATTATTGTAACATATTTTCATTTATTCACTGATCTTAATAATTTTGTAATTTGTAGCTTTTATTTTATTTTAAAATAGTTAAGCACTATAAACATATTTTTTCTTGATTAAAATACTCATATAAATATAAGCACAATATAAGCACTACAATTTTGTTGTTATACTTAAATCGATTTAAGACAATATTTTAATTTTTAAAAGCGAGACATCAAAGGCTTCAGGCAGCTACTGTGAGCGCCATCCACCGATTATTATTAAGAACATAAACAATATTATTAAGAAATCTAGTACATACCGTCACTGTTGTTATAAAACTCCATATTAAAAGCGAACAGGTAGGCGGACTTACTTACATAATATTATTATCTACTTTGAACAAGCTTATCTATCAACAGTCTCATCTACATTTCCGTCAGTTTCTATTGTACACTTTTATCAGTTTTTCATCAAAACTTGGAATTAAACTCTGATGAGAAAACTGATGTTGGAAAAATCGAGATAAGAAGCTACCTTATATATTTTCATAAACCTGCATGAATTAAAAATACTCTTGAAATGTGTGACGTCATCTGATGTTTTAGCTCAATCAAATTTCTACTTAAATGTCGTTTTCCCATACAAATGAAGGGTGGTAAAAACAGAGTCTTATTATGTTGGCTTGTAAAAATGATTTTCTTTTTATAAAAAATGCACAAAAATAGCTGAAAACGTTAAAAATGTGTATAATAGTGGTAATTTGAATACTAGTTTTTTCGTGATAGCCAATATGTTCATTATACAAAGTAACACTGAGAAAAATACCAACGAAATTTCACAACGAATCATTAGTACATAGGTACTATTTGATTAGGACCAGAGATGGTACGAACGATTCATTAGTACGAATCTAAAATATTAACTTATCGCAAACAAATTGTTGGTAAATTTACCAACGACTTGTTTGCGAAAAGTTACTATTATAGATTCGTACTATCTCTCGTCCTAATCTGATAGTACGTACCAATGACTCGTTGTGAGTATTTTTCTCAGTATAGTTCTCCGGCTGCCTCATTTGTGAATGTTATTTAGAAGGTTTAAACGAAAAAAATATCATGATATATTCACAAAAATAGAAACTAAGAAAAAATTATAAAAACTGGTCAAAATTATAGCATAAGCTTATAACAAACGTTCCAAAGTCATTTTTTTCTTTAATTCATCGTTTTTAAGAAATGTACAAATTAAGCTAGTGAGGCAGTATAATTTCTTCACTACATAGGAATATTCACGTGAAAAATATTATTGCTTTGTTTTATTTGTTATATTTTTTTTATAAAAACTATGTTCAATTGTTGTAGAAATAAAATTTATTTCATTTCATTTCAAGTACTTATGGTTTTGAAATGCATTTCCATACAAAATAGTTGACTAATTCGACGAATTAGTCAACTAGCTATTATAAAACCAATCAGAAACCTCGATTGCAGAACCATGTCTACAAAATGCAACATTTTGTAAAATCCAATCGGAAGAAGTGAGAAAAGTGTCCCAACGCTTACGAATTGGCTCTAGACTGGCTTAAGTGATCACTTTCGGTGTCCATGGACAACGTTCACCAATTCCACCATTCTCGCTGTCACGATGTGAGGTCCACCAATCGAGAGACGCTTTATGCAAACCATAGAAGCAACCATCTTTTTGGGATCTCATTTTTCAGTTCTCAAATGGATCGCAATCTCCCGTCTAAATTGCATCCCGTCTATTTGTCATCTGCACCCAAATCCGGTTAAACAATAAAAAAAAATTAGTAAATATTCTAAACATTAGCTATAATATGTAGTTGTAAAATACATGTAGGTATAAATAAAATACAAAAATTATATTCTTATTTAAGCAAGTGAGCAGGGACTAGGATTTCTCAACTGAAAGTCTTATAACTGCAAATCATCTAAATATCTTAAGATTACTTAAATATAATATATATTGCACATTTTCAATTCAGCAATCAGGCATGATACCCATTTTTATTGCCTTATTTTTATTGGCAGAGAGAAAACTAGTCCATAATCAACTTCATTTGTGGGAGTTGCCGCAATGATAGGTATATACAGACAGAAGTAAGTAGAATAATAAATACAGCGTTCGTTTTTCGAACACCAATCGAATTTCCCAAATGGTAATAAATACTTAAACATATAAAAGGTATAATTTCATTTTTTCATGTTTTAAATTACCTACAATGAATATTATTATTGATGGAAAAGTACTAATAATAGAAAGGTATTTACATTCAATTTATTTGTCGTTCAAAATAACAACCTTTATATATAATTTAGTTAGAAAATTCATTTCACTTTTATCATTTATTTATTATTTACATATAATATCAGATATTATAAAGATAAAATATATTTTATAAAGAACACATATTCAACATAAAAAAACGTCCTTGAATTGGAATCGCTACAAAGATGCGCACTATACCATTCGACTTCTTCAGTTTATGGTTCGTTATTATAATAATTGAGACTACGGCAAGTAGAATGCAAAGATAAAATAAAAATGCTAAACAGGTAAATATCATGACAATGGTGCAACATCAAATAGTATTTAAATATTTTTTTAAAACCTTATTGGATATTGGTACAATTCTTTATGGCAACACGTGACAGCGGAACTGTCATGCAAACGTCACTTTTCATACAAACATACAATTCAAAATTCCGACTTTGTCGTTGGATTTTACTGAAAAATTCTTTCATACAAATCGTCTCCTGATAATTACGAACACAACAAAAAAAAGTCAGCCAATATTCGGTTCAGCCGTACTCAAGTTATGGGGGAACATGCATGGTCAACTCATTTTTATTTATATAGATAAATAGATGTAAGTGTTGTAAAAGGCAAATGCTGCATATTGATCAAATAAATAAATAAATAATGTTATTAAGTAATTGGATTTTAATTTGAAGGTATATTGAAATCGATCATTTATGGAGCAAACATGACACATTCAGTGGGCATTAGACTTCAGTTCTTGCTTCAAGTAAATTGTATGCATCCATACTATGGTTAGATTAGCTTTTAATTATTTAATGGAAATTATACAATCATAGATACACCCAAGACATTTATATGATATTAAAACGTCTGTAGTTAAAATTCTTCAAAATTGGAAACGCTCTTGATATAATCAATAAATTCATAATTCAAAGCAATCAAAATTAAATTACAATATTTCGTTGCCGTGGATGTGAAGTGATGTAACCCACAAGACAGACATTTCGAGAAAAAGGGTGATGAAGTTATGCTGTCGCATCCGCCAATACTAATCTGACTATAACTAAATTGTTTTGGTATAGATTTCGCTAATTTTTTTACACAATATTCCTGATCACATATTCCACTAATATAAATAACAAAATATTAAAGAATTTTTATATTTTAGAAGTAAACACGAATTTATAACTTGGGTTATTTCACCACTGTAGCTAAGAAAGATCCACCTTCAGGAAAGTTGTTGGAAAATTACACGCTATGCGGCTTGGGTCTTTTCACTTCTATAATTTAATTGCACTATTTATTCCTATCTGCGTTAGTGAAATACTCTAACACACACTTGAAATGATGTAAAAACACTTTACATCGCTTCACAATTTTCCAAAAATGCCCTTTAGGAATATCAAATCACTTATACCTCGTCACCACTATGTTCTCCGTGGTTTTCTGAACAAAACTGCATACTTAACTCATTTTTCAAAAAAGTTTGGCTTGGATCACTTCACCTCTACGGCAACGATTTCAATGAAACTTCACGTAGAGTTTCACAATCGCTTAATGTTTTTATTATGTTGAGTGAAAAAAACTCTGTACCCTTGCCATTTCAAAACATAACAACATAATAATTATATTTAACATGTTATATGTCACTTCGGAAGATGTAGTAGTTGTCGCAGTTATAGAATACGGATCAAACTAATTAGTTCATTCCCTAATCTCATGCACACCTAATTTAAAAATAATTATATATATACTGAAACCATATGAAGCTTTGAATTAGTTATAGAATACCCACAGCTTATTAGTACAATTCCTAATCTCATGCACACCTAATTTAAAATATATATTGAAACCATAATATCAAACTTTGAACTGTTCCTTTTGTGAAAAATAATTAAGATACATAAATATTTCGTCACTCGTTTGTATAAATTATAACGTCGAGATTGGTGTCCCGACACCTGGCACAGTTCATTATATTTCTTGCATAATATATGATTGAAGAATATGTACGTACCTACTTACCAACAATATTTTATTTATTTATTTATTTTTATTGCAAAGGTAGAACGACTCTATGATTATTACATGTAGTTAGTCTCCCAGCTAACCCACCATAGAAAAATAACGTGATAAGTAGTATGAATGAATTAATAATTTAGAAATTTTGTATTCGTGGGTTTGGTATCAAACTTGATATCGATTTAAGGTGTCTGATAAGCCGAAGAATAGTAGATACCTTCATAAATATAGGCAAGACAGCGAATAGTTGTCGGATATCCATTACATCTCTAATATCTGCCCCTCAGCAGTATAAAGGAAGGACTGAGGTGAGTAAATTTGTTTATTTTATGCCAGTGTTGTATCTACATAATATGTAGCTTCCCCTGAGTATCATACTACCTATCTCACGGAATTTTATATGAGTTCTTGAATTACATACTCGTAGCTTCACTACGGCTTGCCGTCTTTGCAGTAAAATGAGTATTTCATTTCACATGAGATACAGTATTACGCTTTGTGTTGTACAACAATTAAATTTTAAATATACACAATTTGTTTATGAGTCTACACAAAGTTCTTTTTAAGATATACCCAAGATTTTTTCCAAATAGGTTCAACATTATACATTCATAGGTACCTGTACCTACATAAGTAGGTAGATCTCTTCCCCCGTGTCCATGTTAGGTAAGGGGCTCATTGTGTCTAAATGGGTATACTTTAGTGATGGGCGATATATCGATATACGATTCGATTATATCGATAGTTCAGAACAATGCGATTATTCGATAGTATCGGAGCAAGTCGATTATTATAAGTCGATTATAACATCGATTATTAGGGGAAGATTGGCACCATTCGTACAGGGGGAAGATTCGTACAGTCACTACTACGGCTTGTTAGAACAGCGTATTTATTACGACTTTGCGTGTGTGAGTAGTCCTAGACGGCCGCCAGTTGTCCGTTAAGTTAGCAGTCAGTGCTGCCGCTGCGAACGACACGGGAGGACGTGCCGTGTTTTTGTACGCTCAAAGTAAATATTCTGTCGATGTTTTTGGATGTTTTGTACTTAAGTGAAGTGTGATATTGTATTGGATTATTGCTCATTGGTAAGTAACAAAGATCACGATAATAATAATCTATATATTTTGTGGGTTTTCCCAAATGATTTATGTGTAGATAAAAATCTTTTATTTTTGACCTTTGGGGCAGGTTCGTACGCCTATCCAGGGGCACATTCGTACGCGTACGAATGTGCCCCCTATCACAATCCATATTAATAAGTTTATTTTTATTTCAGAAAATTTGCAAAAATGGTGCGGAATTACAAGAAGAAAGAGACTAGGTCCACATTAATAAATGAAGAAAATATGACTTCTGCAATAAAAGATGTTTTGGAAGGAAAATTGTCTTACAGAAAAGCAGCGGATAAATATAACATTAAGGCCTCAACTTTGGAGAGTCGGGTAAAGAAAATAAAAGGTAAACCTAATAATACTGACACGAGCCGTTCATATCAGTCTAAATTTACAAGTTACCAAGTATTTTCTACTGAAGAAGAGTCACAATTAAACAGATACATTGAAAAAAGTTCGAAAATGCATTACGGGCTCACACTATTACAAGTCAGGAAGCTGGCATATGATTATGCTAAAGCTTTGAAATGTAAATATCCACCAAAATGGGATGAAACTAATTTGGCTGGTATAGATTGGATTCATGGATTTCGAAAGAGAAATAGTAGTTTAAGTTTGAGAAAACCAGAAAATACAAGTAATGCCAGATCTTTTGCATTCAATAAAACACTCGTAAATGAGTTTTATTGTAATTTAAAAACTGTATATGAAAGGTACAAATTCACTGCAGATCGTATATTTAATTTTGATGAGTCTGGCATATCGACAGTGTTAGACACTCCAAAAGTGTTAGCTGCAAAGACACAAAAACAAGTCGGGCAAATAGTGTCTGCAGAAAGAGGTGAACTAGTCACATTTGGCGGCATTATCTCAGCAAGCGGAAACACAATTCCGCCACTATTTGTATTTCCAAGAGTACATTACAAAGGTTACTTTATGGAAGGAGCTCCTGAAGGTAGTATTGGGGCAACAAATAGAACTGGCTGGATCAATTCCGAGATATTTCTAGACGTTTTAAAACATATAAACAAACATACGCTGAGTACTAAAGAAAATCCAATCCTTTTACTGTGCGACAATCATGAAAGTCACATTAGTTTGCCAGCGATTAACTATGCACGAGATAATGGCATAATTTATTTGTCATTCCCCCCACACACATCTCACAAGCTTCAACCGTTAGATGTTGGAGTGTTTGGGCCATTTAAATCCAAATTGAAGACAGCCTTCAATGACTGGCACGTGACAAATGCAGGGAAGACAATCACCATTTACAATATTCCGAAAATTGCCAAGATAGCATACTTTGAAGCTTTTACTGCTAAGAATATCATAAGTGCGTTCACTTCGCCAGGCATTTGGCCTTTCAATCAATTGGCTTTCAGTGATGAAGATTTTTCACCAATTGAAGTGTACACATCCAGCAACGCAAACATTGATTGTCCTGCTCAGAAACCAGAAAATACCAACACAACTAATAATCAACCAACGCAAGAACCTCTAAATAATGATAACGACACAACTGGAACTTTGGCTTCTTCTAAAAAGTTACTACAAAATATTCACACAGAAGCAGCTTCATCTACTCAGGCACATCCACTAGTAAGCGCTGAAACAACTTACCTAAATTCTGCATTGGGAATTGAGGCGACGCAGAAAACGCCTCCTCGAGTAGTTGGAGTTCAGTATCAGATTTCTGAGTCACAAGAAATACCAAGTCCTATTACACCAGCAATGGTTCGGCCTTATCCTACAGCTGAGAAAAAGAAAAAAACAACGATGGGAAGGCAACCAGGAAAGTCCAGAATTTACACTGATACGCCGGAAAAAAATAGGCTGGAAGATTTGCAAAATGCGAAGCAATTGAAAAAAACAGAGCAGGAAAGAAAAGCGAAAGCGAGAGAGATGAAACGCACTTTAAAAATTGCTGCACACTCCAAGCCAAAAAAATCAAAAAAGAAAGAAGAAAGCAGTGATTCGGAATCTGAAAATTCTGAGGTTAGTTTACAGGAGAGTTCGACATCATTAGTAGATTATTCTGATGACAATGAAGGTGAAGATTTTGATGCTACTGTGAGACCCGAAAATATTAAGGACAACTCTTTTGTTTTAGTCAAATTTGCAAAAAAAAAGTCTATTATCTATTACGTAGCAAAAGTTATGAGCCATTATTCTGAAACGGAATTTAAGGTCTCGTTTTTAAGAAAAAATCCAGGGCTATCCTGCTCGTTTGTGTTTCCTAATATTGAAGACGAACATGGCGTGGACATTTCTGATGTCGCTTTGATTCTTCCTAACCCGAAATCTCCAGGAGCCCCTACAGCCAGGACATCTAAATTATACAAATTTCCTATAGATTTCTCACGATTTAGTGTGCAATAATTAGTTATTAAGACTTGGTTTATCTTGTTTTTATTACTAATGCACCAAATAACTAAAATATTAATCTCTTGTTGACTGTTTAGTTATTAGTGTAGTCTAAAATATGTTGTGTTTTTTCTCCTAATTGTGTTTTTTTTTCTAAGAAATGTATGTTTGGTTGATAGGAGGTTTAATTGTTCAGTTTATCACATCATTGTTCAGTTTATTACATAATAATTCTTTCATTGTTCTTTTCAATAAATACGATTTTTGATAATTATTTTGCTGTTTTATTTAACCTGTACGAATGTTCCCCTACCCATGTACGAATGTACCCCTCTGGTGGGGCAGATTCGGACATATGCCAACTTTTACTAAAATTCAATCCATTCGTTTATTTTATAAGTTATTGTCTTCCAACTTTTTTATTAAGAAGCTAAATGTGTGCAGAATGTTATAATAAATGATTGAGCAATCTATCTTTAATACAAAAATTTTTAAAAATCAAACTCTAAAAAGTGTACGAATGGTGCCAATCTTCCCCTATAAGTCGATTATAACATCGATATAATATATCGACTTGCACAAGTCGATTATAAATGTTCGACTTTTGATCTACCCCTTCAATAATTCGACTTCGACTCGTGTTAGTCGGTTCTTAGAATTCGATTTCAATACAAGTTGATACTTGCTACTAAAAGTATAGTTGGATATACGGATGAACCATGGCCAATATGCATTTAGGTACCTACCTACCTAAGTATAATACAATATTATATTCATACACGACGCCGTGCCGGACAACACCACAACGATGATGCAGTCAGTCAAATGATTAGTGATCGCTCCATTCCTTGCAATTTTTATAACCTAATAGGAAAACCAAGTAACTGCCAGAAAATAATAATTTAGGAATAATTTAAACTTCTAAGATAAAATTTTGTGGAAGATTTTATTTTTATTTATTTATTCATTCATTCTTAACTGTACATTGATTACAAACAATTACATAAAAGGTATACATTCAATACGTATTTTTATTTTAATAAGGAACAATAGTTACATAAAAAATACATGCATTACAATGTTTCATAATATAAAATCATATAACCTAGGTCCTAAAATACTCCCGAACATGGATTGAAATATAATTTCCGCTATATTACTAAGCTAATGAAAATGAGTGGATGGCAACAAATACAAGTATTAATTATAATAAATACAAAATTACTATACCTACATATTTTTATTGTTTAGCAGATGTAAGTGATGTCTATTTACTGTACGGTACGGTATTTAAGTAGTTCACGTACAAATAAGTTGACGAGTAGAAGTAGGTACATTGTCTGCTTATTCTCCGAAAATACTTTGCTTTACTTGATTAATAAATTTCTTCGTTAGATTATATGTAATATCTTTTAAAGAGCGTTACTAGGTTTTACTATTAAGCTGTCTACAAGTAGAAGATCTCTTAGTAAAAAGAGAGACACTACTCGCGTAGTTACCTGAACAATTTTGTAGGCAATATTAATATGAGAACGTGAGCATTCACATTTCACGACCGCATCCTTCAACGCATAAAAACAAACTGAAATAAAGCGTGAGGAAGTGAGAGGGGAATAGATGCGTACGTTTCGTTGAATCGTTGACGATAGTTTTGTACTTCGTTTTTCCGAATATAATACTATCGTAAGACACGAAAATAACCGACTTCAAAATAATCGATGTTTGTGTTATTCATATCGCGCTACAAATAATCGATACTACTTCGATATATCGATTATTTTTTACAAGCGAAGTCGATTATTTATATCGATTGTGAATTGTGAACGACTTCGATTATTTCGATTGTAAAATATGATACTATCGCCCATCACTAGTATACTTTACCAAGAGATCCAAGTCCATTGCTTTGCTACTTATCTACTAGTTCTAGAATCTTTGACCACATCAACTTCTTCGGGTATGGTAGGTACGTCGATCTTTTATTACATATACATATTATATAATTAGCGTAGAACCTATCAGAGAAGAATATAACTAAAGAAATTAATAAAACTCCGAATTACAAAATAATATGTAGGTAGCTAAGCAAATATAATTATTAGAATGTTCGATTTAAAATCACGGAAAAAGATGTTTTCTTCACTTTACATAATCAACGATACAACGAAATACCTACGAGTATAAAAATCATAATATTATTTAATGATAGAAGTACCAACTTTTATGTAGGGTTATTATATTGATCAATCCATCTAAATCACAAGCGATTATCATCGGTAGCTCTAGGAATCTATCTTCTATCAATTCGGTTGCTCCCTTACCATCTTTAGTCTTGAATGACTCGACCATACCTTTTTCTGACACAGTTAAAAATTTGGGTTTATTCTTCGATACTAAATTATCATGGTGGAAACAAATTAATGAAATCAGTAGAAAAGTATTTGCCTCACTACATTCACTTAGAAGAATGCAAAACTTCATTTCTGCAGATACCAAAAAACTACTGGTTCAGTCATTGATCCATCCTTTATTTGATTATGCAGATGTTTGTTATTTGGATCTTTCAGTTGACGGGTTGAATAAGTTGGAACGTCTTCAGAACACTTGCATCCGTTATATATTTGGTCTGAAGAAATTTGACCACATATCTGAATTTCGAGAGCTCCTTGGTTGGAAGTCCATTCCTCAACGCAGAAATATTCACACTCTTTGTCTTCTTCATAAGATTATCTATGATCCTTCTATCCCATTGTATCTTAAAGAAAGGTTTGAATTTTTGAATTCTCATGGGTTGCCTTTGCGATCATCTTCTAATAATCTCCTGGCTATCCCACCTCATCATTCAAGTTGTTACACAGATTCTTTTACAGTCCATGGCGCCAGATTGTGGAACCAGCTTCCATCAAAAACCCGAACTTGTACGTCTCTTTATACTTTTAAAAGGAAGATCAATGGTTGCTAGTTATTTATGACGTTTATACATAGATTCACCCTAACATTTTTTTTAAATTTTTTTTTCTCTTCTTCACGTGTATTCATTCACGTTGAGCAGTCCTCCCCCCCTCCCCCCCCTCCAACATGTGTGTTGCATTTCGCATTTACATATTTTTTTTTTAATTTGTTTATTTATTTTTCTTATATGTATTGCTATATTTACGGTACCTATGTATCTTAGTATCTATTTATATGTATGTATGTATTGTATTTACGGTATTTATTTTAATATCTATTTGTATGTATATATTAATTATTTGTTTAGTTATTTATTTTTAATACTTTTGGTAATTTATTTCTATGTATTATATAGTTTATAATTTGGTTTCTATGTAACATTTTAAAGACTTTTTATAATTGTTTCCATTTTTTATCATTGTTTACTTGTTTTTCTTTACTGGGTTAGTTGGAAGATATCGCGTCCCTGCGATAAACTCGCCCATTGTGCAAAATGTTTGTTTATACCATGTTGTACCTAATCTCATTCTTTTTGTTTAAATATTTTGTACAATAAAGTTTATTATTATTATTATTATATTGAGGAACTTATAATTAATAGATAAGTTATACATAATAGATCCCTATATTCTGAAATTTAAATTAAATTTTCATTTTATTATTTAAAGGAAAAATGAACAACTATCCTTAGGGGAAAATAACATCGCTAAAATTTAAAATCAAAATTGAAGTAGATCTCTACATTTATAATATACCTATACTAGCGTATACTAGTGATGTAACGAATATTCGCATTCGCATTCGCGAATATTCGCATATTTCAAAGTATTCGCATTCGCATTCGCAAAAAAATATGCGAATGTTTTGCGAATATTATTTTAGTAATAAAGTATCTGGTCTGTTCCGTGTTGGGCGCATTTTTTGTATTGTTTCATGTGTTCGTTTGCTTGATGATGTTATTATTATTGGGAGAAGTATGCATTTGTGGAGATTTAATTTATGTTTGCTTTAAGTACCTATTGTACAACTGCTATGAGTATAGGGCCCTACAATAATTTTATGTACTATTTAGGGAATATTTATATCATACTACAAGGTGAAACACACTAAAGTATTCTATCAGAATTGTCGGGGCTTGAAGTCTAAGACCGAGGAGTTTAGAGCAAACTTATTTGCAAATAATTATGATATAATTGTTCAGACGGAAACTTGGCTAAATTGTGGCATATTTGATAGAGAACTTTTTCAAAACGAATTAACAGTTTACCGGAAGGATAGGGATTTCATGTTGAGTGGTAAAAGGGATGGAGGTGGGGTCTTAATTGCTGTGGATCGGACACTAGAATGTTCATCCACTCTTGTTTGGGATGATATTGGTGAAATACATTGAAGGAGACTCACCGACCACCTGGATAACGCAGAAGTCTGGGGACTTCTATTTATCCGAATTCTACACTACACAAATTTTGTCCATACTGGAGGCGCCATAGTGGGCAGCCTGAGGGGCTGGCTAGCCAAAAACCTCCATGTGTGGAATCTTTTGACTACACTCCTTCGATGTTCCTCTAGCCGAGAGAAGCAAATACATTCACAATATAAAACTAACATATAAAAACAAATCAATATTCAAAATAAAATAGAAATAAAAATTAAGAAGTTTACTGACACCTCAACTCGGCTCTCTGCTCATTTTTTTTCTTTGTTTTCTAATTTTTTTTATTTATTGTTTTTGATATTCGTGAAAGTATTTTTACCAGTATTCGTTTTTCATCGGCAACACATAGTTCCATGGGAAAATGCTCATTGCTACTGGGTGAAGTATATATAGGTACTGCCTTCCATATCCTTGTATACTTATAACATCTGTTTTAAAAGTATATCTGAACGTTTAATCAGCTATCACGACAAAACGGACATTTGTCTCATTGGAGATTTCAATATCCCAACAATCCAATGGAAAAAAGACCCTGATGTTGAGTCAATCTTTGTTCCGTTTTCTCATTCGGGTCCTGTTGCGCAGTATTTGATAGAATCGATATCTTTTCTCAATATGTTTCAGTATAACGGAGTTTATAACAGCAATCAAGTTATCTTGGATTTAGTTCTTTCAACTATTCCTTATTCTGTTACCAGATGTGATTCTCCACTGGTTGGTAAGGATTCACACCATCCTTCACTGTTGATAGATTATGAGTTTATGTTGATAGATTATGAGAGAAATTGCTGAGGATTTGTCTCGAAATATGATCCAGAAATTGATATACTTTAAGTCAAACTTTTCGGAAATAAATTTCAAACTACAAAGTGTTGATTAGGTTAGCGTTTTGGGAAACGGACCGGTGAATGAGATGGTTGAATCGTTTTATGGTTATTTTTTGCCGATAATTGAGAAGCATACACCTATGAAGAGGGTGTCACCTAATAATTTTCACAAATGGTTCTCTAATAAAACTGTGTTGTTTTTTAAGAGAAAGTCCAAGGCTTGGCGTAAGTGGAAGATGTACCTTAACGATTCTGACTACAATTTATTTTCTCAACAACAAGAGCTCAGTTTAAGTTGTCGCAGAATCATGATTATAGGTCTTTTATTAATAACACTGAGAAGTCACTTAAGGGCAATGTCAAGTCTTTCTTTTCGTTTGTGAATTATCTTAAAGAATCTAGAGGCTATCCAAGGGTAATGAGTGACGGTGACCAGACTTCGAGCGATCCAGAGGAATTGCGAACTTGTTTTCGTCGTTTTTTGGTTCTGTATTTTTCACTGAATAATTTACATGATTCTAATACTGAAGAGTCGGAAAATATTTTTACTAACTCATGTTTATCCACGATTAACATCTTGAAATCTGATATTCATAAACGTTTATTAGGTATAGATGAGACAAAAGGAGTGTGCCTTGATGGTATTGCACCAATTATATTTAAGAGATGTGCAAGTCATTTAACCAAGCCATTGTATCTGATATTTATGAAGAGTTTGCAAGAAGGGTGCTTTCCATGCAAATGCAAGATGGCTAATATTACTCCTTTGCATAAATCTGGCATCAAATTGGACGTTCGTAACTACAGACTAATTTCAATTCTATCACCTATTTCAAAAATATTTGAGGGTATTGTTCGTGAACAAATGACTTTTTTCCTGAAACCGTATCTACTTGTAGAGCAGCATGGGTTCATGAGTGGAAGATCGACAGTAACAAATCTGATTTTATACACTGATTTTCTTTTCTCAGCTATGGACAATCGTATACAGTTGGATGCCATTTATACCGACTTTCAAAAGGCAAAAGGCAAGTAGATCAACGACTTTTGATTAAGAAGTTAGAATTTCATGGAATTCATGGGAATCTTCTAAAGTGGATTGACTCATATATTTCTGATAGATTGATGACAGTTAAACTTAACGATTACTCATCTGAGAGTGCCAGTGTTACATCTGGTGTCCCTCAGGGGTCTGTTAAATTCAATCATTGTCTGACTGTGAAATGCTCAACGAGGACTTGGGAAGACTACACGAGTACTGTAACAGAAATACCTGGCACTTGAATCTGGAGAAGTGTAATCTGATCTCTTTTATCAAAAATAGAAACAAAATTTGATATATTTACAATATCCATAATCATGATTTAAAAGAAGTAAATAAGATTAGAGATTTAGGTGTGTTGTTTGATTCTGAGCTTTACTTTGATGATCACGTGAACAATATTATCGAAGAGAGCAATAAAATACTGGGATTTATTCTGAAATCTACAAAGTCATTTAGGTTTTATGAATCGTATTTGTACTTGTACTTATCGTTGATTCGCTCCAAGCTGGAGTACTGTTCCTCCGCATGGAATCCACATTTTAAGAAATACGTCGATCAAGTTGAGAGAACTCAGTCTTAATTCATTCGTTTGGTTAGGAAGAGATTGCATTATCCTGTAATTATTAAAGATTTGCCTAAATTGGAATTAAGAAGAGTTTTGCTGGATGCATGCAACCTGAGAAAAATATGCTTGTCCGAATACGATGTGACTAATATTTTAGATAGGATTAATTTTAGAATGCCTACTTTAACATGATCTTGTTTTCCGTTCTACATTAAAAAAAAAAAAACAAAAATGATTGCAGGCTCAAGAAACCCTGTTTATAGAATTTTAAAGTGCCAATTACGTCAGGTTTGTGAGAAAGGAGAGTTGAGAGTAGAATAAGATGAAATAAATATAAAAAAATAATGTTTATGTTTGATAAAATGTGAAGTGTTAAGTATAGTATTTATGTTTAGTCTGTTTTTAAAAATTTTGAGTTTTCTTATTTTTAGAGTTTTTTTTGCATTGTTATTGCATACATTTGGGAAGTGTGAATGTGTTTGTGCAAATGAATGTATTATATGTGCGAAATTGGGTGAGTGGATGTATTGTGAATGAATGTATTGTGTGTAAGATTTTCTATAATTGTTTTGTGTGTTATTGCTGAAGTGTGCACTGTTTGGATGTAAGACTATTAGAGTGTTTTTGTCGCTTACATGTTTATATTTATATGTCTTTCATCTGTTGTGTACCATGTAAATGAATGAATAAATCAGTAATTCGGTAAAAGTACCGGATATTTACCCGGTACATTGTGGAAAAAAGGTACTGCAAGAAAGTATTCTTTAAGAAAACTGAGCAGTTTTGGAATATTTCAAATTCCTATACCATTTTGAAGTCAATATTCGCTATTCGCATTCGCATTCGCGAATGTCGGCAACAAATATTCGCATTCGCATTCGCGAATATCCAAAATCACACATTCGTTACATCACTAGCGAATACCTACTAAGAAATCTGTGTACTAATATATACCTACATTACGAACCTGCGATGTGTTGAAACTAATAGTGAGTAACGAATATTCGTATTCGCATTCGCAAATATTCGCAGATTTCATAGTATTCGCATTCGCATTCGTATTCGCAAAAAAATATGCGAATGTTTTGCGAATATTATTTCGGTAATAAAGTATCGGATATTCGGTAAAAGTAACGGATATTTACCCGGTACATTGTAGAAAAAGGTACTACAAGAAAATATTCCTTAAGAAAACCGAGGAGTTTTGAAATATTATAAATTCCTATACCATTTTGCAAATTCGGAGACGGGCCGGTAGAAATTTCAATGATTGAGCAATATTGTAGAAATCTAAGCAAGTCAACATTCGCTATTCGCATTCGCATTGAGTGCATCCAGATAGTAGGATGCGAACGTCAATCAATCATCAATCTTCAACGATTCGGAGCATTCTCCGAAGAAATATTCGAATGAATGCGTTTGTTTCCCGTCCTTATACGGGTTACGAAGGCATTAATTCAAATATTTCTTCGGAGTATGCTCTGAATCGTTGAAGATTGATGATTGATTGATATTCGCATCCTACTATCTGGACGCACCCACGCGAATGTCGGCAACAAATATTTGCATTCGCATTTGCGAATATCCAAAATCAGACATTCGTTACATCACTAATACCTACTAAGAAATCTGTCCACTAATATATACCTACATTACTAGCCTGCGATATGTTTATTTATTTACATTTTTATACGGCAGAGCCTTTTACATGTTAAATAATAATAAAAAAACAACAACAGTAACAATTTGACAGACGATGACAAAAATATAACAAGTGTTGAGATCTTCATAAAAATATGTAAAGAAATTTGATTCATTAAAAACAAGTAAATTCTTTTCCTAAAGTTATTTTAAGGTATTTATTTTATATTTTTTCTTTATTTATTTTATTACACTAATAATTTACAAATCTTATACATATTTTCATTGATGCTGCCCAACTAGGTATAACCTATTCTAGGGCAAACATCTCACAAACATATCAATCATATTGAAACATATACACAATCACAAAAAGCATTCATCTCCTATATTAACACAATCACATTCATAACAAGAAAAACACTGCTGTAAACTGTCCATACATGAAACAACACACAAACAAACCATTTCTCCATATAAAACCAGAAAAAAACAACATATCCCTCAACCACACACATCACAAATCCCACACCACATACTAACACACGTATATCACCCCACATAAAACACAAAACAGATCATGGAACAAATCCTAAGATATCTTGCAACCTCTCCATTGGCAGATCAGACACCCACCCATAACATGCTCTTTTAAATTCAACAAAAACAGTGATTTCTCTAATATTTAGAGGTATGATGTTAAACAGTCTAGGTGCTATCCACACAAACTGCCGCTGTCCGAACACTGTAGATCTGAATGGAATGATACAACTAAATGACACCATCTGTCTCGTGACCCTACTTTTCTGTGATCTCCTCCAACCCTGTCTAATTGTGTAATACTATACCTTGTAATAACATATCTTCTATCAAATATATCACCTTTTCCTCCTATATGACTCTAGTCCATTTCCACTTGTCTTCACCAGCTATCTCAGTCTGCAGGGCAAGAGTCTCAGTCAGGGATATCGTAAAGTTACTAGATTGGTTTCATAGTTAGAAAAAACACAGTTTAAGTTAAAGAAACATTTATTGAAGGTTCAAATTTTAACAATGCCCGGTTCAACGCAATTACACACACACACACACAGATTTTTACATATACACAAGAATTAGTATTTATCAACAGGTTCTAATATTAAAATTAATGATTATTCACTGTCACTGTTTGTACTTCACATTTTTGGTTATAAGTTAATTCTGACGACAATTTATCAAGCTTTTAATTATTTATTTCGGCCGCTGCTCGGTGTAAAACACCGAGCAGCGTGTAGAACGGCGGCCGAGGGAGAAGAGCGAAGTTGGTTGCAGATGGTCAACCAATAGATTTAAACAGAAGTCAAATTAAGGTCTATATTATTTTAGCGGGATTCTTTCTTTCAAAAAGTCAAACTATAACTATGTAAATCTAATATGGAAATACTCTAATATTTTTGTACTGTTATTTTAACTACGACAACCTGTATATAAGTTATATACGTTGAAGGCTTCCTACCACGCTCCCCTGAATGTTTTCAGAGCTATGTAAGCTCCTATAGCGTATTTTAGACATACATATATGTATATACCTACATAATATATGAACAGATAATGATTATGTAGTGCTAGCAAAACTATAAATAAAATTAAACTTTCAATACAATTAATAAGTTATATTGTTGTTTTGCATGATTACTTACTCGATGTTTTGATTTTATTCACAGTTTCAATAAAGTAGTCCTGCAACGTGAAGAGTTGGAACAGCGACATTTACATCTTCTCCAAGTGGTAGAGAGCGAGAGGACCGCCAGAGAGCAGTACGCGCAGACGTGCGAAGACCTGGCTGCTGAGGTTGCCAAGCTGAGAGCTGAGGTGAGATATTGAGTGCTTTTGATGTAACATATTTCTAGTAAGATGTCAGTAGTTTGAAAAATACAAAAATAAATATGTGTAGGTGCTTTTTTATAAGTGTTTTACTAATGATAACGTTTTCAATGTTTAATACAGTTGTGCACTTTAAAGAGGGAGTGGGGTCCAGGAAGTAGAGCTGCCGCTTCCAACGTTCCGACTAATCAACCACTCGACGCTTTAGAATTGAAGAAGATCAAAAAAGTGCAAGTATGTCGCATTATTTCATATTACTTTATTACAGAGAAAAATAAATATAACTATAAAGCTACGTTTACGTTGGTTTGAGGAGAACTGCAATAAGAGCTCATCCACACTACAACTCATTGTGCAAGATCAATAGTGAGAGGTACGCTCCAACACATTGTGTACAGTACACAATACAGCAACCGAGTGTCGTGGCGTGGTTGAGTTCATATTGTTCGAGCCAGCGGAAACGTACATAGTTTGAAAACTTCTACCGATGAGCACATGATAAGAATAAGTCCTTTACAGAAGTAGTCGCCAACTTTAAGAAAACCTAAAAAAGAATAAGAAGAAGCAGAATTCTCAATTATAAACTTATAATTATCGGTAAATTTAAACATCGAAATTCAAAAATCTTTGTTGGTGTAATAAAAATACTTAGGTAGGTACTTATAATTTCGATATTTCTCTAAACATATCCTATAATACATTTATAATACTTCCACTTTAAATAAATAAATTTTATTTATTCAAACACTTTCAATAATTATTCTATGAAATTCTTTTAAATTATTCAGATATTGGGTACTAGAATTGGCGATGTAAATCATTTAATGTATTATTGCATAATCAAGAATGTATGAAATAAAAATCAAGAATGCGAACATTTAATATGTATGTAGGTATGTAATGTACAATACTGGTTGGTATGTAATATAATTCCACAATCCTTTGGAATCTTTGATATTTGAATACTCGCTCTTGAGTGGATGCTCCATTAAAGGAGTCAAATAAATCATTTCACATATTATACATAGGTACATATTGAATACTTAGGTAATTTTTTCCCATTATTGGGCTATTCCGTTTTTGTCTGGTTATGATTTAGCGTTATTTATTTATTTATTTATTTACGGCTAATTAGCCTTTTACACAATATTTTTTTTTACATAGGTACAATATCATAACAAAACAAAATATAGGAACCAAACACAATATTAATAAATCAATATTACAAACATATATAAAAAACATGGGTAGGTATATAAAGGAGGAAGGGTTCCTGCTAAGATGTTGATTCCTGATTATTGTTCATATAAATGTGATTGTAGTGTGCAAATAGATTTAACTTTAGTATGTGGATTGGATCATGGAACAAGTCTATTAAATTTATTTCCGAGAATGTGAAGGCGATTTATAATAGAATGTTTGTGATAGTTGGTCCTTGCCTGCGCTTCCTGAAATTACATATTTTGTCTTGTAGAACGGTTTGGTACATGAAAATTGATCATAGCAATAAGTTCTGGGCAGTCAAAGTTTGAAATATGTAAGTATTTTATTGAGGACTATGAGATCTATTATTACACGTCTGTCAGATAGCTTTGTCATACCGAGTTCGACCAGTAAGTGCTCATAACAGAATTCATCATATGGGATTCCTAATCGAAAATTGATGTAAGTACCTCATAAATTTACGTTGAACTCTTTCTATGGAATTCACGTGTATCGCATAGTATGGGGACCAAATGGATTATGCATATTCTAGCTGACTCCGTACATAGGCTTGGTATGTGGCAGTGTTGTGCTGAAATAAAAATATAAATAAATAGCAGAATAAAGTCTACATTATTTATATCTCTCTATTTCTATTCTCACGCCGTATTCTATGTGGAGTAGGTGCAGAGAGAACGGAACACCGCAATCGAGCGAATTATGACAATATGCAGTTTCTCATACATGTTGATTTCTCTTACTCAACACACGGTACGCCGTTTGTGAATGGACTGATTCTTAAATATGACTAGGACATTTAGGTACCTACACAGATTAACAACGTTACAAAAATAATAATGTTTGTTTGTTAATGGTGATATACCGGAATGTTTTTCAGAATATTAAGATTTATTATTTAGGAGGTAGGTAGGTACATAGATAACTAATAAAAATTCTGCCTGGGTACTTTGCTTGTATTCCTATTCTAGAACCATCTCTGATAAAATAATATATACGTACTTGCAATACCAGGGAAACTCCACTTTAGGAAGCAGGTATAGGTGTTATGAAATTACGTAGGCAGATATGTTGTATATGTACCTATTCATATCATTTTTGATAAAATTATTATTATCTTCATCAAAGCTCTTCCATTCAGAGCGCCTATACGTCAATCCAGCCAACTAAATGAGGCCCACATACGTAAACAAATCTGGTAAAAAGTCTTTCAATACATTTTCCTGAAAATATCTAATCGGAGAATTTTGTCATATTTAAAATTGTGGTTATGTGGACTGACTATACAAAGACATTGAAAATATTTTTCACGATCCTAAAATGTACAATAGGTAAAACCAAAATCATGTTTTCAAAAAAACACCAGCATAACGTTTAAGGGGAGAATAATAGAGATAAATGCTGAGAGACAAAATCAGAAATAAAACCATCCGACAAAAGAAAAAAGTCGTCGACGTTGTTGATTAAGTCTCCAATCTGAAATGGCAATAGGCTGGTCATGTGATAAGACGAATGGAAGGCAGGTGGGCTTTCAGAATTTTTGAATAGAGGCCATGGTAAAACAAAAGAAGTGTAGGAAAATCCCAAAAAAGATGGGTTGACCATATTGTCAAGAAAATAGTGGTATCGTGTAGCTCGAAATAGAAAAGTGTGGAAAAGTTTTGAAGAGGCCTGTATCCAATAGTGGGGAGAAAAAGGCTTGCATTAAGTAAAGGGAGAGAAGTATATTAGATTTCTGTGTTAATATTTTATGTAGTTATATATCCATAACTTTCTAAAATTTCTTTCAGTACGAATTTGAGATGAATATGTTACCTACTTGATTTTTTCGTTTTTGCACAACAATCATTCTAAACGAAGTAACACTTTGTATTTACACTGAGTTCTAGGGAGAGGGGAGGGGGGGGTTGCTTTTGAATTTGATGCCAATTTAATATCCTACTATTTTCCTGCAGACCAGCTGTCCCTTACGTGTCATCAAAAAATTAAGACATTTAGGCAGTGTAGGTAAGGCCAATATTTCTTTGCCGGGCGCTACACGAGTCTATTTTTCTATCTACATACCTAATATTATACTTAATATCATTTCGAATATGTATTAAGTAGGTATGTAGGTACATAATTATCAATATTGTTTGTTCATATTTTCTTCAACAAATAATAAATTAGTTTATCTAATTAATCAAAGTAGGTACCTGATCACAAACTCAGAAAGCTCCAAATTATGTAATATCTTTTATTAATATAATTGCGTTGGTGATTCTATAAAATAATATAAACCAATTAAAATTCAAGTACATACCTACAAAGATCAAATTTATATGAGTAGGTACATAAATAATTATGATAAAAGCCTACATATTTTATATATAGATACCTACTATACCTATTGATTCCTGAGACTTGTAATAGATCGATTATGATAAAAGCCTACATATTTTATATATAGATACCTACTATACCTATTGATTCCTGAGACTTATAATAGATCGATTATGATAAAAGCCTACATATTTTATATATAGATACCTACTATACCTATTGATTCCTGAGACTTATAATAGATCGATTATGATAAAAGCCTACATATTTCATGGTATAGATACCTACTATACCTATTGATTCCTGAGACTTATAATAGATCGATTATGATAAAAGCCTACATATTTCATGGTATAGATACCTACTATACCTATTGATTCCTGAGACTTATAATAGATCGATTATGATAAAAGCCTACATATTTTATATATAGATACCTACTATACCTATTGATTCCTGAGACTTATAATAGATCGATTATGATAAAAGCCTACATATTTCATGGTATAGATACCTACTATACCTATTGATTCCTGAGACTTATAATAGATCGATTATGATAAAAGCCTACATATTTCATGGTATAGATACCTACTATACCTATTGATTCCTGAGACTTATAATAGATCGATTAGTAGCTACATAATAGTATGTAGGTAGGTAGCCATTTTATTTATTTTCCTTCACAAAACACAATTGGGGAATTATACTCATATTGGGGAATATTTAACCATGTTATATAGTTTTATCTTTTATTGTATATATACCTAAGTATAATGATTATTTTAACACCAACGAAAAATTTAAGTTGAATGACAAGTCATTATTTTGCTATGATTATTCGGTTCGGTAGGCTTGTTCCAAAATAATCAACTATGTAGGCCAGTGGTTCTTAACCTGGGTTCGCGAACCCCAGGGGTTCGGTGAGTCATCAGTCTTAGGGGTTCGGTGAAAAATTTGCGAGTTGGAAAAAGAAAAAATAATTCTTTCAAACCGCCATCACAAGTTTTTTTTTTTCATTTTGTACACCTATATATAAATATTAGGGTGCTTCTTATTTTTCGACTTTTGAAAAATTACTGCGTCAACCCGCCATTCGGTTCTATCACCTAAAAAACGAACCTATGATTTTTATTTCTTTTTTAGATGAGGTTTAAGGGGTCGCTACCGCCTGTCAAAGTTTTAAAAAAAATGCTCCTCAAAAAAAAAAAATCCAGCTCAATGTTCATAAAAAAATTATATTATTCATTCAAACACAATAAAAGAGAAAAAGAAGACGCCCTGGTAAAATAGGTGGGGTGGATAAAGTTAATTTTAAAATAAAATGGCGAAGGAAATGCAGAAAAACGCTGGCCTTCAACGTTTGGTAGATTGTGAAAAAAGAAATCCCTGCAAGAAAAGTGCAAACTATCCTCTTCGACTACCAGTCGTAGCAGTGATGATGAAAGGAAAAGTTCAACGTCAGAAATTTCAGTGATGACCTTCAACGGCAGATTTAGAACCTCCACCTAAACGTAAACGCGGCAGAAAGAACATGTTTTATGAACGCTTATCCGCAAGCTGCGACTTAACTAAATTAAATGACAGTAAAGCAACTTTTGTTTTGATATCAACGCTCAAAAGTGCAGGTTCCCCACATATCAGAGTACAATATATTATATAAACTCATCCTCAGTTTATCGCCAGCGTACGAAGCAAAGGCAAAGGGTAACGGAGTGCTTAAAGAAATAATTTAATCCTAACATGCCTCTGACTGTTTATCGGGACGTCAAACTAATCGAAGACATTACAGGACTCGAAACAGTGGATCATCTTTCCATTTTAGTGTCAGGACAGGGTGTGGATCAACTTTTGGCAGTTCCGAAAGTCAATAATGGAGCTGGTGAGGCGTGTGCTTCAGCTATTTATGACACTATTCTTTTTTGGAACTTAAACGACAAAATTAAATGCTTTTACTTTGACACTACTGTGGTCAATACTGATTAAAGAGGAGGTGCTTTTTGGTTGGCCTGTCGTCACCATATAATAGAAATAATATTAGAAGCAGTCGTAGCTCATGCACTAGGTCCGTCAAGTGGACCAGAAATATTGATCTTTAAATTATTTAAAACTGCTTGGCCTAATATTGACCAGAATAAGTTCAGTACAGTTTTTTCAGACCCTGACGCTTTAAGATGCGTAGAAAATGTAGCAAGTAACACAATTTCATTCGCTGGAAAACAGCTTAATGATTTTCAGCTACGGACGATTACAAGAAACTGTTGAAACTTACAATAATATTTCTTGTTAGTGTGCCTAATAAAGGGAAATCATTCAGAGCTCCAGCAATCTTCATCGCGCATGATGGATGGCAAAAGAAATTTATTGAGACCAGTTTAAACTAACAAAAAGGGAACTTAAAGCGATTACTAAAATTTGCGTTTTCATCGTTACGATTTATGTAAGATGCTGGTTTCAAGCTTTTGTGGCATTTTCAGCACCGAAAAATTACTAGTTGCTGTTAAAGAAATCTCATTTTTTTTTTTAAATATAAACAAACATTTGTCCAAAATAGCTCTAACACAATTCTTGGGGCATTTGTGGTATATATCCGAAGAACTTGTTGCGGTTGCTTTTTTTATGGCGAAGTTTCTCTTGAAAGCAAACAAAAAATGGTGATTGCATTGAATGAGGAGGGCCAGGTTAAAGCCCCAAGCGAATTACCTTGGATCAAAGTCTTTTAAGGTGGTAAACCTTGGGAATTTCGTCTGCATTATTGAAAAAAAAGAACCTCGTTTTGGGAAGAAGATGAAGAGTACAAAGCTTCCAGAGAAATTGTACATTCTATGAGAGTAGTGAATAACACTGCGGAACGAGATATAGCATTAATTGAAGAATATAACAAACTAATTACCGCTGACGAAGAACGAAAACAATTCCTTCTTTTGGTTGTAAAAAAATTTAGCCAAAAGTACCCTGATATAAAGAAAACTACGTAATTAGCATAAGTTTCTATTTTTTCCATTTCTATAGTTATCTAATTTGTGCATGCTTGTATTTTTGTAAGTTAATAAAATAATTTTCAAAAATACTTTTTTTTTTTATTTTTCATGTCCTGGTAGCGACCCCTAAATATCACTTTAAAAATCTGAAAAAAAAACGTATTAGTTTTTCGTATCTTAGAACAGAATAAAAGGGTGAATGCGTATGTAACTGGTGGAGTTCGGTATCCCCAAAAAGGTTGAGAACCACTGATGTAAGCACATAGGTAAACAGGATACCTAATAGATCAATATAAATGTTCCTGTTAAGTAGGAACATGATGTTTTATTACTTATATGACATCGACTTTTGATCCACACCCTGTCCTGACACTAATGACGGGGAAACGGGAGGGGAGGGGGCTGGAAACTTTGACCAAAATCCCACATCTACGAGACGTTTTTCCTAAATCAACGTATTTTTCGAAATTCGAGTTCGAGCTATCTATCAATCCGTACGGTATATTATTAATCAGGTATTCTCTTTGGATCCAATTTTCCCGTTTTATATCGTTTTTTTTTTAAAATTGGATCCAAAGAGAATACCTGATTAATAATATACCGTACGGATTGATAGATAGCTCGAACTCGAATTTCGAAAAATACGTTGATTTAGGAAAAACGTCTCGTAGATGTGGGATTTTGGTCAAATTTTCCAGCCCCCTCCCCTCCCGTTTCCCCGTCATCCAAGATGTTAAAGAGGTTTGAAATATTTCACTCTTTTTTTAATGGTAGGTAATATTCTAAATAAGTAGCAAAGTATACATTCTAGAACTTAAATTCGTAGTTACGAAGAAAATACCAATGAGACCAAGGGTAAGTACGTCGATTTATAAATAAAAATGCATTGAATCGTCAATTAATAAGAAGTGCAAACAAAAGCCAGAGGATAATTTGAGAGATAATCAGTATATAAGGTACTTTTGATGTCTATGGATTTTTAACCTTAGAGATGGGCAAAGTGACTCAATAATGCAATAGGACTCAGTAGGACGTGAGTGCGATTTTTAATTGAAAATATTCGAGTCAGTGAAGACATTGCATGAATTGATCAAATTACAAAGATTCCCAAATTAAAGCTAAACGAGCTTTCTCATTCACTTTTAAAAAATACTGTCGGTGAAACGGATTTCAGGAATTTGACAAGATCCTAAATTGGATATCCTTAGCTTCTTATGGTTTTTTACTTTTAAAGAGTTTCCCTATCCTGTGAATGTATTTGTAAGAAAAGCGGGAAATCTTTTATGATTGGCAGATGTGATGTTCCAGTATATATACTTTTTATTTGATTGCGGATCACCAAAAAGAGTTGAAATATTGAGCCAACGAGTAGGTACACATCTAAAATCGTTCGAATGACGTTTGACGTAAGTGTTTCGCGCTAAGGATGTGTTTTTGTGTTTCAAAACGTTATTAGATTATTATAAGTATCAAATAAAGTATGTTAATAAATACAAAGTGAACATAGTGTTTGAAATGTTTTATTTAATGTTAATAGTGAAAAATAGAAAGCGAATATGTAAAAGACACGACCTCCTAGGTATGCCTGCGTGGGTAACTACAAGTTCTTTTTAAAAGCGAGTGCGAATACCCAACTTTATTTACATGGATAATACAAACTGTTATTGATTTAAATAAATTATCTTAATTTATTTATTTATTCCATGTAGGTCTAGTAAATACATAGAAAGTTGGATACATACGGCCAAATTCAATTTTGTAAACTCTGACTATAGGCCAACAGTAGTGTTGCCAGATTTCCGACATACGACTTGACAGTCCGGTTTTTAGTGTCTGAAACAAATTGGAAGAAAAACTTGTCGTATGAGATGATCAATCTCATAAAAAAACCTTAAAAAAATAGAATAATGCTTTTCTCTTTTCAATGTATAGGGTAACCTGAGAGCTGGCACTACAACAGTTTTCCTTTTACTCCTTACTACTTTATTTAATTTTCAGTTTTATAAATTTTATTACTATTTTTATAAATTTATTGTGTCAATGACTATTTTATATTGGAAACTACTTCAGTTTACTACTTAGAAATTGCATAGGTTTGTTCTGACGTAGACATGTAATATGATTAATTAGATATATATCTTTTTTTTGGTTTACACCCTAAGATAATAATGTTAATTTTTTGCAGAGTTTCTTTCGTGGTTGGCTGTGTCGTCGCAGATGGAAGCAAATAGTGGAGCAATACATCAAGAGTCCTCATGCGGAGAGTATGCGAAAGAGAAACAGGTATAATAAATAAAAACATCTTGAAATGCTCCTAATACACCCTGTACTCTACATAAATCTAAAAAAGTACCAACTATCACCTAGTATGTAAATTTAACACATGAAACTACCTTATAAGGTTTAGAAAAGACAACGTTACCTTATTCGTAGTTCCGTCGGCCCGGGCGTCCCTCTTTCACAATACACCGTTCCTTTGACAACGTTATCAGAGCGCAAGGAATGTCGTGGAAAGAGGTGACGCAATTGGCACAGAGACGCTCTGAATGGAGGAGGCTGGTTTCTGCCCTGTGCTCCTGAGAGGAGCGTTGAGGGCGATGATGATGATGATATTCGTAGTGCCCAGGATGGGACTTGAACCCGCATCATCTAGTATTATTTTGCGTGCTAAGTTGGTATTAGTGGATATTGAGATGATGCTAACAAAATTATTAAGTAAACAAATTACTGTAATGACTAGCCACATATAAATCAATAGCATGGTCATAAAGTATTCCAGACACAGATGCACCTCATAAACATCCCATCCAATAATTCATACGTTTACGGCAGCATAAATATTCTATTGTCTATGGGCATGAAACTTTCTCGCAGGATCATGATTATAGTTTCTACCAAAATTATTACATCTTGTTGGCTAAACATATTTTTGAAATATATTGTTTATTTCGGTACCTAATTCGCAATATATCTGTAATAACTGTTTGTAAAATGTCATATGAAATTAGTGAAACATTTTTAATATACTTAATTATTTATATATTTTAGCCTTGTCTTCCGTATGGTTGAAGCCGAAGAAGAATATGTGGAACAAATGGAAGTACTTGTAAGTGAAAATTATATTTCTTATAATATTTCATGCATAAATATGCAGGCACTATCAAAACTTTATGTGTAATATTAATATAATATATTCCCACATTCAGTCTCTACCTAGTGAGATTGCTTGATGATATTTCGTAAATACTTAATACTTTATATTTTTGTTGTTTTATTGCATTTTAATATTGTTTTTATTCTATTTGTTATATAAATATTTGTTTTGTTATTTAAAAATCTGTTGGGTAAATGTGTTTTGAAAAATATTTATCAATGTTATTTTTATAATTGTGTGAATGGTGTATAAGGTTGTATTTGGGTTTATAACAAAACCCAGATATATCTTTTAAAAAAAAAAATTAACATCACCACAACTTTCTTGCAATACGACCCATGCAATTAGGATGTGGAATAATTTGCTTTGCAATATCAGAAACTTCCCTACCTAAAATCTATAGATGTATCCTAAATTGTTCCTTCCAGTGTCTTAATCCTCCATTTTGTAGTATTCATTGCAGGAAACATGACATGTATAATGTTCTACTTAGGACTAAGAATGTAATAAGTTATAATTAGGTTTAGTGTTAACTATTCACATTGTCAATATAATATCACTCATTATTTTGGTTAGCTGGAAGATATTGCCTTCAGGCAATAAGCTCGCCAATTTCTCATTTTTTTTTATCAATAAAGCGTTATTATTACTAATAAACCATTGTTTGATATTATATGAATGTTGATTTAGCTCATAATATTACTATATAAGCCTTCAAAAACAGTTTCGTCTTTGAAAAATTATTATTTTTAATAGTTTCTTGTATTAAATTTGATAGCATGAGAGCAAAATATCTTTCAAATATAATCATTTTTTGAATCGCAAATTTGGGATTCGAATGTGATGTTTTAAGCAAAAAAATTGCATGAAAATAAATTAAATACCTATCTCTTTGACTGTCTGGGAATACAATTCAAAAATTTAATTTTTATATTTTTCATTTACTTTTTTATGTTTATACGCCTACATAAAATACTTTTTATCATCTTTACATTATTAGTCATACCTAATTAAAAAATGTGTTTTTTAGGTGTCATGTTTTTTACGTCCATTCAAGATGGCAGCCAGTTCTAAGAAGCCACCCTGCTCTCATGAGGATGTCAATTCAATATTTCTCAACAGTGAGACAGTGCTGTTCTTACATCAGATATTTCTCAAAGGACTCACTTCCAGAATGGAGTCATGGCCCACACTAGTGCTGGGTGAATAATCACTAAACTTTTTCATATCACTAATCACATCCAATTCATTTGTATGGATGCCTAAATTAAATTTAGCATTTTTACTCATTGATAAATTAATTATTTAAAAAAAATCACAGTCTATAGTTCATGACATATTTATTTATTCAAGCAATATACGGCTTTCACCTTTTACAATGTTAAAATAGTTTCAAACAATTTTTATACATTATCAAATCTTACTCTAATTTCACAATAAATATATCTAACTGAAAACAGATTGACAGATATAATCTGTATTTAAGACTTAATTTAAATAAAAGTAGGTACCTATATAAAAAGCGAATAAAATAAGTACCTAGTATATATAAAAATTAATACATACTACACAAAATCAACAAATTTACACAGACACTTGCAGCCAATACAATTTACATCTAGGCCCACGGTATTTCACATTATATATCTATTAATAAAATTAGTCTAAAAATTCTTTCCACCAAGTTTTCAAAAAGCTGGTATTAGCTAGTTCATAGAGCATTGGATTCAATATCAATTTAATTATGGAATTTTACAAAGAGTTTCTTGCCAAGGTTTGGTATTTCATGTTCGTTACGAAAAATATCAAATAAATCAGTGGTTATCAAAAAGGGTGGTATTGCCCCCAGTGGGTGCTGGTGCTTTCCAAGGAGGGGTGGTAGGCGGTAGCTAAACCGGAGAGAATGTTGAGAAAGGTGCTACCTTCTTAGAAGATACACCCTGGGGAGTATTATTCCACATAATGGTCAGTGTCTGAGAAATGTTAAAGAATTTCTTAAATAAATCATTATTGCTTTACGTTCTGTGTACCTAATTATTATGTTTAGAGAAACAAAAGTGCATAATTCTGTGCTCTGCTATAGATAGTAGTTGGTAAACTGTATTTTTTATATCATGACTGCTGTCAATTATAGCAGATATAAAAATTAGGTTCTTCTACAGCCCAAACGAAAGAAGGGTATAAATATAACAGTTTGTTAGTTTATTATTTATATACCTACATCCCTTCCTTATAAGTGGTACCTGTGCTGTTATTTATCCATTAAGTTTTTGACTTTCCTGGTAATGTCCAGCTTTAGCAAACCTTCTAGTTTGACACATATTATGAAGCATAGAATTTTAAAGAGATCCTCAGCTTCCTCATATAATTATTACTTTGTCTGAATAGGTGTTTAGTATCTTTGCTAACTCTGATAATATGTGGAACACTGTTGCTAGAGATGGGTATTTACAAGATAAATATTTTATGTTCATATATGTATTTGTTTCAACGCAAGGACATATTAATTAGGTATTGTTGTTTTCTGCAAAATTATATACTGTAATGACTTAAAAAAATACCGTGGACCATTTCTATCCAATATGGTAAAGTATCAATGTACAACTTCCTGTAATGTACTGAGTTGGTCAAAAAGAATTCCATATAATTTAGTAATGAATGATGTGTTGCAAAGCACAGAAATACATCTTTGCAATATGACATGTTTTCTATTGGAATATTTTTGTACAACATTATTCACCTCAATTGTCTTCCAAGGTATCTCTCAGGGGCACAGATCAGAAATCAGCTGTCTCCATTCAGAGCATCATTATGCCAACTGAATCACCTCTTTCCATAATTTTAGTTCCGATCCCTATTAGATGTTCTCATGTCATAGAAATTATATATAAAATAAATCATATAGTAAGTGTTTAGCTTAAGTGTTTAGCTCTTCTCATCATCCAAGTCTTCCACTGTCTACATGTGTAACTTTAACTTTACCTATAAAACCATCAAGTAGTTCTTCAGTTGACAATAGAAAAGTTGTTTTTAGAATGTTTATGTTGCAAAGCATGTGTAGTAACATAAAGGATTTTTTGATAAAAGTATAAATATTTTTATCCGAACTCAGTTTTACGGCATATTTCAAACATTTCTTATAGAGGAAAAATATATTTTGTTTATTACATGCGTACAAAATTATAATTGTTTTGAATCAAATTATTGCATGACTTGTTACACAAAAGATTTTTGTACTCAAATACACAGAGACAGCATCTGTTCTCACAAAAATGCTTACTTATATTTATCTTTATTAACCATACCTAGACTATTATACTTTTATCTATTTACCCCACCATAGCATTTCCCACAAGTTGGGTAGCCAGTGGACCCACTGCATTATCCACTCTCCAGTTACACAGGTCAACACATAGAAACTTTTCAAAATCTAGATTTTTAGCTCGTAACATTGTTCTTTCCTTCAATTCTACAAACAAAAAGTTTTAAGAATTACTATTTGAATATGTGACATATATTGGAATATTAGAATTTCTAGTTGTTGCTTTATGGAACTGGATAGTCGATATAATAAATACAGAGGTTGGTTACTTCATTCAAATGAAAAAAAAAAATCTCGATTAACAATTTATTTTAACATGCACCCACTCAGTTTTATACTAGAAATTATTATTCTTCGTTTATAACATTCCATTTATATCGCATATCATTTTTGTATTCAAATTCAAAAAAGTCTTATCCATTAAATAATTATACATATATTCTTAAAAAAACACAACGAAACATAATTATATTATCATCCTTGCAATAATGTAGATAAAAGAAAAGGAGTGAAAAATAAGAAGAATAAAGTGTGAATGCTTCCAATAATGAATTTTACAATAAAATTAAAAAATCCTTTCATTGTTATTTTTGTTTATTAGCCGCTGTAGTTGTTGAAGTAGATGTATTTATAATATTTTGATGACCGTTTAAATCTGTGAGTAGAAAAACTTTATGGTGCAGGTGACCTCTTTGATATGCTGCTGCCAATGTTGTCCATCTACCAAGAGTACGTTCGCAGTCATCACTACTCTCTGCAAGTCCTCACGGAGTGTAAACAAGGAGCGCAGTTCTCAGCACTTCTTGCCAGACTTGAAGCTAAGCCAGCATGTCAAGGAAGATCTTTAGAGACATTTTTAACCTATCCAATGCATCAGGTAATATAAAAATATGTAAATCAAGCAATTTTGTCTTTTTTTTTCTTGTCATTTTTTTATCACTTGAAGTGTCTGTGTATTAGTTTGCCTTGTAAGTACGCTTTTTTTTTATAAAATTAGTCCACTTTTACAAGAAAAAACTTTCCAAGTACAATTCATGCTTCACTGCAGATGGTGGATGACAACGGCAGAGAGGGTTGATCATTGCACTATATTTTTTAATGTGATTCACCTAGCCATTGTAGGATAAATTCAAAAAATGTATTCTTTTTTTGCAGGTTCCTCGTTACATCATAACCCTGCACGAGCTTCTGGCGCACACTCCTCATGACCATGTCGAGAGAAAGAGTCTCCAGCATGCCAGACAACAGCTGGAAGATCTCTCTCGTCAAATGCATGACGAGGTAAAATAATTAATATCATCATTCATTTCAAATACACTGCTTGCCAACTTAAAATTAGAGATGAAACGGATATCTGGCAGCTATGCAGTATCTGACCTATCTGTCTGGTTGAATACTGGATAGTTGCTCAATTTCTGACTAAATACCAGATACATACTAACATAATATATGGCTTTATCTTGGATTGTTCTTGGATTAAAAAAAATCATAAAATGGAAGTTTTTATGAAATCAGTTATGCATAGATTAACACTGTTGAATTGAACCTATAAAGTAGATGGAGAAATTGAATTTATATTCGTTGGCCATCACGCTGAAAACCTATTTATGTACCTACCTACTCTATTGATATATCTGTTTTTTTTTTTAAATATTTGAATGAGTATTTATTTATATAAATCTTCCGAAAAAATCAAATCATAGAATAATTTGCTGACAAAGACCTCCCGAGGACATCTGGTATTCACTCAAACCACTATCCGTTTCATTGCAATAGCTAAATCACATGCATATGGGGCTCTATTTCGTCACATCTACCTAATTGTAGTTTGGGTTTTTTCTTATATTATGCTGATAGTATAACAAATTCGTTACATTTTCATATTTAGATACCTAGTTATTTGTTAGATGTAATTAGAAATGTCACTCAATTAGTTTTAATTCAACATATTCTTTTTCTAAATCCATTGAATGTTTCTATTGGTTTCTTAGTTTTTAATGATAGATATTAGTTTAAGCAGTACAAATAAGACTGATGGCACACAGATGGAAACATTGAAATGAAAGAAAGTATTGTATCATCTCTCTACATTTACGAATTCTTATTTGCTTCTCACTTTTGATGGCTGAATAACTTTTTTAAAACTTTATCCTCTAAGAGAATTAATATACACAATTTTCATTTTGGTGTGCATTCAGCACTACACTGTAGATTTATAGAAGCATATTCAAAACTATTTCACCAACAAAAATATTGGCTTTAAACATATGCTTTCATATATGTGATGAATGTATAGTTTGCAATAACATTAGCGTTAATTTATTTTGTATTTTGCTTTGTGTTGGTTCTTGCTTTATACTGAAATGTTGAAATTGTGAAAAATACTAGATTGGTTTAGGTTTACTTGGAGAGTTTTCACTTCATTATCTAGCGTTAGTTTTATTTTCTCATTTTGTCATATGAAACGTACATTTATCTTTGGGAATTTTATTACAAGAACTTTGGAAGATTATACTTGGATTTGAATATAGTGATGTGATGTGATGTTTGTACCGTTTGTAATTTCGTACTTTGATTGACTGTACAATTTTGCGCAGGTAAGCGAAACAGAAAACCTCAGGAAGAATTTGGCAGTTGAGAGGATGATCATAGAAGGATGTGACATATTGCTGGACGTCAACCAAGTCTTTGTGAGGCAAGGTGAGACTATCACACTTCTACGTCACCATCCCTTCTGCCATATTACATTATCATTATCTTATTATTCTTTTTTTTTATAATTTCAAAAAGTATTGTCCTTATTATTTCTTCAATATATTGCTTGTCCATATAATCTTTCTCATGGAGTATTTTTGTTTTATATGTATCAATATATTGGAATATAATTCAATAACAAGTATTACTTAAAATTATTTCAAGAAACAGTCTTTTGTTTCAAAAGAAAATATTATTTCAAGTAATACCTACCTTTGTATCAACAAATTTATTTTGTGCTTGGAGCTCTGAAATCTCCATGATGGGTAATAGAATAAATCATGCAGCCACAATTATGTATTACTTGAAAACTACTTCATCCTATATTTCTTTACATAAGTGGTTGATACTGAAAGATAAAGTGACAGATTCTTTAAATTACATTATATGCGGGAACGGGAATAAAGTAAGCCTCAAGACTTGTTGAAGCTGTATCACGCCAATCAAAAAACCATTTTCACTATATAATATCAAATATTCTAAACGCATTATTATAGCTAGATTGTATAGACAAAGAATTAGCAGATCTTTAAAACGTTTGTATAGGAAAGAAAAATATTAATTTAGTAAATTTTGAAGTGGAAACTAATAAGTGAATTTGAATTGAAACTTAAATTAATGCAACGGGTACCCTGGTTTAAGTTTGGTCTTTTGGTAGGGTCTTTAATTTACAGTGGAAAGATTCTCGGTTCAATTATTTCTGCTGTTTACTTAGTTCAACTGTATAAGGATGTTTTACCCCCCCCCCCCAAGGAAATAAAATAAATATCTCTAAAATAATACAGCACAGGTGGAGTATTTATTTTTTTATTTATTCTTTTTGCACATCATCATTATACAACAGAATTACAAAACAAAAAAAAAATATTTGGATAATAAGCAGTGGCGAGATCATCACTATATTATAGTGATTTCATCCATTTAACTATTATAGCAGTATAAGTGATAAGAAATAACAGGTAATGTTCCTTGTAATTTTTATGAAATCAGCGTATTTTTTGTATCAAATCACATTTAATATTTCGCAAGTATCTACTAACAGATTGGCTGTGAGTTTTGACACTGGCAATTTAAGAAATAAATTGGACCCAAAACACTAATAATAATATGTAGATGTGAGTTTTTGGTTCCAAATTATTCTAGATGAGTTTTGCACCTACTTAGTCTTTTTTCTGCATGTTTTTAAATTTTTTGCACTATTTAAATATTTTTATCTTGCTTATATTTGTATGTACGAATCAAACCTTGTAAGTATCTTGGGTTCGTTTCATTGATATTTGTATAATCTGATTTAAAGTGCAGATATCTATTTTGAATGTGAATGGGTACATCAATCAGTAGGTGTAAAAATGAATAATCTATGAATTATGCTACATCACATGGTTCCAGTCAGTTATGGTTGTGTTGTCTCGAGTGTAAGTCAGGTGTTGGTGTATAAATTATGTGTGAAGGATTCTGTTATCCGTAGGTACAGTCAGCTCATCTTTGTACTAGACTATAAAATAATTATACAAGTGTTTTAACCTATTGACACACGAAGGCAGCGAACCGCCGACCAACTATATTGTGGTATTAAAGCACTAAGCCGACGAAACGCCATTCTATGAGAAATGCTTGGTGGCTCTCTACATGTCAGAATGTTTCAAAAAATACCATACCCTTCCAAAACTGCCCAGAGTTAAAAATTAAATGAATATCTAAGTAACAAATAAATATAAAGTATTTTAAATTTAATGTTTCAGTGTTGACATTGTGAAACAACATTTTAATAATATAAAATATAAAAAACACTGTTTTATGTTTCACATTTATGTATACCAAAGTATTTTGTATGTTGTACCCTTGCAATTTTATGTGAAGTTTAGTGTTAAGGTTTTTTTGAAATAAAAGTTGTAATAATTAAATAGTGTTTTTAATTACACAAATTATGTCATATTGTTGGTGTGTCAATGGGTTAATTATAAACTGTATTATAATTAGTTTTTTCTTCATCAAAATCCATATTAAATTTTAAATGTTATAATGAAAATGGAAAGGACGACTTGTATTATTTTTATAAGATGCAGCTAGTCTATTTGCTACCCCATTAGTTGGAGAAGCCATGATGGGGTTTATGTAAATCAGTGGTTCTTAACCTGGGTTCGATCTCGGTGAGTCAGTCTTGGGGGTTCGGTGAATATCATTTTAAAGGCAAGATTGTTTTGCGAGTTGGAAAAAGAAAATAATACTCCGACAACTCCTTCAAACCGCCATCACAAGTTTGAAAAACAATGTTGCCAGTTTATTCTAATAATCCAAATATTACATCTGCCAACGCCTATTTATTACATCTGGCAACACTAAACTTCTACACCTAATATAAATATATACCATGTTTTGAATTTGTAAAAATCTAATATTATTTTTCAAATTAGGAGGGGTTCGGTGAATGCATAATATGTAACTGGTGGGGTTCGGTACCCCCAAAAAGGTTAAGAACCACTGATGTAAATGTAGGTAGATAGAAGGATGAAATGATTTGTTGATTTATTGATTGATATTGTTTCAGGTTGCTTGAGTCAAGTGTGCGGAGCGGGGGGAGGGGGAGGTAAGAGCAGACGTACCCAACTGCAGCCCAGACAGGTGTTTCTGTTCAGCCATCATCTTATCTTGGCCACACGCACTCAGGGGGGACGTCTGCACCTGTTACCAGAGGGAGGGCGGATACCTCTGGCTGAAACTATGCTTATTGAAGAACCTATGGATGATGGTAACCCATAAGCATTATATCTGAGTACAATAATATGTTCAATTTGTTCATTGCTAAAATAAATGACAAATTAACTTAACTTGTTCATTGCCGAGTATTTGACTAATATTCTTAACCCACTACCTGTGTCGGTAAGTGATACCTCTGTAAGCTGAAATCCTTGTCAGCCAGTCGGGCAGATTAATGTGTAGTACCAATGGAGCTCTTTTAATTATATGTAAATATGTTAAATTTTCAAACTAAAATTCACAATACAATTTTTTTTAATATTATTAATTTCTACTGAGAATTTTTGTTTTCTTTTAATAATGCATAATTTTTAAATTGTCATTCCTTTAGACTCAACATCTGTATGCACCTCAGCACCAGCAACTGGTGACAACCATCACAACAAGGACTTTAAAATCATTTATGACTGCAAGGGAACTCAGCTCACAATACATTTGGGTAAGGGTTCAATTGCATGATATATTAGAATAGAATTTATTCAATAAAATACAGTTTTACAATTATATAGTAAATGACACAAGTTTATTTTTATAACATAACACATTAATATCTAGTTACCCATTCAGCACATGCATTAAGAGCTGGTATGAGGGGAGCTATTAAAATAATATCAATATTTATAAGATTTGACTTCATTAATTAAATAAAAAATATAAATTGTACAAATAAGCTTAGTCTACCTATACAAGAGTCATCATCATCATCATCATCGCCCTCAACGCTCCTCTCGGGAGCACAGGGCAGAAACCAGTCTCCTCCATTCAGAGCGTCTCTGTGCCAATTGCGTCACCTCTTCCCACGACATTCCTTGCGCTCTGATATCGTTGTCATAGGAACGGTGTATTGTGAAAGAGTAGGTGATAGAAAAATATAATTTAAAGGTTCGTTTAATCTTCACTCATTTATACAAAGAAAGATATGAAAAACTGTGCAGTTTAACAATTTTGGTACACTTTCGAATAGTTTGATTTCACTCATTTTACGCAATTTAAAGTTTTTAATTACATACATAGTTAGGTCCGTTTAATCTAGCACTCATTTATACAAAGAAAAATATAAAAAAAACTATTCATTTTATCAAACCAAAGAAGTTCATAAACTTTTGGAATAATTAATTTTTAATTTTATTTTCATTATTTTAATGAACAGGCATTTAAGTACTTATCTAGGAATGGAGGGAGACCGTTTAACAAAATTAAGTTAGTAAATTAGTTAGAAATACGTATATACCAGAAAATTTTAGAAGCATTACTTCTGATGACTGAAGGGTTCTCGTACAGCTTTAGCTTCTAAAATAATGGTATTCAAAGCCTTTCACCAAAATTTGTGTGTTCTTTCTTGATTTAAAAATATTTTGTATGTTTGCCTCCATTCACTGTATTATTAACCATATCTGCATTTAGAGATGTCTCCTTTTGAATTCAAAAATTTGTTATAAGGCAACACTGAAAATTTTCACTTCATACATGTGCACCCTTCAATGATACTTCACGTTCGCCTATGTGGCCCTCGACCAGTAAAATGTGATGTCTGCTAGAATACATAATAAATTTAGTATAATCTTTTACAGTTGCCGCGAGTGTTCAGGAAAAATCAGCATGGTGTAGCGACATCACTCAGTGTATGGAGAACGCCCAGTGGACAGAAGCAGGAGTGGCCTGCACAGGATCGGGTGCTGTGGGAGAAGGTACCTCTGTACCGGGTGCCCCTGGGGTTCGCAGTGATCCTCGTTTATTTACAGACGATGTGGACATCCGTTTCTCTAGAACACTCAACTCATGTAAAGTTCCTCAGATTAGATATGCAACACCCAGCAGATTATTGGAGAGGCTTACTGGTGAGCAGTATGATTCTATAATGAGCAATGAATCCAAATATGTAGCCAATAGAAACCAGATTACATGTTAACGAGTATTTGTTTAATATTTTTAGTCTTTTTTATGGTTTTACATATTCTGATAATAATCTACTATAATGATGCATTTTTTCTTCTTTTTTTGAGACCTAAAAAATAATCATACTGGGCAAAATGACTTTTTTTTTTTTTTTTTTTTTTTTTTTTTTTTTTTTTTTTTTTTTTTTTTTTTTTTTAAAAAAGATATATCTGGGTTTTGTTATAAACCCAAATACAACCTTATCCACCTTTCACAGTAAGCTAAAAGCTTGTGTCGTGAAAGGGGAGTTTGCCGGCACCTGGGATCGAACCCCGGACCTCATGTTCATAAGGCCGAGACTCTACCTCCAGGCTACCGACGAACTCGAACCTTGGACTAAAATGCATAAAATAAATTGTGATTTCTACATGACGCATGTTCACACTTCACTTTCATATCCTCAGTTGTGTATATGAAGCATTTATTATACATAGCTCCATTCATGTTTTGACATTTTGATGTTGTATATAATCCAATTTCTAGTAATCAATATTATTTATATTGCTTTCAGATCTTCGATTCCTCTCTGTGGACTTTCTTAATACTTTTCTTCTAACATATCGCGTCTTCACTGACGGAGAGACTGTGCTAGAGGCTCTTCGTCGTGTTTTCTACGCAGAGAGTACTTCTGAACCTCAAATAGTCGGTGGACGAAGCAGTAACAGTTCGGGATTGACTCCAAGACCCAGTGTAGTAAGTGTGTCCAGTACGGGAGTGGAGCCACCTCAAGATGAGAACAGTATTGCTGGAGTTTGCGAACTGGTGGCACCGTCACCAGATCCGAGTCGTAAAGCTAGTGCAGCTAGCTCAGTGTCAGGTAAACACATTTTATAATAAAATATCGAATATAGTATGGGCGAGGCTGGTTTCTGCTCTGTGCTGCTCCGGGTGGGAGTACTGAAGAGTGAATGATGATTTTACATTGAAGTGATATTACAACTATTTTACATAAAGAAATATTAAAAAAATAACTTTTCAGGGTATGGCTCAGAGCAAAGTGATAGAGATTACCAGTCCAGATTGTGGAGAAGTAGCTTGAAGAAATGTAAGAAACACTAATTTTATTTAAATTTAATTTGTAATACCTATCAGCCACACAGCCAACCTTGCTATGACGCTGTGCTCCAATTCTGTGGCTTCTTTAGTATTTGTAGTAAGGAAGGACAATGATCCTGGTAGGTCCAGGTTTTGAGAATACCAAATCATAGTATTGGACTAAAAAAGTTCATTTTGCATGTGACAAGCTCGTATTTGGGTCTATATGTTATCACGAAATATTTATTTATTCAACCAAACATACGGCTTACGCCATTTACAAATATCAAAAAAATAAACCAAAAAATATAAACACCTGCGCACATGCAAATATACATACACAACAACACAACTATAATATAACTATACATAGGTACATTTTTACATATGTTTGTATTTTATGATACCTATGTCAATAAAAATGTATTTATTAATTAATATTGTATATATTTGTATTAATTTTCAGATGAGGATGTTGATCAAGGACAAAAGTTAACTCCAGGCTCTGCATCTATTCAATCGAGGAGGTCCTCAAATACAAAGGTAAAATTATGGGTGTTAATTTTGCTTTAGTTGCTTCAAATTGTCCTGGCTCTAAGTGATTTGAAATAACCTCAAATACGGCACTAAAACTCTCATAAAATGCTTGTGTTATAAAGGTGGAGAGATGAGCAGTGGATGGCATCGGACCCAGATCTCTGAAGTTAAAGTTCCAGACACTAACATAACGCTATCAACCTCCTCATATATCTGTGTGAATTGAATATGTATTGAATTATTATGTTTATGTTGGATCAGTTGACACAATTTTTTTTTTTAGTTTTTAAGATAGTTGTCTTTTTTCCAGGATGTTGAAGAAGATCAATCACTTTTGACTATTCCTAAGATCATGGCATCTTCTTCAAGTTCTGAAACATTAAAAGGTATTGTGCTCCTCTTTTATTTAAGAATATTATTACCTTTTTACATATTATTGAAATTCATGATGATTTTATTTTATTTCATAAAAAAGACAAAACAGGCGGTTAATCATTACATGAACACCCCAGGATGCTTTGTTTATTCAGCGTGTGGCAGCGCTAGTAATATATTTTATAAGCTAGAATAAAATAAATTAAGATCCAGCTTAGGTAACCCATGTGTGTAAAATACTGGGATGTTATGTATACAATATTATGAATAATCATAATATAGCAGTTTTTTATTTTATTTCATAGTAAAACATCCGAAATCGAGTGAATTATGAAAATCAAACTTATAATATTTTTTTTTTTTTAAAAAAGATATATCTGGGTTTTGTTTGTTATAAACCCAAATACAACGTTATACACCTTTCACAGTAAGCTACTAAAAGCTTGTGTCGTGAAAGGAGAGTTTGCCGGCACCTGGTATCGAACCACCGACCCCATGTTCACGAGGCTGAGACTCTACCTCCAGGCTACCGACGAACTCAATTACACTTACAAAATATATTACTAGTGCCACCACACGCTGAATAAACAAAGCATCCTGGAGTGTTCATGTAATGATTAACCAAACAGGCAAGAAAATACAAATTTTACTTAATCTTATTTCTTTTGCACATCATCGTTTAGATAAAATCATTAACAAAGCAATATAAATAAAGAATGTGATAATAAGCAGTGGTGAGATTTCGTTTATCTAACCATATCATGTTAAAACAAAACATATGTAACAAATAAACTCACAAATAAAAGGAAAAATTGTACATACATACATACATACATACCATCACGCCGCTTCCCTCGCGGGGTAGGCAGAAAGGATCGAGCGCCACTTCCTTCTATCTTTGCATACATCTTTCGCTTCCGTCACTGTCATACAATTCCTCATGCATGCTCTCCTGTTCAATGTGCTCAACACGTGACCGTCCTGTAGGATTTGATTTAAATGATCTTGCCATTTAATCCTCGGACGTCCACGTCTCCGAGCACCATTCCTCTCAGACAAATATATCTTCTTAGTCATTCTGTCCTCATTCATTCTTTCCACGTGCCCAAACCATCTTAACTTGTAGGAAAAATTGTACTCGAAAATAATGTGTTTTCTAGGCCCATCGCCTTCTTCTCCTAGTAACTTGAGTTCTGTCACCCTTGTGGGGAGTCCAGCTGATCCAGAAAAATTTCAGAAGATTTGTCAACCTGATAAAACTGAGGATGCACAAAGTCGACAAGCTGAGCGCACTACTGTGGTTGTTGCTGAGAAAAAGATAGAAGTTGAGGTGGAACATCATACACCAAAGGCTACACCAGAGAGGCAGAAAAAGAAATCTCTAGAATTTGTTCCGACTAAGTCTTTGCTTGAGAAAGGTGAACATCATGAGCCTAAAGCGAAGGTGATACTTAAAAAGGAACCTGAAGTGATTCCTGCATCTTCCCAACAATTCCCTGCTGCAGCACATGAAGAAGTAAGTCCTTATAATATAATATTATGTTACAATCAAAATAAATTTTTAAGATAATAATTAACAAATTAAAATTATTTACTAAAGAGTTTGTTCATCCTCTCATCACCAAGTTTTCGAATGCCCTGTAAATGGTAGGATGAGGTTTACCGTACATCCTGAATGTCTAAACATAAATTGGTATGGAGAGGATTACTTGCGTGTTTAATAAATACAGTTGGTCCGCTGGATGCCCCACTTATGAGAACTGCCATGACGGTATAAATAAATGAATGAATCATAGTAATTAAACTATGTTAGGTAAAATTATTATAATATATTAAGTATATATTGGAATATAATGTAATAAATATGCATACATGTAAGATGAATGTATTGTTAACTTATTTTACATAAATTAATAATAACTATATGGAATTCCACGGTATTAGCCACAAAACGTTTGAAAAGTAAGACTTGAGAAAAATCTGATGTTATTAAGCATATTAAATTATAATGTTGTTAAACATAAAAATTGTATGCAAAGACAGGTTGAATAGGAGTTCAGAGCCCGAAGTCGAAACACATTTTAACGTTACGTTTTCGTTCCGTTAGCGTTCAAATATAGATGACATTGCAAACAAGTGTCAATTTCGTTGCTAAGATACACAATAGTCGAAAATTGTCACTTTGGTGCAACGTCGTCTATTTTCAAACGATTGCAACACGAAAACATAACGCTAAAATGTGTTTTGACTCAGGCCTCTGTTCTCTTTGTTTTCTCCACATGAGACTCAGTGTGAGGTGATAGATACAAAGATTTTTGAATTTACATAAAAACTTCTTTTATAGGCACAGTGTTCAAGCAGACGTTCTTCAGCAGAACAGAGTATACCAAGGCGAGCTTCCAGGTATATATATTTTTCAAATTAAAAATAATAACTTAAATAGGAAAAGAATACCATGTTTTTCTTCAGTGATCTGTCATGTTGATATTATTAATTCCTTTTATAATATGTTCATTAATTTCATCTTGTCTCTTCTTTACTACTTTTATTTTTGTTATTAAATGTCATTCTCTTCTTAATAGTCCGTGTAATAGACCGGCTTGAGTTATTTTATTTTTATTAATTTTTTCCTCATTTAGCTTAAAGATATATCACAATTTGAAATATTTATGTTTGAATACATTTATATTTGATATACATTTATATTTATGTTTGAATACATTTATATTTGATGTACATTTATATATATGTTTGAATACAACAACGTTAAGAATTAAAGCTCACTTTATTTTTCTTTAAAACTTAATTATCTAAGCATTTGGATTCAAAGAGAGACTAAAACACTCTTGTATTCATAGATCAACTATTTTAGTTGGCCTTAAAGTTGAGAAGATATTTCTATAATGTTCAATGATCTTTGTTTTCAGTGAAAGACATGGAGAGTCTCATTCAAGTGTATGCCCCAGTTGGTGGAGTGCTGAAAGGAGGGCTTCTGTTGATAGAAGAGCATCTGCCGCCTCACATAGGTCCTCACTGTCACATCATCTGCTGCAGGTAATAAAAAAACCCTTATCATATTATTACCACACTATTCTAACCCTTGTGGGTAGGCAATAAATATTGAGCACCGTTCAATCCTATAGAAGATATGTACTTGTTTGCAGAAGACACAATGTGAATGTTGTACTATTCAGGGTGGTAGCCACTTATTTATGTGCCCACTGATGAGATTCAGCTGTAGTTCTAAAGACCTGTTTCTAGGTAACTACAAGACCATGTTTGTTGCTACTTATCGGATTAAAAAATTAAATTAAAAAGATTTATATCAGACTCAAAAATAAAAACTAATGAACTGCTTAATCTTACCGTTGCAAATGTCTTTAGCATCCATAATTTTGTGTACGCTCTCCCGTTTACTGTACTTCATTCCTTAGAATTTACTGACCTCTTGACTTTCGGGCAGATTAGAGTCTTTTCTCTGTGAATATCTTTTTAGTCCCTCTGCCAACTTTCATTCTTTTTTCACACCCAAATTGCCATAGTTCATTTATTATTTCTCATAGTTAATACACAACCTTTCAATTTTTTTTTATCTCATATCACATTGTTGTACGCTGTTCCTTGACAAATGAGTTTGCCAACCACTATTAATACTTTATTTCTTATTATTCAGACTTGTAGACGTGATGCCAGCCAACCAAGAGCAGGAGTTGTGATTACATCATTTAGGCAGTCACATAGAAGGTAATACAGTAATAGATTTATCAATACATATTTAAACTACCTATTATAGATAATATGTCAAAAGATTATTCGCTGATTTTGTAATCCACCTCGAGGTAAATGAGCCACTGATCAAGTTTTTTATAATAATAAAAGATTTTCATACGGCAACTCAAAATTTACCTTGGTTTTATTAGTTCCTCGAACTTAATATATTTCATGAACTATCAAAATGTTTGTTTTATTTTGCAAAGGTGTGTTTATTTCACAAATATCATATTTAAAAATATTGAATATATTCACAATTTTCATGTGTGAATAAAATCATAAAAACATTAATACAAAAGAACTGTTGATCCATAATCCAACATGGCCGACCATGCTGACTTCATTGCTTTAGTAGAAAATTTAATCTATGGTTCAACTCTATTGATTCTGATTATTATTAATTATTATATCTTTTGGCTGATCAGTGGTTAATAATTTTTGATCTACGTTCATGAACAAGACTGTTTATAATGTAGGGCGAGTTTGAGTTTAACATAATATGATTGATTTAAATATTTGTTATGTTGTTAGCTTTGCAGATGATCCATGGTAAGTGAAGTGAGAATCAAAAATGAATGCACCCGCGACACGATAACACGTATTACAACCTTAAATAAATCCTTTTGTTGTGATATTATACATTTATATATATAGTTAGACACGTGCATAATTATCTTTATATATTATATTTATAATATTAGGTATGCATAAATATATCTTGTTGGTTAAATCTCTCCATTCATTACTCTCCAGCAATGATTTATTTATCAATAATTATGAAATTTATCAACAATAATACCTATTTCATCTGACTGTAACTTTTTTATTAATATTTTGGAAAAAACTTGCATTTATCATTTATAACTTAATCGTCAAAATAAATGTCTATTAATTATTTATCCTGCTATTTTTTTTTACTCTTTATCGCACGAGATAGAAATTCATTCCTAAATTTTTATATAACGGCTTGGCTCAAAACATTGTAACTTAAATATGTATTCTGTATCGTTAAAATTTTACTCTTATTTTATCTTGGTAGTTATTCAAATGGGTTTTGAACCCTAAAGTCACCTATTCTGCGAGGTGTACTTTGTATAATATTAATACAATTAACAGATTCAAAAGAAATTAAATCTATTAAAAGAAACAGTCTTTGATATTATTCGTAGGCTTGTAAAGTAAAATATGTGCACTTTATTTTGCACTCCATGAAATTATTAAACAGGTACAATTTCATAAATAAATATATTATTATTTTTACCAAAAGATTTAAAGCAGGCAGCTAGAGCTGACGTGTTCTGAAAGAATCTGTCCTTAACCAGTTTCATGCTGTGTCCTCGCAAGTGCTCACTCTGGATTCTGTGAGACATGTGTTTCAGCTCTGAATAGTCAAAATGGTTTTTTAATATCTTTTAAACCTCAATCAAATCACCTCTCAATCTCCTTTTCCTAAGAGTTGTAAGATCCGGTATCTCAAAACGATCCTCGTATGTCATGTTTCTGAGCTGCCCCGCTCCCATCTTGGTGAAATGTCTCTGCACTGTCTGGAAGGGTTTTGGTCATTTAACTACATATATTGTATTATTTAATCAGCTGTCACCTTTCATAGAAATATCTAACATTGTAAAGCTAATAAATGATGTGTTATTTTTATAATTGTTATTATGACTGTGCATTTTTTCTTTTCCTGAAATAGCTAAAATACATAGTTACATTTGTGTATCAAACATTTGAGAGAGGTATAGTTTTTTTAAAGTATCTACAGTTTTTCAGTTTATCAATGTAAATCAAAAACATCGAGCAACGATTTTGCTATTTTCTGGCTGTTTTCAAATGAATTCAGCCATTATGATATCCATATATGTATCTATATAATCACAACACCTTCCACACATGGGCTTTCCAGTGATCTAACTGCGTATAATGAAGTCCCAGACATCTTATGAAGTCTAGGATCTTGAGCGGATCTAAGTTGTGGAGAGATTTCACTTCTACCCAGGGCCTGCCTAGGGTTTAATTCTTGTTTACGAGCCATACTTAATAAAATTCTGCTTTCTAACACCGACTTATAAATGGGAATACAATACAAAACTTGACAATTGGAGCGCAAATGATAGACGACATCATACTTTACAAGCGTATAGTTGAATAGTTTTTGTTGATAAATTTTTATGTAGTCCCTTTATAAATTTTATCATTTTATTGATTTGGGCATGTAATAATTTAGGGGGTACCTACATAATATTATGTTATAGATAATTGACAATTATTTAGATTTATTTTTAAAAATATGCAAAATAATTAGTTTTTTAATAAGTTTGTACATATCGCATTCTAGAATTGGCACCATAGATTTTATTGTAATATAAAACTAAATCACAATAAGATTTAATTATTGTATACGTAAGTAGGGTAGGTATACAAAGTAATATTTCTTAATTTAAAAAATAGTTGCACGTTTATTTAAATGAAATAAAATTATCACAAATGAAAATAAATTAGCATTAGTTAAAGAAATAAGATAATATAAAATATTTTTATATTAATTTTGTTAATTTTTAGATATTTATTCTTGAATAGTTTCACTTTGCTTGTATGTAATTTAGAAGTAGAGATGAAGCATAAATAGATCACCGACAAACAAAAATAATTTATTCAAATATGTATTGTATGTTTGATATATAATGCTCATAGTTATGCCTTTGTCCTGCTCATTCGTAAACGAGTAAAGATGGCCTTAGAATGTGGACTAGAATAGTTATGTCTTTCTATATAAAAACATACCCAAAAGTAAATACTGTAGTTATAAAGCCATGACAAGGGCTCAAAATGACACTTCAAGTTATGATATGAATTTTTGACCCAATTTTATGTCGGGGACTGGAAGTACATATTTAAATAGGTTGACTATGGGAGAGTGAAATCAACTAGAATCATTAATCCACAGTGGTTCAAAATATGATTGACACTTTAAGTTTTATGAGTTAAAACTTTGATATGAAGTAAGCTATTGATGGAAACTTCCATTTATACGATTCAAATAACCAATAGATTCCACCAACTTCATGCAATAAATATAAAGTCGTCCTCTCCGTGCCAGTAGGTGTGGATTTGGCCGTAAAAGAAATACAGTATTGTTACAGATGAGAAAAAAGAGAGTTACTTTCCCAACACCCTAATAGATTGTAGGGATCTAATAAATACTTTTCATTAATTTTATAATGAAAATTGAGAAACCATTGATTTACTCAAATATAGAGCATGTTCCTATTAATTGAGAGTTCTCTAAGAACTACATTGTAGTAAAAATTGTGTTTATGGTAGCTCTATATATAAATAGTTCCTCTCCTACTGTATGTTTCCTCGTGTGAACCATAGATGTCTTAGTAAACATAACCTCACATTAGAATTTTGACATCATTAATAGTCAATACGAGATTCCCTTAAAAATTTGTCAACCCAACCATAGATTTTTTTTAGTTATTCCTTTATATAAAATCCTGAAATGTTTTAGTGTAAGTAATATTTACAATGTTTGACTGTACTTAGAACATGTGTCGCCAAATAATGATATTCTGAATATGAAAATGGGATATTATTATGAGTACACTTGTGTGAAAATCTTTTCTTAGCTGACGCTGGCGGTGCTCTATTTAAGATTTCACAGTTAGCAGCTGGCTATGAAAAGTCACTCTTTTGATAGAAATAAGATTTTATGATATATAGAAAATACTTTATTGTAACCTTAAACTAACAGATTTATTTTAGAAATAAGATAATCAACAAATTTGGTCATCTTGTCAGAATACTCTAGAAATTCAAAAAATAACCATCAAGTGAAATTCAAAAAATGTATTTTTCCACAAAAAAAATATTTTATGATAAAAATCTAGCATTAACTCCAAGAATAATAATCTCTTGTAAAAATCACTTTTTAATTATTTTTATGGAAAACTTAGCTTATGCTTTTTAAAATAATATATGCAAACGCTTTTTAATATATATTTTTTTACCATTATTCTAATTCTATGTACGATTATTTAAAGCACATAATTTTTAGGGATCTTTAAACATTTATGCTAAATTAAATAAGCTAAAATATTATATTTACTTTGTTATTTTCGGCATTAACTATATAACAATTTCTAGACATATTGATATGATTCTCGATTACTATGTATTAATTGTTATTTTGTGAGCTTTTTTCACTACCGCGGTTTCGGTGGAGCGTCCACCAAAAACGAGCGTTAAATGGTGGACGCTCCACCGTTGCCGAAACCGCGGTAGCAAAAAAAGCTCACAAAATAACAATAATTAATACATAGTAATCTAAAATCATATCAATATATTATATTTACTTTTGTTGTGTATTTAAAACGAGGTATGAATTAATATTTTTATTTTAGTATGATTAAAATAACTCTTCATTACAACATAAAAATTTATTCTCAAATGTGTTCATCGCCATATTATGATATTATTCATTAAATCTTAACATTTGACACAAATAGTCCGGTATAATATATTTAAATGTTGTAATAAGCTCTTTATTTCAAAAATTATAAAAATAAAAATTGTGACATGCATCTTTTTAAATATTCAGCAACATTTTTACTTTTTGACATTTATAGAATTTATGTTTTTCTGAATTCATATCTTAGATATTAATACAGTGTACACAGGTAAATATTTTCCATAAAGATAAAACTAATATATTGCTTTACTTGGAATATATTACTCAAGTTTTTGTCTAAATATGCAATTATTGAATAAACCCTTATGCACTCCGATATCTCAGGACTCAAATTAATTCACATTTACAAATCTTTTTGTTCGCTAAAGATGGCCCGAGGGTTAAACTGATTAATGCCAACTCATGAGAATATTATACTAATATTTTGCTCCAATTCCATGAATTGGAGCAAAATATTACTGATTGTGAGTAAAATAATTAAATTTTTGTTTTATTTAGTTTATGTTGGGTCTGTTAAAAATTGACAGGGAGGATGGGAATGTATAATTATGTTTTATACAGTCTTTTTTTTAACATTTGTTTTATCCAAAATTAATTAGGTCTGAAAATTTACTATAAAAACTACTTGAAAATTATTTATAAATTACCCCATCATCACTTAAATGTGCAAAAATCTCAAGATTTTATTCCATGTGTATAATTTAGTAATCTTATCTCTATTTACCAATGTTTATTTATTATTTCCAGGAGTAGTACATCAACAGCGGCTGCCGCTTTTGCCATTGCCACTTCAGCCTCAAGTAATCCCAGAGAGAGCAAGAAGCAAGTCCCAGCTCCAAGAGATTCTGTCACATCTACAGCTGCAACAATGAGAGTCCTCAATGTCTTAAGGTATTTTGATACAGAAATATTTATACATATTATATTATATCATCTTTCTTTTATCCTAATTTGACCAGGGGTATATTGTACATCGCTGTTTCTTTTGGGATCTCTGATCAATGTCAACCAATAGAAAAATAAGTGAAATATTGCGCTACATGTATTCTGTTGAAGCTTTGGTCATATATATTTAGCATAAAATATAAATAAATTATATAAGTATGTATTATTTATTGATTTGGCGGTAACGTTGTGGTAGTTTCTAAACATAATTACAAATGTTTGGAGTCAAAAAACTTTACATATAATATAACTCAGTACCTACACACTAGAGAATATAACTCAGTACCTACACACTAATATTAACCACTACCCCATACTCGCTTCTTTGGAGATACTGGAAATTAATAAAAATCTTAATACCGTCAATACACTAGTGAACAAGAGCTTAACTTCAAATTCGCCCCTTCTTACACAGTTCCCAATTCGGAGAAGTCATCATCCCCCGCATAACGGCCACCATTAGCACATAGGTTGTAGGTTAATAGATTATATTAGATAGATTAGTCAAATATTGCGCTTGAGAATGACAGGTTACCTGTTGAAACCTTGGTCGCGCGTAGATTAATTTTTAGTGGTATTTGTAAAGTTTTTTGACTCCAAACATTTGTAATTAAATTATATTAGCACTGTTTTCTTATCAATCATTATTAATTCTAATATTTATCAAAAAAACCACAACAATGTTTCCGCCAAATCAATCAATAAAATTATTGAAGTTGTCTATCCTGTACTGTTCCTCTAAATTCTCTAGATTTCAGACAATTCTTTTCCATATTTTATTTTTAGTATTTAATTTTTAATAAACAAAACACAGGAAATATCATATTATTTGTTTGCAGGCATTGGGTTTCAAAACATTCTGCGGACTTTTGGGCTGAGACCAAACTGAGGACATCTGTGGCTAGCTTTTTAGAAGACATTGTCTGCAGTCCAAACTTACTCCCTGCAGAACATCGAGCTGCTGCACAACTACTCAGACTATTGGCGAGAGAAGAAGAACGAAGACCTGATCTCAAGGCTCTATTATCTCCACCAATCGTATGATATTATCTTTACTTTTAATTGTATTTTAAAATCTTATAGTTATTTGTAAGTTATATATGGTTTGTTTATAGACGTCATACGTGGTTTTTGAAAACAAATAGCATTATATAATTTTGATAAACTCGCAAAAGTATTTTTACAATAATGAGGTTTTTTTGTGATAACATTCTACATTTTGCTGTTCTTATCTTGCAGTGCCCCAGCAAGGAGAGTATTGAAACATTGTCAGCACTGGAAATAGCCGAACAGATGACATTTCTGGATCATCAGATCTTCATATCCATTAGGAGCGAGTGAGTTCTAATATTAGAATATGTACCTACATTCTTCTATCCTCAGTTCCTTTTTAACACATTCCAATTCACAGGGCATCCTCGATACAGGGCAACCTAGTTAGGCTGCTGCAACTTAATTGTAGCATTGTTGTCTCAGCTTTTCATGTTTGTTATTATTATTGATTATCTGCCAGATTGGAATATGTGGTATTGATGTAATGTATGAATCATATAATTTTTCTACTCTTGCCTGAATGAATTGAGTATGTTTCTTCTTAGAAATTTCAAATGCTTTGCAATATCTAAACAAAAACTAAATTAAACTCAAGATATTTAATTTACATTATTCATTTACATTGATAACTGAGACACACCATTTAAAATTTTCATTATACATATTTAAACCGGTATCTGTGACATCTTTTGTTAAATATATGCAATAAAAAATTTGCCATCTCGGTGGTACAATTTACATTTGACATGGCTGTAAAGAAAAAGTTGACATGTTGTAATATAAAGGTAGATTTTACAATATAGTTTTGTTTCTTTTATAATATTCCAGAGAGTTTCTTGGGCAGGCGTGGATGAAGGCTGATAAAGCTGAGAAGGCTCCTCATATACTGACCATGACAAGGCACTTTAACCAGCTCTCAACTCTTGTGGTATCAGATATTTTGAGACGTACTACTCTAACCGGTAAGTGATTGTATTATGTTGGGTACAAATCTAGTATTTAATAAAAACTACTTCTCAACATTTAATTATATAACCGTGATAATTATATTAAATATGCAAGCTGTCTTCTCCGTGCCAATATAAAATCAAGTCATTCGCAGCTGGTCTGCTGGCTACCCCACTTGTGGGATATGCCGTGATGGTATAGATAGATAGATAGATAATTATATTATATGGTTTAATATTTTCTTCTCATTGACATTGGTATTTGGGTTAGTTGGAAGAGATTGTGCCTTTGGGATAAATTTAACCTCTGTTTATTGATTCTATTAAATTTGAATGTATGTCATATTCAGTAGTATAATTCATATTTGACATCTGTAAATAATTTATTTGGTGGTTTGTTGAAAGTTAAACCTCCAAATAATTTTATTAAACTTCAAAATCTTTGAATATATAATTGATTTGTTGAATTGATTATGCGGTAAGTCTTAATATAAGTCTTTTAAATGATAGAATATAATATTATATTAAATAATATATAGTAGATGGATGAATGGGTAAATTTATGAAATTAAAGAATGTGTGAATGTTTTATGTACATACTTACAAGAAAATTTTGTTTTATTGGTACGCTATGCAACAATTTCACAATTAATAAAAAAACTTATCTTTAAAAAAAATTTGTGACCTACTCGTAAACCTGCCCAAAGAGAAACTTAACTCATATTTTTTGTGAGGTTCTCAATCCGATAACTTCCTCTAGCGATTGATTTGGAAAGCTCCCTATTATTTTTACATTTCGCTAGATGTCGATGCCTGTATAATTTTAATCTAATTTCTTACCTGTAAATATATTTGCTCTCCATAGTAAAAAGTTAAATAAACAAATATATTATATTGATTTATCTAAACTTGAATGTTTACCTTTTATGGAATTGTTTATAATCAATCTATAGTAAAGAATGAATGAATAAATAAATAAATTACGTTGCCTAAATCATAGGGAGAATCATAATTTCTTGTTTCATAATTTATTTTAGCACGTGTTGCGGCTATAGAGAAGTGGGCTGCGGTGGCAGATATATCAAGATGTCTTCACAACTTCAATGGTACTCTACAAGTGTGTGCTGCTTTCACAAACACCTCAGTGTTTCGTCTGAAGAAGACTTGGGAGAAAGTTTCCAAGACAGTGAGTCAAAAAATAGTATATACTGATACGTTCTATGTAATACATATTGCCCCAATGATGAAGATCTATCACATAGTCACCATTTTTTCACTGCAATCCATGTTATCCTCAATGTTTGTGCTTTCTCAAACCCCCTCTTTTAGAAAATACACCCTCTTCATCATTACTCCACATTTCTGTAAAATAAAAGTACCTACTTTTACTGAGGCAATGAGTTATACAATGAAAGTATTATTGCTTAGGCAATGAGTAGTAAAATGGAAGTATTTTTTACTGAAGCAATGAATTGTGTCATGAAAGTATTATTACTTAGGCAATGAGTTCTTCTTCTTCTGCTTGCAGTAGGTCATTGACCTGTTTGCCCGGAATTTGTTTCCTCTTGCGACGCTGAAGACCAACTATCCTTCCATCTTTTAGGTGGCCTTCCAGGCAATCTTCGTCCTAGTGGAGTCTCGTTCGCGGCGATGTGGGCTAATCTTTTGCTACCCATGCGGTTCACATGGTCCCTCCAGAACCGTCTTCTCTTTCTGCTCCACCGAACGATATCTTCAGTTTCGCTGATTTTTCTGACTCTGTCTCTGAGCGTTTTTCCCGCGATTGCACATAGAGTCTTCATTTCAGAAGTTCGAAAGAGATTTTTTGTTCTGTTAGTATCTGCTCGCGTTTCGACACCATATGCCATTATCGGCCTCACGCAGGTTTTGTAAATGCGTACCTTACTATCTATGCGGCAATGAGTTGTAAAATGGAATATTGTTTCTTAGGCAATGAGTTGTAAAATGAAATATTGTTTCTTAGGCAATGAGTTGTAAAATGAAATATTGTTTCTTAGGCAATGAGTTGTAAAATGAAATATTGTTTCTTAGGCAATGAGTTGTAAAATGAAATATTGTTTCTTAGGCAATGAGTTGTAAAATGAAAGTACTTTACTAAGGCTATGAATTTTAAAAAGGAAGTATTGTAACTTAGCTGTAAAATGGAATTATTTTTACCAAGGCAATGAGTTGTATAGTGAAAGTATTGTTACTTATACAATAAGTTATATTATTACAGAGTAAACAAACAATAGAGAAGCTACAGGCTCTGGTTTCATCTGATGGAAGATTTAGAGCATTGCGAGATGCTTTACACAGGTGAGATTTTAATTTCACTATAAATATCTAGACTATTTTTTTATGAATTTTTGCCACATTTGGATGTTGGAGACTGGATTTTAGATGTTACTTATATTTTTTATTATTAAATTATTCTAGATTGATCATTTCAATCAGTTCAACCTCAGAAATGATCAGAAACATTAAAAAAATTCCGAGACATGTGATGAGCATGATGCAGAAAAATTTGGAATGTTACCTAGGTTTAAAGAGTACCCTTAACTAAAGCTCTGCGTTTATTCATAAACATTGAAACTCTGTATCATATACTCCTTGAGGAAGTTCACATATGTATGTGTATCATATACAACATACCTACCTAGTTAATACTTATTCAAATAGGTTGACTAGCGGTCTTTGCACTAGCCTTGTATACAGTGAGAGGTCGTTGGTTTGAGTCCTGGAGTGAATAAAATTTTTTTTTGTTTTTATTTATTTATTTTCCATAAATATAACAATAAAACAACTAACTACTACAAAAAAATAATTTTCCACTAACTAAACATCATATCTTAAACACATTCTTTTGACAATAGAAAAATGGAATTTACTGCCTCACTAGACTTGAGTCTGTTCTGAGGCAGTATATTTTTGATCATTTCTAGAGATGAATTGATTGGAATAATTAATCTGAAGTAGATCAATAATAAAAAATGAAGACATTGATGGCCCTCATGTTATGTCTATATAATGGTGAGGGACGTTATGTTTGTATTGTATTTTTGTTAGTATGAATTTCATTATTGCAACTATATCTACATAATATTATATAATATGACCTTACTCATTTAAATGAACAAGTACACTTAATTACACTCATTTAATGTAATATATCCTTGTCAACTGCTCTTAAATAGGTATTAAAATAACATTATCAAATTGAGTACCATGATGCACCTGAAATTGATCCAACAAGGCAGAGCAATGTTCTGTAAATGAATGGTACAGATAAAATGATAATAATATTGCATGTTTGCAGGTGTGATCCTCCTGGTATTCCGTACTTGGGACTCTATCTCAGTGATTTATCCTTTATTGAGGAGGGAACGCCAAATTTTACACCTGATGGACTCCTGAACTTCTCTAAAATGAGAATGGTAATGTATTAGCCATGTCGTTAAGTATCTATATTTATTTTTCTATCTAGATTATATTGACGCACTCCACAAGTAGCGAAGTCAGCAGACCAATGACATCTGGTGAGGCGCAGAAGTAACCCTCTTCTTTTTGATTCACAAAATCCCAGATTCAATTCCCAACTGGGGAAATGTGAAAAATGGCCTTTTTTAAATTGTCTTGGGTCTGTATGTTACATGGATAAGTGTATGATGTATTGTATGTATGTGTGTTGTCACATAAGTACCCGTAATAAAAGATTCATATCTTTGAGAAGCTCATTTTATGAAAATTTTCTTTTTAGACGACATGTGATAAGTTACTGAAAAAAGTGGGAGACCAAGATTCTTTCCCAAGAACTCCTCTAAACATTTCATCTTTATTCTTTTATTTTATATTTATTAAAAGAAGTTAAATTTCAAAAATTGATCTATAAAAATATTGTGGGGATTTTTAACTAAATTGTGGTCTGACTACCTATCACTTTGATCTCAATTTTCTATTGCATTTAACTATTTATTAAGTTACAACTGACTGCCACTTTTGTAATATATTGTGTTGAATTTTTTTTATTTAGTATTATTTCATGTAAAGTTATGTGTTTCAGATTGCTCACGTCATCAGAGAAATTAGACATTTTCAACAAACTCCGTATAAAATCGAGCACATCCCAAAGGTTTGTATATTTAATAAACTCTATATATAGTCATTTTGTCTAGAATAAAATATCTTTTTTAGTTTGTTTTGTTCGATGTTCTTTCGATTTCATAAACAAATACATTTTATTTAAAAGAATAAACAAATATTAGAAGCACAAATTTGTTTGTGGTGTTAGTCAACCCACATAATGATTCAAAACTTTGACATGCAGCATCTTGGAATGTTTACTATAGTATTATTGACTAATGTTATCGTTAACAAATGTTGTATCTGTGATGCAGGTTTGTGGATATCTCCTGGACCCCACTCTTCAGCTGGAGGAAGAGAAGCAGTACCGCATCAGTCTGGAGTTGGAGCCTAGAACAAGTCGGGTACCACTTCCTCAAAATGTATAACGAACGGTTTTTAAATTGTCAAAATCACATTCCAAAGACAGCTAAACTAATTAACATTTACAAACATTATACCATGATACTATTCCTACTCTACGTGTACTTTCTTTGCAGAGTGTTGAGTTCAGTTTAAAAAGATCATCAACTACCAAAGGCAATTTATTTTTATACAGTTTTCATTACAGTCTTGTTATATGAAAAGCATTATTTCCGTTTTATGCATTTAATTGTTTGTTTTGCATTATGTGCACCTATTTAAACCGGTTTTATCATTTGTATTGTCATAAAAAAAATGTGAAAAGTTTATTTTGCACGATTTTGATAAAAATATTACACAAACTCAATCGTATTATAAGACACAGTTTGAATTCAACAAAAATCTTTTACACACTTTGATATAAAATACATGCATTTCCACAGGGACATACATTTTTTAAATATAATTATTAGTGATGTAACAAATATTCGTTCGCGAATATTCGTATATTTCAAAGTATTTGCGTTTCGCAAAAAAATATGTGAATGTTTTTTCGTTAATTAAGTACTCATAGGATATTCGGTAAACGTACCGGATACTTACCCAGTACATTGTAGAAAAAGGTACAACAAGAAAATATTCTTTAAGAAAACTGAGAAGTTTTGAAATATTTGGGGGGGGGGGGGTAGAAATTTTAATGATTGAGCAATATTGTAGAAATCTTTGCGAATGTCGGCAACAAATATTTGCATTCGTATTTGCGAATATCCAAAATCACACATTCGTTACATTTCTAATAATTATGTTTCATGATATGCATGATAATTTTGACTTTAGGTTGAATCTCTTTTTAATAATCTCATCTCTAATGCATGATTCAGACATTGGAATAAATATCTAAAATAAATTGTAAAATAAAAATCATAATTTTGGATACTGCCTAAGATTTATTAGTCTCGTCAATGATGTTCATACTAGACCAGAAAACTAGTAATAAAACTTACGGAATTCCGGTTTCTAAAATTTTAATACAATATTATAGTTATTTTTCTTTCACAATACACCGTTCCTATGACAACGATATCAGAGCGCAAGGAATGTCGTGGAAAGAGGTGACGCAATTGGCACAGAGACGCTCTGAATGGAGGAGGCTGGTTTCTGCCCTGTGCTCCCGGGAGGAGCGTTGAGGGCGATGATGATGATGATGATTATAGTTTTTTTTTTTTAAAAAGATATATCTGGGTTTTGTTATAAACCCAAATACAACCTTATACACCTTTCACAGTAAGCTAAAAGCTTGTGTCGTGAAAGGGGAGTTTGCCGGCACCTGGGATCGAACCCCGGACCTCATGCTCATAAGGCCGAGACTCTACCTCCAGGCTACCGACGAACTCCTATATAATAGTTATTTGTACTGTGTCTTTTACTTGGTTTTTATTTATATGGATGAAACATGGTATGGTATTGGTAGAATGATATTTCATGCATAATCACCAAGGACAAATACTCTATTACATTTAATTATTGAAAATTTATTACAACTACTACTATACTACTATACCATCACGGCATATCCCACAAGTGGGGTAGCCAGCAGACCAGCTGCATGTAAGAAACATGCAAGCTGTCCTCATCGTGCCAATATAAAATCAAGACATTCAGGATGGGTGGCAAACCTCATAGCTGAAATTAAGATGTACAATGTCTTAGTTTTTTCGAACACCTGCCTTTTACAGGACACTCAAAAACTTAAGGAGAAGAGTGGGAGAAAATTTATTACAAACATACATTTAATCTACAATTAACAAATAATTCATATCAGCAGAAACATACTTTTTGAAATGAATCAATAAATAATTGAAATGAAGATGAGGATGTCCATATTATGTAATTTTTTGTCTGTATTATGGTTTACATACCCATACTACAGCCTTTTACAACCTTCCCTGACTAACACTACTTAGTTGTTTAAGTTATTCACATGAGTAACTGTCATATATGGGGTAGTATTTTCATAACGATAACATTGGAGACCCTGATATACATATAGTGTAGGGAACACAAAATATGCCAAATTTAACAATACAATGACAAAGTTGTAAGACTGATCGAGATCAGATTTTCTTTTTTCTTTTTTTTTTAGTAAATGAGTCTAAATTTAGAATCAACTGAATGAAATACACCCCAGATACTCTCGCAGTAAGCTATATGTTGTATGATTTTACTCGTTTTTCATTCGAGTTTTTAGTCTTGTATCAATTTCATTGACTTTCCCATTTTACGTTTACAATGTTATGGCGTTTATAATGTTATGGAAATGGACACAATGATTAAATGATGAGGATATTTATTCCAATGTTTGAATTTTATTTTATATTTAGAAGTGATGGAAACATTTGATAATGAAACACAATTAAGATAGTTTGACTACCGCTAAAGGAGATCTTTAGACTGTCTCCCTCTGCACTATGGCGGCACTGCTTGAGCTTTCGTAATATTACATCGCCATCTGATACTTGTATCAACCAGTTAACTAAGTGACTTCTTCTTCTTCTTTCTGTGTCATGTCAGGTCCCCCCGACGTTGACTATCACTCGAGAGTATACATCCCTGTCCCGGGCAGCCTGGAACAGCTCCTCAACATCTCACCAACCCCTCTTCGACCCTCTATTTTACCTTTGATGATCAGATGCAGTAATTCATATTTGGTTCCTCTAAATACGTGACCTAAGTAGGATACCTTCCGGACTTTGACAATTGTCAGCAATTCTCTATCAGCTCTGGCTCTCTGGAGAACGTTTGTGTTGCTGACCATATCTGTCCAAGGAATACGTAGCATTCTGCGGTGTACCCACATTTCAAATGCTTCCAACCGGTTCATTGTACTTGCCTTGAGGGTCCACGATTCCACAAGTGACTAGCAAGTTAGTTTAATATCACCATTCACCCAAATAACTAAAGATGCATTAGTTAATTTACATTAAGTTTATTAAGATGCTAGAAAATGTTTAGTGTCTTAGTCAAACTATAATTTACAGTTTTTATCGAAAAGGCGTTGAATTCTTATTTTTCAAAACACATACAAAAATTCTTTCATCATTTGTTTTTGGGACAACTCAAAACAATATTAGCTTATTTCCTTTTATCTTGGTGTACTTACTATAAAAGCACATAAGCTGTAGATACCATTTTGAAAACAAATGTTAATGTCATAATTTTTGCAGACAAGAATGGATTTTGATATTCTCAATTTTAGTTTGATATACTGAGTCAATAAAATGGTAAAGGATTCAAAAGAATGGCGTTGTTTCACTAACTCTCTGGCAATTCAGTCAATTGGTTAATGCAACTATCAAGCAACAAAATATATATATTATTTGGTCATTTTAAGTTTTATTTGTATTTTATGTTTTTTGCGATTGCTGTATATTTATATTTGGATTCAAGTTATTATGAGAATCACTATGATTTTTTCAACTACTCTTCCTTTTTCTTTATTAATACAATTATCTAAAAATGATAGTAGCTCAATTTCTACAACAAAAAATATGAGATTTCGTTGGTTCTAAATGTTGTAACAATAATTGTGTTTTCATCAAAGTTTATAATGATCTATGTTTGATTCATTACGAGAGATTTGACATTCATTACTTTTGAATTGAATTTGTTTGCAGAGGAAATTGTTTAGACACACACTCGGGCACATGTACCTCCGAACTCACTTAGATGGGAATCATAAATATTTTAAAAGATCCAGAAGCTGTACTAAGTAAATAACAAGTAAATTAACATTACACATACCTCTATGTAAGTGTTGGAATAAGTATTATATACTTGTATTATTATATGGGCATGTTGAGTGTAACATAACGCCAATCGGAGAGACACGCTAACTCGTGTTTCATTCATTGTTGTGATGCTTTTGGGTTGGATATTTTAACTACGAAATGTTCTCAACAAAATGGATTCATGTTTTCACATTTCCATTGTTCTATTTGGGTAAAAAAGTTATCCCATTTAGATACAAACATTACCCATTTTCAATTTACATACGATGATTTATCATTAGACATTATTATTATAATATTATATTAGATTTAAACCTACCAGCATCGCAATTTTTCATCTAAATGTCTAAATATTGTGATCATTTTTGCGTTATTGTAAATTACCGAAACTTTTTAAAATATATTTCATCAAGTGTAAGTAATATTGTCATTGATGTTATCATATTATAATTATACACCCTTCCAACTTTTCCGGTTGGTGCTTACTTGTGTGTGATTATACAAAAGTGTATATTAAATCTAAAATTTATGCAATTATCACATTATTGTTGCTACAAGACAAATTAATTAATGTGTCATATTTAAAACAGGTTTAAGGGCCCCGTTTAGCAAAAACGGTAAAATATTCAATTTTCAACAAATTTGATAGAAAAACTGCCAAAACTTGTTGACCCCTGCGAACATATTGATTTGATAATATAAAAAAAACAAATATTCATCACCGATATTAGTTTTTTCCTAAAAAATAAATAAATCGCAGACTGACGGGATGGATTTTGGTTTCAAAATATGAGAAGTTTTATCAAAAATATTTTTTTTTTAAATTGGTCAATATCCATGAAAAAACCAAAAAAAAAATTGAATTTATTTTTTCTTTAATTGTAATAACTATCTAAGTGTTCGTAATATTAAAAAAAAATATGTGAAAATTTGTAGGATTCTCGTGCATTTATGTACCAAACACACCCCCGAATTTGATTTTTAGAAATATGCTTTTTTATAAACGAATACTAAAATCAATTTAGTTTTTAAAGATAGAGTTTGATATTGGTAATTTATATTTGTTTTCATATTTTATTAAATCAAAATGTTCGTAGGGTCAACAAGTTTTGAAGTTTGTGTACCAAACTTATTGAAAATTGAATGTTTTATCGTTTTTGCTACACTTCACGTTGAAAATGATTGATGATGATAACTGGATTTACTTTTATAAAGGAAAACTTTTAACTTGTATTTCTAGTGTTTATTCATAAAACTATCTAGTTTCAAACTATGGTTCATATGCATACTTAAATCAACAGAAATATCACACAAATAGTTGATTGTTCAAATTATTTGGTTATACAAAAAAGTTAAAGTGTAGGAGTCACTTGCATACGTTGATGACAAAAATGAGTTGCTTTGTAAAACCAGTGAGTGCGAAAATTCTCATTTGACGAAATATTTTGGTCTAGTGTAAATTAAACAATGAGAAAGAGATGTCTTTTGATTTATAAGGTCATTATTAATTAGTCAGTCAGTGACCTAAGAATTGGAAAGACGTCTCTCTTCTGTTGTTTAATCTGTAGTAGAAATAAATTCTTGTTCTAATTTATTCAATGATGGAACTCTTTTACTTGATTACTAATATTTTAAACAAGTTAACACATCCTCTTGTAAATTATTTTGTATAAATGTCCTAACTCTAAGAACTGGAAGTGGAAATCTTATACATTCGAGCAATACGTCAAAAAAATCCATGATACTTGCACTTTTTGTTTACTTTTTGTGCCAATATTGATTTTAAATCACTTTTCATTATTAAATGTTTTCATCCATAATCAAATTGTATTATATTTTGTCATTAGGGTTTTAATGAATTTATCATATCGGTGTCACATCATTATGTAAAACGAAATAATGTAGTGTATTTTCTTAGCTTTTATTCTTCCCTCTGTCCTATGGTATTATTTATTTATTATTTTTTATAGATTTTCTTGCCTTTTAAGTAGTTTTTTTTAAATATATATATATATGTATTCATTCACATTATTATTTATTGTTTATAGAGGTGTTGATCATCTTAAATATGTAGATAACTGTAGATTCAATATTCTTAGTTAGTTACCCAACCATCATTTATTGCTAAAATATTCATAAGTCTGTATTTGTTATTTTATGTATGGAAAAGTATAGCTGCCTTTTCAATGGACTTCTTTGTGTACGATTCAACTTATATACAGTAATTCCTGACAAGTTTAATAGATTCGTTTCTAAATATCAGTAGAAATTGATCAATAACTGTAAGAAAACTTAGTTAACATGATTATATCATGTATACATACAGCTGGTCTGCTGGCTACCCCACTTGTGGGATATGCCGTGATGGTATAGTAGTAGTTATAGTAGATATCATGTATCAAACAAATTTGGCATAAAAAATGTTTGTCACTCAGTTTTGCACTCACGCATTTGTGTTGAAGAAATAAATGAAAAAGTTTATTAAGAATATTACCCAACATACACCTCATCCGCACAACCAACAGACTGTGCAAACTCCCTTTTGTATGAAACAGGAAGCAAAAAGCTTATGCTTGTTACATTTGCCAAAGTAATATTTTAATGTTTTCAGTCATCGTTTGTTATTGATTGTGAGAGGAAAAAAGTAATTCTTTCCATTGTTATTAAAAATGAAAGAATGATATTTTGTTAAAATATGTAAATAATTGCTTTGAAAAAGCTTGAAGCCACAATATGAATAATTATCATTAAGTAAAAGTTTTAAGATATTTTTTTCAGGTATTCAAATTGATACTTAAAAAGCAATCACACTACTGTAAATATTTTTAAGTGCAAAGTGTGATTCTTTTCGAGATGGCGTGATATGTGGTTTTATTTTATTTGTAGTTAATGGTATGTGTGTTATCATTATTTTTCTATAGGAAGATATTTGGTTATTTGATGTCAACTATATTCTGCTATTGAGTAGGTGCCAAAACTGTTTATGTACATTAAATTTGTAGATTTCATTTCATGATAATAAAACGCATGCTATTTAAAAATATTGCATGTAAATTCTGAAAATTAAAATCATCAATACACTTAGTTGAAATTTACATAGCGTCATTACCTACGTAAAAATGAAAAATTATTTTGATATACCTAATATATTTACAGTTACTTTTAAGGTACCACTTCTATGTGATTAACTTACTGATTGTTTGTGAATGTCTAATTACGTTTTAATATTCTGATCTCACTGTTTTATTTCTTAGCACTATATTTATTTTATTATTTAGAGTACCTAATAACAGTTTTTTAGATAATGTGAGATACCATACAACTTGTATTATGTGGTATAATAATATGTTTTATCGCAGTATCAATTATACTTCCCATTACCTCCTTTGATGTTGTTTTGTCTATATATGTCAATATTATAATCCTATACTCGCAAAAAAGGCATATTTAAACCAGTTTAAAAGTTATTTCATATAAAACCGACATGTTTAGGCGTAAGGTAAAAGATATTTCTATTAAACTGAAACCTTTCTCTTTGGTACTCAATTATTCCATGTTATTATGTAAAGGTGTAAACCTTCTGGGAGTTTCTTGTGTAAAAACATATGTATTTTGTGTTTGTAGAACAGAAAGTTGAAATTATTAGGAACTGAATATAACTGTAAATAGGTTTGGAAAATTTATGAACTATGTAAGTAAACTAAACAGAGATGTTAATAATTTTATTTAAATAGTAATGTAATACATGAAATGTAATTAAGTGTTTAGAATAGTAACAAAATATTCTGAGAAATCATTCCGATAAATAGATTTGTTTTTTCATTCTAATCTTACATTAATTGAAATGTGATATTTGAGTGCAATATGTTAAGCGACAGTATTATTTTAATGAACTGTAAAGATAGAGTTTAGTTCATCTGCAATATTTTCAAAGTTGTAAGTGTAGTTAAGTTATTTATTTTGTTTTATTATTGAAACATTGTCTCATATGAAATAATAAATTATCAATTGTTGCACCAGAGTACCAAATAAAGAAACTTAATTTTAATAATTGGGCTAACGTGAATCAGACAGAATGTTGAGCGTTTTGCGCTTCATCATGATTCAACAAAGCTGCAGTTCATTCAATAAAATTCTGACAGTTAACTAACTGCTTTGCCATTTAGTTAACAGATTAATTTAACTACTGGACAGCGAAATAGGTTCTCATAACTTTTTACATTTACTTGGAGATTAGACAGGTTGTTTAAATTGATATTTATTTATTTATACAATGAATGGCTACAAAGTCATTGACATGTTTACATATATTTAAACTCATTTTGATTCACGTTAACAAAGTCTATTGAAAAAATGTTATTTTTTATGAGCTGATGGTTGTATCTATTTAATATTATTAAAAAAATCTAGTCAAAGGATTGTGATAACCTAAAAAAATAATGATTCTATATTGTGAGAGAGAAAAAAACATACCTATTTAATTATAAGCTATTTATATTTATTTTATTTTTATTAAAAAAAACATTATATTAGTTTTAGACATATAATTTATTAATTCTAATGTTTGTTCATTAACAGAGTGAAAATTCATGATAACAAATATCAATATTAATAAACACAGTTAATTTTTCAGAGCCTTTAGAGGGTTGTCCTGTTACTCGGAAATGGCAGATCATTGTATCGAGCTTAATTATTCGTTTGATATGTGCGGTGTAAAGGTCTTACATTCAGAAAACCGGTACCTATAGCAAATTATTGGCTCTGGAAACACTAAAGATTTTAAAAAATAAAGCTAATGGCAACATTGTAAACATACAAATTCCCCCCCCCCCCCCTTCACCATTATTAAAGCCCTTAGTCACACGCACTCCTTCCACTACTATCCCACCCCCTCCTAATCCTCCTTCTTAACTTAGATTTATATTTTTTTTTCCCAATCAGTCCTTCTGATAATGTCAAACTGAGCTTTTGACGAAAGCGCTTGAGTTTTATAAAAAATTAGTGAAAATTAACTGTGTTTATTAATATTGATATATTATTTATTCATTGTATATATTCTTTTGTAGAATTTTTCTATTTGAACAATCATAGTTTACAGATTACATATCAATCGCCCAGTTCTTCAAAGTGACAACTGAAAGTATCAATGCGCTAAGGTGCAACGTGTCAAATTCACTAGACACTATAACATTTGATCAATACCACAAGAAATTCACTAGACACTAAAACATTTGATCAATACCACAAGAAATTCACTAGACACTAAAACATTTGATCAATACCACAAGAAATTCACTAGACACTAAAACATTTGATCAATACCACAAGAAATTCACTAGACACTAAAACATTTGATCAATACCACAAGAAATTTGCTCAAAGAAGAGAAATATGTTTTTTTATTTTATTTTTTTAATTTATGGAGTTGAATGAATTTTCTTTTTGTATTTGGTATGGTTGTAAAGGTAATAATTAAAAATCTTTGATTTGATTTTTTTTGGATTTTTAGTCTGTCTTGTTGTTCTGCGTGGATAGGAAAATGAAAGGAGTAAGCTATTTTATCATGCCGTGTGATTCACTTTATCGCTGGAGATCAATTTATATCACTTGATTCCTTTGTGTTGTTTTTGGGGGATGCCTTACAAGATTATGTTATTCCTTAGTGTTAAATCTTGCGACTCACCTTGATCTTGTAAAGCTGCTGCGAGTGCTGATTGCATAGTCATAATATTACGCTTGCTTGTTTGGGAGCGCTTGTGTGTCTACATTGTCTCTCTGGTTATATTTATATAAACACCTTATTCTTGGTATATATATCTAATGTTAGATCTAATCTATATGAATGTGTTCATCTGGATCAAATATATATGCGAAATTGGGCGGTTGATATGTGTACTGAACTTTAGATTATGAAAATATTCAATATACAGTCTTATTTATGTTGATTAATTATTATATATATCCGATATATATACGTGTGAACAACAAGCTCAGTAAATAGCTCATTATAATCTATGTATGTAGTGTGAATTTAATTAGATATATAAACAAATATATTATTATATTGTATCTATTATGTAAAAAGGTAGAATTATTGTTATATAGATTGAAAATATGATATTTAATTGTGAATGATTATACCTATTTATATATTGAGTGTTATATTTAAACATTGAATTATATATTGTAATATTTGTGTTATATATAAATATAGTACATTATTTGTAGTACATATATTTAAATCACGCTATGCCAATGTTGATGTTTGGTTATATAATTATTAGCTATTAGCATTACCTAATGTTGTATGATGTTAATATATTTATATTCCTGTTAAACCTCTACTTGTATTTACATATCTATAGGTATGAGTACATGCGAGCAAGAGAAATTATTTGACAAAAACAAAAACTTATTTTACAGTACTTACGATACTAATAAATAAACAATTCATTTATCATTTGATTTGAGATAAATTCTTTTGACTCACACCAAATATATAAGAGATATTATGTTAATTATTCTAAAATAATATTTCTTATTAGTTTTTATCTGTAATTAATGTATAATTTGTTTTTCTTTTTTGTCAAATAAAATTGTATCGCTCGTATCTTCTATAAATATATCTTTAATTTATCAATTACTATTAAATAAAGTGAAGTTTGATACAAATTATATCAATGGAAAGACTTGCAATTAGTTGGGGATAGAGATATTATCTATTATCTTAAATATTATAATATTATATCAATATGACTCTTGTTGTGAACCAAAACTTATGAATAGTTGAAAGTTTATATATATACATATATATCTTCTGAATTTATCTATGAACTCTTATATATAGTAATTTTATATAAAAAGAAGTAATACCTACCTACACTTATCAGAGGCATTTATGTATTTCTCTTCCATCTGGTTGTTTGATATTTCGGAAGATGCAGCTAGGAATTGATTCAATATTGTGTATTGCAAGTAAATGTGTTAAATGTCTTAAAAAAATAATCAAAAAATTTGTTGCGACGTAAAATAATAATCCTGTAATGTCGGGTTTGTAATTGAACGCAATTTATTCTTGCATTTAACCAATTTCCTTGCAGACATTTTTATTTATTTATTGCTTTGCTATAGGTAAATACATGAAACTCAGTTTTAGAAGTTTGTTATCATACTTAATCCTTGTATTCCAAGTGGGGAAGGCAGAGATTATGAAATGTCATATGGTTCTATTCTTACAAAGTTTATTATTACTGTCTACACTAATGTAAAGAGTGTATATAAATATGGAATATATGATTGAAGAATGTAAATTAGAATATTTTTTAGTATGGATAATGTTTCATAATGGTTAATGTTTTTTTTATCTGATTGAATATTATGATGTTTCATATTGGTTTGGGTTTATGGGAAACTGGATAAATGTGAAGGAAGTGAAACCAGTATTTTTGGAATGGTGTTCCGTATTCTCTACCTGCCCCGCTTAAGATACATTATGAGGGTATAGAAAGATCATTTAATCGAATACTGGGATTAAACTAGCTAGTCATATATTTATTTACCTGGTCAATTGAACTATTGGGAGGTAACAGATACATATCTGAACTCTTAACACAATGTTAAGACACTATTGTGTTGTACACAATTCTGTACTATGGTTGTTGTTGCCAACCTTAAAAGCTTATTTTTATGTACAAATGGTTGTGATGCTAGAACGTGGAAAGGTTTGATAAAACAACCAATGTAAAATTGCGTGAAGTCAATATGAAGTATGACTGGTAATGTTGCATACATACATTTGCGAGAGTGAATCACAATTGGTTGTATCTTTTCTAATAGTGTACATGTTTGTAATGTCTATATTTTGTATTGAGTGTGATACCTCTTTTATGTGTATCACGAAATTATCTTATCACTTATCTTTATTACTATTAGGGTCAATACACATTTAAATATGCAACCACAATGTTGTGTGGTATTTATGCTAACAGCTTGCACTACTCATACTGTGGCAGTGCTGCTACACATAGATATTGATATTTGAAAGAAATTTAATTTTTATCAAACATTAACCAAAATATATCAAATTGTGTAACAATTAATGGAAAAGGCTCTAAGGCGGTGGTTCCCAAAGTTGACTGGGCTCCGACCCATCTAAGAAAATTTTTCAATCTTTGGACCCGCCTTTTAGTTTTTTTCTCCAAACATTGCACCAACAGCATTTTTTTATTTTCACGTTTTATACAGTGGCGAATCGTCCATTAGGGCTCACTCAATATTCGCTCACGACCCACCGGTGGGTCGCGACCCATAGTTTGGGAAATACTGCTCTAAGGACACGTCGACTTGAAATTGTATTTAGATCAATAATAAATAATATTGAAACTAAAGTAAAATTGGGATTATATAATTTTTTTAGAATTTTAATTTGGTTTCTTTGAAAATTAGATTTTTAACACAAATTCTATGATTATTATTAATAAAAACAATTTCAAACGAATTTGATGATTTTTATCATATAATTTGATGAACTATGCTATTATGTTTGTAAATTAAATATATTTCCTTCAAATAAGTGTAAAGACGTATTACAACTTGGCCTTTGTATGTATGTATGTATAAGCGCCGCCACGGTATGAATAGTGAAAGCTTTTTATAGATCACCACACATTTGTGGTGTATGTTAAATGTATGTTGACCATCTATAACTACTATATATTATTATACTATACTATAACTTATTAATCTATTCATTCAGGGTTTGTATACAATGCCAAAGCTGAGTTTATTCAGCAAACTTGGGATAAAATATATAGTGAGATATCTTGTAATGTTTACAATTCTTTATTGTCATAGGCAATTATTTGTATACATACTTTATATAAAAAAAAAAATGTATAAATTATTGTAACTAAGTAAAAAAACAAACAAATTATATTATAAAAAATAAAACAATGTGCGAAACTGTCTGTTCTGTACCTTTTTGAAATAAATCAAGTTGAATCTCATGGAGTGACATTTCATAAAAAATGATTGAAAAGATTGTGTGATTGTGTCAGAAACTTATTTCATTAATTTACAAATAAACAATGTATATGTGATGGTAAAATGTATAAGTATATATGAATATTTAAATTTAATACTTCTGGAAAAATAAGATCTATCTTTTCCTTTCCTACTGTTATCTTTAGGTACTTGTTTTTGTTTATACATACTATACCATCACGGCATATCCCACAAGTGGGGTAGCCAGCAGACCAGCTACATATAAAACATGCAAGCTGTCTTCTCTGTGCCAATATAAAATTAAGACATTCAGGATGGGTGGCAAACCTCATCGCGGAATTAAAGATGTAAAATGTCTTATTTTTCGAACACCTGCCTTTTACAGGACACTCGAAAACTTATGGAGAAGAAAAACTCATGCACGACATTTAGTGCTAACAAAGCTTAGTTGATACAAGTTTTTCTTGTTAAGTTTTCATAAACGTACTTAGTATCTAAAAAATACTATGATTTTCAAATACTTACCTAAAATAAATTTGTTTGAATCACCGAGAGCAAAACTGTTTTTTTTTTAGATAATCTTAGTTTACTTGCCATGACTTGGTCAATTTGAGTTAATGAGTGCATTTAAACAGTTACTTTTACGATATACACTTGGAAGATTGTATTAAAATATTGTGGATGTTTATTGTTAAAAATGTGAAATAAGAATACCTACATAAACGTGAAAGACTAAATGTGAGAATATAATCAGTACAGTTTTTGAAAAAAGTGAAATAAGAATACCTACATAAACGTGAAAGACTAAATGTGAGAATATAATCAGTACAGTTTTTGAAAAAAGTGAAATAAGAATACCTACATAAACGTGAAAGACTAAATGTGAGAATATAATCAGTACAGTTTTTGAAAAAAGAAGATCTCCTTTAGAAAAGCGAAGTAAAAGCTTTCAAAACATTTCAGCACTGAAAGTGTATAAACATGTCGTAACAATAATAAATTAATGACAATCCAAAATATATTTTATTGGCTGGATTTGGCAAAATATTTTGATAATGTTATTGTAATAAGAAACTATGACAAAGATACGAAGGTACTGTTCTATCTTAACCCTCTGCAACTGAGGTGGCTTTTTAGTTATTATTCTGCTGAGGAGTGGTCTGACAGACACTCATTTTAAGTTACATTATTGCCATTATTTAAAAAGTTTTGATTATTTTTTTAGTTTTTTGTGAGTATTTGACATGTATATGTATGCTGACACCATTTGAAAAAATATTGTTAAAAAAAACAGATATTAGAAATTACAAGAAATTTATTAATGCTAATAAAAATCACCATTTTTTTTAAGAACAATTTATTTATAAAATGAAGAAAACGCAAAAAATAAAAAAATAAGTAGAAATTTATTTTCTGTAAACTTTTGTTAAAATGTAAAAAAATAATAAAAAAAATCGTTAGGGCGGTTTCTCTAAAAATCGGCTTCAAAGTGCGTCCTCTCAGTCCTGGTCAATTTGTGCCGAGCATTGTAGGCAGACATGTTTTTTGCATGCATAACGAGTAAATTTTGTTTTCCTTTCAATTAAATCGCATTCTTTAATCTTTCTTTTCAATTCACTCGTAAAAATTCTGCACAATATTCTTTCACACAATGTCCCAGGTTCGTTTTGTTCAGGGGCAGTTGGCAAATCTCGTCCTAAGACATGATTGCGCAATTCTCTTTACAATTTTTCTTTATACACCCGCTGTGTCATAATAGGAAGAACAAGTTCCCTAGCAAGGCCTTAAATGAAATCTGCTCTCCAATTATTGAAAAAAAAAAAGTTTTATTGAAGTGATGTTAGGTAGACTCTATGAATTTGCTGAGCTGATGTATGTGAGACACTTTGAAAATATTAATTTATTACTGACGTTACATCTAATAGACCCATCATTTATCACTGACCTTAGGTATGAGAGACACCCATCAGCTATAGATCCACACATGTACTCACGACGGCCGTCGTTACTGTACTGATGATTAAAGGAACAGAAATTAGGAAGCTACTGAGCGAAACGGAAAGATAGAAATGGAAATGGCAACGTTGTTACATAAAAAAGATTTCACAGTGTCTGACAGACCTCACGTCAGTTGCAGAGGGTTTATAATCTTTATGTGTACTTATGATATTTGTTATAAATATAACTTTAAACTCGTCTCATAGATGTCATCTACATATTTATTAAGTGTTTTTAACTGTAAAGATGTTTTTTGGATGTTATGGGTGTTATCTTATGAAGAAAATTTTAATGTAATATGTAAATTTTATGGTAGACAAACTATAATACAGCTGAAATGAAATCTTGTAATCAAATTATTATATTTACAAGTTATTTTTATAATTACGCACTCAATATTATATACAAAGTAATGCGCTTGTAATACACAGTCAGTAGTTTGAATGGTTTCAACAGCTTATTGTAATTGAAAATTTTTTATATTTACAAGTTATTTTTATAATTACGCACTCAATATTATATACAAAGTAATGCGCTTGTAATACACAGTCAGTAGTTTGAATGGTTTCAACAGCTTATTGTAATTGAAAAATTTTTATATTTACAAGTTATTTTTATAATTACGCACTCAATATTATATACAAAGTAATGCGCTTGTAATACACAGTCAGTAGTTTGAATGGTTTCAACAGCTTATTGTAATTGAAATTTTTTTATATTTACAAGTTATTTTTATAATTACGCACTCAATATTATATACAAAGTAATGCGCTTGTAATACACAGTCAGTAGTTTGAATGGTTTCAACAGCTTATTGTAATTGAAAAATTTTTATATTTACAAGTTATTTTTATAATTACGCACTCAATATTATATACAAAGTAATGCGCTTGTAATACACAGTCAGTAGTTTGAATGGTTTCAACAGCTTATTGTAATTGAAAAATTTTTATATTTACAAGTTATTTTTATAATTACGCACTCAATATTATATACAAAGTAATGCGCTTGTAATACACAGTCAGTAGTTTGAATGGTTTCAACAGCTTATTGTAATTGAAAAATTTTTATATTTACAAGTTATTTTTATAATTACGCACTCAATATTATATACAAAGTAATGCGCTTGTAATACACAGTCAGTAGTTTGAATGGTTTCAACAGCTTATTGTAATTGAAAAATTTTTGAAAATCAAATCCTTGCTTGTTCAAAAATTAAAATATATTATATTTAATACTCTTGTGTCCTTCTTTTCTTCTATATTTGTATCCACCTTTCAAATCATCTATACATTTTTTTTTAATAAAAATGACACCTATGTTTTATATTTATATTATCTACTTATCTCATGCTATTTTTGATATAATTAATTATACTTGTACAATAAACTTACCTTAAATTGATATTTACATTATTAATATATAATGTGATTTCTATTTAGCGCTAGTACCTCTGAATTGTACAAAATTCAAACAAAAATATATCAACATTATTTTGATAATTATTTTTTAATGTAAAACAGATATACCTACCTATATTTATGTAGATATATCCTTTATAGAGTTTGTTTGAGCAGTATTTTTGAGATTCATAACCATGATTTTTAATTTATACAATATTTACCTATGAACATTCAACATAATTTGTTGTCAGTGAACTTGAGACGTGATCGTGCGCTAATGTGTCTAGAGTTTTTTTGGATGCTGTTATTGACCACATTATCACATTTTTGCAAAATATTTTAAGAATAAATATTTTACAGTCCATCTGCATCTTCCACAATTAGGGTAGCCAGTCAACCTACTGCTTGTTACAAAAATGCAACTTGCCTTCTCCGTGCCAAAAAAGTTTTGAAGATAGATGGACACAGTCGGCTGGACTGAAGAAATTAAATGTCTTGTAATGTAATATTTTTTTTCTGTATATTGATAACAAACAATTTCATACAGAAATATATGAAAATCTGATTTACTTAATCAATATGCAGAAGGTGAGTTTATCGCAAATAGTTGACTTTTTCCCAAACTAAATCTTGCCTTTTACAGGACGGTTTATTATCTTATTAATAAAACTCCACTGATTGGTATTGATCTATTATCTTGTTAACCACTTATTCTGTGATCTGCTTGTAAAGGACCATTCACATCAATCACATTATGTGATTGTCCATGATGTAAAATTGAAAGTGGCATGGCTTCCTTATGAACAGTAAGTAGTTTATGTTACATCTCCAGATGGCATTACACATCTCTATTGAATTGTATGAAACCATCAATAATTGCAAAAATTGGTGAAATGGTTACATACCAGATCTAAAAAAAATCCCTCGACTTAGAAAATAGGGGAGATGGAGGACCATCAGACATTTTTTCAAACTTTTTTCAATTAAATGAAGGTACATGTTTCAAGTACATTAGCTGTTTTTGAAAAATATATTCTATGCATAATGATCCCCATCATAAAATTTATAATAACATCTTTACACAGTTATAGATTTGAAAATTTCTGATAGTTTTTAATCGAAAAGAATTAAACTGTTAGTTGTTTGAATAATTTTATTCATAACACTTACATTTTTTATATGAACTACTTTGGTAAACAAAAAGCACAAAACAACTCACCAATTTCCAATGATATAAAAGTGTCATTTTATTTGACGTTTAAACGTGTTATCAGCCTAAATATGATTGATTATTATTGAAAAAAAAAACAAATATATCACACACTTTTAACGATATTGGTGAGTGCCCATTCCTCCCTACTGCCGAATGGTCCCTGTTCTCCCCTAAATCATAAACTTTACAATACTCAATAAATATCAGAATATTGTTAAATTATATGCATTTATACTTGAAGTATTTATGAAAACAACACATGAAATTGTCATTAAGGTTTGGAAAAGACAAATTCACCTTATTTTAGTTGTTTCCCAGACAAGATTCTTACCTCTAGCATAGTGTATTTTGTCCAGTTAAGAAGCTACCTAGTGAGATGCCAAATGATTCAAATGAAAAACACATTTCATAAAGCATATAGTTGCTGACTCAAATAACATCAGCTGCAAAACTACCAAATAATAATAATAATAATAATAACAAAACTCTTTTACTGATAAAAATAAATCAGTAAAATGTTCTTGCTTTTATTTACCTACTGTAAAAATTTAATTTCTGGCATTGGAGCATTATAGATACAACGTGAAAAATTACAAAACACGTGTAAAAAGGTCAGATTTCCTTTTCTGATTTTTATAATATGATAATTTCATGTTGTTTATTACTGTAGAAGTATGTAACTTGGATATAAATATTAATTTATTTACAAAGTTTCATGACATATCAACTTGTACCTTTAATTACTTTACTCCCTGTGGCATAACTAGTAATTTTCATAAATGAATAGCTATATGGAATGACATGATAATATATTTTATAAGAGCTTTTAAATAGAAGTACTTAAACCTTTTAAATGTTATGACAAATTTTTGTATTGTATTATACAATATCTTATAAAGCCAAAGACATTCTCAAGAACAAGACTGTACACTTTTGATCAAAATACAAGTAAAAATAATTATGTTGACTGCCGAGGGGATAAGGTCTATATCGTCCCTTTTCTGACTAACTGTCGTATCTGACATTTTTGGCGAAATCCAGTTATGATCACCAATGTGTATTTATATCTGCCCTGCATGTTCTTACTGAAGATCGCACCTTTATCTATTACCGTTATCCTGGAACAGCTTTCTGATTTTTTTGTCGTAGGTTTATACAAATTAATCTAAATAAAATGTGTTGTCGTATCTACAAATTCCTCAAAATTTCATCACAAAAATTATTCTGAGATGTATAAGAATACAAATAAAATAATGTAATATATTTACACTTTATCATATTATAACTAGGAGAGACGAAAATATGCACGGCAAAACACTAAAAACGCTCTCCTAACAATTTACGTTTTGGCAGATACGACTGGCAGATAGTCAGAAGAGGGACGATATTAGAAAGTGATAACCTAATATGTTAATTCAAACAGTAAGAAGAATTACATTTGAGAAAAAAAATTGTTTCAACAACAATATAATAAATAATAATGTAAAAAACTTTTAAATATTATTTATTAGTCCGCTGGCTACCTCTTTTGTGGACAGATGGACATATTAACATTTATTTATTTATTCTTAACACACATCAATAAAATATTAAATTATTTCACTATTGTTAATACGCAAACTATTTTTTTTAAATAATTTAAAAAAAACATTGCTTAATGAATTTCCAAAAAATCTTGCATAAAATTGCATTCCTTAAAATAAGAATATAATTCTTTATATGAACATATAGAATAGTGAATAATATTATATATTATAGTAAAAATAAAATGATTATATTACTTATTATGTATTCAGAAATAAATCACTAATAATTATTTTGATTAAATGTATTATTAAAATATATTTATTGGATAGTTTTTAAGTGAATGTAATATGAAATTATTATTATTATGCTCGCTGTACAATTTACTCATTTAAATTATTATTGACCGATCTTGTTTATATTTCATTAAATTAGCTTTAAACGAATAAAAAATGTGTACCTATAATTACAATTTTAAGTGTCCAAGAATACACATCTAGGGTGTCTCAGAATACACGTACAATGTGTTACCGTCGTTGCTTATTTAGAAAGGCACATGTCCAATAAATAAATGCTTTCACATTTTTTGATTTAACCTTGGTACTTATTTTAAAATTTAATATTTCAAGAATAATATTACACGTAAACAAAATGAACAGTTTTTTAAGAGCATGCCTTAATAAAAACATTTGCACATGCGTCATTTTAAATATGCAATCATGCTATTATACGACATAATATATAATAGAAAAATGTTAGAAGAGTTTTAACTTAATTTTGATTGTTTCCAATAATTACTCGAATTTTTCGCTGTTTTGGGTAATGCAGTTTTTTTGAAATCGACACAAAGAATTATGCTATATACCTAATAATAAACATTTAATTTTTGAATTTGCCCACTTTCGATCTCATAAACCAAACAAAATTATGTGTAACATTCAAATTGAGAAATCTTGGCATAATTCACTCGGTTGTGGGGTGCATTGCCATAAAATGAAACAAGAAAAAGAACGACTTCGCCACCTATTACACTGAGAAAAATACTAACGAAATTTCACAAAGAATCATTGGTACGTACTATCAGATTAGGACCAGAGATAGTACAAACGATTCATTAGTACGAATCGATCACGTTTTCGCAAACAAATCGTAAATTTACCAACAATTTGTTTGTGAAGATTTAATATTATAGACTCGTACTAATGAATCGTTTGTGCTATCCAATGTACGTACGTATGATAGGTACGTATGATAGTACGTACCAATGATTCGTTGTGAAATTTCGTTAGTATTTTTCTCAGTGTACCTACATTGAGTCGATTTTATATGACTGGGATGTGATACAATATCCATTGTGGCGTGAGCATCTTAGAGTGCAGTTGGTCACTTATTAGTGATGGTATGACATACCTACGTATAAATAGCCTTATACCTATACAATATTAATGTCGTCAACCACTTTTCAATAGAAACAAATCTATAGTAAAAACTCAATTTTTACTCGATTGACTAAGCTGTGTGTCTTGGTTATGCCCAATTTCAAATATAGAAAATATTTGTTAATTTAATTTTTTGTTTCAATTAACTTTTTTTTATATATATTTTGGGCCTATTGGAATAATTCCAGGTTAGTTAAAAATATTTATATAATTTTTTTGCTATTTGTAATTAAACCATTTTTATTTTGATGCAGAACAAACAGGTAGATACTTACATATTATACCTATTTATATTTTTTATTTAATTTCATTGCTTGAGACCCGCAATCAAGTGAATCATGACAAAATTCCATATTAAGATGTATTTTACACTAACGCAATTGAGCTGGAATTTGAACTATCATTAAACTCAGCACTAAATACCTAATCATGCACAGTCACCAAATTACAAAATCAAATAAAAAAATGAAGCCAATAAAATAGTGGGTACTGATTAGTTACTGAAAATTAGTTCGTCGGTAGCCTGGAGGTAGAGTCTCGGCCTCGTGAATAAGGGGTCCGTGGCTCAATACCTACCAGGTGCCGGCAAATGCCCCTTTCATGACACAAGCTTTGAGTAGCTTACTGTGAAAGGTGTATAAGGTTGTATTTGGGATCATAACAAAACCCAGATATATATTTTTTTTAAAAAGTTTACCTATAATATGCGATCAGATGATAATATGCCTAATGTGTATTCCAGACACCAAATTGTATAAGTAGGTATGCTTATTATATCTTGGATATTAACAAACTCTAGTTGGTGAACAATTTTCAATACATTGTTTATCAACAGCAACACACTTTTTTACAATAATAAATGGTTGCCAATTGAGTTTTGTTATCCACTGAGATTATGTCACATGCTTATCTACAGCTTTTGATTTAAATATAAACATAACTGTCTGTGTGATGTGAGGTAAATGTACTTGCTTGTCTAACAATAGGTACGTAAAGCAAAAAATATCGTTATCAAATTAATTAATTATTCTATCCAATAAACATGCAAGATATTCTCTCAGTGCTAATAAAAATGTGAGAGTTCAAGGACTGGGCCAGTTTAGTATCTCATTCACGATGTGTTACAAATACCAGCCTTTTCTAGGATACAAAAAGTGGGATGTCTATTCTTTGTCGGGACTTTCACGAAACAAGATAAATTTAAATTCAGAAATTCAAGGGAATGTACGAAAATTTATCAGCTTTTATGCACCTTTTTATAAAGATAATTTTTGCTACCTCCATAAATTATTCAATTATGTGTGTACCTACTTACGTATTCTTTGTAAACATCTTTGTTATAAGTAGGTTTGTTGTACTATTTACCTTGTCTTTTCTATGATTTTTTTTATTTATATCGTACCTACATACTTATTGTTTCGATATTTTGACCAAAAATTGTAAAATAAAATATATTTGTCTGTTAATCTTGCGTATGTTATTCGATTATACTTTACCTAACCCTCTGAACAAATACTCTTATCCGACCTGGCACGTAAACAATAGAGTAGAGTTCAACAGGACATGGCAGATCTGAAGAACATAAATGCACCTATGGGGTTTATTTGCCTTCATCTTTTCGTGTCGGTCAGCAACAATAAAAATCAAAATAGGTATGTATTAAAAACATCAAATCTACATTCCGTCCCAGAAAGCTACAACCTCTCTTGCAACTCCGCCCAGATGAGTTCGTACCACGAATTCCTCCCATAGTGACACTGTCTGGGAGCCATTGAACATATTAGAAGGTGTTCGGTATTTTGTTCCTCTCCACAGCCACACACCATGCTCTTAGCTAAACCCCATCTCTGAAAATTCTTCCTAATGCGTCACACCCCTGTTATAATATTTTTGAGGGTTTTTGATGGCCATGGCCCGGAGACAAGGCTTCTACTGGGCTGTTAAATAATATTTATACTAGATGCTTGTCTTTCATAGATGCAAAAATGAATCGCATGCCCTAAAATTATTTAAAAAAATCTTCAAAATTTTACAGTAGACTTTAACTCTGCATCATTCTAACATTTTTAATTTATTTCGATAGACCAATCAGTCTTGTCTTATAGTACTAATTTTCTCGGAAAACAAATAATGTTTTAATGTTCTATGGTTTCCAACTTTGTTCCATGTCACTAAACAAATACATACATAATTATCATACAATAAACTTCAATATTTAATTCCTAAATTTAATAAATTGACCAACGCGTCTAAAGAAGTTTTTACTTAAAAAATTACGAGTCAGAAAAAGGAAAATATTTTTTTTATCCGTTATAAGGAAATATTATACATTAATAACTAAGGACTTCTATGAGGCTGTAACGGCTATCGATTCAGTTTTTCTAGTCATCTGAAGAAGGAAGAAAAGTGTACCTGTATTTGATTTGAATTGTTCATTGTAAGTTATAACTTGTAATCTATACCTACATATTATATAATTCATTTAATTCAATACGACCGTTTTTGTATCTTTTGTATTTTGTGAAAAATCTTTCTTCTTCATTTGGGTCCCCAACAAATTTTGATACAAGGCTTGTCTAAAGTAGCATTCAAATTGCTTCACTTTGGACGATCATCCAGAGTGTCAGGGTCAAAGTTGTTCATCGAAAGTTAACACGTCTGTTCAAATTTGTTTATCCTATGGTTTCGCTGCTTTATCAAGACTCACTGTCATGTTGTATGTTATTTGAATAATTAATTAATTTTAATATAATTCTCGACACCATGATAATTTTGCATATGATTCTGACTTGTAATACGAATTCACAGAGCATAAGATAAATAATAGGATAAAACTACTTGTTTATGGTCGTTTCAGTGAAAGGACCTTTCATCGATATTATGTCGGGTAGTAATCGCTTTCATCCGTCATCGCTAGTGATAACTATTGACGAAATGCCTGTTCATACCTTTTGTTTTGGAGAATCATCCAGAGTGATCACTGGAAGTGAACAAATAATGTGCACGCCCCAAACTCGCTACGCTACTGGATTTGACGGTAACTTTGTGGTAGTTTTCAAATCACTCGATTCGAGTGGATTGCTGTAATCAATTAACAATAATTTGTGGTAGTTTCTGAACATTATTTCGAATGTTTGGACTCAAAAAACTTAAACCATTCGTAATAGTGGATTTTAATAATTTGAATATTTTTGATCATAGATAAAATAATAATATTGTCAAAGGCATATCCAAGAGGAGGCATGGGAATTAGAAAAACAAACAGATTTTGACATGCAATGTATCAAGTATGTAAGTACCTATATCAAATTCCTATACCAAAAATGTTTGAGCTATGACTGAATATATTTTTTTCTGCTCCAAAGTTTGTCGAAGTGGTGCCGCCTACTCCCAGTATGACCTTTATGCTTCTGTATGTAATAATTTGAACTAGGTACGATATTTAAATTTCTGTTTTTGTAACAATATCTACCTACATAGGCAAACTTGTAAAATAATATTATTTTTAAAGATGAGTGAAAAGCAAGCGGATCCGTTTATTTCTAAATTGCCTCGTTATCGCTTCTATCCCCTTTCATCCCTTCTTTATGGAAAAACAAAACGGAGACTTTCATATCGATACATATAAACTACGATTTACTTCAATTCTTTTAATGCATTGTTTATTATTCAACTTTTATAATATGTTATTATTCCTAATTATTGATTTAAGTCATTCCACCCGGCACGAGTGATTTGTTATAATTTTATGTTAATAAATAATATTCTGCTTACATATTTTTGTTGGGTTTATTAAGTTTTTTTTAAAGTTGTATCAGAGTTTTGTTATAAACCCAAATACAACCATATACACCTTTCATAGTAAGCTAAAAGCTTGTGTCGTGAAAGAGGAGTTTGCCGGCACCTGGGATCAAACCACAGACCCCTTGTTCACGAGGCCGAGACTCTACCTCCAAGCTACCGACGAACTTAAGTTCTTACGACGAACTAGTTCTTAAGATTTCTGTTACTTTGGAAAGATGTTTTGACATTATCGAGATATTTCTGTCCATTATTGCTTCCGGAACGTCTGGCTACTCCAAATTAGGCTTTCAATTTACAGTTTTAATACGTCTTGTCCTCGTCCTACAGGGCTACTCTTGACAAAACTAAACACGATTTTAATCTAGTCTATGCTTGATCTTGATCATACGACGCACGAAGTGACTATTGGCCAAAAATACACGCAAACCGATCGCGCGTTAGCGGTAGCGCGGTATTTTTGACCATAGTCCCTTCGTGCGTCGTATGATCAAGATCAAGACTAGATTAAGATCGTGTTGAGTTTTGTCAAGAGTAAACCTGCTTCTTAGACTTAATTAATTATTTTAGTGGTAACCTATTATAATCAATTTAATTGTAATTCAAATATTCAATCAATACCTATTTTCTTTCTTCGTGCCCGTGTTGCTTTATTTTGCTTCAACAATATAATAATAATCTGGGCAATTTATTTAGCACCATTTTGTACCGCAAGAGCGCATTTTCATTTTTATTTTAATTTACTTATTATTATCATCAAACATTTAATTTTAATAAATGCATTAATTTGTAATTGTCACAAATTTGAAATATAAAACAATTATGTGAGTTTCAATTGTAGGTATTATTATTTGTCACAAATTTTATCTACTAGTTCATTTGTTATTAAATTTGTAATTTTTGATTAGTTTGAAAATAATTTAACACTCAAAAAACAATTATCTTTCTAAAACTATTGAAACCAAAAACGCTTTATTGAAATTTTGTTATTTTTAGTCATTATTAGATAATATTTTTATTGTTAAAAATGAGACGTCAGAGGTTTCAGGCAGCTACAACGAGCGCCATCCACCGACCAACAACCTCTAATCTAGTATATGTACATATTTTTATTAACAGAATATATACATAAAAGCCTCCATAGTACAATGGCAAATTCAAATTCATCTCTGGGAATATACAAAAACAACATAAAATGCAATTTTTCAACAACATAATATGCAATTTATTCCCTCAAATTGAACAGAGGTATAACGGTACAACATGCATAATATGAAAGAAAAATAAACGATGATAAACAAAAAGCTTAAAAACAAATGTCAAAGGGGATCATCAATGGAAAGTATGTGCTTTCGAATAAATCCGCTCATGGCACATTTATTCCTCACAATGTCCTCGAAATCGTGGTTGATATCAACTTGTCTCTTTCTATCTTTTAATCAATTCACATTTGAAATATACAAGCATATACCTAAAAGAGTTTAAAAAACTATTGATAACAATACCTACTGTTTATTTTTTACATTCACATCATAATAATCGATCGCTTTCTTGGAGAAAGCTTGACGTTATCTCGATAAATGTCTATTTAGATACATTGATGAAAGCACTTGAAGTAGTGAAAATGGAACGCCATGTTGATATCTATTCTTACATATTTCTTCCGCTTCCTCCACATTCATTCAGTTTCTCATACATGTACGCCAATTTCTATTACTCAACACGCGTCCGTCCTTTAGGATTTGATCCACTTGCTCAAGCCACGTGGTTCTTGGACGTCCGCGCTTCCTCACACCTCCTCTTTCAGACAAATACACCCTCTTCGTCATTCTTTCATCTTGGATTCGCTCCGCTTGTCCAATCCATCGCAATTTCAGTTGCCGGAATAAAATGGATCTTTCTTATTATTTTATGAATGTTTTCGAGTGCCTTGTAAAAGAAAAATAGGCATTCGTTAAGCACCACAATAAATAATAAATATCTTTACCTACTTATTTAAAAAAAATGATAATAAAATGCTAACATGATAAAATGAAGACGATCTGTTTATGTTTAGTACCTACAAGAAATTAGTCTGCTGGCTACCCTACCCAGGGGAGAAGTTATAACAGCATAATAGCTAAAGTAAAATTAATATAACATTGACATTTGATATTTTTAACAATATTTTATGAAGTATACTATATTTAATTTAAAACTGTGACTTCTACTCTTTGGGCAAAGAATAATTTAATAAACTAAATGTTTAGCTTTGTTTTAAAGTTTTAAAAGATTTTTTTTGTAAAAATTTCGTGAATTTTTACAAATATATCTTGCAATGTCATAACGATGTAAAGTTGAAGGAGTGGGGAAGGAGGAAAGGGGGAGGGAGAATTATAATTCTTAAGAGGGCTCTACACCCCTTCTTTGTGATTTCATGCAAACGAATTAGCAAAATTACAACCATTTAATTTTTTAAATATTTAAGTTCTGGATCACATGTATGTTATTTTTTATATTAATATAATATTTTGAACATTTATAAATGCGATTTTATCATTTTAGTTTTATTTTGCTGCGAGGAATATAGTGAAAATAATTTTTGATGATTACCGTCGCAATGATGATACGTTGAGTGGTGCTATTTTAAATAAATTATCCTTAATAATACAAGAGTGTTAATAAAATTTTAAAACCAAGATTATTCTTAAAATATCATGAATTTTATAATACACCTTGAGTTATTTATTTACAATCCTTGGATTTTCTTAATTATTATGACAAACTGCATACACATCAAAAATAAATTTCATTATCAAAAAAATCATAGAAAATGTTTATAATTCAACCACTTGTTTTATTTATATAATAATATGTTATGTTGTTTACCGTGCATACTACAATTATAACGTTATTATGTGTAATAATCAAGAATATAGCGAGTTTCACAAATTTTAAGATTCAGAAGGCCCACGGCGTGTCTTGTAGCCGGATGTGAGACCGTACTCGCTCTGTTTTTGAATTAGGAAATAAATAAATTCAATTTATAGAATAAATACAACTTAAATTTTATTTAAATGTGATAACATACTATTTTTTATACCCATGAATATTTTTGCATATAAAGTTTTGGCTTGTATTTATTAATAAAGCTATTTCATTAATTATTTGAATAATTTTCTCTGCGCCTACTAAAAATTGTTGCCTGAAACCACTAGAGCTAAATCTAATTTGTACCTTAGATAAGAACGGCGATTAAAGACTTTTTTTATGTTTTTATATTATGAAAAATTTCCTGAAGTAAAGATTATCATGTGAAAACATAATTACCTACATAAAAACATACACAACTCAAAATATATTTAATCTAACTTTCTAATCTGACTGCACTCGATAAATCGACGAGGAGATCATCCTGGCGCTGAAATAAAATTGGAATATTTTACTAGTTTTAAGCCCGTTAACAAGTGAGGTAGTGTAGTTGATCTCGCAATAAAAACAGCCAAATAGCTACGTAGCTATTGAGCGGGGTGGAGCCAAACGTGGATGTATTATTAGGTAGCTGTCGGTACCTATAGCAGAGCCAGCTGATATTTACAGAAAGGAAAAATAGAATGAAAACGGGGAAAATAAAATACAAAACAAACAAAAGAAAGAGAATGTCATTATCTTGTCCTTTGTATTTTCAAAGAAAAGAAGGAAGCCATTAGTGAAAATATTACATACCTACCTATATATCATTTATTATTTTTGTTTTATATAAACATAGGTTCATAATATTAATGAAAATAAACAATAATTATTTTATATTCTATAAATATGAAGTTGATATTTCGCTTTTATCGATTTTAACTATGACACCTTACCTAATGTTTACCTCCCTAAACAATAATTTGCTTAGCAACATGATAAATATCTTATATTTTACCAAGTGAACAACAAAACTGCGTCTTGTAATAATCATTTGTTTGTAGAAATGTGAAGGTTAAGAAAAATGTATTTAGTTTTTAGAATTTTCATAATATTCAATGTATATATATGGACAGTGTGTAAAGCGCCGTTTACCCACAACATGACGTCGTATACCATGTCCATCACTCGAAACTCCGAGCAATAAACTGCGTCTTCAGCCTTCTTCTAAAGCTCTCTCCACTCACCTTCTCTCGCAGACCCAGAGGCAGCTTGTTCCAGCATCTGGGACCCGCTCACCCGCAACACTGAACGCTCTTTCTCCAAAGTCTGTCCTGCAAGATCTATCTTTTGCCTTACCCTGTGCTGAGCAAAGCATGAGCCTTCTTTCACTGATGGTCTCGATCTCGCACATCTCATCTTTTGTATTTGTATGAGCAGAGAAGTAATACGCGTACGTAGACAATTTGCAACTTCAAGCTAATTTTAAGTCTACATATCTTGTTGAAGTAAAAAGTTGGTGGACATATACGTTGTATTTTATTTCAGGAAGGATTTTATCAAGAGTAGCCCTTTAGGGGAACCTTGAGCCCTTTCTCCGAAAGATTTTGCATGAAGAGTATGGATGATATAGGAATTGACATCCCTTAGCATTCATGGGTGAGGGAGGATGCAATTCTTAATGTAAAAATATCTGTTCAATTTAGAATTGGGTTAGATGAAAAAGGGATGAAAATAGTTTTTAGGGGTAAATTTGTGTTTATTATTATTAAAGTCGAAACAAATATCAGACCTACTAAGGGATAAGAAAAAAGTATCTCAAATTTCTACAAACCAACCGCAAAAATAATGTTGGATAAAACGGGATCTCAAATCTGGTTCCTTGTTACAAAAAAAAAACTCATAGTTAAAAACTTAGAAAACCTTACCCTGGCTAACTTTTACTGGATAAAAAAAGTATCTCAACTGTCTTCTCAGTAAACAGTTTATAAAAAAAAAGTATCTCAACTATCTTCTCAGTATTTAGTTTATAAAAAAAGTATCTCAACTGTCATCTCAGTATTTAGTTTATAAAAAAAGTATCTCAACTGTCTTCTCAATAAACAGTTTATAAAAAAAGTATCTCAACTGTCTTCTCAGAAAACAGTTTATAAAAAGCTCGGTCAATGACCGTTCATCACAATTGTTCAAAACGTATTATAAAACTTGGTAACATTTAAATACAGTTATTAACTTTTAATGAGATATCTGTAGTTAGAAGAGGGAAAAACATTTTCACTTCCTTAAATAAATTGTCGTAGGTATTTATTATTTCATTATAATTTTTCATTTTTCTTTAAAGGACGACTACAAACGTTTGAACGAATTGGAATCCCTCAGGCGATACCCCGAAAATATTTAATTAATAAGAAAATAATAATGGACATCTAATAGCTGTGAAAGAATTCCTGGAAATATCATCATGAGCTTATAAGATAATATTCAATCTTAATAATGATGAACTTACAGATAAGAGTAAGAGACTTATTCTACGACGGGGATTACGTGGGATCGTAGCATTAATTAATTATTTTGGAATTTATAAACAACGAGAACAATTTAATAACAAATGTTCTTTTTGAAATATAAATAATGAAAATATGAGAGAGCAGCGGTTTTGACTGCAAAATTAATTATGTTTTTGAAATGTCCTAACTTTGTCAAAAAAATGTAGGTAATTTATTAATACGAAAACCGCGGTTTTTTTTTAAATATTGATAATTTTTTTAAACCCGATGAAAAATAAGTATCACACACTTTATGTAAGTTTTGAACGTCATGTATAAGGCAGGTGTTGAAAAACTTCACTATAAAGACGGTTAACATCTAGGTAGGTACAATTCGACAATGGAGTTTGGCATAATCCTGAATGTCTACGATTTGCATTTTTATTGTTCGCAGTTGGTTTGCTGGCTGAAATGTCATAAAAGTATTAAGGAATGAATAATATTCGTCGATACGAATTAAGTATTTTACATGTGTTGATATTATGTATTTTTTGTAGAATAATTGCTTGTGGTCGGTGTGCAGTCAGAAATGACGAATAGATGAATGAATATAAATATATATTATGATAATATGTATAACATTAATTAAGAAAACTATATTAAGATATGAAAACACTGTAAAGATGTCACTGTTATAATTCGAGTGTTAGTATGAGTAGAATGGGATGAGGCGAATTATCGGCTTATGTGATGTTCTCACTTTGGCGAATATCGCCAGGCTCCAAAATATCGCCAGCCATTTGAACCGTGTGAACAAAATGACAGCTAGTCTGAAACGATAAAAAACCAGTAGAAACGATATCGTCTCGAGTTGACCACCTTCCAACTTTTCGGCCGATTGAACGATTCGCGCATGCGCAGAAGTGCGCGGCGTTCGTATCTATGGTAAAGACTTTATAACCTATAAATTTTACAACGTTTCCCGCTTCGTGACAGCTGTTATCTTTGTTGTTGGTTTGTGGCGTTTGTTTCCTTAATTAAAAGGCGCCTTATAACCTCTACTATAACATTTTCGACTAAAAATAAACACTTCGCGATCTCCATCTCGACGCCATTTTGAAAACAGTGTCAAAATCAAAGCGCATCTGACAGATCGTTTCTATATTGCTGGACTGTGTGAACAGGTGTGACGATCAATGGATGTCCGGCGAATTTTGTTTATTCGCCTGGCGATATATTTTGAAATTCGCCTGGCGATATTCGCCAAATGTGAACACCCCATATGTGGATGATAAAATCTCTGAGGATAGATTTGATTTATACGGATAAAATAGTCTACGACTCCTGAGATATTCGGATATGATATAGGTCTCTCCTCAAAGACAATAAGAATGTTGTTGACTAGTCGAATTATCTGCCAATAAAGTAGGTATTTAAGTTTATTGTTTGGGCAGCATTTAGACGAGCGATCTTGAGCCGTCCGAGATCTGAAGTATAAGATTTAAAAAAATGGTTGTTTCTGCGTTTTGTGTTTTTCGATTGGTGGACTTTACATCGTGATAGTGAGAATAGCGGAATTGGTGAACGCCGTCCGTGGACACCAAAAATGATCACTCATGCTAGCTTAGAGTTAATGCTAGCGTTAGGACGCTATTCTCACTTATTTTGATTAGATTTTGCACAATGCTACATTATGTGAACATCCAGATGCGACTTATAATATCCAGTTTATTGAATTGACACAAAACCATTCCATTCTATTTTGTATATAAGGTATATTTTTGGGTAAATTTTAAATGTAAGAATTCAACTAAAATCATTGTTAGCATGTTTGTTTGGATTCTTTCGTTGAAATTTATCAAGCGTTGAAATCAAATTCATTAGAAAACTTTGGTAATTTTAAATTAAAAACATCATAAACTTCACAAAACGTCCAACGAAAACAATAATTAGAGAGCGGAATATACTTTTCAGAAAATGTTTTGTTTGTTTAGTTATAATTTGTACCTAGGTACTTAAGTTGGTATACATTTATATACTTACAAGTTAGGTAGAGACACGGGCGTACCCCAAAGAATCTTGAAAATTGTAGGAAAGTAGGCAATAATATATCCTCAATATTTTATGAAATCTGGTAACAAAAAATGAAAACATCCTTCTTCTTCTTCTTCTTATTGACTTTGACTTGGATACCGAGGAAATGAAACCATGCTTTTGCATCGTCTATTACAGAATAGAGGCATTGAGACATTCACAATGGTTCGCAAATCTCATCGCTGAATATGATGTACCTACACGTTCTTTATTTTTGACGAACACCTGCCTTTTACGAGACAATCGATAACTTGCAGAAAAGAGTGGAAGATCAATTTTTCTGGGTATATCACGGAGCTGTGTTAATTGTTTATAATATTTATTTGACAATTAATTCCTTTATTGTTGTTCTATCTATAAACTGCTTTTCTTTTTTCATTTATATATCACTATAACGACTTTATGGAAGGTTAAGAATAGGGATCCTACAGTTTTACATAAGTTTTTAAATTTGATATAGATACCTTATATAAATTTCCTTGTAAATAGAACGATTTATCTATCCTTTTTTATCTCACATTATCTGTGTTTATAAGGAAATATTATTAATCTGGGTTAGTTGGAAAACATCGCATTTTAGCGATAAACTCGCTCTTTGTATATTGAATTGTATAACTGATATTCTCTATGGTACTGTTTTAATTTAAATTATTTTTGTAAACAATGTAGGTACCTACAGTGAAGAATAAAATAAATAATACCTATAAATAAATAAAATAAAATAAATTAAATAAATAAAATAAATAAAATAAATAGAATAAATAGAATAAACAGAACAAACAGAATAAACAGAATAAACAGAATAAACAGAATAAACAGAATAAATAAAATAAATAAAATAAATAAAATAAATAAAATAAATAAAATAAATAAAATAAATAAAATAAATAAAATAAATAAAATAAATAAAATAAATAAAATAAATAAAATAAATAAAATAAATAAAATAAATAAAATAAATAAAATAAATAAAATAAATAAAATAAATAAAATAAATAAAATAAATAAAATAAATAAAATAAATGAAACAAATAAAATAAATAATATTATTGTCTGTAGTATGCTGTTGATGATTAATAAATAAACAAAAAGTGTTTCTATTACTAGGTATTTCATAAACTTTGTACTCCACGGAGTACAAGGAATAATAGGAACTTTAATTGAATTAAAATAAAACACTATTACTTTCGCTATGAACAATGAGTTATTATTAAACTGTTTCTAATAAAACTCACTGATGATGGGTGTCTACCCGAAAGGCCTCTGAGTCAAATATTATGTATTCACAGTGAAAGCAGTACAGTGTTTTATTTTAAATCTATTTTAATTATATGAAAATGAACTTTCACAAAGTTATTCCAAGTACCTACTATATACCTACAATCATTAATAGAAGCTTTGTACAGTTAATTTATATCAATCAGATAATAAAAAGGTAATTCAATTTGATTAATGTTCCACAATAAACCATTAAAAATAAGAGGATGTAGAACAAAAGCTGCATAGTATTGTTAATGTAAGAGTATGCTGTCTAATTTATATAAATTGAGCACAATTTTCTATAATAGTTAAATAAAAATAAATAAATAAAAAAAAGCGCCCTTGAGACGGTCTAGGGACTGTTAAATGTCATCATCATCATCATCACATCACAAAAAATCATCACAAGAAATTATCATAAAATACAATTTTACCTTTGCGTTTGAGATGTGGTGCTGGAGGAAATTGCTCCGAGTGCATTGGACCGAACACAGGACCAATGAGTCCATCCTCAGGGAGTTAAATATTTCGGTGCGACTCTCAACGATTTGCAGTCAGCGCGCTTTGCGATATTTCGGGCACATTGCAAGAAGAGAGCATAACAACCTGGAAAAAGTGATTATGACTGGGTTTGTAGAAGGGAGGAGGGGAAGGGGTAGAGTGCCAATAAGATGGAGCGACCAAATTAAGGAGGCCACACAGAGCTCACTTCACGGGGCCTTACACATGGCGGAGGATCGCTCAACATGGTTTACAGAACGAGGCATGATGGTCACGATCCTCAGGATTGAGGGACCGACACAGATGATGACAATTTTACCTTAGTAGCGCCCTGCAAGGGACAAATTCGCAAACAACCCTTTTCGCGAGATGTGTTTTGTCCAATTAATCTACCGGGCGACATGGTACCAAAGACTCCAATATTCTCACTTATAAACCTTCGACAGCTTCATGATTGTGTACATACTGTACATATAGCTATATTGTTATCGAATATCTAGCACGGGTAGTTTCACTGACGTATTAATTCTAAGAATTCATTAATTTAACATCGTTGTTTAATTAATTTTTGGTAAAATTAAACAACTTACTGAAAATAAATTATTTTAAGGTAGGTACCTAGATGTCTTCATACGTATCTACATAGTTACTCATCTTGTTTATTATTTTATTAGTGCCCTATCAGCTCTCCTCATCAGGTAGCCTCCTCGTCCTGCATTATTTGCGCAGTTCAAAAATAACATCGATAAATAAAAAAAAAAATTAATAATTTCTATTTGAAGCACATTTTTGTTTTGAGATTTCGATAGACCACCATACTGTTTTAAAACTATTACGAGGCATATCTTGGGATATTAGAATTTCTATGTAGTTGTTTGTGTATGGAATTTGGAGAATCTATGTGCCCTGTATCAAAAAAATATGTGTTAGATATTGAATTTGGGTTAGTTGAAAGATATCGTGTCTCTGCGATAAACTTGCCCATTGTGCAAAATTGTTTGTTTATACCATGTTGTAATCTTATTATTTTATCTAAATATTTTGTACAATAATGTTTATTATTACCTACATATTATTAAACTGAATCTAGCCACGGTATTGAATTTGCATTTCAAATGTTACAAACTATGTAGTACAAAAATGATATACATACATTGCCTTGCCTCTTTAGATAAGATCTATGTATGTAGGTACGAGTATATGAAAGATCGACACATATTTTCCTTTAATTATTCAATGGAGTTACATATTCGATACCTTAATTCGCAGATTGGGTAACTCCAAAATAGCTACTTTACAGGGCGGACAAAAAACTAAATATTTTTGTTATGCATATTATTATTATTATTTTCCTTATTCTAAAATATCTACATGATGTAGATACATGTTCGTAACACAATAACCATGACATAATTATGTTTATAATGGTTTTGTAGCCTTTTTTTGGAGTTACCTAATTTTCTGTTATAGATTTTGTAAAATAAATGCTATAATTGATGGAGTTACCCAATTTGCCTATAAGTATTGTATACTGTTTGGTCTCATAATAATGTTATTTTTAAAGTGTTTTATATGAAAATCAAATGTAATTGAAGTAATATATATAGGATAAATACTTCAACATCATCATCATCATCAACGCTCCTCTCGGGAGGACAGGGCAGAAACCAGCCTCCTCCATTCAGAGCGACTCTGCGCCAATTGCGTCACCTCTTTCTACGATATTTCCTGCGCTCTGCTGTTGTCGTTATAAGAACAGTGTACTGTGAAAGAGGGAAATCACGGGCTGACAAATCCTTGCGGACGGAAGACCGGTGCACTTTTTGGCCAATTAGCCTTTTCAGGATATTACCCAGCCTGGAACATCGTCTATCCTGTATCACGGAGTTGAACATAGTTGAACAAAAAAGTTGCACCTTTAGAGATATACTCGTTGATAGCTAGACAAAAATAATGAAGAGTGACAAAATGTGAAAATAATAATTCGTGTGGAGCATTATTTTAGAAATCGTGGTAGTCCTGAGTCCATTTTCGTGAAGATATTTTCAGTCTCGTTTAGATTATTTAAGCAGACAATATTTTTTTGGGCCAAGGCTTTTCTTCCTTTGAGGCAATTTATTTATTTATTCATTCATTCTTTACTGTACATTGATCACAATATATACAATTTTATAAAAAAAATGCATTCAAATTAGGTGTGATCAATATACAGAGGTCGGTTGCCCAATAAGAGACTCTTACCACTTGTATTATGAGATAGCTGAAGTCCAGTATCCGATCAAAGTGTCTTGCCTCTTGCACACTGATACCCTCTCTGTATATCTCAAGATTTTAAAATCCGCCAAAAGAAATTTTATTATTTTATAAGTAAATGCCTTAATATTACGTGTTATATTCTAAAAATATTGTACTTGGCACAAATCGTCCCACAAGGGACGGGTTGCCGTAATCTTATAAATAATAATAATAATTTACAGAGGGCGAGTTTATCACAACGCTTTTTGATTTTTTAAATTTAAATTTTAAATATTTATTACTCCATGATTCATCCTTTTTCCAAGAGAAGTCTCAGAGTTATCATCAGAATCTGAATGTTCTGAATATGGGACTAACGAGATGTTGACTCTTATGCTGCCCTTCTCTGTTGCAATATTATGATCAATAGCATTAGCCTGTGCATCTAACAATATCCCTTGTGTCGCATTATTATCTAAATTATTATCATCAGTAGGTATTTATATTAATTTTGGATTTCTGCAAGATTACCACTATCAAGTAATATGATGGGCCAATTCCATTATAAAAATTCGAATTGTCTTTGATAAATTTGTAGAAAATCATGATTTCTGGGATTTGTTTCACTCATACGATTTTCTTCACTCCTTCAATTTTCAGTTACTAATTTAACCATAGTCTTTAGTCTGCTATTCATCTATAAAATGATAAGTAAACATTTCACTTTTGCCTGACGATGAGAGCGGAAGCTCTTGAAAGCCGGCTCGCAAAATAAATAATGTCAATAGTGGAATAACTATATATCGTGTTTCATTTTAAAAATTATTAATATGAACTTCCACCAAGAACCGTCGGTCGAGAAATTAAACTTTATGATAAGTAGGTAATGTTTGTAGATACACGTTCAGTTCTTCGGATTTTGAGCTTATTTAAAAATAATCATGATTCAACAAATCCTAATATATCAAAAAATAAAGTCGTTTATTTAAGTATTAAAACCTAGATTTTTTTTTGACTAAAAAATAATAACATAATACTGTATATTGTGTTAAAAAACAATACAATATTAGTGAATCAGCTTCAAAATTTGTGCGCAAACATATCCAGTAATAATTCAATTCCACGTAGTAACTCCTGCAATAGTTGCATTATTTAAAATGTGTGTTCCTTACATATTTACTACATCACATAAGGAGCAAATGATAAAAAAAACTTTTAAAAATTTAAGAATATAAAGCTGATACTTATGGTTACAGTTATCTAACATTTTTTTACAGGATAAGATATCCAAAACCACTTTTTTGTAAAATATTCCTAATACACAACCTATCTCTCGCAAGTCTCCATACAGAATGGTGGAGTTACCCAATTTGCAGCGTTGTAAATACTAACATTGGAGTTACCCAATTTTCTTGAGGTGTTTTTTAGGGCATTTGTAATAACGTTGGATTCTTCAAATTTACCTAGCATGTGTGTTGGAATACAGTCAACATTATGGCATCATTAAGTCATTTTGTCAAAAAATGGAGTTACCCAATCTGCGAATTAAGGTATCGAATTATTATGCGAATAGTTTAGTGGGTATTGAACCGAATAAAACCCGACGAATCAAAATGGATTCCCTTTGACGCTTTTTTATATACATTTAAACTATCGTCGAAATTGTTGCACAAAAGCTGGACATTAATCATTGAAAGCCTTTGATGGAATGATGGTACGTTATATAATATCTAGGGGTCTGCAAACTACGAACCTCGAGCCAATTCCAACCTTCTTGTGTCATCCATTCAGACCGTGACAGACAATATTCCATATTATTGTTATTGTTTATAAAAACTTTGTTTTATTAATTTAATTATTAGATAAAGCTTCGTGACATTAAATTTACGTTCAAGATTTAGTTTTAGCGCAATAATAAATAAATAAACAATAGATGAACAGTATGCCAGGTAATGATTGACAATGAAGTGTTAGAGCAAGTTGACGAATGTGTGTACTTAGGTAGTTTGTTCACGAGAGATGGGAAGTGTGAAAGCGATATTGAAAGGAGTAAAGTTGCTGGCAATAAGGTAAATGGTGCAATCCGACCAATAATTGCAAATAGAAACATATCCACCACAGCTAAAAGGTTGGTGCACTCTGCTATCTTAGTGTCAACACTTATGTATGCAAGTGAGACGTGGACATGGCTAAAGAAGGATGAATGTGGCATAAATGCAGTTGAAATGAGATCACTGAGAAGGATGTGTGGTAAAAGTCTGAGAGATCGTGTGCGTAACAGTGAGATACGAAAGGAATGTGGAATGAAAGTTAGTGTAATAACAAGGATGAATGTAAATAAGTTAAGATGGTTTGGGCACGTGGAAAGAATGAATGAGGACAGAATGACTAAAAAGATATATTTGTCTAAGAGGAATGGTGCTCGGAGACGTGGACGTCCGAGGATTAAATGGCAAGATCATTTAAATCAAATCCTACAGGACGGTCACGTGTTGAGCACGTTGAACAGGAGAGCATGCATGAGGAATTGTATGACAGTGACGGAAGCGAAAGATGTGTGCAAGGATAGAAGGAAGTGGCGCTCGATCCTTTCTGCCTACCCCGCGAGGGAAGCGGCGTGATGGTATGTATGTAGGTATGTTTGTATGATGAATCCCATTTACATGCAAACATCTTGCAGTTTCACCCATGACTTGTTGGAGTATAGGGTATTGTTTGATTATGTAATAGTTATATCGGCCCGCAAAGTCGAACAACTCGCAGACCCATTATTAAAGAGGAGCAGTCTTGTCCTGAATGTGACAAAGTGTGTCTGTCCAGGATCGGCCCTCACAGTCACCTTAGGTGGCACCATCGGCAAGATACGCGATTTCATTAACTCTCTCTATAATACCCAGAAACGGTTACGTGGCATTTTTATTATTATACACATATCTCATTTATTTAACAAAACTACATTAGAATCTACATTTCGAACACAATATGTATAAGATTAACAATTACATAAATTTAAATATAACATTGAATAGTAAAAATAATAAAACATATTTTTTTACGCGGCGGCAGAATTGCCATCCACACTTCTCAGCATTATACAACCAGATAAGTCTCCATATGATCAGTCATGGTCACACAAAAACTTAACAGTCTAATGCCGGGAAAAATTCACCTATCCATATATACAGGATATCAAAGGATTAGGCTCAGAACGCGGGTTCAAAATACCAGCATTGTGCCTGAAATATCTGGTTCAAAAACTTTTTTACAATAATACAAGTGTTTATTTAATAGATTTTTGAATTTTAATGTAAAAATTAACCAGTAAATCTAATTTTTGTAAATTATTTATTAAAGATTTCGGAGTTACCCCTGTAGCTGACATGACTGAAGGTATTATATAAACGGACCTTGAATGCCAAATATTTTTTATTTCTTCTGCTAGTTCTGTATATTTACATATTTTTTCTGCGGCGGTTGTTTGTATATTATGTGTATTTGGGACAGCGATGTCTATTAGGTACCTACGTTATTTTATTACGTTTATCATGTAATACTAAATCGGGTCTATTATGACGTTTTTGTCTATCTGTTATTATTGTTTTATCATAATAGAACCTGTAATTTTGATTTTCTAAAACCGGTTCCGGGTCGTATTTATTATAAAGTATTATTTATATGTCAGTATTGGTCGTATTTATAATAAAGTAAATGTAGAACTCTTAAAATTATAATTATTATAATGACAAAAAATTTAACGTTTGGAGATCTCTGTTAGAGTATTGTGCATTTTTCACATTCTTCTGTTTGCCAGCAGGAAAAGTGGACGCAGTTGTAACTATATGCAGAGTGACTATGGTAATATTTTATTCAAAAAATATCTACTTCAATCCCTCTTTCAGTAAGAAATAGAACGACTAGTCACCGATTTACTTCAATCTACATATTATATTGAAAAAGATAATATTCAAATTAAATCAAACACTGTTTCATTCCACTATTTTTCCATTCTTTCACTTCTCATAGTGGAATGAAACAGTGTTTGATTTAATTTAAATATTATCTTTTATAGTGCATTTCCACAAAGTTATCCTTGAAAATATAGAATATTTATTATATTGACGATAATGAATGAATATTAAAACGAAGTAATTGACCCTACAACATAAACTATTACAGTAGGCCTAGTCAAAACACATTTTAGCGTAACGTTTTCGTTTCGTTTTCGTTCGAATATAAACAAAGTTGCGAGAAAGTATCAATTTTCGTAGCTAATAGGTATACACAAGTATTGTGTAAATTTGACACTTTCTCGCAATATTGTCTAATCCACACATAAATATTCTAATGCGTTCGTATGTTCGTATGTCCTTAATGGACTCTGAAATAATTAAAGACAGAAGTAAAATAATACACTCTATACGAGGTCTCATCTCCTGGGCACGTTCAAGGCCAAAAACATTTAAAATATCTTATGTATTGATAAAGAAATTATAATAATTAAATTTGTATGGAAAAATCTATGAAAGTTTTTGTAAGTAGCAATAGTCATGGTCGAACATTTTTCAGTGTACTGAATTAATTTCACAATGGATGTAACGAGAAATACATCAGTACTGAAACTAAACATTTGGGGATAATTTTGGTTATAAATTATTGTGTTTGGTTATGATAAAAACTCCTGAATTATGCGAGTTAAAATTGCATATTTTTGACATTTTGAGCTAATTTCATAATGGCCGACATGAATGACATAGAATCCAATAAATTAATATTTAGGTTGGTACATTGGTTCATTTGTTTGTTTGTTTTGTGATTTGTATGTTCTCATCTTATTGTAAGATGTTTAGTGTTTTTCAAAATATAGTTATCTGTAATATCAAAAACATAGAATTATTAATTCAGTGATATTTCAACGTTCTTTTGTCGAAGTATGCTAAACTTCAAAATCTAAAAAAATCTTATATATCTACAACGATGCTATTAAAACGTTTTCTTATTTTATTGCAAGATGTTTAGAGTTGTAGTCAAGAAACAAAAATCAGCGCAGGCGTCCGAGAACCACGTGGCTTCATCACGTGGATCGAATTCTCGAGGAAGGCCGTGTGTTGAGAAAGAGGAATCAACGTGCGTGCATTAGAAATTGTATGGATGTAGAAGAAGAATAAGAAGAATGTGATCTATATGCCGTTCCGTTCTCTTTGTCTACCCCACTTGGGATGGCGTGAGGGTACCTATAGTATAGGAAAGTCCAACATAAAAAATGACAAATATTAGAGATCAGTAAGTTGACATTTAGAAATTCAGATCAAACGATTGATAAAGCGAATTGAATAATCAAGATACAATACACAAAAATATATTTTTATATAAAAGAATTCACAATTAACTAATGAACACATCTCGCTAAAAACAATATGTATTATAGAAAAAAACACACAAGCAAGTACACTAATCAAACCTCGACTACCCATTGTCAGTGTTCAAATTTATATTTTGGAAAACTGTCAGAAAAAACAGGAGCGCTCTCACCTATCAGATTACCCAGTCCGTGAAATCTGTTTATTGGAGTATGGTTTGTGTAGGTATTTAATATTTGAATAGGGAAAAATAAAGCTGTTCTCAAGGCATAATCATAATTATCAACGATATGATGGTTCTGAAAAGCTTATATTATTCCTTCTGTACATGAAATGTAAACAATCTATAAAAAGGTTGTGCACTCGAGCGAGATCTATACTCTTATTCAACGACTGTTTGCGAACACATTTCTTATAAACCAGTTGGTATTCGCTCAATCAGTAACGCCACAATTTTTTTAACACACTGAAAATTCAAATTAATAAATCTAACATATTTATTGGTTTGAATGCTAAATATTGAATGATTGCTATAATTCTTGGAGAAACCGGAATAGAAAAGGAATTCCAATATTTTCCGAGCGTTTCATTATCCTTTCTTGCAGAAAGCCAAAGTGAGAGAATATCTATACGTACACAATCACCTATATGGAACAGTTATATGTCAAGAAAACATTGTTCTTCAATATAGATGTGATATGATATATGTTAATAAAAAAATAATAAATTAATTATTCTGTAAAATATTAATGGTTAGTTGAAATATATCGCGCTTCTGCATTCGCCCATTGCACATAATTTATTTGTCTAGTTTTAATTGTTTATTTTATTTTGTTGATTTTTTGTGCAATAAAGGTTTTTATTATTATTATTATTTTTCATAATAATATTAATCACGTTTAGTTTCCGGCTTACAGTCTTACCAATCAAAATACTGACTAATAAGTTATTTAAATCACAATAAAATTATATGTATATCAATAAATCATAATACTTTTACAAATTATGTAACACCACTGATGAATATGTATTCAATACTAGACTGGAAATTAAAATCTCTACTCTTTACGCATCGCAAAACCATCAACAAATATTAAAATAATTTCCACTTTTCATTTGCCTCTTTTGTTCTGATAATACGAGTGGTCCTTATTATTATTTCATTGTAGCTTTACATTATCGTAGTGCTGGTTTCTCATTTCTATCAATGAGAAAATCTTTTACACTCGTAGGTAGAGAGCGTAGATACTGAATACCTAACTGATTGTTTCAACTAGTATATCTGGCTAACTTATATGTCACTCGTGAATGAAAATTTATATTTTTCAAAGCAATTTTCAGATTTTACTGGATCTTATATACCTGCGTGAGAGGAGATCTTAAGAATATGAGAGGAGATCTTAAGAATATCACTCAACAGACATCTTGTCTTGTGCTAAATTCTTTAGTATGAATGAGAAAAAGTGTCACAAATTAAGTGTAGGTACATTTCGGGATACCGTTCCTTTTCCTTACTTACTTAAGGGTTGTTCAGCATATGTGACGTCTTTGGAGTGATGCTTTATACAGATAGGAGTTGTTTCGATTCAAAGCTATTTAGATAAAATAACTACACAACTTTTATGATACGCTCTTATTGCATTATGACTTTTAAAAATTATGAAAAAATTTGAAAATTCGTTTTATTTTCAGTAAATGCATTAAGAAAGAAATTCTATTGTGAGTAAATTATCAGTTTAACCATGGAAAATTTTGTTCACTCGTTAGACATGGCTAGTTAACCAGATCTAAATAAAATCTTTTTGTGAGTACCTACTGGTGTTGCAGTGAAGAGCTGCCATTCATATGTCACTGTTTGTAAACGTCTAAAGAGAACACACATTACAAATAGGTAAACTTGTTTCTCACTGTTTAAATGAACGTTGGAAAAGCTGAAAAGAAATGTAGGTATGTCATATTTGCCATTACACGCTAAAATAAAAATATCTATCTATGTCAACTAAATACTTGTAATGCACAGTTAACACGATCCATTTACATTGAATAATGTAAAGGTTCCATTCACAACCGAGTGGTAATCAAACAATAACAATTTTACATTACAACAGCGTTTTTTGGTACAAATGTTACATCGTTTTATACTACTTACTTCTTTTGATATCGTGTCAGGTCCACAATCTTGTTTATTTCTTGTGTTTCGGTTTATTCGAAACGACTACTTGATGTTCTTTTTTCGTTTTTTTTATGTTATGAAATCAGGAGGTCCATCTTCTTGCAACATCTCCTTATTCGTATATCTCACTCAAACGAATGTATGCACTAAGTAGAATACTTTTCAGATATTAGCAATCGCAAGATGTTGTTATTGTTTTCATCACGTCAATTACTGATTTATTAATATGTCTATCTTCTTCTATCAGTACCGACGCAGCTTTAAATTAAGATTGTCATTCCAGAATAGTGCCTTCATCTTATTAAAAGTGGCTCTTGCTATTTCGATTCTGCGTTTCACCTCAACATCGGGATCCAGGGACTGCGTTATAACACTGCCGAGATTATGTGAACTTTTCTACCCTTTCAACATTTATACCCTTTAACTGAAGAGATGCTGTAGAGTAGTCTAGTCGTTCGAAGGTCATCCACTTGGTTTTATTAACATTTATGTTTAATCCTAGCTCCCCTTCTGCAGTACAGTAGTTTCTTTAGATCTTCAATGCTGTCAGCCAGTATAACTGTATCATCTGCATATATTGTTTATAATCATTCCATTAACTTTCAATCCTTTATCTGAAGTTCCTAATGCCTTTTTAATTTTTTTATCTGGAGGAGAGAGAATGCATCCCTGTCGTACACCGCGCTGAACAGTTACAACATCACTGTTGTTATTTCCAAATTTATCTCTGCGGTTTGGAACCAATAAACATTTCTAATAAAATTTAGGTCCTTTTAGTCAATATTGTGTTCTCTGAGCATCCTCATCAATTCAGCATGCTTTACTCTGTCAAACGCCTTTTCATAATCAATGAAGCAAGCAAACATTTCTTTACGTTGATCTTTGCAATTTTGCAATAAGACATTGACTGCTAGAAAAGCTTCTCTCGTACCAAATGCATTTCGAAAGCCAAATTGAGAATCATCAAGGTCCTGCTCGCATTTTGCTCTAATTCTATGTCTATATTTCATTAAAAAGAAATTAACTATTTTATGTTATAATGATAGAGAACTTCAGTTTTTGCAACAAATCTTAGGAATATATTAGTTCTCTAAATATATGAAATCATTTTGAATGTTTTTAAAAGAGTTATCGACATTGCACCTCAGTTACTTAATTATACATCGTGATCGATTTCAGCAAACAGTTTTCATGGACGAGTGAAACAAAACGATTTCATTTTCAATATTATTTCATTCGTCTATTGGCATCTTTTTGCTGAATTCGATCGCGATCTATGTATGTATAAGTATACAATCAAGTACAGTGGTGCATTGTAAAATACTCTTTTAAAAACATTTGAAGTGTTTCGAAACTATAACATAGTACCTATATTAATCCTTCAAAAATAATAATATAGATGAAATCATTTTCACTTTATAAATTGGATAAAGCATTTCCATTATTTCATTAAATGAATAAAATACGAATATTAATTACAACAGAGGGAAACACAACAGTTTTCACTTCACCAATCATTAGGTACTAAAATGAGACTGTTTTTACCTGAACGAGAATTTAAATCATTATTATATTAAAATATTATTTGATATAATCATAATAAAGTTGAACACAATACGGTTTATACTAAATATGAGCGTTGCTCCTGTTATGGGGTTGATTCCGACAACTCCATCAATTATTAATTGTTCTTTTAAGTTATCAAAAGCATTTGTTAACAAAAATCAATTATGATTTAATCTGAGATTAATATTCATAGAAAGAGAAAAAAAGCTCGATACTTTAAGTAAATACGCAATACGTGAGTATTTAAAGCTTAAATGTAGTAGTAGTACTAACAATAAAGCTTAATAAACAAATAATTATTATGAGAAATATCACAAAAACCCTTTCGTTATCTTTTTTTATAGGTGATTAATATCATGCTTTGTTATCATATAACTCCTAACTTAAAAGAAGTATAATGCCACAAGACAAATATTTTTTTTGCGAAATATCACTACTTACAAACACTGATGTGATTGTCATTGGTTTTCTCTTAATTGTACCATGCTAGTATGAACAAAGATATTTCATTAGTTTTGTATTACTTTTGATTTACCAATCAACATTTAAGAGAGACCCACCTCATATCCGTATACCTACCTCAGGCTTAGGGTTGCCAGATGGTATCCAAAAGGAGGACATGTCCTCCTTTTTTATGTTTTGTCCTCCCGTCCTCCCTTACCTACTGTAAGTCCCCCTTTTTGCTAAACATCAGGTTCTGTAAATTTTATTTTTGTATAAAACTCGCGAGAGTTTTTTCACTGATCAATACTCAGTGGAGCAAAAAGAGGAATAGACTTAGTGTGTAGTCAGTTAAATCTTTCATTCTTACTCAATACAACTTCAAAAACATGACATGTAAAGATTTTTATAAATTATTTGTTGAAAAACCAAGAAATTCTTTCCAAAATTGGCAGCAGCAAATAAGAAATTCGTTTGATTTCTGAATGTCCTCCTTTTTTACAGAAAATCCTCCTTTTCATACCCATCTGTCCTCCTTTACCAAAGTATCATCTGGCAACCCTACTCAGGAGTCGTCAACTCCTACTTATCAGCAAACTCAAACCAAAATTGTCCTCACGGGCAAACCATTTGGGCCATTTACCAACCAACAAGTTCATGTGAAAAAAAATTGCATCTGAGAAGTATTACTGAATTAACGAAGAGGACGACTTACATGTTTATTAATTTCAATTCGTTCGATGATTACACCATTGTGGAAAATTCCGCGATGATTTGAATAAATGGATGCATGGCGCCATAATAAAAATCTGAAATTATGTCGCAAATAATTAATCTTTACGTATCTACTAGTAGGTAATAACCACTGCATTGTGAAATGGCTTCCATCATGCATGTTTGATTAATGTTTGCAGGATATTATATCAATAAATATTACAGTAGGTACATCGATACCTACATTCACATTGTTCAAAGCGGATTGTAATATTAATTGACAATATGGACGAGAAATTGATGTACGCGTTTTCCTGAAAATGCACTTTGTAAATGGATTTACTGAAATAACTGTCACTCATAACTTGTGACTACGATATTTCGAAAGCCCAGTTCCACAAGTAAACAGTTGAAATTGTCAAATTTTACAAAATCTCAGTCTCAGTTTTTCGAGACACTTTGACAGTCCACGAAAACCTTAAATAAGTACCTAGATAATTAATAATAATAAAATTCTTCATTGCACAAAAAATCAACAAAACTAGACAAAAACATTTTGTGCAATGGGCGAGTTTATCGCCGAATCCCGATATCTTCCAACTAACACATAATTCACACTTACATTTGTAGATTATCTTCATATCTTTCTACACCATTCATTTTCAAATACAGCATAAGTATTGTAAATTGTCGAAACAAAATTGTCTTGAAGATTGTATTTATAAATTATTAAAATTGTTAATTCCAAAGTTGCTTAAAAATTGTATTCAGATTGAAAGGTAACATTTTTTTTGTTTTTTCATATTATATAGCATTTTCATTCTTGTAACCGTCTGACCATCTCTCAGCAGCACCGGTAGGCGATTCCACATAACTGGTCCAACAACACCAAAGGCCCTCTCGTAGAAGTTGGACTTACCGGCTCTATTGGGCTCAGTAAGTCTATTCACGGCCAGTTCCATAGAGCGCAGAGGAGTCAAGGGGACAAAGCTCTGTGAGGCACAATGGTGCCATTTTGTTAATAGCCTTGTAGACGATAGATATCGCAAGATATGTATTACTTAAAATCTAAAATGGTAGAGAAGGGAATATTAAGTGTTTCGATGACTAGGAATCGACAAAGGGTGGCATAAGAATTTTATACTATAATGAGTGATCAGATCAGTTTGAAGTATGCATCTCCTCAAATATTGGCATCTGCGATACCTACATCAATAAAAAAAAAATAATCCAGACATTACGGTGCTTAAAGCCTAGAAAACATACTGCAATATATAATGTTAAAGGCTTATATAGCCGATCGTTATATAAATAAACAAATATTCAACTGAGTACGTACCTATGTCATTTTATTACATGCATACATAGGTATAAATAACGAACCGCGATCAGTAAATTTCATATTATTGATCATAAAATTAAATTTATGACACATGAAGCTCTTTGTGATAAATTACTCAAATATAAATAATTTACAAATTGAAGAAAAACAACTCTGCAAATTAATGTAGCAATTTTCAACATGATCGGGTCCAGCCATCAGTAGGTTTTCTGGATAATTATTAAAAAATCGTTATCCTGTAGGAAAAAAATCACTTTATGAATAAATTATTTGATTTGGACAATGTTGACTGGATGCTCATCTTTTTAAAATTCAACTTGTTGAAATTCCATACTGCGAGTGCGGCCTGGACGTGGAGATGCTTGACCATGTTTTCCAGGGGTGTCCTACTAGGGATGTCTACGACATTTCTGTAATTGCTCTTCAAAACGATTGCCAATTCCCTCTGAGTATTGAATCAATGCTGAGTATGACATCCGATACAATCCATTTTTCCCTTCTCAAATCGATAAAAGCAAATTTTATTATTCTCTAATAACTATCTTCTCCCTGACGATTTAATCATCATCGCCCTCAACGCTCCTCTCGGGAGCACAGGGCAGAAACCAGCCTCCTCCATTCAGAGCGTCTCTGTGCCAATTGCGTCACCTCTTTCCACGACATTCCTTGCGCTCTGATATCGTTGTCATAGGAACGGTGTATTGTGAAGCTTTAATAGCATTTATTTATTTATTTATTTTTATTTATTTATTTATTTGGACAATAGACGGCATTTGCCTTTTACAATACATGATAAGTTAACGACATTACATTCTTCAAATTCTTCTAACATCAAAAAATGTATACAATTCAATATTAAATATAACAAATCACACCATAACATAACAAAACCAATAATAATCCGATAGAAACAGAATTACATAATCTTAGACATCATTCGGTTAAATTAAAAATAGCTCTAAGTATATATACATTAATACGCACCTACACAACCACAATACATTTATTAGCTGCATAATATAATCATAAAGACATTTGGTCATCAATAATATAATGTACATAGGTATATAGTAATCATGCTGCATCCACCTGCAGAACACAAACCATACACAACTACATAGGCATGTACCCATCCATGCAACAATAATAATACTACTCAATGAGTCGCAGTACACGCACTGTGGTGCAAGCCAATGCTTTTAGACAAAGTAATAAAATCTCAAATTAAATCCAATTACTAATTCTTTTAAAAACAATCAAAAATTAAAATCAGAATCACAATATACCACAAAATCAAGAATAAAAATAACACACACACATATAAAACAATTCATTTCTACAGAAACAATCAATACATAAAATAAAAGTAAAATCGGAAAAGAATAAAGCTAAATTATATTCTGGGAATACTTTTATAAACCATGAAAAAAAAGCTGTCAACATGCAAAGATAAAACTACATATTCAAGTATTTCATCTCATTTTTACTGCAACAAAAACAAACTCCACAGTAAACAAAATTGAAATCACACATATAATCAAACATAAAAACACGAAGCATTAAACAGACAAATATAAAAGAACAAAACTGTGATTTTTATCAAGTTTAGAATTAAATAAATTATCAAAGATATAATAAATTATCAATCAAAGAAATTATCAGTAAATATAAAAACGTAAAATTATCAGCAAATATAAAAATGTAAAAACAAAATTTTTTTTTTTAAATAATAAATATATATGTATATATAAGTATATAAATTATCACACATAATCAAATATAAAACGGGAAATATAAAAACAAGAAAAGCATATACGCGAATAAAACTGTAATTTTAATCAAGCTTCGAATTAAATAAATTGGTTTGCCCAAAACAATATTGTTATGGGAAGATCTTGAAAAACGCATCAAACATACGTCCTCCTAACTATACTCCTTAAGTATTGCTATTTGAGGAAAATATTGCCTTTAAATGAAGTTTAAAAGCCGGTAGTTCCATATTGAATATATCAACATTCATTAAGTATTTATTACCTAAAAAATGTAACCGTGGCACCACTGTGTGTTTTGTGTAGTTAGTGCTATAGTTATCTATATAGAATAAATCGTGATTTCTAGTATTGCGCGTAGGTACCCGAAATTTAACAAGCTGAAGTAAATCAGGGTTGTCAAAATAATCTCTAATAATTTTGAATAATAAAATTAAGTCACTCATCGTTCTTCTATTTTCCAATGTTTCCATATTCAATTGTGACAACAAAAAATCATAGTTTATATCTTCCCGTGGTATCCCCATTTTGTAGTTAACGAATCTTAAAAATTTCCGTTGAATTCGTTCTAAGTTATTTATATGAATGTTATATGTGGGTGACCAAATAGAAGAATTAAATTCAAGTAAACTCCGGACAAGTGACTTGTACAACAATGCAATAGTGTGGACATTATTAAAGTCATTCACAGTACGTAAGACAAATCCTAAGGTTTTCAGTGCCTTGCCCATTAGTTCGTTTATGTGATTAACGAATGATAGCTTTTCATCGAATACAACTCCAAGGTCTCGCATCTCCCCTACCGATTCTAGTTTACAATTTTCAATCTGATAGTCAAAACGAACGATACTTTTGCTTCTAGAAAAGGTAATGTACTGACATTTCCCGATATTCAAAAATAAACGATTCTTTAGGCACCAGGTATTCAGGACATTGAGGTTTTCCTGGAGAACTTGGCAATCATGAATATTTTGTAAGTCTTTGAATATCTTTAAGTCATCAGCGAACAGCAGGCATCTGACATCTTTCATTTCGCGAGTCAAGTCATTTATGAAGACAAGGAACAAAATGGGAGATAAGTGGCTTCCTTGCGGCAAACCGCTAGATGCCTCAAAAGTACTAGAACTAGCATGTTTTATTTGCACCCGCATCATACGTTCCCTCACGAAACTGCCAAGCCACTCCAACAAAACACCCGATACCCCTAAAGCCGAAAGCTTGTTCAAAAGGATACTATGAGGCACGTTGTCGAAGGCTTTGCTGAAGTCAGTGTAAACACTGTCCACCTGACAGCCTCGCGCGAGACATTCTGAAATAAAATTCTCATACAAAGTTAAGTTAGTTAGCGTTGATCTTCCCGACACGAATCCGTGTTGCTGCGGGTCTATAATTTGAGACACTGATGGCATTATCCGCTCTAACACAAGAGTCTCAAACAACTTGGCCATAGCTGACTGAATACATACTGGCCTGTAGTTTGATATTTCAGTTCTATCTCCCTTCTTAAAAACAGGTATGATAGTACTGATCTTCCATACGGACGGAAAAATGCCAAACTCTAGGGACTTGTTATAGATTATGAACAGTGGAACAATAAGAGCGTGTGCACACCTCTTCAGAAAGATAGGTGGTACACCATCTGGGCCAGAAGATTTTTTATGATCTAAGCGATACAACGCTCGTTCCAAAATCTGAAAATCAATTTTACATTGTGACAAATTAAGTGGGCAATTCTCGACATTGTAGGAAACATCTGCGCAACGCAGATCCTGCTCATACACATCACTGAAAAAACAAGCAAACTTGTTTACAATATTCTTCAATTCACTCACTCGTTCATGGTTCAAAGTCATGTGGATAGGGTAATCATTTTCACTTTTAGATAGAGAGTTCTTAAAACGCCACAAACTCTTCGCATCAATTGTTGTATTTTCAACCCTTTTTATAAAGTTTGAGTAGCAGGTTCCCTTTAGCAAATTGCATTTAGATCTCAATATCTTGAATCGATTATAATGCTTATCTTCACGGGATTCTTTGTATGTTTTGTGTGCAGCCTTTTTTTCCATAATTAGTTCTATTAACTCCCGCGAAAACCATATTGGGTATGTGCTCGATTTATATCCTTCATACGGTATGAATCTATTGATTGTATCATACAGGATGCCATAAAAGACAGCCATTACATATTCCAGGTTATCACTCCGTAAAAAGGACCAATCACACTTAAAAAGAAAATCTGTTGCACCGGTGTAATCTCCTCTTTGATAATTGTAAAAATAAGTCTTTTTAACTTCACAATCTGTGGGATCTTTGTTTAAATTTACATGAAGTGGTGGATGATAATTATCTAGTGGCAAAACCTCCTCACTGGAGAGTTCCACACTCACACTATCGATATTTGTGAAGACCAAATCCAAGAGACGATTTTTAGAGTAAAGTATGAAATTTCTCTGAGATAGGCCCAGGAAAGTTGTAGATTCTATTAATTCTCTCGCTCCTTCATTATTGTCCTCATTAATTGGGAATGCACCCATATCCAGTGGCCAATTTATCTTAGGTAGATTAAAATCTCCAAACAAAAGGAAGTCAGCTTGAGGATATCTATTTTGAAGCCTTTCTACCTCTTCACAGTAAAGTTTGTAAACTTCAGAAGTAGAAGTTGGTGGAATGTAGACATTTCCAACTATCAAGCTACTTCGATTTGTCCTAATTAACACAAAAACCTGTTCGATACTTTTACACTGGACCTTAATGGACGTGGAAGGGATATTCCTCATAATCGCCACCAACACACCACCTCCTCTTTCTTTATCACTTGTATGTCGATTACGGTCGCATCTATATACATTGTATGAGGAAAATCCCAGTTCAGATGTCTTGATTGAATTGTCCAGCCACGTTTCGGTAAACAAATATATACTATGATTCATAAAAGGAACATTTTGACGTAGTGTTGTCAGCTTGGTCTTTACACCGCGCACATTTTGAAAATAAATACTAAAGTTTTTCAGTTTTTTTTATTGATTTTTACAACCCTCGGCGTACCATTTACAAACTTAACAGCAATATCACCCTCACCATTTTTTTTTTCTATTCTCCAGTTCATCCCAGGTGGATTTCAACTGTAATCTCTGCATAATTGTAAGATCTTGTTTAATTCGAATATCTTTTGGAAATCTATATTTGTTGAAAAATACTGTCCTTGCATCATCACTATTATATTTAGATACTGTTTTTGGCACAGATCATCCTTGTAGGATGCTATGCCATAAGTGAAGAAAAAAAACTTGATCTGTTTCGATCTGTGTGTAGAGTTTAAAATACCCTTTTTAAGGTTGTTCACAAGTATCCCGAACGTCTTAATTTTTTGGTGGCATAGAGAGGGCAGCTGGCGTATTTATTACATACAGTTGGTCTACTCGCTACCCTACTTGTGGGATATGCTGTGATAGCATTGAACATAGTAGGAGTAGTAACAGGTACTTATTTTCCATACTATTCCCTACCTACTTGATATTAACTTTCTACTTAATGCACATCTTATATTAATTTGGCATTCTTTCCTGCTATTTTAAAGGTCCTAAAATAAATAACAAATATTTTATTTATTTTATTTGAATAAAATATACCACTGCCAGCTTGACAGTTGTGAAACCTAATTGCTGGACAGTGGACAACATTATAACAATCATAAACAAATATGAATCTAAGAATCTAAAATAACAACCATACGAATTTAACCCATTAATAAAAAAAATAACTTACAATATTCTGTAAAAACACTACACAATATTTCAAACACCATTTAAAAAACTAATAAATAAAGTTAATTCAAAAAACATCAATAGATAAAAAAAACAATCGCCATGTTATTTTTCAGACCGGGCACAGGGCCACTACCCAATCAGAGCCACCCATACTACGTCACGCTACTTGTTAATTAAATTACTAGTGATGGGCAAGGCTCACTTCGGTTCTAGTAGACCGTGTACCCGATCCGACATAATTAACAGCAAGAAAAAAACATATTAAAGCGTTTACATGCTTATACTATACTATTATACTATACCCTCACGCCGTGTCCCAAGTGGGGTAGGCAGAGAGAACGGAACGCCAAACAGATCTATCTTTACACACTTCCTTCGCTTCCTCCACATTCATACAGTTCCTCATACACGCACGTCGGTTCCTCTTACTCAACACGCGGCCGTCCTTGAGAATTTGATCCACGTGATCAAGCCACGTGGTTCTCGGACGCCCGCGTTTCCTCACACCCTTTCTTTCAGATAAGTATATCCTCTTTGTCATTCTTTCCTCTTTCATTCGTTCCACATGACCAAACCATCTCAATTTATTTACACGCATTCTGTCCACAACAGTCTTCTTGCATACGCTCATTCTTCTAATATCCTCATTCTTCACTCTATCACGCAGCGTTTTACCAACCATTCTTCTCAACGATCGCATCTCTACTGCATTTATTCCACTTTCGTCCTTCTTCAACCACGTCCATGTCTCGCTTGCATACGTAAGTGACGGTACCAGAATGGTATTGTGCACCAGCATTTTAGCCATGTTCGACACATTGTCATTGCTGACAATGGGTCGAAGTGCACCGTTTACTCTAGCACCGGCCACTTTCCTTCTTTCAATGTCCCTATCGCATCTTCCATCCCTCGTAAACATACTTCCCAAATATACATACTCACTTACTTGCTCCAAACATTCGTCACCAACTTTAATCTCGCAAATCGTTTTTTCATTCTCTCTTTCAAAAACAAGAACTTTCGTCTTCATAACGTTCATTTTCAAACCATTCAAATTGCAACTATCATACACACACGTAACAATCTCTTGTAAGTCCCTTTCACTCTCAGCCATTAACACCAAATCATCTGCGTACATCAATGCATTCACCCGGAACCCATTCAGCTCGACACCAACATCCATCTCTTTCACAGGTCGCATACAGTAGTCGAAGAATAGGTTGAACAGCCACGGAGACATGACACAACCTTGCTTCACTCCTTTGGTGAGGACAAACCACTCCGAGAGAGTGTTATTTACCCTCACGCAAGCGGAGCTTCCCACGTAAAGTGAAGATATTGCGCGGATCAACCGGCTGCTCACCCCATACTCCGACAACACGCGCCACAACCTTTCCCGGTCCACTCGATCATATGCTTTCTCCAGATCCACGAACGCACAAAAAAGCCTCTGGTGTTTACCCAGAAACTTCTCTATAACCATTCGCAGGGAGAAGATCTGATCGGTGCACCCTCTGCCATTCAAAAAAGCTCCTTGCGCATCCCATATCTTACACTCAGTTATCTTTCGTACTCTCTCAATCAAAATTCTACCATACAGTTTCCCTATTGAGCTCAGCAAACTAATAGCCCGATAACTCCCGCATTCAAGCCTAGAGCCTTTCCCTTTGTACAAGGGGCAGATGATAGCCCTCTTCCAATCCTCTGGTGTAACACCTTCTCTCCAACAATCGTTGAAAAGCTCCAAACACCACGCGAGAGCCCCCGGTCCACCAGACTTGATGAGCTCAACGGCAACACAATCATACCCTACAGCTTTACCGCACTTCGCTTTTTTTAATGCATTCAAAATCTCATTCATGTCTATCATATCGTTTTCATTCACACTGCTTTCACTGTCGTCATACTCATTTGCATTTGTACCATCACATTCAAACAGATCTTCGAAATATTCCTTCCATCTCTGTAGCACACATTCATCATTCACTAACACACATCCATCCTTGTCTTTTATCCCTTTCATACTGTTCACACTTGAACCCGTCCTCTTTCGTTTCACTTCCTTCCAAAAAATCTTCATATTTTCACTCGCATACGTAGACAATTTCTTACATTCTTCATCTTCAAGCATTTTTTTCTTCATTTTCACAACTTCTTGCAATGCTTATATAAAAATCAAATAAAAAAAAAAAATCTTCACACAATATAATTATTATGCACCATAATAATTAATTATAATAATAATGATAAAAAAATTATAATAATAATAAAACAAAAATAAAATAAAACATTACAATATATTACATTTTTAAATACATTTGCAAACTATTGTAGAATCGACCTATTATTAATGTATCGAATGAAGACAAAAAACTTGCATGGAAATAGGTCACACTAATATGGATCCATGGGTCGTTTTTCTAGTTGGCGCCTCAATTTATAGAATATAGAAGTGTACGCATTAAATTTTCTCGCCTTATTCACTTAGCGTAATACTGTTGGTACTAAACTTAAATAATTGAGACCCAATTTTATCGCAACTAATTTATTTAAAACGCATCGTTAGAAAGGCACAGTTTCGATTCTATTATATCAATTGGACTACGTTGAAGTAAAAGAATCGTCTATGTACTTACGTAAAGACTTAAAAATAAGAGATACCCTTTTTATAAGAAGTTATAAAACCGAAATCGGTCAATCCAAACGGTTTAAAAAAATTAGGATTTTAATAAGTACCTAGGTACCTACGTATTCTTATTTCAAATTAGTAAAACACTTTTGTAAAATTCTTCCACAGGATTTAACTAATCGCAAACTGGCATTAAAGATATTTTTATCTCTGATTTTCATTAATAACATAGAACGTACCTATCTAAAGAAATATTACAGAGATTGAGTTAGTCCTCAATAAATGAATCTTGTATTGGGTACTAACGCGACGATGCACATAATATAAGGTTTAAAATGCACCAAACATACATAATATGAGTATAATTATTATTATCATACATTCGATACCCAGACCCAAAGCAATTCCAAAAAGTTATTAAGTTTGCCCTGGTCAGGAATCGAACCCGCAGGGTTATTCGTGACATAATCTAAATACGATCTTAATCTTGTCTCGATCATACGACACACGAAGGGACCATATAGTCAAACATACCGCACTACTGCCACTCCGAGACTAGTACCTAAACCTATGCACATATTTTTTACTACTACAGTAACATTGCGCATCGTGTGATCAAGATTTAGACAAGATTAAGATCGTGTCTAGATTGTGTAAAGAATAACCCTGCCGGGACTTCAAGACTCAAGGCTAGAGTGTTACTTCCACACCAAACCAGCCGTAATTATTCTTCTGTTACCATACACCGGCGTCTTCATTGTATAAAATACTGATAGTACATAGGTATGATATTTTAATTTTTTTTTAATTATAGAAAGTATAATATTATTCACGTAAATTTCAAAGTCTAGATGAATTGGAGGAACGAGTTCCTTTTCATACCATCTCATGGCGCTGTAAGTACAGTGTAGTTGTTAATAAACTCAACGGAAGTGAATAATATTGATTTATCACGTTTTATATATATTTTTTTTATTTATTTATAACAAAGTGTCTTCAATACTGTATTTTAAGTCAATTTATACAAATGAAGTTTTAATTTTGATTAGTAATTTGGTGATTGACGAAATAAATATTTCTATTTGAGAAGATACTACATAGGTGATAAGAGATGGAAATTATTTTAACAATTTGCCTGAATATGTTTTCGGTATTTTGTAAAATGACGACTGTTTGTAAATGTAGGTATGTATTCTACAAAATGGCGACGGTTCATCTACTGAACAAGTTGATACATATCTACAGATTTCATAAAATTAATTCAATATCCTGATATTTTTCCATTGATTAGGGAAACGCCTGAAGGAAAGCTAAGCGATGTAATAATACGCTATTTTATTTAAGTAGGTGCATAGAATAATACTGCTATTTAAAAAAAAAACTTATCGATGTCAATAGTTTGTGAATGAAATGAAATGTGATTTTTTTATTTTTTCTTCCATTACTTCAATACTTATAAGAAATAAAGAATAAAAAAATTAGAATAAATAATAAATGAACGATCCCGTGGAGCACCCGGTAAATAATTGGTCTCCCACTCTTCTCCTTAAGTTTTCGAGTGTCCTGTAAAAGGCAGGTGTTCGAAAAAACTAAGACATTGTACATCTTAAATTCAGCGATGAGGTTTGCCACCCATCCTGAATGTCTTGATTTTGTATTGGCACGAGGAGGACAGCTTGCATGTTTCTTACATGCAGTTGGTCTACTGGCTACCCCACTTGTGGGATATGCCGTGATGGTATAATAGTAATAATAGTAGTAGTAGTAGATGAACGTAAATAAATTATTAAGTATAACTTATTGACGATGGCTCTTCTTATTGGAATTAACAATTTATTAATAAAACAAGATATTTATAAAGTCATTCCATTACCTGTTGATTTTGTTAATTTAGCAAGCAGGCTTTTATATAAATTATTGTAAATAAATTAATTCATACCTTCAACATGCAAGTCGTCCTAATGAAAGTTAAGACGTTCAAGATAAATGCGTATTTTGAAAGTAGGTATACAATGCCAGTAGGCATTAGTGATGTAACGAATATTCGTGTTCGCATTCGCGAATATTCGCATATTTCAAAGTATTCGCACTCGCATTCGTATTCGCAAAAAAATATGCAATTTTTTTGCGAATATTACTTCGGTAATAAAGTATCGGATATTCGCCGGATTCTTACCCGGTACATTGTAAAAAAAGGTAGGTACTGCAAGAAAATATTCTTTAAGAGAACCGAGGAGTTTTGAAATATTTTAAATTCCTATAGCATTATATACATTCCTATAAATATACACGATTTCTGCGTAATTGTCGTGTATACTTTCTGACGCTGATTCAGCGAATAGAAACTATACAAGGTTAGAAACAACATGTTTTGACATTGTATAGATTTAGGATGTAAACTTGTACCAAGTATCTATTTGTAAAGTATTCAAGCTCAGAAAGTTAGGTAATGTCATACCTAATGTAAAAAAATAGAACAATTAGTAATCAACAAAAATATTTTATAATTTTTTTATTATTTAACAAAACAAGGGACAAAAATATTTTTATTATATAAAAGAAACACAAATGTACTTAAGTGCTACTATAAATAGACGCTAGTCAAATAATAATAAAAATATTTATTTATTGAAGTATATTTACAATTTTCCCCTTTATATGTTGACAAATTTAAGAAATTATAACAACAAGTAAATCCAAAATAACAAAAATACAGGTAATAAAAGCAATCAAATAATAATAATAAAAACAATTAGGTATATATGAAAAAAAGAGAAAGCAACAAATCAAAATGGCTACTTGGAAACTAGTCGCGTATAGATTTTAAGAATGTTGCCTTTTGTAGCGATTAGAAAATGTACGCGATTATTCCGCAATGGAAACTGGTGCAGTATGTTTTTCGCACAAATTATAGTGTACGTTATTGGAAAATATACACGATAAGAGCGTAATAACCATGTATAGTTTCTAAAAATATATCTACTTGAAACTATACGCGAGCAGTCCCAACCTGTGCGTAATGGCATTGTATACTTTTAAAATACGCAAGATAAATAGCACACTTGCATTTTTATTTAGGCATACTCTTTAAAAACTGTTCATTGGGGCATTAAAAGTGTTGTTGGATTTTTTATTGGCATGTGATATTATTCTTTATAAGTACAGAATTTTAACATTTGACACTAAGAATCACTTTATAAAATGGTTATGATGTCATTACATTATAAGGAGTTTATTCTAGAAATGTCAAAACATTAAAACATTCACACTTCTTTTTGAATATGCAACGACGATACATATGTTAAATGTTTAAATTGATGAAAATAAAGTTCTAGTATTATTATATCAACGGTGAATTTATTTATATTGAGCAGCTTTCAAGAGCTCTCGCTCTCATTTGGATGTCAAAAAGTCAATGTGAACAAATAATATTGGTCCAATAACATGCAAAATCAAATAATGACGGTTTTGTGAAGAACCTATATAATGAGCCTTTTATACTAAGTCTATAACTCATACAAAGTTAATATAATGATGTGTTGAGAGCAGACTATTATTTATATATAAACCAACGGGAGTATCATTCAAGTAAGTAATTGTTTACAAACATGCAAAATATGTACCGACATTCAGTGCAATATATTGGATACACCTACATACGTACATAATAGTTTACTTTACCTTAAAGTCATACATAGGTAAAGAATATATTTTCTCCCATTATTTTCCGATATATATAATATATAATGAGTTACAATTCATTGGATTGGTCTGCAACGAGTAGGATTTTCTTCCCCATTCCTCCTTATACTCAGCCAGTCTCTTCAGCTCTACGTATGAGCTAAAGTTCATGTCCCTCTTCTGTTTGTCCATATAAGCGTCTCTTGGTCGGCCTCTGCCATTATTTTGTACCTTCGGTGCTACTCTCCGCGATGGCGATGAGTATTCCTGGGTGCCAGTGGGCCTAGTCAAAACACATTTTAGCGTTAAGTTTTCGTTCGAACGTAAACGACGTTGCGAGAACGCGTCAATTTTCGTAGCTACTTGTGTATTTTAACTACGAAAATTGACGCGTTCTCGCAACGTTGTCAACATTCGAACGAAAACGTAACGCTTAAATGTGTTTTGACTAGGCCTACTGATGTTGTGGCCAATCCAGTTAGCTGGATAGATAGCTTTTACGATATTTTTCAAATATCCTGTAAAAGGCAGGTGCCTATTCGTAAAACATCACATTAAACACATTAAACAATTCCAGTTCAACGATGAGGTGTGCCACCCATTCTGAATGTCTTAACAGTCTCTTTTTCAAACCATGTAAACGTATCAAAGCGTCAATTATTTGAAATATTTTTACATACACACCTATGTAGAATTTTCCCTGGAGAATAAGAATGTGGTGAATGTTCAATGTTGGTGGATTTTTTAAGCTCAAAATTAATTATTTCCATTTTTAGTTCGTGTTCGACATGTCACATGTATGCTTAAAGTCTTACGTTTGATTAATTTGTAGGTTAGGGTTAGTCCGGTGTTATTTTATGATATACCTAGCTCATTTCTTGGGAATTATTATTTCATTAGCATATTATAATTTCTTGGGTGAAAATTATAAAACAATGTAAATATAAATATAAAATTCTTCAATTGAACTTTGATGCATCCATGTTATCTGTAGTTTTACCGTTTGACTATTATTTGCATGAAGATGATAGCTGGCTTATTAATTACCACGTATAGATTATCCGCTGGCGCACGCAGTTTGTGACATAATTTGTCGTAATAGCTAAAACATGGGTTTTACTAACTAAACTGACATTGATAAACTCGAAATATTTCAAATGAGATGCCTACGAGACATTCTGAAAGTGTCCCTACACTCCCTACGCAACCGTATACGGAACGAAGTAATTAGAGGACGCTGCGAAAACTAAGCACCACTGAAAGAGGAGATCCGCAAACGCAGACTCAGATGGTTTGGAAACGTGTGCCGAATGCCCCCTAAAAGACTGCCATACCGGGCCCTCTGGAAACAGAAACCACCAGAGTGTAAAACTAACAGAAGAGCACCGAGAAAAACGTGGCTGAAGCATATAGAGTCCGACCTCCTTCACAGACGACTAATGCCCTAGGATGCAAAAAGCTTTGATGCTGATAGAAAGAGCTGGTCAGAATTGGTTCAAGAATCACGGGGGGCACCCACTGCCGCATATATGTAGGCTCCGTCCACGTGCACGACCTTATGCAGCAAGGGCTCCATAAGTAAGTACATAAGTAATAGCTAAATGAGTGGACATTGTTACCTACGCCTAACCAATACATATACGAGTATGTAACTATTCGAGAAACCATTTTTATTTATTTATTTATTTATCACTTGTACACGGCGTGAGCACGTTAAACATATAACAAATAAAAAAGAAAAAACAATTTGACGGACAATAATAATAAAAAGGTTTGGTTTGGAGTGGCCAGAGGTCCTGGAAGCAGCAGTGGACAGGGATCTCTGGAGGAAGTACCTAGGCGCAATGGGCCCCCGACCCAACTAGGACAAGGGGAAGAAGATGTATGTATGTATGTATGTATGTATGTATAATAATAAAAATGAATTGGTACAAATTTATAAAAATAAACATTAAGATGCAACAAAAATAGTAGTAATTTGAACAAAACAACAATAGTAACAGAATAAAACAATTAGATCAATTTATACAGAGATTGGACAAAATTTGATGAATACAAACAATAAAAGACAAAATGTCAGATTATTAAGTACATATATTAGCAGATATATGTACTTCTTCGTAAACTACAAGAACAAAAATACAAATCAAATAATAATATTATTTTTGTCTTCAATAAATATCTAGTTTCATTTATTAGTTAGAATAGAATTCTATTCAATAAAATTAGTTTAGATTGATTTCAAACAACAACGTCCTAGAGAAATAAAGTGAAAATAAAATATAATAAAACAGATAAAATAGAAACATTACCTATATAAAACACATTATAAATTGTTTTGATGGAATAATATGGCTTAATCTGAAACAATAATTTTTTTAACATCGTGGAGTACTTGATAAAAAATAACCTATTCACTCTTTCTCTAAGTTTTCTAGTGTCCTGTGAAAGGATCTCGTTTATATAATCATTTACATCTACAATTCAGCAATGAGGCATACTTATCATCCGTTCTGAATATTTTATTATTTTATTTATTTATTTACAAATATTTACGACCAAAGCCTTTTACATGTTAAACCTCTGTATACATACAAAACATGTAAACAAAGGAAAGATCTGTTACAAAAAATACACAAAACAATTAGACTAAAGAAACGAAAGTTTAACAGACAGTATAACATTAATCATGTTATAATTATAAAATAAGATAAGTACAAAATTGTTAAAAAAAAAATTGGTCAATACATTACAAAGAGAAATCAAAGTGGTATAAAAATGTGAAATATAGTAAAAAGTCAATTAGTTAAAATTCATATAAGTTAAAAATTTGGTCAATACATTACAAAGAGAAATCAAAGTGGTATAAAAATGTCAAATAAAGTAAAAAGTCAATTAGTTAAAATTCATAAATTAATTCATAAGTTAAAAATTTGGTCAAGACATTACAAAGAGAAATCAAAGTGGTATAAAAATGTCAAATAAAGTAAAAAGTCAATTAGTTAAAATTCATAAATTAATTCATAAGTTAAAAATTTGGTCAAGACATTACAAAGAGAAATCAAAGTGGTATAAAAATGTCAAATATAGTAAAAAGTCAATTAGTTAAAATTCATAAATTAATTCATAAGTTAAAAATTTGGTCAAGACATTACAAAGAGAAATCAAAGTGGTATAAAAATGTCAAATAAAGTAAAAAGTCAATTAGTTAAAATTCATAAATTAATTCATAAGTTAAAAATTTGGTCAAGACATTACAAAGAGAAATCAAAGTGGTGTAAAAATGTCAAATATAGTAAAAAGTCAATTAGTTAAAATTCATAAATTAATTCATAAGTTAAAAATTTGGTCAAGACATTACAAAGAGAAATCAAAGTGGTATAAAAATGTCAAATAAAGTAAAAAGTCAATTAGTTAAAATTCATAAATTAATTCATAAGTTAAAAATTTGGTCAAGACATTACAAAGAGAAATCAAAGTGGTATAAAAATGTCAAATATAGTAAAAAGTCAATTAGTTAAAATTCATAAGTTAATAAAAAAAATATTGTAAAGGAGAGTACACTCTGCATGTTAATGACAAGCAGTTGGCTGTCAGCTGACTGTTAGATAATAATAATATTATGCTGTGATGGTATCGCACATAGTAGTAATTCTATTACAACGGTGATCCTATTTACTCTGCTAGCAAATCCTTCATCTCGTTACGCTGTTGCAACTACATATCTGACAATCTACCTACAGTAATTGTTGTGGATGGGATATACTGCGAGATAGTTAGGTCAGGGTAGTTAAGATGGGGACGTTAAGATAAAAAGACTAACAAGAAGGAAGATATAAAGATAACATACATAACCCTATTTTATAGCTTAATCCGTATACTTAATTGCATGTGTAATTCATTGACTGTGTCGATGTTTAGGTAGTAGAATTCCGCATTTAAATGGAAAAGCAAATATTTTCTACAACCACTCGTATAAATGTTTTACTGTCAAGAGAGACATCTATCCTCTGCGTATTGAAGTATAGTAGACCAAAACATTTGTATTTTAATTTCCTATGCAAAATGCCTTCAACGAAGTTCTAGAATAGAAAAGATTTGTTACTCCTTTCTACGATTATTTTTATTATCTTTTTCCCTTATTTCTTCATTTTCTTTGTTTCCTATCTCTTCTTACTCATTTAAATAACCTATATATTGATTTATTTTGTCTATTTTATATTCCGCCTATCACCTCTTATTTTATTTTAAGTAGTTAAGTTGATTATTTAAATTTGTTAAGTCCATTTTGTTTGAAAATTTGATCATTTCTTCCTATTGTAAATAACTTCCCACTTGTTAATTTATAAATTCCTGTTTTGAATGTAACATATTTTAGTAGAATATTTATTTTAAAATTTGTGAGCTATTCAGTACTAGATTTTACAATGTTTTGATAATGGTTCATTTAACGTTAATTTTTTTTGTTTTGTTTTCTGGTAAAATTAGTATCTTTTTTGGTCCACATATTGAAAGTTTATTTGTTAACATATTCCGTAATTGACAGTTTGATCCTATGAATATTGTAAAAATGAATATAAAATCTAGATAGGTATACCAACGGTATTATCTAATGATTTATACTTACATACTTACTTCCGATGGCCGAACAGCCCTTGTAGGACCTTTGCCTCCAAAACAAAAGATCTCCAACCCTTTCTATCCTGAGCAATGGACTGCCAGTCGTCTTTAGCATTGAGCTCCTCTAGATCTCGGTTGATGTTATCTAACAATCTTTGTCTTGGTCTAATGATTTATATAATAAATAAATTAATCGTTATTGTCCAAATTTAAAATAAATATTCAAAAAATACACAAAATGATAATTAAAAAAAAAAACTGAAACAAAGGGCGGACTTGTTGCTGAAAAACGTCTTTCAGTCAACCCTTAAATAAAAAAAATAACAGAATTTTATATCGACCTAAGAAGTCTATAATAATAAATGAGTAAATAAATAAAAATATAAATAGATCAAATGTGAAAAAGTTTAACATAACAAATAAAATATAATATAGGTACCTATATAAACATACATAAATAAAATGATATATAAAATGTGATGGTATATAATATACTTACTTAATACACATATACCATCAAAAAAATTCTACAAGTAGTATCAAAATGTTGAAATTTTCCATACCTAGAATGAAGTTCATATTATTTCAAACGTAAATAAAATTATGTATGTAGGTTAAATTAGTTAAAAAGATACTCTAGTTCGTTAAACTCATTTAATGTTGTAACCGAGTTGTCATATTTCATTCCTTCATAATATATTTAATCCAAAAAATACTTTATAGGTACAAAGCATTAATTAGAATATAATATTATATGGAAGTAGATAAACATTTGATATCTATTGTAAAATATCTCAAACATATAGCACATTTTACCAGGCAGGTCCACAATATTCACTTTCAATGATAACTCTTTGTAGCATTTGTATGTTGATAATCTCAGTTATATTACATACATATTACAACCATATCATAAGTGTGTTCTACTAGAATAAAATGACGTAAAGTGCTTTCAATTTATTTCACACTAAAACTTTATCTCGAACCATTAATTTAAAAGTGTTATTGCGTTTGAGGTTACATAAAAAGACAAAATGCTCATAGGTAATATCAGCAACGTATATAGCTGTATAGATAAGCAACTCGGTCGTTACTTTGAATTTAAATTAACCCAATATAAACTATACTGCAAAACATTCAAAAGTTAAAGAAATGGAGCTATATCAAACGTAAACTAACATTAATAGACTGTCAAAGTAGAACAATATTATTCTCTGACGTCATCTAGTGTCTGCAACCAATGATAAATTGTCAACAGACTTGAACACAATAAAAAAGAAAGCTTATTTTAGTTGAAATTATATGCTCAAAAATTGTCGGACATAATGATTTTGAATAATAATTAACACGAAAACCAGTTAAAGCTGATTCGAAAGCATTAGGACACCTGCATTGTTTCTTACTTAGAAGAAGAAGCATAATCTGTTAGTTTCTATATAACTTCAATATTTTCCAAAACGGTCGAAAAATATGTAGATTAATCAAAGTTTCTTTTCAAGACACTTCAAAATAAGGATGTCTGTTTCACATACACCTCACATGCACAACCAACAGATTGCGCCAACTCCCTTTAGTAGAAAACAGAAAAATAAATTGTATTTAGATTGGGGAACGTACCATGGCTAAAGTGCACATATACCTGATTAAGCCGATTTGTTAAAGTATTATTAGTTAGAAAAAAACCAATTATTATTATATTCGATATTTTCAAGTGTAACTTTGTGGTAATCCATTTTGAATTATTATTTACTAAAAACACTGTATATGTATATACCACTAGAACATTTTGTATATACCACTAGAACATACTGTTCTTGTGGTATATACAGTGTTTTTAGTAAATAATAATTATTATTATGTTTTTCGCTTTTAATACCAAACATAAAATTTTGTTTGGTTTGATTTTTTATATATCTTCACAGCTTTGGTATTTTCATCACTGGATTAATTTTTACAGCTCAGTAAATACTTTCATCAAATTTATACATAGGTTTATCCTCCATATATAGTAACTTGGATAAGTAAGGTTATGTAAACATTAATATACTATATACTATGTTGTTTTAAAACAAACTTATCTTTAGACAAACGTTATATAAACACCTATTATACATATAGAGATAAGTATTATGAAATAATTTTAAACCAAAGTTACTGATGCTTTGATAAAACCTTCTTTATATTTTTCTTTGTTAGAGAATAAAAAATATTTAAGGTATTAAGTATAAATATTTTAAAAAGGATAAAAAAGCCGATTAAAAAAACTCGTCAATATAATTATTTTATTTAAAAAAATACCAACATTATAAAAAACGACGTATACCTCAAATCAGAAACAAAAAGTTTCGGTACTATCTACTATTAGATATAGCTATAAACGTAGGTATAAAATCATATTTCGTGGAGCTGCCGGTAAAAAAGATCTTCTACTCTTGTGGTGCTTATTCGGATCTCCATGTGGTACTTATTTATAATCTCAAGTTTTCGGCGGGCGTGCTGTCGCCATCTCCAGGAGTGTGAAGGATTCGAGTGAACTTGAATGGCGACAGCATGCTCGTCGAAAGCTCGAGATTATAAAGTATACTATACTATACTATACCATCACGGCATATCCCACAAGTGGGGTAGCCAGCAGATCAGCTGCACGTAAGATTCATGCAAACTGTCCTCTTCGTGCCAATATAAAATCAAGACATAATTATAAAGTACCATACGGAGATCTCGATAACAACCAAACAAGATGATAAAGATATTTAGTATCTACTTTCAATGTGACATTATTATTATGTTAGCCAAATATACGTATGTTTGTTTATTTATTAATTATTTCTTTCGATATTACCATCAAAAGGCAAAAGTCATTGTCGAAGACCTTTTTAATGAATGAATAGAAGTCTCTTTTATTTTATTGCATTGGATTCATACAGTATAATATAATAGCAATACAACATTCGTAATACGTAAATCAATCAAAACTATACACATTACCAATACAGTAAGTAGAAAACATCAAATAAAATTACAGTCAAAAAACATGTACCTACATAAATGGCAAATTGTTGGTTAATTGATAAATTACAAATGATTAAAATAGGTACAAGAAGAATAAAAGAACTCCTGAAAACTGGGTGTATATTTAATTATGTATTTCTTCGATCAACTATTACTGAACACTCTCAGCAAAACATAACCCAGTCAGGACCATGGTTTCTTCTGTATTACGAAGACTATTGCTACCTATTACAGTAAATTAATTTTTGTTTGAGTATGTAGCGTGCAAGTGTAACTTTGAATACATAAAATGAACCCCTTAATCGTTGCTAAGTTTATTACTATACTAATCTGCGAATTACCATAATACATAAAGGCAAACATGCACAGAGGCGTTCTCTCCATACCTGAAAAAAAAGTATCGCAAATCTACAAAACCTAGCATATTTTCATCGTTTAAATCATCAACGAATTCACGCTTTACAATTGCACACGTGCCTGCAAATTTATCTAACTTGCGCACATTGGGTTTAAATTATTAAATTATTTATATCTTAATTAGGTAAAACTTAGGTAGGTACGTGCAATTGTATAGAATTAAATTTAATTAAAACTATCTAAATTAAATAACTATAAAATTAAATTTAATTATAACTATCTAAATTATAACCTACAAATTTTGCCACATCGAGACGGAATATGATTTTGATATTTCTATACAAAAATGAAAATATCTGCTATGAAATCTAAAAATACAGTCCTTAATTTTAACCATCCTTAATGAATTTCTATGAATATGATTTTTTTTGTATTTTTTGAAGTAATAAATAAAAAAAATCGTTATGTAAGTATTTTGAATACAATGAAAGAAAATTGTGTTCCACCACTGCCTATTCAAATCACTCTACTTATTAGAAGCGAGAACAAGTTTGTTCTGTTACTTAACAGATGAAAAATAATCTTTCCCCAGAGCAGAAAAATAGGCTTTCTTTTGCAAGTGTTTGAGTGGACTGTAAAAGGAATTTCAACAATACTCTTCAATTCAAAGCCCTGCCACTTGCACTATGGAGGATATTTTTGACGCATCTCCACCTGCTGTGCGTTTTGCGCAGTACTGGAGATCAGTTTGATGGGTTTTTTCTCTGGGTTTCGACACGATAAATAAATAATAATAATTCAAAGCCACATTTTTTACATTTTTCTGTTTATTGAAAATCCCTTTAACAATTATTTTATATGTTTTATATTCCAACATAATATTTTAACCTATTGTACAATATTACAAACTTTTTTATTTATTGATTTATTTTTACTATGCATCGATTACAATAAATACAATTTAATAGAGAAATACATTCAAACTAAACACAATCAAATAAATGTGCACACAGACGGCGAATTTATCACAAAGGCGCGTTCCATTCCAACTAACCCAAATATTATCATTTATTTAATGTGTAAGTATATTTTTTTGTTCTTTTTTACTATTTTCATTAGGTATATAGCCCACTTGTTTCTTTCTAACAGAAAAATACCGTTATGGCAACACTATTCGGCCATTCCTCTTCTCGCCTCTCCCCTCCTCATCCACGCTCCCTCTTTTCCAGCCTTCTTTGAAAAACAAGACAAAACGTCAATTAGGTAGTCGGATATTTTTTTTCAATATTATTCGGTCATTCTTAACAAAAACAAAAACATTGCGTCGGTGGTAACGGTGATCATATCAAGAGCTGTGTTTAAGTGTGTGTGTGGCTAAATTCAAACATTATTAAACCAGCAGAGAAAAAACAGTAGATCGGTCCTAAACATCAACGGGGGAAGAATAAAATTTTGTCGGGTAAGTTATTTTTTTCATCTTTCTTTAATCCAACCATTTCTTCCAATCACTCAATTTCGATAAATTTGTTTTCTACACGGGGAAAATAAACTTATTAAACATAATATAAGGTATGCCTTATTTTATTATGACAATAATAAAATACTTAAATTAATATTTGTTGAATGCAATAAACCCACCGACCATTTCACTTTTGAGAGTTGTTGTGTTAAAATAATAGTAGTAATGGGTAGAAATAATTTTGTTGGCCTTGTAACCCTTCAATCACAAGCGCATGCCAACAGCAAGCACCCCTCATTTCGAGAAATTTCATTTTAATATGAGATATTGTATGAATGTTAAAGAAGCTAAAGAAGTATGATATTATAGATAGACGTGGCGTTCGATCTTCTGTCTATCCCACTTGGCATACGGTGTGAAGGTAGATATAGAATCTTCATGGTGATGCTAGATTGTAGTCATGTAAAGAACATGATATATAGAATTTTCATAGGTAACGATACATGATTGACGGGGCACATAATTAAATAAATTATACTTCCGAGAGGAGTGTTAAAGCGAAATGATATAAGAGCAGTGATTGTGATTTTCATATTTTACATATTATTCATTGTTAAGTGATTTAACTATATACTTAAGCACGTAATATTATTATTTAAGTTCATAAGAAAAACATTAAACGGGCGTTTATGTGCCATTAAAATTCTCTATTATTTTATTACGAGAAGGTTATGGCAGTTTTCATCAATTCGTGTGATAAACTGTACTGTTTGTACATATAATCACGCACATTTTACCATGACATGCACACCTTAACATAATAATATAACACACACCATACCATAATCCGCCATCGTTATTATTAATTAATATTTCTGTTGTGCTTCAGGAGACAAAATAATTAATTTGCGGATATTTCAAACAAACTAAATAATTATGATGTTGCCATTAATTATTGTTAAATACATATAGACAACATTTTATTTTACAGAGGTATCATCGATCTAATGACCGATTTGTTTAATTATAATTCTAATCTAAAGTTATAATTAGCTCGATGAATACTTTCTCAATATTTTTTATCTATGAAAACTTTAATAATATTTTGTTTGTTTATTTATTCATTCTATTCATTTTGTCGGTGTTTAAGTAGTTGAATTCCATAACGAAATTCCAAAACGATTGTTCTCTTTTACCATATGTTTAATTGTCTAGAGCAGTGGATCCCAAAGTTTACTGGGCGCCAAACCAATTAACAAAAATTTCCAATCTTGGGACCCACCTTTTAGCTGTTTTAGAGAAAAGAGGTCATAAATATTGGTAATACTCAGATTCTCTAGTAGCGAGTAATGGAACTATTTAATGTTCAGGGCCAACTCAATATTCGCTCGCGACCCACCGGTGGGTCGCGACCCATAGTTTGGGAAACACTGGTCTAGAGCAACGCAGACAAGGATATTGACAATAAGAAGACAAGGAAATAGACAATGTCCTTATAAGACAAAATACGTCTTTCTGGACAATAAAATATAAAGTAGAAGAAAATTGTTTTTAGATATCATTATTTGTTTATTCTTTATTGTGCATTGGTTACAAGCATTTTTTCTATTTTGAAAATATTTAAATAATATACCACACGCTTATGGCAAAGGCGCAATTTCTTCTCACTAACCCATTTTTTTTTCTGAAAGCTCGGACATGGTTATATCTCTTACAATACACATTGAATGTTCAGGTAAATAATATATTTATATAAAAAAACATAAGTACACCAAGGTTGTCAACTTATTCCACTTCATTGTTACTTTTTGTAAGAGTGGTCCAGATGAATTTGGATTTGTCATAAGTCTGGATAATCATATAAAATAAAGTGGGCACTAATAATTAATGGTACCTATATTTGCTTAATTCCTCGACTACATTATTATATAGTGGTACAATTCACAAATTTCATGAATATTTTTTTCAAATTTCCATATTTTATTTACTTAAACGTATCGCAGAGTAGAAATATTATTGGGGCATTTTTTATTATTATTATTATTCAACTGTTGGATGGTTAGTTCATTTATTCAACGAACTGAGCAAAATATGGACTGACAAAATAATTAATTTAAAAGCCACCCATAGTATTATGCCTGCGAATAAATTTTTGATGTTGAATCTGTAGGTGGATACAAAATGTTAGGTAAAGAAATAAATATGAAACAAAATATTAAGTAATTCCACTTGTGAGTCTGTTAATAAATTAAGGAGGCGATTTTTAAAAGATCCCACACTCATTTATAGGCAAATACAAAGTGAACGTATATTTTACTGAAGTTGGTTGCGAATAGAGAAACAATCAAAACTTAATTTCACCCACAAGAGACAAGCTTTTAATAAAGTTATGTTCTTCAATGTTATAAAGAATTTTATGTCGGTCTTATTATACAAAAACATCTCCAGTATTTCGCAATATTCGATATCAGAGATGTGTACTTTTGATTGAGGTAACTTTCACTAGATTGACCTTTAATCCAAGAATGTGACATCAGATAGTATGTACCTATGTATGTTGGATGATTTAATCGGCGCCGTTTAATGGAATATCCATCTCAAGGGCGCGGGAAACTATGTTGGAAGAGCTATGTCTTCAACTTGCTCCTGAACGTTGTTATCGGCTGGTTTTTACGGAGGTCCTCGGGGAGTCGGTTCCAAATGACGGGTCCTGCGACGCCAAAAGCCCTATCATAGTAATTATACCTAATATTAAAAAGGTGTAAACACTGTTATATTCTTTGTCTATGTGGTAATATTCAAAGTCATCTTTGTGGTTTTTATCTGTGATTTCCTGATAACATACGTAGACAATTCACACAGATCGAGTTAGTCCCAAACTAAGATGAATCTTGTATTATGGGTACTAACGCGACGATACACACATATACAATGCACTACACACATATACATGTAACACCCAGACCAAAGACAATTTGAAAAAGGTCATTCCTCACTTTGCCCTGGCCGGGAATCGAACCCGGGACCTCGTGACTCGAAGGCAAGAGCATTACCTCCGCGCCACACCGGCCCACAATAATAACTAGACCACTTTTTTAAGATGCGCCGTTTTGTGGAAAGACCACCACAAGACCCCAACCATTACTCGAGTTCGTCGAGTTTGAATTTGTTCATTTGTTTTACCTTTGTTTTTGCGAAAGATAAAGTGTAATGTACCTACTCTGTAAAATATTTGAGTTCGTCGGTAGCCTGTCGGTAGAGTCTCGGCCTCGTGAACGTGGGGTCCGTGGTTCGATAGCTCGATTCGATAGTAGCTTACTGTGAAAGATGTATAAGGTTGTATTTGGGTTTATAACAAAACCCAGATATATCTTTATAAAAATAAAAAAAATAAATATTCCTTATTGTAATAATTTTGTTATTGGTTTTAAGCCATTTGATGTTAAAATGTAGGTATTGATAAATAAACAATATATTTGATTGGGTTAATAACGTCCTTATGGTGACTAGCTCTCTGTTTATTCATTGTATTTAATTTGAATGTAGATATTTCTATATGAAAATGTTTGTTATCAATATAGAACAAAGAATATATAAATATTTCGTATTGTTTGGTTGTTATACAGTCACACAATTAAATGTTATTCAAATGTTAAATAGCTATAAGGTTATATATATTTTTTTTAAGTTTAAAAGTATTGTGATAAATTTATTAAATAATTGTATCCAGTTACTATTTATTTTGTAAAACTCCATAATTTATTGTAAATAAAACAAGCAACTTTGTATACTTTTACAAAGTACTTTTATTTTAGTGACTAGGTTTTGACATGTTATGCCTGAGACAAAGATAGTTTATTAAAATACCTTTTATGTTTTTTTTTGTATGACCTTCACCAAGCGATGTATGCAAGCGAAACGTGGACATGGTTGAAGAGGGATGAAAGTGGAATAAATGCTGTGGAGTTGAGATCACTGAGGGGGATGGTTGGTAAAACGTTGCGTGATAGAGTGAGGAATGAGGATATTAGAAGAATGAGTGGATGCAAGAGGAGTGTTGTGGATAGGATGTGTGTAAATAAATTGATATGGTTTGGTCATGTGGAACGAAAAGAAGAGGAAAGAGTGACAAAGAGGATATACGTGGCTGAAAGGAGGGGTGTGAGGAAGCGCGGGCGTCCGAGAACTACATGGCTTGACCATGTAGATCAAATTCTCAAGGACGGCCGTGTTTCGAGTAAGAGTAATCGACGTGCGTGCATGTGAAGTTGTATGACTATAGAAGAAGCGAAAGAAGTATTTAAGGACAGATCTATATGGCGTTCCGTTCTCTCTGCCTACCCCACTTGGGATACGGTGTAAGAGAATGGATAGATAGATAGACCTACGCCAATGATTATGTTTCTGATGTCATTTAGGTGTTATTTGTCTATGGCAATAGATTAAAAAGGTTGTCTAAGAGTTGGAAGAAATTTTTGGGAATTATTTCTATTAATACCTATGTATAGTTTTTCTGCAAATGATTTTGAATCAAGCTTTTTTTCGATCATTACGTAGACCTATGCCTGACCATTCGTAAATTTGTAGATCTACTTTAAAAATAGAATAGCTTTGTGTAGAACTATTTCTGATGGATAATTTACAATCTACGAAACCTTGTCAGAATTATCAAATATTCGTATTTCTATGTGATTACTTATCGCAACTATGTACGTATAACGTTGCATAGCAAATAATAATGTAGGATCGTATTTATTTGGGATGAAAACGAAATGGTTTTGTCGGATATTGGATAGCGGAAATTTGACGAGATTTTATTTAAGTATATGTTTCACTGAGTTTCAAAATCCGCTATAGGTACCTAACAAATACACTACATTGTGATTCGGAGAAATTCCATAAAAACGTTTATAAGTATTAAGCGTGCTTTCCTGAAGTCAAATAAGTTTGTTAATTATAAGATTGTTACAACAGTTCAATTTCAAAATAAATATTGATGTTGAATAAAAAATAATCTGTTCATTTTTTATACATAAAATTAACTACGGTCGGTTGAGTTATAGAAGATAATTTTAATTAAAAGAGACATAAAGGGATGTGGCGGGATTCTTTTCACATCATTATTTTATTGTTTTCTTTTTTGTAGAAATCGTGAGTGCTTTGAAAGAAACAATTTGCTTCGGATTTAGAATATTTAATTTTCGTAAAAATGTGTTATAGCGGATTTCGAAACTCGGCGATACATGTCCCGTGGAGTACCCGGTAAAGAATTGGTCTCCCACTCTTCTGCGTAAGTTTTCGAGTGTCCTGTAAAAGGCAGGTGTTCGAAAAAATTAAGACATTTTACATCTTAAATTCAGCGATGAGGTTTGCCCCCCATCCTGAATGTCTTGATTTTATATTGGCACGAAGAAGACAGTTTGCATGTTTCTTACATGCAGCTGATCTGCTGGCTACCCCACTTGTGGGATATGCCGTGATGGTAGAGTAGAGTAGTAGTAGCGATACATATTACTATTAGTGATGTAACGAATATTCGCATATTTCAAAATATTCGCATTCGCATAAAAATATGCGAATGTTTTGCGAATATTATTTTGGTAATAAAGTATCGGATACTTACCCGGTACATTGTAGAGAAAGGTACTGCAAGAAAATATTCTTTAAGAAAACCGAGGAGTTTTGAAATATTTCAAATTCCTATAGCATTTTGAAAATTGTATTACTTTCACTATGAACAATATTTGACTCAGAGGCCTTTCGGGTAGACACCCATCATCAGTGAGTTTTTATTAAGAACTCGGATTTTTATTATGAGTAGATACGCATCATCAGTGAGTTTTTATTAAGAACTCATAATAAAAATCCGAGTTCTTAATAAAAACTCACTGATGATGGGTGTCTACCCGAAAGGCCTCTGAGTCAAATATTGTTCATAGTGAAAGTTTTACAGTGTTTTATTTTAAATCTATTTTAATTCTATTAAAATGAACTTTCACAAAGTTATTCCAAGTACTATACAATCATTGATTTTGTGTGTTATATTGTGTGTGCGGGTTTAGAGTTCTGTGTGCCAATTGTGTCAAATCTTCTCAAGACATTCTTAGCGCTCTGATGTCGATGTCAAAGAAACGATGTATTGTAAAAGAAGGAAGCCGTTTTCAACAAAATCCAAATACAACCTTATACACCTTTCACAGGAAGCTAAATGCTTGTGTCGTGAGAGGGGAGTTTGCCGGCAGCTGGGATGGAACCTCGGACCCCTTGTTCACGAGGCCTAGACTCTACCCCAAGGCTACCGACGAACTCAATTTTTATTTTTGTTTTCTTTTTGCTCTTTTATTTTAAGTATATTTTTGAGTTTATTTAGGTACTTATAGGATAAGTTAAACGAAATATACTTACGCTTATTCCCTATACCTTTATATATTTTCATATATTAACTATTTCGTCTCAAGCCACACACCGGATATCCGCCTAAACTCTATTATTTATATTTCGCAAAGTAATTACACAAACCACATTCTCTCATGCAATAAAAGCCATAATAATACTGTTGGATAGGTTGGTACTTAGTATACTTATTATAAAATCATTACACCACTGTATACAGCATGTTTAAATAGAGTAGGTAGGATGATTTTAGAGTTCGCACATATGTATTATGCAGTGGAAAATCAGTTCATTTTGAATATTAAACCATAAGCCATATATCGATGGTTTAAAGCACGAAAGACACATGTCCACTATTTAGGTAAAATGAGTTAATATACATATGTACAAGATCGGTTGCACCGTTGTCTATGCCCTGATTACATAATTACCAATAATACTTATATCATAATCGACATATTTAACAAAAACCAGATGCCAAACATTCTTAAATTATCATTTTTTTGTGCACAGATGTAACATGTCACATAAGATATTTGAGAATGTATCTATTAATATCGACATAATTGAATCTTAAAAAGCAAAAATACCGGTAAATATTAAAAGTATAAGTTCAATAAAAAAAAAATTAAATTGGAATTAAGAAAATATATTATCAACACTTGAATTTAAGAAGATATCGTATGTTAATATATATGTATATGTGTAGTGTAATATGGTGTAATATATTTATATAAATGTAATTAAAAAAAGGTTTATATTAGAGTCTCATAAAATTGTGAACTCTAACTTAATAAAGATTAAACAAACAAACAAACAAAACATGTCCACCAAGGACATCTTCTGAATTAATTTAAAATTAGTTAATTAATTTTGAATCTCAAACTTTCAAACCCTGTTTTTTTCTAAACTGTCAAATGTGGACATGTGTCTTCTGTGCTTTAAACCATCGATATGTACCTAACTAACAACTGTTGAGTAATAATATGTTCAAACAAAAGAAATTACAGTGTGAATTTCAGGATTAAATTGTGGAATTATTCGTAAATTTTGAAATACGTAGTGAGTTATAATCTATTGGATTGGTCTGTAATGAGTTTCGATTTTCTACTCCATTCCTACCTTTTTTCTGCTGGTCTTTTTAATTCTAAGTATGTGCCACAGTTCATGTCCTTCTTCACTCGGTTCATATAGGTGTCTCTTGGTCGATCTCATCATCATTTTTGTCTTCGGTCATGCCCTTCGCGATGGTAATGAGCCTGCGTATCTGATGTTGTGCCCAATCTAGTAAGCTCGTTGCTGGCTAATTTTTTTAAGAAGTTTCCTACTTTCACCCATCAAATATCATGTTAAATAATATATTGAAACAGGTAGTACAAGCATGATTTTTTAAAGTGCAGCTCAATAAATCCGTTACGAGTTTTTATGACCCTTTATTCCTTCTTTTTAGATTTTTCTTGGAAGCAGAGGTAAAAAACTTTACCTTTCTGTTCTGAAAATTTCTGCATCATATATTATGAAATGCTTAGTTACAAAAAAAAATGATTTTGTCCATAGGTGCAGTGCCGCGTAGAGGGGGTCTGGTTAACTATGTTGACCGTGCCTTCTGTGTGGTTGGTCCGATTCTGTGGAACGAAATTTCCGATGATTTGCGAACTCTGGAGAGTGTGAATGTGTTCAAGGCAGGGTTAAAGACCATATTGTTCAGGAGGTGTTATGATTCTTGAATGGGCCCTTGCTATGGTCACGTTCGTTAAAAATAATTAGTTATTACTATCAATTAAAATGTCACTTACATTCCAAATAATATTTATTTAACTCATTCTCAAAAGCAACAATTTGTTCGACAGTGGGTTTTTTATTTTGACCACTCGTATAAAGAAATTACATTTTGCTTTTATTCAGATAACCCTTATCTGCCTACCCCGCTTGGGACAAGGCGTGAGGGTATAGTATAGTATAGTATAGTATCAATTTTGAAATTCATATAGGTCCGAAAAATATAGGTTTTCGATTTTTACATAATATTTTGAATATTAAATAAATATTTATTTACTCCACCTATACGGGTAAACAATCGAGTCATAAATTGTGCAAGAAAATTTAATTTATTTAGAGATGAAACGGATAATATTGTTTAACCGGATTACGGAGTGTGTGCGCGCTTATAATATTTTAGTTAGGTACTGATAATCCTAAAATTGATTTGTTTATTTATTTATTTATTTATTTCAATTTTACAGGATACATACAGTTTATACAAAAAATACAATGGTCTATAACATATTTAGCAATAAGCAAACCAGTGAAGATCCCTATATTACCCTTACATTTATGTGCTCTACAAAACATACATAACCAAACACAACAGATAAAATCAACAAACAACAATTACAATAGAATAGAGTAAATTATGTTAAGAAAATTATTAGCATAATGCTCACAAAGCAATAATCTCAGGATTAAACAATAAAACAACAAGCAATAAAAACAATATAATGAGTACAATGAGGTAATCTGCGTAATTTAGGTAATCTGTCCGTATGAAATATTACTGCTTTAGTTGCGTGTGGATTTTTCTAAAAAAAACTTTACATACCTACGTCACAGGAGCGTTACTATAGCTTTGGGTGGTTAGTAAATATCTTGGAGACTTTTTTACATTGAGTTGAACTGATCAATCTATCTTTCAAAATAATAACAAAGATACTACTTTTTTTGAAAGGCAGCGCCCGCCACATACCTCGTGCCGTACCTGGAGATATGTATCTCCATAACGACACACACATGCACAAACAGGATTTAATGTCACATTAAAGCGACATACCCTACCCCATTCTGGTACCGTCACTTACGTATGCAAGCGAGACATGGACGTGGCTCAAGAAGGACGAAAGTGGAATAAATGCAGTGGAGTGGTAAAACGCTGCGTGATAGAGTGAAGAATGAGGATATTAGAAGAATGAGCGGATGCAAGAAGAGTGTTGTAGACAGAATGCGCGTGAATAAACTACGGTGGTTTGGACACGTTGAACGAATGAACGAAGTAAGAATGACAAAGAGGATATAGGTACTTGTCTGAAAGAAAGGGTGTGAGGAATCGCGGACGTCCGAGATCCACGTGGCTTGATCACGTGGATCACCCTCACGCCATGTCCCAGGAGGGGTTGGCAGAGAGAACGGAACGCCATATAGATCTATCCTTACATACTTCTTTCGCTTCCTCTACATTCATCCATTTTCTCATACATGCACGCCGATTTCTCTTACTTAGCACGCGTCCGTCCTTAAGAATTTGGTCCACGTGATCAAGCCACGTGGTTCTTGGACGTCCACGCTTCCTCACACCCCTTCTTACAGATAAATACATTTTTTTTAATTTTTTAAATAAGATATATCTGGGTTTTGTTATAAACCCAAATACAACTTTATACACCTTCCACAGTAATCTAAAAGCTTGTGTCGTGAAAGGGGAGTTTGCCGACACCTGGGATCGAACCGCGGACCCCTTGTTCAAGAGACCGAGACTCTACCTCCAGGCTACCGACGAACTCAATCCACATCAAAACACATCCTCTTCGTCATCCTTTCACATCCGCTCGTTCTCCTGATATCCTCATTCTTCACTTTATCTCGCAACGTTTTACCAACCATTATTCTCAGTGAACGCATCTCCACAGCATTTATTCCACTCTCATCCTTTTTCAACTACGTCCAAGTTTCGCTTGCATACATAGTCAAAAATAGGTGCAGGCTAATCTCGTGGTAGCGGAGAATAGTAGATTATGGTTGTATTTTAAGAAATATATTCACAAAATTTCGTCACAAAATTTCGTATGAAATATTCTCAGAAGTCTGATCAAAACGAACCTACACAAAATGAGATAAGTATCCTTATTTATATATATAATAATTAGAAACACTCTTATTATCTTATTTTAATCTGAAATGCGTAAAACCAAAATGCCTTTATGAATGAAAAATTATATGTTTTCACGCAGGGTTTGGTATGAGATGAAAGTGTTTTGTTCTGTTTCATTCCGTTGCACAGAGATTTGGCTCATGCCTTTGTATAATATAGTACGAGATTCGGCCAGTCGCCAGGATATGCAGATTATTGGATACAGCTCGTAGTCTACTGGCTAGCGTAGAGAGTATAGAGATAGTGATATAATATGGTGAAAGTGAGCCAAGTAAGCGAAATACCATAAACATTATTACCGGATATTTGTTTCATACGTAGAAGATTTATATTTGTTTGATTTCCATTCCGATGTACGAGTAGGTTGGTTGTTTTATGTAAATTCTAGTCACGACATTGCTTGTTACACGCCACGTCAATCACACAGCCCAAACAAAGGATTTTGCTTTTAAGACTAGAACTTATTCAAGTAAGTACATAAAGTTTTTCAATTCAATTATTTGTTAATGCTTTTTAATTATCACATTCTTTCATTAATTCATGTCACTCTGTGAGAAAACTTTTGGAAATTAATTATACACAGCAAATTACAGTACCTAGTCTTTGATGAGATGTTTTAGAAGGATTTTAGATAAACTTCTAGTGGAGACTATATTTCAAGTACTTAGGACACAATAGAGATAAAATCTTTACATTTCATTCAACTTGATCTAATTTCTCTTTATGTATTTAATACAAATAATTTTGAAAACTTTTGAGAGGCCTTCAATTTTCTCAACTTTTACACCAGGTAAATATTGTAGGAATAACAGACATAATAGTAATTACAATTTCATTGAAGTAGAAATTTGAAATCTATAATTTAATATTTTGGTCCAATATCGGTTTTAGAAACAAAGATGCTAAACTTTTCTGGAATTCACCAAATCCAAATGATCGGACTGTTCTAAAAATCGATTAGCTATTGTGTTGATTGATTATCCAGTAAAACATAATTATGGCGTTTCCTTCTCTATGTCTACCCTATTTGCGACACAGCGTAAGGGTATGGTGTAAAGCATATCAAATATACCTAAAAATAAAAAAAGTCAATAATATATTATTATTGCGTAGAATTTGATTTATGAAATGAAACATGATATGAATTACTATACTACTATACTACTATACTATACCCTCACGCCGTCTTCCAAGTGGGGTAGGCAGAGAGAACGGAACGCCAAACAGATCTATCTTTACACACTTCCTTCGCTTCCTCCACATTCATACAGTTTCTCATACACGCACGTCGGTTCCTCTTACTCAACACGCGGCCGTCCTTGAGAATTTGATCCACGTGATCAAGCCACGTGGTTCTCGGACGCCCGCGTTTCCTCACACCCTTTCTTTCAGACATGAATTATTGATATGAATTAAGAATAAAAAAAAAACACAAGCGAAAATAAGAAACAAATGAACAAAATATAAATGGACAAATGAGGGAATCACTAGAAGCTTAAATGAATTAGGAACTTTTATTGCCAACAATGATAAAAATTGCAATGAATTTATAATTAACGAATCCATGAATAAATTAATAAATAAACAATGTATACAATTTGGATGAAAATTTTCGTGCGACGTCTGCAATCGAGGACATAAAAAAACGCTCAGATCTTTTGAGAAGGGTGTATTCAATAAGAGGGGAGTCTGACAGGGATGTTTAAATATGTAAAATACTATATATGAAAAAAAAACACGATTGGTTTTAGTTTTGCTTAAAATTTTGTTGAGCAATGACCTGATTTCGACTTATAGAGTCATTATCAAACTCTGTTAGTCGAAACCAGGTCACTTCTCAATAAAATTAAGTAAGACTAAAATAAATATGGACTTGTGCAGTTGATAATAGAAGGCAAGATTGAGAGAAGTCGTGGAGTAGGAAAGAGGCAGATGTCGTGGCTGCGGAATATACGGCAATGGACCGGAATAACACGGATGGAAGAGCTGAACCCCTAGACAAACATGCACTTGGCGATCGACTACAAACGAATTTTCGCCTACAACTGCAACAATAACGCATAATTATTATGGTACATGTAGGTAGATTGTCGAAAAGTTCGCCAGTAGCCGATCGCTAAGTACGAATTATCTACGGGCTCTGGTCCGCATAGCGCGAGACAGAGAGGCATTCTCCAGAGTGATCGCCAACGTCGAGGGGACCTGATACGGCACTGATAGAAGAATAAGACTAAAATAAATCGTGTTTTTTACCATATGTAAACATAGAGTTTTACACAGTTAACGTCGACTCAATAAATGAAATATCTAAAATACTCCTGTCTACTAACAAAAATAATATTTGCTTATTGAGAGTTGTTATGCCACGTCCGTAGAAAATATTAAGGAAACTATATGTTTATCATATCTTCTGTTTCCGGACCATAGTTTATTTATACCTTTATTAATTTTTGTCTTAATAGTTGCGGAATCAAATTTCACAAATTTGGCGGATCCTGTATAGTGCTGAGATATTCAAGATGTAGAACATGTAGACTCGACGAGTTCAATACAGTCAGTATGTCAATTTTTTCTTTGATGTTGCTGGACTTGTCCTGTGTGTGGAATCATCTCCTCCTACAAGATCCGTCAAGGAGATTCAGCAAATTACCACAGTTAGAAGCAAATTGAACAGTGTATTATTTGCCGATACTCTGGAGAAAATCTAAATACTGGCAAATGGCACCAAACTCAGCTCATTCTTCAAATTCTATTGTACACGAGATGCTGTTACTCAAAAATTTCAACTAAATAAAAAACTTGTCTGGATTATTATTATTAGGAAAAATAATTAAAGTCTGCGTGTTTCAAAATAGGTACTTTCTTTTAATTTATTAACTATATCGGTTAAATAAACAATAATTAACAAAGTCATTAAAACTTTCAAAGAGAACCTATTGTCGAACTTTATAAAAATAATAAATATTTTAAGTTAAAACATTCACTTTCATAAATTACAAGAGTTTGCCATTGTGCGATAGCATATTACAATATTCATTAAATTATGTAGAATCGAATTAACTTTAAAATTATGTTTTTAAGATTTAATAAACAACAAAACAATAATTATATTGTTCATTTACCTACTACTCTTTATTATATTTTTAATGATTTTCAAGCTATTTTAATGATTAAACCATACAGTATTAAAACATTGGTTAAACATTTGTATTGTCACAACGCGCCCTTAAAGCAAGGATAATTATATATACATAGTTTTGGGCTTGTCTGTTTTGTAGAGAGTTGTACCTAACTGTCTATATTGTAAAACTTTAGTTGGAAAACTATAAAGGTTGAAGTAGTTTTTTGTGGGGATATTATCAAGAGGAGTCTCTCAAATGAGCACTCCTTAGAATACGAAGAACTTGTGCGAATGGCAGGTAGGTACGGTAGATGTAGGAACTCACATTCCTGTAATATCTAAGGTCGAGGAAAAGTACAATCTTTGAATAAATAAAAAAAAGAGAGATTGTTCTTCCTTTGTTAATAAATTGGTATTTTTTTCATGCAAGTAATTATTATCTATTTCTGTTTAAACGTTGTATAAACCATTTCGATGAGAGTTAATGTCATTTGGCAATTCAAACGATCAATTTTTTGTCTAAACTTTTCATTAACTTTCTTCAAATTTAATTAAATGTATTGTATTGTGATTTGAATCTTATGTTAAGCTGGAAAATTCTTTGCATTCCTGGCACATTGAAGTGCCTTCCAGAATTCTGGACAGTTCCAGTTTTATAGCGGAAGAAACTCAACACTCCTCTCGGTGAACAGGGCAGGAACCAGCCTCCTCCATTCAGAGCGTCTCTATGCCAATCGCGTCACCTCTTCCCGTGGCATTCCCTGCTCTCTGATGTCGTTGTCATAGCAACGGTGTATTGCGAAAGAGGGATGCCCGGACTGACGGAACCCTGCGCTCTTTTTGGTCAATTATCATTGGGCATTCTCAGAACATGACCCAGCCAGGACCATCGACTCCTGTATCACGGCGATTACGATATACGAGAGCTGATGATATACAATAGTCCAATTTTATTTTATTTTTTTATTTTTATTTGTTTATAAAGTTATAAATGAAATATACAAAAATAACTTATATCTAACCTTAAAATACATAAAAATGTAATTCAAATCTAAAATTATACAAATATATATACTTTCAGCTGGTTATACCTGTAAGACAAGAAAAAATAATAGCAATGTAAAGCCTTATAACCATAATTTTAATATTTATCTTTAACATACTTTAAACATCTACCAGGGAAGACTGATACCTATTGTAGGAGAATTTCTAATGGTCTTTGGAAGTTCATTAAAGGTATTGAGACCTTTATTAAACAGACTGTTGTTGGTGGATGTCCTATAGTTTGCGAGGCTTGAATGACATGTCGTGGAGACTAAAGAATAGAATTTATTGGTTTGTTGCAGATGGACCATGACATTGTTATTGCACATCATTCTTGGATACCTATGTTTTAGTACAAAATTTAAGCTATGAAGAGAAACGTTTTTATTAGTAGATACTTTTTATTATTAATAATAATATCATATATTTATTTTAACAAATCAAAATGTTTGCAATGATCAACAAGTTTTGAGAGTTTTTCTATCATTTTTTTTGAAAATTGAATAAAAAAATATATAATAATGAACTTTCCGGGAATCCCGGGAAATACATTTTTAAATTTCCCATTTCCCGGGAACGAAAATAGTCCGGGAAAAATAACCCTCTAGGAACGATACACTCGTGCTATAAAATAATGACGTCCAGTAAACAAGAAAATGTTTACCTTTGAATTACTAAGTACTAAGTTAATTTTTGAATTCCAGCTAATCGAATATAACGTCGAATTTAATCTAAAGTTCGTTTTGATATAAACTTATTATGAAACGATGTGGAAAATGTTAACAAGTACCTTTACCTTTTGTAACAAATAAAGAGAAGTTAAACGACTATTTCTAATTACCCTGTAGTTATAGAAGTTTGTTAAACTACATTATCATAAGGGCACTTCAGCCTTAATTTCAGATGAATAACTGACGAAATAGGAAAAAAACTTTTCTATATAAATACCACGTTTTCAGATATTATTATGTTACCATGGAACGAATGTATGACGTAAAATGACAAAGATGATATACTTGTCTGAAAGAAGGGTGGTGAGGAAGCGCGGGTCTCTGAGAACCACGTGGCTTGATCATTTGGCGTGACTCATTATCCTGTTGTAGGTATTTCTTATTCATTGTATTATTTTCATAAAATAAAATAAAAAAATCATGTGACAAATTTATTTCATGGTATTTCATGGTCAATATTTTCAATATAACATACAATTGCTTTATCGCCACGATAGATACTCTCCGTTGATTCTGTTTCTTTTTGATGATTATAATTATTACCTTTTGTGCTTTATTCTCTGTCCCGCAGTTTTTTTTTTTGTTCCATTTTTCCTGCTGAGATCGCTTTGGCCAAAAGCCGTTATGGTTTCAGTGTAGGGTGATATTTTTGGAATAATAACAATAATTTAATATTTACATTTGATTCAGCGATGAGATATAAAGACACTAGCATTTGTATCTGGATATAACTGTATATGTATAGATGTTAGTATACCTACTAGTTATATTCTGACGAGTTTTTGTTTAAGTATATTATTTGCACAATATATTTTCATGACTTTACTATAGGTAGATACCTATTGTTATTCACAATGTATTTTTGTAAGTATTAAGTATTTTATTGGTGAAAACTTTTGTTATTATTTGTGTATCTATTAGATTTTGTATATATTTTTATTTCTTTTTTTATATTAAAGGCTATAATGGCCGTCCACTGTATTAATAAATAAATAAATTAAAATGTCTTTAATTATTGAAGTATGAAAAGGACGTCTTACATGTGTTTTTACATGCAGTTAGTCCTCTAGCAACTCCACTTATAGCAAATGCCGTGATAATAAAATGCCGTAATAATGGATGAATAAATTTGCATATAACCCAGTTTGTAATAATAACGTAACAAAATGTAGGTAATAGTATTATTTGGTTTTCCATATGACTGCATACTGTTCCATACTGTTCGTAAATTTCTAATTAAAATACATAACGAACTTGAGTTTGTCCAGTTTAATTTTAACAGTCACTGATTAATACAAATTAAAAAATTCCTTTTGTTTCATCTCAATTAAAATTTAACTATCATGGAAATTTGTCATAAAACATTATAATAAATAAATAGAGTGAGTTACAATTCATTGGATTGGTCTGCAACGAGTATGGATTTTCTATTCCATTTCTCCCTATTTTCAGCTACTCTCTATTGCTCTACGTATGTGCCACAGTTTATGTCCTTCTTCAGTTGGTCCATATGAGCGACTCTTGGTCGACTTCTACCATTTCTGCCTTCGGTCCTACCCTCGGCGTGCTGCGTATAAAAAAGTAATGTACAATTTACAAAGGATCAAAATATCTAACAAAAACAAATCACAATGAATAAATCAATTAAATTAGTGAAACAGGTAAGTATCAATTCATTTATCTTTAAGTTTAATCCTTAAATCTGATGGTGGCAATTTGTTGGTGAAAATACTTTCTAAACCTACACTTTTGTGAATCAAAAAACACAATTACATCATATTTGCAATTATTTGGGTAAATAAAACGTATTAAATGTACGCAAAGGTAAGTCTAATGTAAAACTGAGAGGAATTTATATGTCAGAGAATCAAATGTGAAAATAAAATATTTATGAATGAGAATTAAATGTCTCAAATATTTTTGATGTGTCCATGTTGGCATGTTGTTTGTGGTGTGGCATTGCATGAGGTTGCTATTTCGTTTTTAAAATCATGTATAATAAAAAAATAACCAAAAAGCTGTTTCGTAAAAAAATAACAGAATCGGATTTCTCCAAGACACAACTTTATTATGTTGGCAGCGAAGTTGTTAAGAAAATGTTCCAGACTGACTCAGCAAACCAGTGGAGCATTAAATTATATGGACGGAATTTTTGCGGTCGTCGAGGTTCAACATAAGGACAAAATTCCGCTTATTTAATGTCATCATCATATCAATTCTGGTAATATTTACTTACTTATGTTAGTTTGCTCTGGCCTCTATTCAAAGCAAAGGAATGTCAGACATTTGGTACAATAATAAACACGTAGTTCATCAAGTCACAAAAGATGCTTGAGATAATATTATTTCCTTCCACATTCCCTGATACCCTGCTCGGTCGCTTTGTGAGAGAGCTGGTACTTAATTTTAAAATACTCCAAATAACTTGATTTGATTTCTAATCCGAAAAAGGAAAGCATGGATAAAGGAAATTTGATGAAATGCTCAAAAACTATTAGTAATTTTTAGTGTCTATTTTGTGCCAGACAAAAGCTTCTACAATAAGATGTCACTTGTTTATAATCCTCAGTCAACATCTTGTATGTTAATTCCTTCACATCGGCACCCATCTTGTCAGTTTTTTCTCCTCTTCAATAATCTCCAATACACCAATTTCATCCCGTAAGTTAAACAGTACGAAAAATTTGTATATACATACTAGCCGGCAATACCAGTAGGTACTATTTCACCCATAGATGGCAAAGATTTGCCATTTCAGCATTTTGCTTTTAGATCACAGTCTAAATGCACATTGATTTTTTTCTCACTCTGTATAATTATTTTCCCATAATTATAAATACACTCAATTGAAGGTGCAATGTTCTAACATTATTTAACGTGTCCGGCTCATTTTCATTTAAGCTTTGCGATGTTTTTTTTCCAATATCAGATATATTTCGGTGCCATTCATCTTTCTAATGTAGTATTTTTTGGATAAATGGAAATCCCTTGATTTCTCAGGCGAGTTAGTTGACAGTGAGTTGTTGCCGACCATCAAGGTTAGGAAGGATTCACATTTGGTTCATGTTCTGCGTGGGGAAATATACCACCTTCTCGAACTTAATTAAAAGGGAAAATTGAGGAACGCTGAGGACCCGATAGGAAACAGATGTCCTGGCTGCGAAACATAAGGGAGTGGATGGCGCAGAGGAGCTGTTTCGAGCAGCACGGTGTATCCCAGGTACAAAGGAGTTGTTTCGAGTAGCACAGGGACAAATTCACCGAAGTGATCGTCAATGTTGGAGTGACCCGACAATGCATTTGAAGAAGAAGAAGACTTCTCAGCTAAATTCTTGAAAATTCAACTTTAAGTATTCAACACGCACAAAACATGTAAATATTTTTAAAAAGTTATCTATAGTGTTTATATCCTTTATCTAAACTCACATTTTACTAAAACATCAAACGTTGTATTCGGTTAACTAGAAAACATTGCCTCAAGACAAAAACAAATTTTGTAACTTAAGTTTTTTATAATAAAGTGTTTATTATTATTACATACATTCTGTTCTACATGTTTGAAAGGTAGCTATTTCTTTACATACTCTTTTATGGGATATATTAAAAAACATATTATTAGGAAACTAAAAAAGTAAAGACAAAACTTTTCCATACTCTAGGGAGTGCGTATTTAATACAATTTCTTAAACTTACCTACCTATTTAGCTATATCATTATGAAAAAAATAAACTTTATTAGTATCATATCATCATCATCGCCCTCAACGCTCCTCTCGGGAGCACAGGGCAGAAACCAGCCTCCTCCATTCAGAGCGTCTCTGCGCCAATTGCGTCACCTCTTTCCACGACATTCCCTGCGCTCTGATGTCGTTGTCATAGGAACGGTGTATTGTGAAAGTGGGACGCCCGGCCCGACGGAACCCTTGCGGACGGAATAACAGTGTTCTTTTTGGTCAACTATCATTGGGCATTCTCAGAACATGTCCAAGACAGGACCATCGTCTCTCCTGTATTACGGAGATTACAGATCTCTGCTGGGTGCGCCGGCGCACAGCATCATATGTGACATGTTCATACCATTTGACATCCAAAATCCTTCTAAGACACTTGTTTTCAAAGCTAAGTATCTTCCGCTCTTGAGCCTTGGTTAAGTGCTAAGATTCACAACCATGTAGAAGGATTGGGATGATGCACGCTGATGTTTTTAAGAGACACTTCTTTTATCTTATAAGGATATTGACAATATCAATATTGATAATGTCCTTATAATACAAAAGCCGTTTCTTTCATTATAAAACTTAAAGTGGATAAAAACATTTGTTATTGTATTTATTAACATAACATAACATAACACGTGTAGACAATTCACACAGACCGAGCTAGTCCCAAACTAAGATATGAATCTTGTATTATGGGTACTAACACGGCGATACACATATACAATGCACTAAACACATTATTATGTATATATGTTTATGTATTTATTAACATTTAAAAAATATCTTTAAAAGTAGGTATATAATTTACATTATGAATGAATTTTAATATAAATAAAATATTAAAAGTATCCACATTCTTACAATAAAATTCGTACAACACTTTTTATTAATGTAAAAAAGTAACTAAATGTAGAAATGAAAAGAAAGTAAATGAGGATTAAACACAAAATAGAAAACATTAAACAGTTTAAAAATAACATATTTTCTTTCTGTTTGCAATATTACTTTACCAACAATGTCTTCTGGGAATCATGGTACTAAAATAAAGTTTGAATTAAATTTAAAATAAATATTTCTACAAAAACATACAGAACTATTTATATTAAATTTCAATCGATTGATATTAATCTATAAGAAACGTCTCTCTGGTTTAATACATAGTAGAAGAAAACGCAATATATTCATTTCATAAACTTCAAGGAAAAGTTTTGGTGGATACTTCTTTAAATATTATAATAAGAGCAATGTTCACCTCATTATTTTATTTATTTTTATTTATAAACAATTCACGGCTCTAGCTTTACATGTTAAATATTTACATATTCATACAATGTATACAAGTCGGAAATTTGGATTGTATTTTTGTATAAAAGTGACGTTTGGTATGACAGTTCCGCTGTCACGTGTTGCCATAACGAAAAAAATAAGAAATCTACTCTGGCGACGCTGGGTAGGTACATCTTATCTAATATATAAAAGGAAGTCGTGTGTGTTACAACACTTATAACTCAAGAATGGCTGTACCGATTTGAATGATCTCTGATTTGTTGGATTCTTCTCCGCCCGGAATAAACTATAGGCTATTAAAACATCTTACAAATTCACGGGAAGAAACAATATGAAGAAAATTATTTACGCCATACATTTTTAATTTCAAAAATAAAAACAATATGGAGAGTTTTGGCGCTATTAGCGCCCCCACGTCGCCTGTTGCATTGTGCTAAAATAATCCGTAGGTTCTGCTATATTAAGAACCAAATTACTATAACTAATATGAACGAAATGTGTACTAATATTTGTTTTCTATAATTCGGTAGTTACATGGCAATAGGTTGTATCTCACTAAAACATAATTTTACAGATGAGCAAAAACAAAGTTTGCAAAAGAGATATTTCAGCCAAATTTCGAGCATTATATATCAAAATGAAGGTAATAATTATTTCTACAAGATAGATGTAACATTCTCTTAATAATTTCTTCCACAAGATGTATGTAACATTCACTAAATAATTTCTTGCAGTTTAAAAATATTTGAGTTTTTTTGCCATGTTGATGAAAACAATCTTTCTACATGTCAATAAGTTACGTCTTTTCTCTCTTTATTCTGACTAAAAGAGACATATCCTTTTGCCACATCAAATATTACACTATTTTGAACATTTTATGGAACAAACTTGAAAACGAAAAAAATGCGAGATACAACCTATTGCCATGTAACTACCGAATTATTCGACTAATATTTATGTATCGATAGATCTTCTGTCATATAAATGTGGACGTGCACAGATTATGTTTGAAATTGTATTTTATTTTTGCAGATGGAAAATTATTATTGAACCAAAAATTGTGCTATTAAAGATGAAAATAAGAATGTGTTCATGTAGGTAGTTCTGATGCAAGATTGTGTAGTGAAATTTGCAGACAGAGAAGAAAAATTACGAAGAAAATTATTTACGCCATACATTTTTAATTTCAATAAAAAATGCAATATGGAGAATTATACAAAATCAACAATGAAGTTTTTTTATAGATTGGCCTATTTATATGATAATTTTTCTATACATTCTCAAATTAGAATCGTTATCCATACAATTTAACATCTGTAGTTCTGATATTTCAATTTTTAAAAAATCATGGAAAGAATTTTTATAAATTTTAAATGAATAGGTAAAATCTACCTGAAAAAAAAATTAGTACCTACATAATTATATTACGTACTGCAGATAATTTATAAACAAATCTGAGTTAAGTATAATTGTTCAACATAAATTGTTCATGTCGGCCGGTGTGGCGCGGAGCTCTTTCCTTTGAGTCACGAGGTCCCGGGTTCGATTCCCGGACAGGGCAAAGTGAAGAATGACCTTTTTCAAATTGTCCTGGGTCAGGGTGTTACATATACATATATGTATATAGTGCATTGTATATGTGTGTATCGTCGCGTTAGTACCCATAATCAAGATTCATCAAAGTTTGGGACTAGCTCGATGTGTGTGAATTGTCTATGTAAAAAAAAAATATTGTAACTTTCGCAGTTTAGCGGCCCCACCCGTTGTCGAGTACTTTTTTTCCATAGAAAAGGTAATATTTTTGAAACTTGAGGAAATTGTTGCCATATGTAGAATTATTTTAATTCGCCGGCAAAAAAAATCCACTTCGAAAATTAATTTCCTAAAATTCCGTACAAATTACTCGACAACGGGTGGGGCCGCTCAAGTTTCATAGTTGCGAATTTTTTTTCCTATAAAAGAATTTTCCAAAAATTTGGTGACCAAAAAATAATTCACCATATGGCAACAATTTCCTCAAGTTTCGAAAATATTACTTTTACATGGAAAAAAGTACTCGACAACGGGTGGGGCCGCTAAACTGCGAAAGTTCCAAATGAATTATATTTTTTTACACTATACCTTCGATGACACACTTTGACAATTACGGGAGTTTGTAAAGAGATTAATAATATTAATCATTCATTCATTCATTCACAAAGTCAGTGGGAGAGGGCAGAAGATAGGGCAGGTGTCGAACATATTGTGTTGAAAGGCTTGGTTTGGAGTGGCCAGAGGTCCTGGAAGCAGCGGTGGACAGTTATCTCTGGAGGAGATACTTAGGGGCAATGGGCCCCCGACCGAACTAGGACAAGGGGAAGAAGATGTATGTATGAAATCGTTCATTGATTCTTAGGCGGTACGAAGTTCGCCGGGCCAGCTAGTTTCAAATAAAAATAAATGGGATGTCAAGTAGTACACAGATTTTAAAAATTGAAGTTGTGCATGAAATTGATAATATTTAATTTCATGTCATTTCATTTGATTGAGATATATGTCAAATTATTGAAAAATGACGAAACAAAAATAAATATTAATCAGTGTGGTCGATATAAGATGCAATCAATAATATTTTCTGTCTGTTTTCAAATACTATGTAAAAACCAGATACTACCAAACATCATGAATACCTATAAAATATTTAACACCTTCCATTTAGCACCTTTGTCTACATTTATGAGTTATCATCTTTATGATTAAGATCAATAATACATCATGAATACCTATAAAATATTTAACACCTTCCATTTAGCACCTTTGTCTACATTTATGAGTTATAGTCTTTATGATTAACATCAATAATACATCATGAATATCTATAAAATATTTAACACCTTCCATTTAGCACCTTTGTCTACATTTATGAGTTATCGTCTTTATGATTAAGATCAATAATACATCATGAATACCTATAAAATATTTAACACCTTCCATTTAGCACCTTTGTCTACATTTATGAGTTATCGTCTTTATGATTAAGATCAATAATACATCATGAATACCTATAAAATATTTAACACCTTCCATTTAGCACCTTTGTCTACATTTATGAGTTATAGTCTTTATGATTAACATCAATAATACATCATGAATATCTATAAAATATTTAACACCTTCCATTTAGCACCTTTGTCTACATTTATGAGTTATCGTCTTTATGATTAAGATCAATAATACATCATGAATACCTATAAAATATTTAACACCTTCCATTTAGCACCTTTGTCTACATTTATGAGTTATCGTCTTTATGATTAAGATCAATAATACATCATGAATACCTATAAAATATTTAACACCTTCCATTTAGCACCTTTGTCTACATTTATGAGTTATCGTCTTTATGATTAACATCAATAATACATCATGAATACCTATAAAATATTTAACACCTTCCATTTAGCACCTTTGTCTACATTTATGAGTTATCGTCTTTATGATTAAGATCAATAATACATCATGAATACCTATAAAATATTTAACACCTTCCATTTAGCACCTTTGTCTACATTTATGAGTTATCGTCTTTATGATTAACATCAATAATACATCATGAATACCTATAAAATATTTAACACCTTCCATTTAGCACCTTTGTCTACATTTATGAGTTATCGTCTTTATGATTAACATCAATAATACATCATGAATACCTATAAAATATTTAACACCTTCCATTTAGCACCTTTGTCTACATTTATGAGTTATCGTCTTTATGATTAAGATCAATAATACATCATGAATACCTATAAAATATTTAACACCTTCCATTTAGCACCTTTGTCTACATTTATGAGTTATCGTCTTTATGATTAACATCAATAATACATCATGAATACCTATAAAATATTTAACACCTTCCATTTAGCACCTTTGTCTACATTTATGAGTTATCGTCTTTATGATTAACATCAATAATACATCATGAATACCTATAAAATATTTAACACCTTCCATTTAGCACCTTTGTCTACATTTATGAGTTATCGTCTTTATGATTAAGATCAATAATACATCATGAATACCTATAAAATATTTAACACCTTCCATTTAGCACCTTCGTCTACATTTATGAGTTATCGTCTTTATGATTAACATCAATAATACATCATGAATACCTTTAAAATATTTAACACCTTCCATTTAGCACCTTTGTCTACATTTATGAGTTATCGTCTTTATGATTAAGATCAATAATACATCATGAATACCTATAAAATATTTAACACCTTCCATTTAGCACCTTTGTCTACATTTATGAGTTATCGTCTTTATGATTAAGATCAATAATACATCATGAATACCTATAAAATATTTAACACCTTCCATTTAGCACCTTTGTCTACATTTATGAGTTATCGTCTTTATGATTAACATCAATAATACTTAATTTAGGTACATATTAAAGTACGATATTTTATTGTGCAGACTGAGAAACTTCTGTGAATTTTGCAAACACCACTAAACTTATATCGTTGACGTAGGTAGGTACTTGTATTTAATTTCCGTAGCGTATTCATTTAGGTATAAAGCTTAAAGCTCTCGTATTGATAACTAAATATATTACCTATAGTTTCTTCACTTTCATATCTTCAGAAGTCTCAATGTTAGTTACCAAACTTGTTTTTACGTTGATTCACCACGAAAATACAAAATATTATAATAATCCTGAAAACTACATTTTAATATTTTCCCGATATTAAAATATAAATTCTGCTTCAAAAGTTATGTTTAAAGTGCACGTAGTTTTGTAATTGTTAATGTGGGATACCGACGTAAATAATAAGAATCTCATGCTGAATTCAACCAATTTTAATGGATTGATTGTATAATAAAATAAATAATTGTTTTTATAATATTTCATACATCAAATTAATATATATAACTTCATACATTTTTTATTTATAAGAACTTGATTCACAAACCATCTTGGCTTAAAATATTAACATACTTATACATTAATTTTGGAAGTACCTATTGATTCAACATTTTTATAGTTTAGTAGTTCATTCGAGAGTGACCGGGATGAGATGTTTGAAGGAGCTGTTTCGTGTTGCCCAGAACAGGGAAGATTTCTCCCTTCTCCCAGGTGATCGTCAACATTAAAAAGATCCGACGAGACACATAAAGTGAAAGAAAAAATAGTTTATTGCCCTAATAACTCAATTTGAGTGTGCAACGAGGTTTTCATTATTTCCTGGACAAAACTGAGTTTAGAATAATAATGTTTAATAAAGTATGATATTATAAATTAATAATTATATCCGGCGGTGTTCCTTTCACTATGAAAAATAAAAGGCCCGGTATAACAAATGGATAATATTAATAAAACAAAATCTCGACAATTCCCTTTGCGGTGATGTAGATAAAAGTAATATAATATATATGTAGTAGTGTAGTGTACTGTACTGTATGTAGGTATAGTAGAGAATGAGATATTGGGGTATTCTCAGATAATGTTATTTGCAAATGGATGTAGTTAATGAAATGAGGGAATAAGACATGAGATGAATGATTCCTATAATAATAATAATAATAATAACAGTAATATTGTCATCCAAATGACACAGCAGTATAACAATATATTATTATATTATCTCCCTAGATTATATTGTTATTCTTATATGCAATCATAATAACCACCATAATATTATACCCTCACAGGGAATAACAATGTTTATGGTAAATGCATGGGATATACAACATAGATTTGTCGTTTGAAGTTTATTTTTTATTTGTCTATTAATCCATCCATTTGCTTAAATCATTGTAACAGAATTATTATCAGGGTTAAATATAATAAAGAAAAAGAAGAAGAGCGTTGCTGAAAAATATTTAATTTTTGTCTTTGGATGTGATTGCGGAAATAGCGCGGTATCTGTGACGAACTTCATTCGGGTCTAAAAACAACGTGGCGTGACGTATGTAGTTCTCGTAATGAGAGAGATAGCGGATAATTAGCTATTTAATTGGGAGTAACCCAGGAAGAAGTCTCTTTATACGTCTGACCGCGAAGAAGTGATCATTAGTAGGTCATGGTACCTATGTAATAAATTTTAATCTCTCATGTGGAGTGTTACATTTTAAATTATTACCAAGTCGTGTCGCATAACTGCGAGCACTTTTAGAAGGAATGTAAATTAATATTGTGAACAAAATTGATTGCGACGAGCGAGGATCTAAATATTATACCGCTAAACATGAAGGTATGTAACATTTGGTATTATTTAGTGGAATGCCGTTTAATGGATTATTATATTATTTTATATCAGAAATTGATTGTGTCTTCTGTGTTTGATACAGAAGCGGTAAATACCCAGGGGGATTAGAGTTCGGGAGGTTTTAACATTCATTGATGCGAGTGATACCACGTGCCCAGGCTAAAATAGAATGATATCATCATAAGCAGATGAATCTGGAAAGATTAATCTACAAGATTAATGGAGGCTAACCACACAGGCGGGAACAGTGTGATGTCTAATTTTGCAGATCGTCTATACAGCCAACCGAATTTCATAATTAATTAAAATCACCAGGAAATCAACAGGTCACATTTTCATTTCACTATTAGTATGTAAGGTTCAGCATGTATATACATGGTTATACATGAAGGTCAAGTCAGAGTGTAATTAGTTATATGTAATTGTGACGAAGGATGTATATAAAAATTGATAATCATGTAATAATTTAGTTAAGAAGTTTGTTAACAAAGTTGTGAAAACCAGCTGTCTACTATCAGTGTATAGTGGAAGTGGATTAAAGATTTTTATTTGAAACCTTCTTTGAATTAAATCAATACTCCCATGATGAATGTGGAGTATTCAATGAGACCGCATAGCATTGACTTGACAGTGAAAATATCACAAATAATTTTAGAATCATATTCAGTAATGGTAATTATCAAATTAGAGGTGGAAATAACCCACGCCTTTGAGATTAGTATGTAATGAATGGGGTCTCATTGGATTTCCAATTCAAGCTCTACCGACTGAGGAAAATATATAAAACTGCCACAGAATTTGCGCCCAACGTATGGACCCTATATTATTGGCATTCCATACTGATTTCCACCTCTATATAAAAAAATATATAACATTAGATTATTCCTTCAACTTAGACGTATAAAGAACAATTTAGATTAACATTTAGATTAGCATGTTAGATTAACATTTTAGAATAATATTGTATATTAGAATAGCATTTTAGAATATGTAACAAGAGATATAGAATAACATTTTGGAATAGCATGTTTAAATTAAAATTTTAAAGTAAAAACCATGTGAAAAATTTGCATAATCAAAGTACATTTTAAATGCATGTAAATTAATGTTCAAAAATTTTTTTGCTAAATTATGTGACAAAAACATATGATATTTTTGTCGTTGGTAGGTAAAATTAATATTATAAAATTTGTAAATGTGACAAAAATCTGCATAATTTTTGCAACATGATACTTTGTAAATTGTAGGTAAATTGTAAAATTATTGGAGCACATGTTAAAATTTTTGTTATAAAAAGGGTCTGACCACAATAAATTTTTCTACTAATTGCCACATGCAATGTTTGTTGAATTTGTATTATCGTAATTTTGGTAAATGAATAAATAAATTTTGCAACTTTGGATTGTCAAAAGGGTAAATTTTATAATAAACATCCAATTCAGTAAAGATTTTAGTCAAGTTTTAATTATGTTTTATTAAAGTTTTGGTTCAACTTTATTGAAATTTCATTTCAATTGGATTTTGCTTGGTTTATTTGTAAAGTAACAAAGTCAATTTTTACAAGTCCAGTATTGGTAAAATTATTTCAAAAATAATTGAATTTTAGAATTGTGTAATTTTGTATTGCTCAACTATTCATTTGTTTGCAAGTGAATGAACCGAAACATTGAAATTTTGAATTTGAATGAAAATGTATTTGTGTATGGAAACTTATTAGATTGCAAACGTATGTTCTAGCTTGAATGGATGAAGAAATTTTCATATGAGTTCAATTTTGGATTTTGGAAAGCATTGGAAATTCACACATCTCACCATATCGATACAGCTTGCGGCCAGTGTCATGTCAGGTACATTCACATCATTTCGGTAAGTGATTTTAATGTTCAAATAAATATTGACTGTGTCTGATTTGGCAAGATTATACCGAACTATGAATGTCCTTCGCCTTATTTTCGTTAGGTTTAAATAATAGTGAGTAGGTACATGGACCGTATAGCAGGTGTCTGTTATCATCATTGAAATTTAGCGTAGACGCAAACCAGTTGATGCGATATTGGGAAGTATCGTTTCGTCTCTCTCTAACGCAGTAGAAATCGCACATCATGCGATGGTCGATGAAGTTTGTATTGATAGTGCATAGGTACTTATGTTGTGTGTTGGAATATAATAATGTGATATAGAATTGATTGTTTGCGACGGAGTGCAAATGTTAAAATAGTGTATAAACATATTAATATTAGTTGTTTGTTTATCGATGACGATAATATGTACGGTCAGTGGGACCAAATGGAACATTATAACATTGAAAGGATTCTGTACAAAAATATAATTTTTTAAATAATAATAATTTATTTAGGTATTCATAGATTTTTGCAATCTTCATACACTTGCTTATTTTAAATGGTTTATTTTTGTTTGGCTTCATATTATATTCTCCATACACGCATCATAATTAAATTATTTACAATTGTATGATTAATTAATTGCAAGTTTAATTAGTTCGAAATATATTTAATATTATACATACATTTATGTAACTTGGGAGACATATGATTTTTAGTGAGGTGAAACTTCAGTAAACGGTATTTTTCAATAGTAAATGATATAAAACTTTAGTTCAAAATGTCAACTGCTGATAAAGATATAGTAGGTATGGATGAACATCAGGAATCAGATTTAGACAATGAGGTAACCAACAAGGCAGGTGGTACTTCTGTTGTGAGTGTCAAAGCCCATGTTAGGAAGTTAAATACTTCAAAGAAAACAATTAAAAAGACAAATAGTAGTAGAATGCTTTTGAAACAAAACCCAGATCCGGTTTCAAAGTTTTTTAATCCCAGAAAATTAGGCATCGAGTACGATGGCACTAGTAGTCCACGAGGTTTCTTATTAAGACTGAAGGAATTATCTGAGGTTTATGGCATACAGTGGGGGGCATTACTAAGATACCTACCAGTGTTACTGACAGGTTCAGCATTAACATGGCTGAGAGCTACCAATTTAGGGGATAGCTGGGAGGAATTCGAATCGAAATTTATCAATCAGTTTGAAGGTTTGAACACACAGCGTTCACTGCGTATTGACGTCATGACCGCGAAACAGGGAAACGCAGAAAACGCTTCCGAATTTATCTTGAACCTTATAAATAAAAACAAATTATTAAGTCAGCCATTAGACGATAAAGAACTACTTGAGATAGCTATCCACGGTCTTACTCCTGAATACGCGGGTATTGTAGTTTCGGCATCACTGGACGACTTAGAAGAATTGATGACATTGTGTAGGAAATTTGAGTCACTTTCTTTGGTAATTGACCAAAAGAAATCTGTCACAAAATCAAAGGTTTATGAATTAAATAAGTACGAAAGAGAATCAGAACGTCAAGAAGTAAGGTCCGAAAACATATCAGTGAAAGGATGTTGTAGCAAAGCATGTCAGATATTAAGTAATGAAAGGGCAGATCAGAGCAATATTATTTCAAAAGAAACCCAGTTTAGAAACAAGTCAATTCATCAATCAAATATGAGGGGTAATATCAACCATAATAATCTCTCAACAAATAAAAAGGAATTGCGTTGTTACTTCTGTGATAGGCCAGGTCATGTGAAAATAGATTGTTACAAACGAAAGCGTCAGTTAAGGGAAATGGAATCAAAAGGGACATCTAACAATTTACCTGGTAGTTCATTTAATCAAACTAGCAGGGGTGGTCAACAATAAAAATTCAAAAATTTAGGTTAGTTAAGTTAGGTATGTAAGGAATGTATATAATTGTATATATATATTAGGTTAAGGTATGTTACACATGGACATGTTACCTTACACAGGGATGTCATTCCTATTAGAGGCCAAATAAGCTCTATAACGGTAGAAGTGTGTAATTAACAATGTACATAGTATATAAAAAAAAAGGAAATTGACAGCCAAAAATAAAGAGATAAAGGTTCTTATCTACGTCAGAGATTTGAGAAATTTAATGTGAGATTAAGAAACATCGTAAGTAAAGTTATACTTATAAAAATAGACGAGGTTTACGGGTTAAAAAGTAAAATGGATAAGTGTCGAATGCATAAATATGACGTCACTAGTTCTTTCTCAGGTTACACAAGAATGATGAATGAAAGATGGTTTGTTAGGTATATTGGTGCACTCTTGTGAGGGAAAGTATGAATGAAAATTGGCATGAAAGATTGGTAGGGATAGTATACGAGAAGAGATCGAAAAATTGATAGTTAGTAGGTGCATTTGGTTAATATAAAATCGTACTAGACAGTAGAATGACAGTCATGGAATATACTTCTTATAGTATTATTTGAGATATCTCTTAAGAGAGTGTTTATTTGACTTAATTCGTGCGTTGACGAATATAGATAATATTCAATTATTTCCCGAGAGAAATAAGATACAAAACGAAAATTTATATGTGGACAGTAGAAACTGTCGGAAAAAAAGCTTACATATATATGATATCACACAGCGTCATATCATAAAGGGTGACAAGTTGGTTTGCAGGAAATTTATAACCTCAGACATGAGTACTGTATAACGTCGAGAATATACAGGTAGAATATGGAAACTCTTAATACGTGATAGGTATTGGGGTGATGTAAAAATATGTGGTAAATTCATTAGGATGCGATGAAATAATTCAAAGTTAACTCCGTAGATGAGTGACAAAGCAGTTAATGAATCGGAAGGTAATTCTGAAGGAAAGGGACATTCATATGGTTTAGTCATCTTGATCAAGGTCAATATTGTGATTGTGATGTGATTGATACTTTGCATACTGAGTATCGAGGTGAAGAGATGTGTTGGAACATTTCTAAATTGTATTATTGTGTATTGAATAGATATATTATGTAATGTATGTATGTTTCAGAATTATGTTATATGAAAACATAAGTCGATGTTTAGGTATTAAGAAATAAACAAGGTTTATGTACTATGTAAGTGGATTAAATATGCATATATTGTTGTGATGATATAATTCAGGTTATAAGGTTAGTTGTAAGGATAATTTTGTCATTAAGTTAGAAAGTTAAAGCAATTGTGTCATGTAAATGAATTATAAATGGGAATCTCTTTACAGATATAATAGGTGCAGCATATGCAATGCAGGTATTAGGTAAAACTTTTAAGGGTGCCTAATACAATTTTGAATCATATATGTATATATATTTTATTTTTTTTGCATTATTTATGCATAGTAACAGAACATAGTATATAGGCTAAGATTAAGAATACAATGTAAACATGGAATTGACTAAATCTAAGTAAGATATAATTTGGTGGAATGTACTCACCTTTAATGAATTTTTATATAAAGTTATGTATACATTGAAATATTGTAAACTAGATACTACATGTTATGAAATTAGGAGTTAAAAATCAACTTAAAGTCGACGTGAATCGTTGAGTAGGATAAGTAAAATATATATGTAAATAGTTTAGATGAGGGAAGCTCAGAAAGTACACTGACTTTAGTAATTAAATTTCTTGATTATTTAAAAAAAAAATTTGGTTCTTTTTAGTTTTCCTTAAGGATCGTTTTCAACCATTTGCAGTTGTCAAATAAAGAAAAACGAATTTTCGGATGGCGCCCAAGCTAGTTTTTCATTCTGAAAAGCCCGGCTCAGTGTATTTTTAGATTTTTCCTCAAGTTTTATACTATCGTTAGTTTCATTGACTAGTATTGCGTGACCTGTTGAAGTTCCTTAAAAAAAAAAAAAAAATCAATGGTTAACATTAATTTTTTTATTGCGGGAAGAGGGGAAGTTTGTAACAGAATTATTATCAGGGTTAAATATAATAAAGAAAAAGAAGAAGAGCGTTGCTGAAAAATATTTAATTTTTGTCTTTGGATGTGATTGCGGAAATAGCGCGGTATCTGTGACGAACTTCATTCGGGTCTAAAAACAACGTGGCGTGACGTATGTAGTTCTCGTAATGAGAGAGATAGCGGATAATTAGCTATTTAATTGGGAGTAACCCAGGAAGAAGCTCTTTATACGTCTGACTGCGAAGAAGTGATCATTAGTAGGTCATGGTACCTATGTAATAAATTTTAATCTCTCATGTGGAGTGTTACATTTTAAATTATTACCAAGTCGTGTCGCATAACTGCGAGCACTTTTAGAAGGAATGTAAATTAATATTGTGAACAAAATTGATTGCGACGAGCGAGGATCTAAATATTATACCGCTAAACATGAAGGTATGTAACATTTGGTATTATTTAGTGGAATGCCGTTTAATGGATTATTATATTATTTTATATCAGAAATTGATTGTGTCTTCTGTGTTTGATACAGAAGCGGTAAATACCCAGGGGGATTAGAGTTCGGGAGGTTTTAACATTCATTGATGCGAGTGATACCACGTGCCCAGGCTAAAATAGAATGATATCATCATAAGCAGATGAATCTGGAAAGATTAATCTACAAGATTAATGGAGGCTAACCACACAGGCGGGAACAGTGTGATGTCTAATTTTGCAGATCGTCTATACAGCCAACCGAATTTCATAATTAATTAAAATCACCAGGAAATCAACAGGTCACATTTTCATTTCACTATTAGTATGTAAGGTTCAGCATGTATATACATGGTTATACATGAAGGTCAAGTCAGAGTGTAATTAGTTATAATTGTGACGAAGGATGTATATAAAAATTGATAATCATGTAATAATTTAGTTAAGAAGTTTGTTAACAAAGTTGTGAAAACCAGCTGTCTACTATCAGTGTATAGTGGAAGTGGATTAAAGATTTTTTTTTGAAACCTTCTTTGAATTAAATCAATACTCCCATGATGAATGTGGAGTATTCAATGAGACCGCATAGCATTGACTTGACAGTGAAAATATCACAAATAATTTTAGAATCATATTCAGTAATGGTAATTATCAAATTAGAGGTGGAAATAACCCACGCCTTTGAGATTAGTATGTAATGAATGGGGTCTCATTGGATTTCCAATTCAAGCTCTACCGACTGAGGAAAATATATAAAACTGCCACATCATGTTCCTCTTAAACTATTATTATTTCTAAGTTTTATTTTTTTTATTTTTCCAAAGCAAAACAGTTTAGCAATTAACAGTATAAAAACCACGTTTTAAATCTATATCGTCAATTCTATAATATAAGCACAACTGATAAAATAATAATAAATAAGTTAGATAGCGATGAAAGGGGGAAACGGTAAAGACAAGTAGGTACAGATCTATCTGGAATTTTGTTATTGACCCAAATACAATTTCATACACCTCTTCAAGTAAGCTTGTGCAGTGAAAGGGATCGATTCGCGTACTTTTAGTTCGAAGGATAGACCCCATGCTATTGACGAACATAATACTAAATAAATTATCTTGTTTTGCATTATGCTGGGAAGTCATATTACACTGCGGAATTAGCTTGGTACGTATTTATACATTTAGCATTATTAAATGTCATGGTTCCCTTATGCAAAACTAAATCTAAATATCATGTCGCCGATGACGAATCTCTGGATTTTTATCTTTAAATAAAGTTGATCTTTTATCGCTATGTAATTGTTCCTGAATATAATATAAGTAGGTAGGTACTATGTATGCATTCGTTATGATATTGAATCCGTATTATATTATTGATATTACTACAGTCATAAAAATCTACATAGGAATAAAAATATTATTTGAATGAAGTCAATAATAGGTTAATATTTAAATGCGCCAACATTTTAAGTGTTTTATTGATTAATTAAGGTTTTATTTTTTTAATAAATATATTAATTGATTATTGTAAACAATATGTTTAAACCTTTTTTAACAATTTGTTTACATTGTTTTATTGATCAATTAAGGTTTAATTTTTTGTATTATTTATTATATTAATTGATGATTGTAAATCTCATCGATGCAAAAGACTAAAAGCAGTTAATGATAGAAATAAGTAAATTTAAATTGCTCTTAATTTGTGTATCTTTTAATTATGAATATAATAATGGTTTTACTGAATAATATTTCTCTGGAACAGTTGGTGTATTATATTATTTGACATGGCTCTGATCAGTCGTAAACAAACCATTGGATGGGTTTTAAAAATAGAATAGAGTTCTCTTGGTCTTGACGAAAGCGCTCGATACCTATCAATCATTCTTATCTATCACTAATAAATAAAAATGTATTGACCACGTATGTTCCCCCATAACTTGAGAACGGCTGAACCGAATTGGCAGATTCTTTTTTTGTTGTGTTCGTAATTTTCAGGAGACGGTTTGCATGAAAGACTTTTTTTGGAAAATCCAATAGAAAGTCGTAAATTTGGATTGTATTTATGTATGATAGTGAAGTTTGTATGACAGAGCTGTCACGTGTTACTATAACGATTTTTTTTTCATAAAAGTTTTATCCACCATCAACGACTTTTTTCATTGCGTTAAAAAAAAAAAACAAAATATGGATAATTATACAAAATCTATATAATTTAACATCTGTGGTTCTGAAATTTCAATTTTGTAAAAACCATGGAAAGAATTTTCATAAATTTAAAATGAATGAGAAAAATTTAAAAGGAATCTACCTAAAAAATAAATCAGTAGGTACCTAAATTCTTATATTACGTACAGCAGACAATTTATAAACAAATCTAAGTTAAATATAATTGTCCAACACACATATAACTCTATTGTTATTAATTTTTGGTTAGATATTTTATAGTTATGTATGTTTTGTTGCTGAATTTATGTTATAAGAATAACCCTATATCCTTCAAAGCACGAACTCTGCTCAATTTTGGAGAAACAAATAAAAAAAAGATATATGTTTAGATTATTATTTTATATTGACTGTTTATTGTTTTAAGTGTGTATTTTTTACTGAATAAATATTTGAATTTGAATACCCAGCTGAATTTTATTTTTTACACTATACGATGAGACACTTGGACAATACGGGAGTTAGTAAAGAGATTAAAAACAATATTTATCATTCATTGATTGTTATGCGGTACGAAGTTGGCTGGGTCAACTTACTAGCTTATTTTACTAAATTTAAATATTGTTGTTGTTGTGCTATATTTGTTAAATTCTATTTTTAATATATGTTACAAAGCAATACATCCGCACAAACTGGCACAAACCCTTTATAGAGGACGTAATAATATGCTCAATTCTCCATTACTGGTAATCTGTTTTTGTTATGCATTATTCGAAAATATTGAAAAACGTTTTTATTAAATCTTTATCTTTCTTCTTCGGATCTTTAACGCTCGTCTCGGCGGGCGATACGCGTCTCGTATCGCTCCGTAGGAATAATTAATTTTACGTAGATATAAGGACTCAATATAAAATAAATGTGCAATATCAATTAAGTGAAATATGTATAAATGTGTTTGTATCGTAAAATTGTGGTATATATTATTAAAAGTGTCTAAATATCAGAAATAAATATTTAACAAATAAAATCAAAAGTGAATCTATCATTATACAGCATATTCATCTACGAGTTTATTTCATACTATTTGTTGTGGTTATGTATATGTATATGTGTGTGACTGGGACAGTCTCTTAGTGTAAATGTCTAACACGTGTGCCATTCCGAGGCGGGATAATAATAATAATGTGCACTTGAATGCAAGTTAAAGGGAATGGTAATCAGAGGCGGCTGGTGATATAGACTACAGTAGTGAAACAAAACTAATAAGAACGTATAAGCTTAGAACTTTGTGATGTCCGAAGATAATGATTGTGTATTCGCGATATTAACCCCTGGGTAGTGGGTACTATTTTTTGTGAAAAAAGACATATATACTTTTGTGGACTTAATGATAACTTGAAACCAATACTTATACGGAGGATTACTCAGAAGCACTTTAGCACAAGGAAGCTTACACAGCAACGCTCTTTGAAAGGAACCGCGTTTGATGGCAGCATTGCAAGGCTAGGACTGTAGAGGGGTGAAAGAGACGGAAGAAGACGAAGAAGGAGAAAAAAATAGGTGTCAAGTGGTTATAGACAAAAACAATACGTACATACCTATTATGTGTTATATTTGAATGCAGGTTAGGTAGTGATATTAGGTATGATCTATCAGCTGTGGATGAACCAGTAATATGATGACTGTAATAATAATAAAGACATGAGTAAATAGTATTTAAGATTCTGTTGCTTCGGTTATTAATATTAAGTTGTTGTTTGTGTGTATTTGGTGAGAATAAATTTTGTATTTTGTAAGTTAAGACTGTATAGTGAATAAGTGGTTATTTGATAGTTAAATGTATAGCAAGATAGACGGTAAGGTTAAAGTTATGGAAATATAAAATAATGTAGTTAAGAACTAAAATACCTTGACGCAAATGTCAGCGATGAGGTTTGCCACCCATCATGGCGCGTCAAAGGGGGAGAAAGGCACAAAGAGGAGACCGGAATGCCGGGTAGGTGTGTTGAATGTAAGAGGAGGGATGCTGAGAAAGACGAATGAAATAGTTGAGATGATGGATGAAAAATTTCTGGATGTTTTATGCGTGTGTGGGACTAAGAGGAAAGGTAGTGGAATAAACGAAAGAGAGGGAAGAATCGAGTTGTGGTCAGGAGTTCCTGACACTCAACATGCGTGTCAAGGTGTGGGTGCTTTTCTGTCTGAAAGAATGAGCAACTGTATGAAGGGATATGAATGTGTTGGTCCCAGACTAATCTGGATCCGCTTCAAGGTAGGGTTGACTAGGATTTTACTCATAACTGGGTACGGACCTGGAAACGATGCTATCGAGACGGAAAAAGAAGAGTTCTGGGACAGTGTGCGAAAGATTGCGGATGACAGGAAAGTGAATGAAAGATTAATTTTGGCAGGTGATCTTAATGGATGGGTCGGTGTAAGAAGAAACGAACTAGAGAGTGTGTTGGGAAATAATGGTGATAGAAGAGTGAATGACAATGGAAGACGTATAGTTGAAGCATGCTTGGAGATGGATCTCTTTGTGGCAAATACCTTTTTCGCTCATAAGGAAATCCATCAGTATACATGGGAGAGAGGGGATGAAAGATCGATGATAGACCTTGTGTGTGTGGACTCTCATCTTAGGAAGGTAACCACGGACACCAGAGTGTATCGTGGCGCTGAGTTGGAAACAGATCACTTCCTTGTGGTGACAAAAATAAATCTGTTTTCTGGCTGGCGCTCGAGAACACAAAGAATCACGCCAACTAAAAGGCTGAGAGTCGAAAAATTGAAAGATGAAAATGTACAGGAAGAGTATGAAAGGAAGACGAACGAGAGATTCAGCTCGCATGATGGGAAAGAATGTACATTGGATGAGCAGTGGGAAGTAATGAAGGGTGTGCTAGTAGAGTGTGCTAGAGAAGTATGTGGTGAAACTGCCGTTGGACGCAAGAAAGGTGATGCATGGTGGGATGATGATGTGAAAATGATTGTGGAAAAGAAGAAGAATGCGTGGAAAGATTTAATGAGTGTGAGACAGGGAAATGAAGACGAAAAAGAACGGAAGAAAGAGATTTACAGGGTGTGTAAGAAAGAAGTGCGTGATATAGTGGAAATGAAGAAAAGGATGCTTGAAGACAAAGAATGCCAGAAGCTTTCAGTGAACGCGAAAGATAACTTGAAAATCTTTTGGAAGATGGTGAAACGAAAGAGGACAAGTGTGGATGTAAATTCTGTGAAAGGGATAAAAGATATTGATGGTAACTTGTTAGTTAGTGAAGAATGCGTGTTGAGAAGATGGAAAGAGTACTTTGAAGAACTGTTTGAATGTGAAGGCGGAAATACAAGTGAGTATAATAGTGGAGAAAGTAACGTGAATGGTGTAGATGAGATTTGTATGACTGAAATTAAGAATGCTTTGAAAAGAGCCAAGTGCGGTAAGGCGGTTGGGTATGATTGTGTTTCAACTGAGCTCATCAAGTCTGGTGGATCGAAGACCCTCACATGGTGCCTAGAGCTATTCAACACCTGTTGGAGAGAAGGCACTACTCCGGAGGACTGGAGGAAAGCCATCATCTGTCCGCTGTATAAGGGGAAAGGTGCTAGGCTTGAGTGCGGAAGCTATCGGGCTATTAGCTTGCTGAGCTCAGTAGGTAAACTGTACGGAAGAATTTTGATTGAGAGAGTGCGAAAGACTACTGAGTGTAAGGTATGGGATGCGCAAGGAGCTTTTTTAAATGGTAGAGGGTGTGCCGATCAGATCTTTTCCCTAAGGATGATCGTAGAAAAGTTTTTGGGTAAACACCAGAAGCTTTTCTGCGCGTTCGTTGACTTGGAGAAGGCATATGATCGTGTGGACCGAGAAAGACTGTGGCGCGTGCTGTCGGAGTATGGAGTGAGTACACAGTTGATACGCGCAATATCTTTCACTTTTCACGTGGGGAGTTCCGCTTGTGTGAGGGTAAACAATACCCTCTCGGAGTGGTTTACCCTCACTAAAGGAGTGAAGCAAGGTTGTGTTATGTCTCCGTGGCTATTCAATCTATTTTTTGACTTCTGTATGCGACCTTTGAAAGGGATGAATGTAGGTGTTGAACTGAATGGAAATCGAGTGAATGCTTTGATGTATGCAGACGATTTAGTCTTAATGGCTGAGAATGAAAGTGACTTACAAGATATTGTTTCGTGTGTGTATGATAGCTGTAGTGCAAATGGGTTAAAAATGAATGTCGCGAAGACGAAAGTAATGGTGTTTGAAAGAGAGAGTGAAAGAACGGTATGTGAAATAAAGGTTGACGTTGAATGTTTAGAGCAAGTGAATGAGTATGTAGTATGTCTATTTGGGAAGTCTGTTTGCGAGGGATGGAAGATTTGATAAGGACATTGAAAGAAGAAAAGTCGCCGGTGCTAGAGTGAATGGTGCACTTCGACCCATTGTTAGCAATAGCAGTGTGTCGAACATGGCAAAAATGCTAGTGCACAATACCATTCTGGTACCGACACTTATGTATGCAAGCGAAACTTGGACGTGGTTGAAAAAGGATGAGAGTGGAATAAATGCTGTGGAAATGCGTTCACTGAGAAGAATGGTTGGTAAAACGTTGCGAGATAGAGTGAAGAATGAGGATATCAGGAGAATGAGCGGATGTGTGAAGAGTGTTGTGGACAGAATGCGTGTAAACAAGTTGAGATGGTTTGGACATGTTGAGCGAATGCAAGATGAAAGGATGACGAAGAGGATGTATTTATCTGAAAGAAGGGGTGTGAGGAAGCGCGGACGTCCAAGAACCACGTGGCTTGATCACGTGGACCAAGTTCTTAAGGACGGACGCGTGCTGAGTAAGAGAAATCGGCGTGCATGTATGAGAAACTGGATGAATGTAGAGGAAGCGAAAGAAGTATGTAAGGATAGATCTATATGGCGTTCCGTTCTCTCTGCCTACCCCTCCTGGGACATGGCGTGAGGGTATAGTATAGTATAGTATAGTATAGTTTTTATTAAATCCAAAAAAATATATAGGTATATTTAAGAATGAAAGAGATTTACAAAAGATCTTTTCAAGTGTATTTATTTATGTTTAAAATTAATCTAAGAAAACTACTTACGTCAATAAATACGGCATATTAGTATTATGAATGTGTACACATTCACAATACTAATATATCGTATATACCTAAAAAAAAAAATGTACTGAATATGCAACAACGATAGATACTATACAAATAAATGTTTGATAAAATTATTATTCAATACATGGTTTTGTGGATGGATTGTTAGTATTGAATATATAAATAAGAACCTTTCATTGAACGTACAAAAGAGATAGTAAACCGTAAAAGATTTTTCCAACCCACTTATTTCTGAGAAAATTCATAGATAGACCAACATACGAGAATATACCTAAAAGTCTAGACATAATTTAATAAAACCTGAATATTTCAGTTGTTTAATATGCATTAATAACGACGATTTTATCGACAAAATAAAATTGAAAATTTAACACACGAAACTAGCCTTGATGCGAACCTAGATGTCTTATATGGTTGTTTCGTGTGTTAAAAATACCTACATATGTGACCTCATACAATGCTTGTTTGTAAAAATAGCATCGATAAACATACTTGTCGACTCACCCGCTCAGTGAGAAATACGTTCGGTAACACTTAGCGACATCTCGGTTCGCACCAAGGCTAATTGCAATGATACAGAACCAAAAAATGATTATAAAATACAGATAGATGTCGCTAAGGAATGATACGAAGAGGTATAGGTTGTAAACGATAGGTACAATTCTATCTACATACTTACGCTTGGAAGTATCCGCATGAGGTACCCATACTTGGTATCTCAGAATAATATCTACACATGAAGGTGTCATTCAGGTTTATAAGAAAGAATATCGGAGCCTCTGGTAAGTCGCCCGGTAGCTTAATTGGACTAAGCATATCTCGCGACAAAATGGGAGTGCGGGTTCAAGTCCCGTCCGGGGCATTACTAAATGAGGTGACGTTATCTTTTCTAAGCCTTATATGATAGTTTCCTGTGTAAAATTTACATAAGCGACCTCATTCAATGGTTAATTGTAAAAATAACATCGATAAAAATAAAATTATGTTTCGTACAGAGCGTTTCAGAAGTTATCATTTTATTTCGAAGGCGTTGCGCGTCGTATAATGATGGAGTAAAAATCAAAAGTACCGTGAAAGTGTGTATCCATTGAGCGTGTTAAATTTAACTTATGATTCAGATCCCATTAATTCTATCACCCCCAGTCAACTTCAGCATTTTTAGACGTTTTACAGCACAACAATACGTTTTATTTTCATACAATGTGCATAAAAATATATGTATTATATAACGTTTCTTTTATTTATAAGAAAAGCGATGGATAAAATCATACTTGTTCTTTAGAAGAAAGCAAAAAGAAAACAGTTTTTTTTTAATATTTTTTTTATATTTTACTGAAAATTCGTAAGGCATTTGATTAATGACATGCATAAATACATATCTAAAAAATGATTCAAAGACTTTCTTTCAATAAAATTTTACTTAGAATTGTCTATATTTGGAACGAAATCTGTTGGAAAATAGCACCAACCACGTGCCATATTTTTTTTTTTTTACTTTATTTTCCATAAATATAACAATAAAACAACTAACTACTACAAAAAATAATTTTCTACTAACTAAACATCATATCTTAAACACATTCTTTTGACAATAGAAAAATGGAATTTACTGCCTCACTAGACTTGAGTCTGTTCTGAGGCAGTATCTATATATGTATACATCTTCTAAATTATTCTAGTCAGTTCTTGTAATATTATATTTATCACATTAACTAACATAACATGCATAGACAATTCATACAGATCAAGCTAGTCCCAAACTAAGATGAATCTTATATTATGGGTACTAACACGACAATACACATTATATAAAATGCACTAAACACACATACATGTGACACCCAGGACAGTTTGAAAAATGTCATTCTTCATCTTGCCCTGGCCTGGAATAGAATATTACGTCTTCCATAATAGCTGAAGCGTCAGGGTGCAACCTAGATTTATGAGCTTATAAAAGTTATATTATAAAAATATTTGTACGTAGAATCGAAATTTTTTATTCCAATAAAAAGTAAAACACTATATTCCATATTTGCTGTTTATTTTGTTTCCCTTCAAAAACAAAATTAATAAAAAGTCTGTTAATTATATGCTAAAGTGAGGAAGGGTTGGGTGAGGTGGGGGCGTCGAGGGTGGAGTGTATTCAAGAATATAATTATAGTGCGGAGGATGATGTGGGTGGAACTTGGATATTTAATATCTTATTTATTAGATATATGAACAGTGAACACCCCCTCTTAAAATTCCTTTTGTTTCATCCAACCCTTAGACTATAATATAATGTAGGTTTGTTTGTTCTATTCTTTAGTTTTAAGTCACTCTTGCCCTGAAGATGCCACAAGGCGAAAGCGCTCGATAATTAGCATTTAGTCATTATTAATTGACTAAATACAAAATCATTCGTTAAAATTAAACAGTGTTTTAGTTGAGCATTTTCAAACTTATATTAAAATGAATTTTCACAATTTACTTTAAATTTAATATTTCATATGTTTTTGTTTATAATTATTGTTTATTTCAACCGATTCCAAAATGTCTCGTTTGTTTTCCTTATGACAATTAAAAATTTGTTCTGCATTATTAATATTATTGAGAATTCATGTCCTGCATTTCTTCAATACTCCGCCATTTCACTATTATTATTAATATATTTTTAATTCCTTTTCCGTGTTCTTTGTATTTTGTTTATACCTTCCTCCCACTTTACCCGATGTAATCTGTGTCACATTGGGCAAAGCGGGAGGACAATAAATTCTTCTTCACGACAAATTTTATAAACCCCACTTTTTTGAAACTTGGATATTTAACTTCTATTTTTTAATTTGTATCTTCAAATTGTTTTATTTGTATAGTATGTATACTGGCTTAAAGTTATTTGTACGTTTATAAATTAAATCCGTTTTCAGTTTTCCTGTACATATAACATTCTCCTCCAAAGTTTTTGTTTGTTTTGGTTTTTTTCTTTATGAATTATATTTTTAAATATATATCATTTTTTTTTTATTTCATGTCTTTCATACTCATTGTTTAGTGCCGTATCTAATAAAGGAAATAACTTCTTATTCATGAATATCGTTTCGGGATAGACAATGCTTAGGTATAGAGTCGAACGTTGAAATTTGAAAAATAGCAGTTTGCTTGTGTATGAGTAAGTATGTGTTTTTCTATAAATCTGGAACTTTAATATGTCTACTTCAATTAATGTGGTGACGTCTGCAAAGTTAGTTTTATTATTGTTTAACTTAGTATTATTGTTTCTAGTTTCGTTAGTTAATTGGATGTTGAGCATTAAGAAACGTTAGAAGATTTTAAGTTGTCTAGATGTTTCGGTAAATGCGAAGAAGATATTTTCATCTTCATAATTATCTTTGGTGGTTCTGTATTTTCGTCCCTCTTCTGACTGACAGTCGTATCTGCCTACATAAATGTAAATTGTTCAGGAGAGCGTTTTTAGTGTACTGCCGTGCATATTTTCGTCTCTCGTAGTTATAATGATACGATGTAAATATAAAACACTATTTTATTTGTACCTATTTTAATATATTTCAGAATCATTTTTGTGATGAAATTTTGAGGAATATTAGTAGATACAACACATTTTATTTAGAGTATTCATTAATACGACAACAAATCAGAAAGTTTTTCCAGGATAACGGTAACAGTTATAGGTGTGATCTTCAGTGAGAACATGCAGGGCACATAGAAATAGACATTAGTGATCATAGCTCGATTTCGCCAAAAATGTCAGATACGACAGTTAGACAGAAGAAGGACGTTTTGTCGATGAGGAGATTTTAAAAACATTTTTTCCTTCTTCGCAATACTACCTTAATATTAAGGTTTATAAATATATGCAATTTGTGTCTTAAAAGTTAATAAAAAAAAAAATCAGTACACACAATTTTGAATAAATCGGCAAATTAAAGAATAAGCGCCTTTGCGATACTCTCGCCCTCTGTATATTGATTGTATTTAATTTGAATGTATACCTTTTATGTAATTGTTTATTATCAATGTACAGTAAAGAATGAATAAATAAATATATTTTTTTATATGTACCTTTATGCGTTTCTCTTGTTTTTTTTTTCTAAGTAAATATATTTCGTCACTTGTTTAGTATTTTAAGTCACTCATCCAGGGTAAATGTGTCCTATTTTTTGCATCTCGGCCATGAATTGTTTGTCACTGAAATTATATTAGATTCAGTTCATTTTAAGTAGAACATTTTTTTTTGGTCGCATGTTTAAACAGGCATATTCCCATTTCTTCCCTTCCCTTTTTGCACCAAATTTTTAAGTGTGTGGCCGCTAAATCTAGAGTGCTCCCTCGGGGCAGCATTTCTCGCTTTAATGCGACATGAAATCCTGTTTGTGCATGTGTGTGTTGTTATGGAGATACATATCGCCAGTTACGGCACGTTGTATGTGGCGACCGCTGCCCTTAAAAAAAAATTACAGTTCACCCTTTAAGGTCTTGGAGAAACATACCTACTTTCCAAAGATGTTATCACAATTTTCGAGGATATGAAATTTATTTGCTCTGACCAATGGAATAATCCCTCCATGCACGAGCTCTGTGCAATTTAGAGGAAATCAATTTTATATGTTGCTGAAAAAACCACGACTGGTAATCTTATAAAAAAAACTGTAAGTTAAAACTTTAACTCCTAGTAAAAAACATACTTACGTGATTTTGAAAAAAATATCATAATTTTTATAATCTGGTGATATTTAGTGTTCTTTAGAAACAAAATATTTCCTCTCATAATGAACAATGGTGTAACTATGAAAATAATTAAGTTAGAAACTATTTTTTTTTTGTTTTATTTAAAACACGAAAACATTGATAATTTTAGTACTTATTTTTACATTTTAACTAATAATAGTTGTTTTAACTAATTAACGTTTGTTAATGAAACTAATATTTATTTTTTAATGAAAGTTTTTATTATCTAGAGTAAACATTTCTCGGTTATCTATTTTCAACAACCACGATGATAAAATTTCATGCTCCATCAAGGGCCAAACGACAGGCAGCACCATATTTTATGCGAATGAATCCCTGACAACGTATAGTCAGAACTCATCGTTGAATCGTATTCACAGAGTTGGTAATTATTAACACTCTCAGGCAGCTGATATTATATAATTATAACACAACTGTATATCAATTTAAATCATGTTTGAAGAGTGTCACGCTGCAGAACTAACTGATTGCTTTGAGCATGATTTTATATTGTTGTAGTGCTGCTTATGTGCCTACCTTTTGTCGCTTTTTTTTTTAAATTTTGCTTTCACCTGTATATTTATTGTGTCATAATATGTATCATGAGTCATTTAAATGTTCTTAATTTTGTTGTTTTCATAATGGTTGTATATTTTTGGTATGTTTTAATATGTACTTTTGAAATTGGCTTTTGAGCCGTTTGAATTAATAATATAAAAATAAAAAAAATAAAATAAAATAGATAAATAAATAAAACAGCGGGTCCGTCGTTCGATCCCAGGTGCCGACAAACTCCCCTTTCACGACACAAGCTTTTAGTAGCTTACTGTGAAAGATGTATAAGGTTGTATTTAGGTTTATAACAAAAACCCAAATATATCTTTTTTCAAAAAAAAAAATGCTGTTTTATTCTATTTTGTAGTTCAAATGTTTCCATTTTGAACTTTACATGAAACCTTAGGTACGGTTTTAAAAGGGTTGATATTTAAGTCTGTATTGATGGTAGTCCTCCCCAATATGAAAACTAAGTAAATATTAAAGTGATATGCCTGCCTCACACATTCTCAACAATATTACTTAGTTATGTAAAAATATCCTTTTTATTTTTCAGTATTTTATTCGATTGAGGCTGTTTATATTATTATCATCGCTAGGGAAAAATAAAAGTTTGAACCACCATGTTGCTTCCCTATTTATAATATGAAAATACTACTTAATAGTGATATTCGTTGAATATGTTATAAGAATAATATTATTATGTTAATGTTGGAAAACCCAAAATGTTAATACAAAAAAAAAGATAAAGAAAACATATAAGTATTGAATTTTATATGAAACCGCAGAGAAACCGGTAAAGAATTCATAGCCTTTCGCTGTTTTTCCGTTCCAAGTAAGATAGATATATTTTACATTATTCAGTGTATATTTTTAAACATGCCAGCATATTATTACACTGAGAAAAATAGTAACGAAATTTCACAACGAATTACTGGTATGTACTATCAGATTAGGACCAGAGATAGTACAACGGTTCATTAGTACTAATCTATATTATTAACTTTTCGCAAACAAATTGTTGGTAAATTTACTAACGACTTGTTTGCGTTAGATTAATATTATAGATTCGTACTAATGAATCGTTTGTATTATCTCTGGTCCTAATCTGATAGTACGTACCAATGATTCGTTGTGAGTATTTTTCTCAGAGTAGGTAGGTTTATTATAATTTTAGTTGGAATATGGGGAGATCTAAGTAGGGTGCATTGTAATGAAATGATTTATACCAACACGGTATTTCCCACGAGAGGGTTGTCTAGCAGAAAATCTACGGGTAACAAACGTGCAAGTTGTCCTCTGAGTGCCAATTTCAGTAAAGAAATTCAGGATAAGCAGCATACTTCATCGCCGAATTCAAAATTCAAAATATTTTTATTTTTCAAAAAGTTGCCTTTTACAGGACACTTGAAAACTTCGAAAATAAATGAAATACGTTTTTCTTTTTCGGAACTTCACAGGGTACCGATTACTTCTTATTAGATCGGGACACCTTATTGGCGACAGCGAAAATACGAAGTCTTTACTTTTTGTTTAATTGATGTTGATGATAATAAATAAATAAAAAGTACATAACATAACATATGTACCTAATATGACTAGACAATTCATATAGATCAAGCTAGTCCCAAAGTAAGATATAAATCTTGTAATATAGGTAATAGCCCGACGATATACATAATATAATTATACAATGCTCTAAACACATATTATACATACATGTAACAGCCAGACCCAGGACGATTTTAAAAAGGTCATTCTTCATTTTGCCCCGCTGAGAATCGAACCCGAGACCACATGACTCAAAGGCTAAAGCCTTACTTCCGTCCTACACTGGACGTTTCGTTCGACTTGAACTATTTTATGATTTTTTTTAAATCTATGTACTTTAGACGTGGTACTTAGTGGACTCTTAACATCCTTCTAGTACCGAAAAATGCATTATTATTATTTATATTCACCTTTATGTACATTCATCACATATTTGTTTATTGTTTATTGTAAATCATTCCCCATAGCCCCCTTACGGGACACTTGGGTTCATCGTAATTATACAGGATAAAAAGAACAACATACAAAGAATACATGAAAGAATACAATGAACCCAAGTGTTCCGTAAGGGGCCTATGGGCAATGATTTACAATAAACAATAAACAAATATGTGATGAATGTTATTATACGAGTCCAAGTGCCTACAAACAATGATAATTAAAAATATATGTATTTGCAGAGGTGTTCAGCTAATTACCCCACATGTGACTTAAGTATGTCGTGATTGAATGAATACGTAGATAGATTGATTATACACTGTAAAAGAGCTTGTAATGTTGCTTTATACCTATCGTTATATTTTTACAGGTAACAGATATTAGGTACGTGCATAGGTAGCGTAATATTATCTGTCAAAGAGAGTTTCTACCTTCGTACCTATCTACCTTCATAAGGTTTTATGGTTGAGTTGATAATGTATATATAAGCTACGCCTGAATTATATAACATCTTTCCATGTTGAAAGTTATTAAGTATGCGAACTCAATTTACATTCATTACGGAAGAAATAATACATAGTAATATTAATAGTACACACATACATTATAATATACATAGAGTTAGATTTTACAACATAAATGATTGTATGATAAGCTATCTCACGTATTTTATAAATTTATACGCGAAGAAGATTTACTACCACATTTTTACTTACATAAGAATCTATAATGTTATTGTATTGTCAAAGGATCTCAGACTCAGACGAATAAATATTATTACAACATTATTATAGGTACATACATCTAATTAAATATTCAAAAAAGGTATGCGGTGATCGGAGTTTTATTATTTTTTCTTACTCAACACGCGTCTGTCCTTAAGAATTTGGTCCACGTGCTCAAGCCACGTGATTCTTGGACGTCCGCCGTCCGTCTTCTTCACACCCCTTCTTTCAGATAAATACATCCTCTTCGTCATCCTTTCATCCTGCATTCGCTCAACATGTCAAAACCATCTCAACTTGTTTACACGCATTCTGTCCACAACACTCCTCTCACATCCGTTCATTCTCCTGATATCCTCATTCTTCACTCTATCTCGCAACGTTTTACCAACCATTCTTCTTGAAAAAATAAAATCTTATTATTGGCACACTAGAGAGCAAACATTCCTGAATTAAAATAAAATAAAATGCTGGCTCCTGACCAATTAAATCACAGTGAAAGTACTAAAAAAAAAAAGTTATTTATTAGAAAAATTCCACATTAACATCTACCACGAACCGTCGGTTTAATATAAGCTGCATATATTTTATATTAATATATCTTCCAATTTTCATTTAAGTAAGATATTTTATTCAAGAACACAAAATTCTCTGACCCTAATCCTTCAAATATCACATGGGCTTCAATAACACCACATATCTACCTATAGAACAGCAAGTAAGTTGTTATAAGAAAAGAGACATATTTTTATATGATACAAGATTATATGTAATTTAAAAATGCTATAATATGCATATTATATGCAAAATAAATAATACCACATATTAATCATAATACCTATGTTAATAAACTATGACGATGTCGGCACGTGGAAAGAATTAACGACGACTATAAGTGATGAAGAAAATATAAATAATTCAGTTGAGAGAGATATCAACCTCTTAGAAATAGTTATCCATTGATTAAAATACAAAATCATGATATAATTAATCAGATCCTACAGGGCGGGACACGTGTAAAAAAGATAAAATAAAAAATCTTGTATGAGGAACTGATTAACAAAAAACGAAATTGAAAACGAAAACCCCTCAACGAAAGCGACGTTGTGGCGGAATCACGTTGATATGCAAATGCATATAACTTCAAATCAGTTTTCTTATTACTGGTAGTAAGTGTTCACAGTATTAAGCAGTTGTGTGTCTTCCATACAAGCCCAAGAGCCGGGCTTTTTACCTGAGCTTTTCAAGCTTCAGAGTAATAAAAAGATGAAAAAAGATTACGCAATAACATGGGAAAATTCAAAATTTCGCTTATTTTGTAAAAAGGAGTTCATTCGTTGTTAACATTAGCGCTTGACGTATTATAGTGCAGCTCTACAAAAGATACATAAGAAATAAAAAATAATATACAGCGTGCACAACTGGTTGCTCGTGAGGCTTATATTATAATATACCCTCACGCCGTATCCTAAGTGGGGTAGGCAGAGAAAACGGAACGCCAAATAGATCTACCTTTACACACTTCCCTCGCTTCTTCCTCATTCAAACACTATGTCATACACGCACGCCGGCTCCGTTTGTTATTACTCAACACACGGCCGTCCTTGAGAATTTGATCCACGTAATCAAGCAACGTGGCTCTCGGATGCCCGCGTTTCCTCACACACTTTCTTTCAGACAAGTATTTATTTGAAAAAATGAAACATTAAGTTCGTCGGTAGCCTGGAGGTAGAGTCTCAGGCTCTCAAAAAACTCCCCATTCAAGACATAAGCTTTTCGCTTACTGTGATAGGTGTATAAGGTTGTGTTTGGGTTTATAACAAAACCCAAATACAAATGGATTTTTTTTAAATAAACGTCCACCTCTTTGTAATTCTTACCTTGTTCGTTCAACATGCCCAAACCACCGTAGTTTATTTACGCGCATTCTGTCCACAAAACTCTTTTTGCATCCGCTTTTTCTTCTAATATCCGGTATTTTGTGAGAGTATCCGTTAGTCCTCATATATTGTTAGGCTTATTCCTGTTATATTTCTGTCTTGTTAGTCACAATACTGAAACGCTTCCGTAATGAAATGATATCGGCTCTAGAACACATTTCGCAATTTGTACAGAAAAAATAATCCAGGCTTATGGTCCTATGATGTTGAATACGCCAGTTTTTGTCCAATCAGCGAAGTTACGCAATATTGGGAGCAGTCAATACCTACCCGGATAAGTGACCGTTAGTATAGTGTGCAGTTTAATTTGGAAGATTTTGTTGTTTGTACATGTTTTTATTACCTATTTAATTAGGTAATCATATGTTAGTAAAATTTATTTTCTAACATATATGAACATATATGAACATATATGAATCTCTTACTTCCATAAACCAATTACTTGAAATTTTAATATTCCTAGATGCCACGTTAAAGTTTAGGAGTAATATGGTGATCTAACAAAAATGTCAAAACAAATATGTGATTCTAATAGATATAAAATATTGTTTCTGTTTTTTTTTGTTTGTGGTATTGCAATAATACCACTTTCTATAATCTGTACACCGGAGATAAACTATACTATTTCAAAAGATGCCATTTTTAGTATGGCCGTTCAAATTATTGTGGATTATTGCTTTTTATCGTGTCTCACTTTATTTTTGATAAATTTCACAATGTTGGGTTAAAATCGCGTTTTTTTGCTTTACCAAAACTTTGACATAATTTTTTTACGATATTACAAAATATAGCGAATTTTCCATATAGATGAATATATCATCAAAATGAGCATAACAAGGATTAATTCGATAATTTTATTTCATCATCATCATTACAAAACATTTGAAAATACATATGGACAGAAATAATACACACAATCACAAAGCAAAGACAACGCATCATCCTACCTAACCCGCACTCATGATTTAACCCTTTGCTATACAATACCAAGCCCACAAGTTTGTCATTTATTACAAAAGTTACACAAAAAATGAAAAACAACAAAACACCAATCCAACATGCATAAAAGGCAGCCAAAATAGACAATGTGACTGCGCGTGCGCGCCGGAACAAGCAAGTTAATCAGGACTGTGCAGTCATAACCCGCAGCAAACTCACTAGGCGAGTGCCTGTATCGAGGCAAGCCGCTACAAAACATCAAGAAAGTACCGTAACAACCAATCCACCTTGAAATCGCACAAAGAAATTACACAACATGTAGAAATAGCCTCTTCTTTGCTTCCTCTCTACCCGTGTCAAGCAACCACTCCTTCAGCCCCCGGCTGAAGCATCTCCACACACCAAACAACCTTATGTGCCCGGGAACAGAGTTGTAGAGCCTCGGGGCAAGATACCTTGCCGAGCGCTGTCCCAGGGTTGTTCTCACTGGCGGAACAAACATAATACCTCTTGTAACCGAACGAGTACCACGCCGGTCCACCCATGCAGCCTCTCCCGGGCAGGCTCTCCTGTAACGCGTTACAACATTTTTGATGTACGTTTGCCTGGAATCCAAGATACCATATTTCCTAAACAGTGGATCCGATGCATGCCTATAGGGCGCCCGGCTCATAACCCTCACAATCGCCTTCTGAGCCACATCAACAGGATACATGTGAACACCAGCTGCAATTCCCCAACACTCAACACCATAGCTCAGTATAGAGTCACAAAGCGCAAAATATACAGATCTCAACCTGTCATCATCCAAGACATCTCTCAACATTCAAAAAACATATATCAACTTCCTTAAGCGAACCGAAAGACGCTCCAGGTAAACCCATTCCATTTCAAATTCGAATCAATCGTCAGACCAAGGTATTTCACTGTCTCACAAGGTGAAATGAAGGGGCCGTCACACATTTGGCGCAGCGTACACCTGATTTATAAGTCACTTTTTCTTCCACGTACAGAATTATGCAACAAACCAAAAATCTAAATTTTTAAACAACTCTTGTTGTTGACCTATGGAACTGAAACCTTATATCAAAACTCAAGACGCGCCGCTGACATTTAGTTTGTGTTTTATATAGGCATGTAGTAGTATCACTAGTGTATGTATGTACATATGTAGTTGGTACCTACCTGATTCTAGTTCTATGTAGTAGTAGTAGTAATATAAAACAGAATCTAGTGAAGGAACCAAATTCAATCTACATAAATAACCTCAAGTCTCTTCGAATCTGGCTTTACGTTTTTTAAAGGAAATCTTTACGGGTTTTAGATCTACCCTTAACAAATTCCACTACGTGTGTTGCTTCTGTTTACTACCAGTCTTTAACCCAACATCTTTCAGGGAACAATACGAAAAGTTACAAGAAATTGCGTCACTACATTAAAATCGCCCTCTGTATTTTGATTGTATTTGAAATTACTTGTTATCAATGAAGAGCAAAAAACAAATAAATGAATAAAATAATTGTTGAATTGTACCGTGGAGTCTCGAGTATCGAGGTCTCTCAGCTTTTAAATGCCTAGATACATACAAATCATCATCCTTGCGTCCGTTTGTCGTTTCCATCACATTCATACAATACATGCTCACACTGAGAAAAATACTAACGAAATTTCACAACGAATCATGGTACGTACCTACTATCAGATTAGGACCAGAGATAGTACAAACGATTCATTAGTACGAATCTATAATATTAATTTTTCGCAAACAAGTCGTTGGTAAATTAAATTATTTACCGAATTGTTTAACCAAAATGAAAATTTGGTGACGATGAAGGTGTAGAAATATGGAGTAAAGGTGGAGTAAAATTGAGTCAAAAAACACTTTGTGTCTCTGCCCCCGCCTTAAAAAAATCCAAAGTTAGACATTTATTGAAAATCATATACATAAATAAATTCATTATTCAAGATCAAGTAAAAAGAATGAGATAATTTACAAAATATAAAGTTCATATTATAGCCTACCTATTAACCACTTAAAAAGTTGTATTTTTATTTCATATAAACATACATAGGTACATCTGAATAAATCAAAATATTAGTACGTGGTTAGTAATACATACATATGTAGTTCCACACAAATGCCTTTCTACGGTGAAACCAACAGATTCCCATACCTAATGTATGTAAATACTATGTATATCTACCTACTATATAATCCATAGTAGATACCACCTACATATGACATGGAAAAGTACCTACGTGGAATTTGTAGTGTAGTTTGGAAAAACAGTGAAAATGGAATGAAAAAGTGATTCGAACGAAATTTATATACATACCTGATGCTCCCGAGCGTCGGGAGCATCAGGCTTTTATTATTATTTTACTTTATTAAGTAATATATAAAAATGTGAACGCATCACTGCATGCTGCGTATATCGTAGCCAGACATGATTTCCAACATATTTGTTAGTCCAGCAAAGACATAATATAGAATTTAATTATTAATTGCGTCGGTGCACACGTTGTGGAATTCCTTTATTATGTAATTAAACAAGTGTTTCTTTCTACTATAGATTATTAATTCCGAGAGAGACGTTGAGAGATTGATAATGATTACCTGATAAGTCGAAAGACTTCTCTCCGGGAATTAATAATTTATAGTAGAAAGGAACACTTGTTTCAAATTACATAAGAATTACATAGAAAGTATATTGCTAAGTTGACATTTCTCATTTCCCTTGCGGTGGTTTTTCCACAAAACGGCGCATCAGAAGTAAGTTGTCTAGTTATTATTATTTCATATCTCGAAAAAATAAATAAAACAGGTGTTTTATTCTACTAAAGATTATATTTTGTGAGAGAGACGTCTTTCGTCTTATGAGGACATTGTCAATTGACAATGGAATTCTACTACCTTAACACCGACACAGTGAATAAATTTCATATCTCATTTATTTAACAAAACAATATTAGATTCTACATTTTGAACACAATAAAAGATTAACAATAAAATTTAAATATAACATTAAATAACAAAAACCATATAATATTAAAATAAATTTATATTCAAAATGTAGAATCCCAACATTATTCGAGTTGATTCTTCCATGATGTTCTATGAAATAGTACAATCATGGGAGATCACTTACAGAGCTACAGGGACAAAAACCTTCTTACTATCCTGGTGGACGATAGAAGTACGGCCTTCTGCATGCTGTATTTGAGCCTGTCATCTATACCCAGTTTTCTGAGATTGCTTGACAGACTCTTAGGAATTAAATCATTCATTGTGGTACCTAGGTGTTCTCCACATATCTTGTGAGCAAGATCAAGATATTTTATTAATTATTTTTATTTAAATTTTCATCGTGTTATAATTATCTCATATATCATTTATTTATTATTATTATTATATTCAGCATTTCAGTTATCAATACATCCAAGTGAATAACCACAATGAACACCACCAATTAGGCTCCGTCTGGTGCCAACGGCTTCTCCACGCGGCCACAGATGATCCCAAAGAGTTAGAGTCAATGAATAAATAAAGAAAGTTAGCTTAGTTGGGACATATTTTGAATGGATACAAGTTTGATTTGTACGTCAGCACATCCAGTGAAGATTTATAGTATATAAGAGAGGCGATGGTCCGGGTTGTGTCAGGATTTGTGAATTTCCGGTGATAGAGTAGGTACTTTTCATTCCACAATGCTCCAATGGCTCGAATATCTCTCCTTTACACTGTTCGTATGTCAACAAAATCAGTGCGCTTGGAATGTAAGGAACTCGATCAACGCAGAAACGATCTGATTGTATTTCGTCCTATGCCCTCGAGGGCGAGATGATGAGATAACTATGTGGTACATACCTTCTATTATTTGCCTTTTGGCCTTGTAGATAACATTAGTAGAATTAATATAATATAGGCAGCTATAAATACATATAGGTATTTAGGCTTAGGAACAGCTTTTCCAAGAATTGATCAAACAAGTACCTACCTACCTACTTGTACATACAAGTAGCACCAGCTTTCAATGAAACACGTGCCAAATTGATATCAAAGGGCGTCTCATGGCTGTACCTAGTATTTCCCTAATGAGAAACGCCAATTTAGCAAATTGAGAACTATAGGAATTTAAAATATTTCGCAATATTTTCGTTTTTTCAAAGAATATTTCTGAAGTGATCCAAGCCACACTTTTTTGAAAAATGAGTTAAGTATGCAGTTTTGTTCAGAAAACCACGGAGAACATAGTGGTGAAGAGAAATAAGTGATTTGATATTCCTAAAGGGCATTTTTGGAAAATTTTGAAGAGATGTTAAGTGTTTTTACATCATTTCAGGTGTGTGTTAGAGCATTTCACAAACGCAGATAGGAATAAATAGCTCAATTAAATTATAGAAGTGAAAAGATCCAAGCCGCATAGCGCGTAACTTTCCAACAACTTTCCTACAGGTGGATCTTTCTCAGCTACAGTGGTGAAATAGCCCAAGTGATAAATTCGTGTTTACTTCTAAAATATAAAAAAAACTTTAATATTTTGTTATTTATATTAGTGGATTATGTAATCAGGAATATTGTGTAAAAATTTTAGCGAAATCTATGCAAAAATAACTTAGTTATAGTCAGATTAGTATTGGCGGATGCGACAACATAACTTCATCACCCTTTTTCTCGAAATGTCTAACTTGTGGGTTAGATCACTTCACATCCACGGCAACGAAATTGTACATTGTTTCTTTTTCTTAAATATTTTTCGAGGCGGTTTACGTCGGTCTGTCCTTCGGGCTGCCCGTAAGAAAAAGAAAGAGCGTCTGCAAGTTCGGATAAATAGTATTCCTCGACTCCTGAGATGTCCGAATGTGTAGAGGTTCTTTCAATGTAGGCGTACTACTTGTATACTATCAAGACATTCTCATAATTACGGTAGCTAGCGAACTTTCTGCATAAAATAAAGGTGTAGGTTGTTCTCACCATGTCGATAAAAAATAAGTTATTAATAGATATGGAGTATCACAAAGGCTACCCCACTTGTGGGATATGCCGTGATGGTGTAGTAGCATTAGTAGTAGAGTTTTAAAAAATAAACAAGATATTAAGAATGAGTGGCGTGTCTCAAATTTGAGTTTTTGATAATATTTGTGTTTTTGATAAAATTTGAGTTTTTGATGATATTTGTGTTTTTGATAAAATTTGAGTTTTTGATAATATTTGTGTTTTTGATAAAATTTGAGTTTTTGATAATATTTGTGTTTTTGATAAAATTTGAGTTTTTGATAATATTTGTGTTTTTGATAAAATTTGAGTTTTTGATAATATTTGTGAGGTCTCATGACCACATGCGTTTTATAGGACACCTGGAACTTACAGACAAGAGTAAGAAACTTATTCATTGCTGGAGACTCCATAGGACATCTCTTTTTAAAGCTTCACGCCGTAGTGGTATGTTGAAAAAATGTAATTTTATATTAAAATTCATTAATATACTTCAATCACTTCCTCCACATTCTAGCTATTTTAATTATTCAACACGCAATCTTTCGTGAGAATTTGAGTTACCAGACCCATTCCCCCATGTGAAATGTAAAAATATTTAAAAAGAACTTGATATGGGGGGGTGAGAGAGATGGTGAAAGAATGGTTTTGGTTGAGGATAAAATAAAAATTTAACCAATAATGCCAGCGGCTGAGACTCTACTGGGCTACTTACAGCACTCCAGGAGTTAAAACAATAAAATGGTCTCGATTAAATTATACAGTGAGGCTATATAAATTAAGAGACGACAAGTTATCTGTAATTAAATGGACAAATGTGTAAAAGACAAATTTAGATTCAAATAAACATTTAATTAAAAATAAAAAAATTCTTACCACTATTACAAACACTCAAAAACAAGGCTAGACAATACTACGACTTACTCACTACCCCGTATTGTCTGTGCACACGTAATTATCCCCATTAAAAATAATTAACACACTTGATAACTAGTTCAATTAAGAAACGAAGCACTTTCAAAATAAATTCATTTTCACTTTACGCTGACGAGCAAACGGATCCCACGTTGAGGGGGCCTCAAGCATGAAAATGCTTAAAGGCAAAACAAGTTGAAGAAGGCGCCCCTGGGCGCAGTGCTGGTAGGGCGAAGCCCTACGTCCGAGGCTTCTGGAGGCAATTAACAGCCTACACAGGTACGAAGTTGGCACGTCATGGCTTCAGGAGGAGAATATCTCAACTCACTGAAGCCCAATGACTAGAGACACTTGTCTCTCTGAAGGTCAGCTGATGAGTCATTGAGTGATGGCAAGAGCAATCCTTCTACCAAGGACAACTGACTACTCACTACGACTCGCTGATGATAACTGTTCACCACTGATGGCTGATGGAGACTAACTCATCTTTCAAGGACATTTCTCCGCTGTTAGAGAGGGGTTGGTCATATACCCCTCCTACGCTGTGATGCATCTCTGTGCAGCGCCGTGATTGGCTAATTGAATACCAATACACGCTCACCGCAAGTTCCATTGTATTGCGAGTACACCTGCACCCTTGTCTGCATTCCAGGAATTATGTACATGATGAAATAAATATTTACAAATAAGTTTGATATTGTTAAGCGTCCAATGCGCCGATTTATAATTATTAATTAATTCACATATGAATATTTAAAGCGTCTCTTGCACTGATATTAAATATAAAACATTTCTTGTGTCCATTATCACCATTATTATTATAGCGTCTTTTCGCACAGCACAAATAACACACATCTTATTCTATTACATAGCACAATACAACCCTTTAGGTAGATAATTAAATACTCAAACTACGTATGTTACAATAAAATTAGAATTCATACCTAAAGAGTCGTTTACATAATTCAAAATATATCGTCGATATCAAAACTCAATAGATCGAAGCGTAGGTATAAAAAAAAATCCAACCAAGCCGATACTATGAAATAATAACAATACGCAGACATTCTAGAATCTTCATAAAATAATTTAAAAAAACAATTAACGAAGTTGATACATAATGAATGCGCCTTAATCTTTTGTTGATATTATTCTCTTTATTACCCCTGTTGCCATGCAGGTACAAATTTAAATAAACAATAATATTATGAATGTAGGTACATAGATTAGTAAACAAATAAGAACAATATTAACGCCGGTACCTTTTAAGTGCAGGCAATATTTTTAATGTCGGGATTTTCATATTTCTCATGAACTGCATTGTCTATTTCGGTATTTCGATACCACTTTCGAAATAACAATTACAATTTTTAATGATAACTTTTCGGCACAATACCTACTATACCGGGCATATCAAACTTAACAATTTTCGAATTGGAAACACTATGAAAGCTCATTTTAATTTAGATAATAAAATTATATAAAAATAAAATGCTGTTAACTTTCACTTGATTGTTGTATTTTTTTTTTTTTAATTTATCCATCATAAACGGCACATTAGCCATTGATAGGGACCTGAATTTTTCGCATTTGCGATAAACCCTCCTTTATTCGCGAAATTTGCATTTTTTTCGCGAATAACGCGAATTTCCACATTTTAGCAAAATAAAACCGAAATATGTTTAAAACAATAAAATAATCTATCGAATTGATGACAAAATTAAAAACATCTATATCTAAAAAGTGGCCAAGTGGTTATTATTTACTGGATAGCCATAAATTTATGAATGAATGTCTATGGTGGCGTGCCTTTTATGGAAATGACATCGTGAATTGGCGTGAATTGACGTACTGTAAATAAAAAGAGGTAATTGAAATTCAATTGGCTGCGGGTGAAATTGACTTAGCCAAGGCATTGAATATTGTGAAGCTTCAAGAAAAAGAATATGCTGAGGGAGTTAGCAGAGCAATATGGATGCCTTGTGCTAATTAAATGTCGATTCAGATAGATTCTTGTCCTCTTATAACACAGTGTTGTCTGATCGCAGGACTAATTTAAAAGAAAAAAAATTAGCTACGATATCAATTTTTTATTTTGAACCGTAATAAAAGTATTTGTATAGGACATATTTAAAAAAAGTTAAATTAAAAGTTTAAATAATTGTAGCCATTTAAAAAAAAAATATTTTGTTTTAAATTTAACTTAAAAATCGAGATTACTGATAGTGTTATTTTTTTTAAAATAACTAGATTTATTTTAAGAAAATGGTACCGAAATCTGCAAAAGAATAACACCAATCTTTGAAAAATAACACCGCTTTTCCATCAAAATAACACCGAAAAATAACACCGCTTTTACAGAATAATAACACCGCTTTTCCATAAAAATAACACCAAAAAATTCAGGTCCCTAGCCATTGACAATAAAGGTTTACAAATTAATATCGTTCATTTAATAATATAACCAAGTATACATATAAAACCAAAATATAAAAACATTAACACAGTGGAAGTAAACAAAATCAAAACATATCAAAAATCCATTAGTTGATTACAAAGATGATGTACGAGTACCTACGCAAATTATAAAAAAATAAAAACTGTTACAAGTATAGATAAATAAAACCAATACATACACATCATTCTACATATTTGCTTAACAATCATTGCTACTGTATTTACAACAATAATCTCAGTAAATCGTATAATAAATAGCACGCATACAATCATGCACTACAGTGGATTCCGCTAATGCGGAATTTGTTTGATTAATAATTATTATACAGACAAAAAAAAATATCACTCGTCCATTAACATATGACACGCATATTCCATTCATTGAATGTTATAAGGAACACTAAATCAATCAAGTTAGATAAAATAAAATTAGAAATTCAATATTATAATAAGAAGCTTTTCGGACATACGTCCATCTTCAGTAATAATCAACTTACAACTGAAGTAGCGTTGTAAGTTGATTATTACTGAAGATGGACGTGTGTCCGAAAGGCTTCTAATTATAATACAACAATAAAGTGAAAGTTGACAATGTTTTATTTTTGTATAATTTTTTATCTAAATAGTAGAAAACATACTAAAGTTTTCGTGGAGCACCCGGCAAATATTCACTCGTTTCCATAAGTTTTTAAGTGTCCTATTAAAGGCAGTTTTTCGAAAATGTAGACATTTTGCATCTTAAATTTAGGGATGAGGTTTGGCACCTATACTGAATGTCTTATTTTGCTGGCACGGAGTATACAATCTGCATGTTTATTGATTCTGGATAGTTGAGAATTATCTCAATCAACAAATCAATGAAATTTCTTAGCTGAACATACTATAATAAGTAACGGCACTTTTTTTAATTTCCTATGGTAATTTTATTCGTTGCTAACCGGTCTTTCAACAGATTTCGCGCTCTTCGTCGACTTCAGTTAGCCTGATGAGGAGCACTGAAGCTCATGAAAGTTGACTCGTGAAGTTGTGACCAACAAAGTTTAACAATTTAATATGAACTTGCACCAAGTATTTACCGTCAGTCGGCAAAAATGCCTAGGCTTATAAACATTACACGCCTTAATGTAGGTCGGTGGATGGCGCTGGTAGTAGCTGCCTGAAACCTCTGACGTCTCATTTTTCAAAATTAAATATTATCTTATTATAATTGTTCAAATTAACAAAATTTTTATACATCTTTTTAGTTTCAATAGTTTTATAAAGTTAAATTTATGGGTGTTATTATTTTTAAACTACCTATTTAAAAATTTCAAATTTAAAAATGTGAATTAGTGAATAATATTTGTGACAATATAATATAATACCTTCAATTGGGACTCACATAAAATTATCACATTTTAATCAAATTTGTGAATCATGAGTGTTTTCAAAATAGTTAAATAAAAATAATAGGCGCCCTTGAGATGGCCTAGGGACTGCTAAACGGCGTCAAAACAAAATCATCCATAATCATCATCATCATCATTATTTGTTATGAAAGTCTTAGTTTATTGTTTTTTGTAAATCATTCCCCATAGATCCCTTATGGGATACTTGGGTTCATCATAATAATACAGGATAAAAAGAACAACATAAAAATATACACGAAAGAATACAAAGCAGTAAGACATCAAAAGCGAGACAAAACAATGGAAATGAAGTAAAATAGTTGCTTAATATATACATATATAAATGTGAACATAAATAATATATAAATGTGAATACAAATAATAATAATAAAGCATTTTTCTGTACTAGAAGGCTGTAAAGAGTCCCCTTAGTGCCACGTCTAAAGTACAATATTTGATTTTTTAACAAAAGAAACAGAGAGAATGAAAAAGTAAAACTCAATATGAAATGTTTTTGAAATTTTACTTTAAAAACCCCATCAAAATATTACCAGTACAACGAATTAAGTTCCACCACTGGTTCATACGTACATAGATGTCACAAATGTGACAACTAAGTGAATTCAAATCTTGGACAAAGTTTAAACTGATGCAGTGAGTATTCAAAATCTATACAAAGCCACTTTTTAACCCATTATACACAACTGCACTGAGAAAAATATTAACGAAATTTTACAACGAATCAACGTTGGTAAATTTACCAATGATTTGTTTACGGAAAGTTAATATTATAGATTCGTACTAATGAATCGTTTGTACTTAGTGATGTGAGAAGAGAAAATTCTCCAGAGAAATTTCTCGAGAACGAGAAATTTCTCCGAGAATTTCTCCTCTGATGGAAGAGAAATTTCTCTCCATAATTCTTCTTAGTGGTATTATTACCTTTCGTCCAGTATACTTCTCAGCCAACCTGATTGATCCAAAAATTTGTGGGGCTGATTAAGGCCCAAATCAGAGGTTATTTACACTTTTTTCCATGTAAGTACCTGCAATTTTTTTAAACTTAAATATGGGCATGTGGGGTGTCAACCATCAAGATTTTTTATCAATTGTTAGCACTTTTTTCTATGTAGGTACTTAACATTTTTTTTGTTTCCATAATTGATTGTAGTTATATTGGTGATAAATTGTCTCAACATTTGTACATTGTTATTGATTGATTGAATAAAGTGTTTATTATTATTATACTGTTAAATAAAAAATAAAAAAAAATCTCGGAAAATTCTCTACTTCGAGAAATTTACCGAGAAATTTCTCGGTAAATTTCTCGAATAATTATTTCTTGAGAATTTTACAACACTATTTGTACTATCTCTGGTCCTAATCTGATAGTATGTAGGTACCAATGATTCGTTGTGAGTATTTTTCTCAGTGTGTTGCGTTCACGTATTAACGTATACATATTTCAAACATTATTAGTAAAACCAATTAATAAGACACTCTTTTTATACTTGGCGGCCGGTGTGGCATGGAGGTAACGCTATTGCCTTTGAGTCACGAGGTTCCGGGTTCGATTCCCGGCTAGGGCAAAGTGAAGAATGACCTTTGTCAAATTGTCCTGGGTCTGGGTGTTACATTTATATGTGTTAAGTTCATTGTATATGTGTGTATCGTCGCGTTAGTACCAATAAAATAAGATTCATCTTAGTTTGGGACTCACTCAATCTGTGTGAACTGTCTATGTATGATATGTTATGTATTTTCTTTTCTTTTTTCCCCTTCCCTTTACACCTTATTTATGTGTATTGTAAACTTTTTGTCTATATGTGAATGTATCTAGGTATGTTTGGTTTGTATTCTGTATCACATAAGTGTTGTTTTTGAGTTGTAAGTAGGTATGTCTCATTTGTATAACTGGTTGGTTGTCAGAAATTGCCTGCAGGCAATAAACCCGCCATTTGTACAACTTGAAATCTGTGCAATAAAGATTAATTTATTTATTTTTTATTTTATTTATATACCTATTAATTAATAGGTACCTACGTCAATATTGCCAATCATTTTTATACGCAATCTCACTAAACAACCCAACCAAATAAAACAAAAATATTAAATTGTTATCTTTTAATTGACAATTTGAAAATAAATAAATTTGCCTAACAATCAATGAATAATAATAATAATAAAGATAATTTGTATTTGGCGCCGTTTAATGATCCGTGACCATCTCAAGGGCGCCATGGCTTTTCTTGAAAAGAAGTGTTTTCAGCTTACTCCTGAACGTTGCAGTGGGTTGGTTCTGTCTTAAGTCCGCTGGCAATCGGTTCCAGGCGGTCAATATTTATAAAAATACATGCCTAAATTCTTTCATCTGTAAACAATGATTAATGTTTTTAATCTCTTTACAAACTCCCGTAATTGTCCAAGTGTGTCATCGTGTAGTGTAAAGAAATATAATTCATTTATGTTGAACAATTATACTTAACTCAGATTATTTTATTACTCCACGTTATAATATTACATATGTAGGTACTAATTTATTTTTTAAGCTAGATATCTATTCATTTTAAATTTATAAAAATTCTTATCCATGATTTTTCATAATTGAAATTTCTAAACCACAGATGTTTGATTTTGTATGATTCTCCATATCGTTTTTTTTCATTGAAATTAAAAATGTATTGCGTAAATAATTTGCATCGGAATTTTTCTTCCCCTGAATTTGTAAGATGTTTTAATAGCTATAATCGGCTATTCGGGGTGGAGAAGAATCCAACAAATCAGAGATCATTCAAATCGGTACAGCTATTCTTAAATTAAAGATGGTGTAACTAACCCGACTTTCTTTTATATAATATATAGATTATTTATATGAAAAGAAACGCACCGACAAATCTGATAATTCTATGTATTTGGCTATGTTACTTAAATGTCATTTTTTCTTAAAATAAAATGATAAAAAAAGTATCACTTAATATATAAATTCTCAAATAGACCAAATTGACTTTAAGTTGCTCACAAAATTAGCGTGGGTGACCTAAAGTTATTTAAGATGTAGGTATGAATCTCCTTATTGGTTTTATGTGAAATATTTTTTTTTTAATATTTACGAAATTTGTTATATATTTTTAGAAAAAAATAAATTAAGGTGATTTACGATTTTCTTATATCTTTTGAACCGAGTGAACCGAGTGAAAAAAATAAATTAAGGTGATTTACGATATTCTTATATTTTTTGAACCGAGTGATTTTCCCAAAATATATAAGTTTTATTGAATAATCTTATTAGTACTTAATGAATTTATTTTAATACCATATAATATTATAATTATTAATACTTGCATGCTTGAGATGATATGGGTTAAACAATAACGGTCCATTGTTAAACTTCAACAGTTCTACGTTCAATCTAGAACTAGTGTCTCTGTTATCTATAATAGTCTCATACATACATACAGATTGAAGGTAAAACTGAAGAGAATAATTTATTGTATCTACGTTATATGTATGTGTATGTATGTAAATTATTTAAGTATGTAGTGAAGTTGTAGTACTGCACTGCAGTGACTTTACCAAGTTGACACCATACAATTTATCTTTCGCTAAACACCGGATTCTCTACCTGATCCATATTGTTATTCCGGTTACTTACTTCTCTCACATGTACCTACCTCTACTACCTACATAATGTTAACTCTCTATACACTTATGTACATACTATTATGTATAACTATACCTATGTACATTCACCTCCTACAAACCTTCAGGTGGATACTTATCTAAGCACAATAAATTATTCTAGAAAACCGAGTTTTATTTCTATCTCGTAGATTTTCTTATAGTTAAGGATCAATTCCTCTTTAAAAATACATCGATACTGCGCTATCCTATACTGTCATCAATTCTATTAATATTATGTTCTGTAAATTAAGGGAACTACGGCCAGCGAACAAATTCTTCTAGCCATTCCATCAATTTGTTTTATACCTGCATATTTATTTTTATTTTCCCTCTCGCTTTAGGTTCATACATTCTAATTAATTTTTAAATATACCTACTTTAAGTATAATTTTATTACCAAATTCGCACGGTTTTGTTTTACAATGAGTGTGTACCTACAGATAGAAGGTTGCGAACGTCAATCAAATTCAAATACAAATATGTTTTTTGGGATAAATATAGGTACCTAGGTACATTTATTTAAAAAAATAATAACTTCTTTATAAATGCACAATAAACATGTTAATTCCCTCTAATTTGAGCAGAGCTCGTGCTTTGGGGATAGTTTCATCATAAGAAATGCAAATCCAAGAACAAATATAGAGAGAAATAGCTTTTACCATAAGGCGGTTTTGAGTTACAATGCTTTGCCAAAGGATTTAAAAAAAGTTAATTATTAAATTTCGTTCAAAAAAGAACTTAAGAAAAGTGTTTTGGAGAAAATAAATTTGTGAAGTACTTGAGATAGTGGTATACATTTTATATAATTAAATTGGTGAATATCTGTGATTGTTTTCGACCCCTTACACCAGCATATAATTACTGTCTGGGGTCTTTAAATCAGAAGTCAGCAGTGTTATTTATGATTGTGTTATTTTTTTTACAATGTTAATTTTTTTAGTAATAAAATAAAATAAAAAATAAATAATATCATAGTTTCATCAATCAATCATCAATCTTCAACCATGGTGATTCGGATAATTCTCCCTGTAAAGACGGGAAACGCAGTCATTCACTCTAATATTCCTTCGGAGAATGCTCCAATTATCACCGAATGATTGAAGGTTGATGATTGATTGACATTCGCATCCTGCTATCTGGACCCATCCTTTATCATGCTTTTTATATATTTAGCTTGGCAGGTACAATTTATTTCGAAATAAATAAAACAAGCGTTTTATTCTACTATTGATTTAATTTACGAGAGAGACGTCTTTCGTCTTATGAGGACATTGTCAATCTGATTTTAAAAATACAACAATATTCATATATATAAAAATATTTACAATAACAATGATAAGAGAGTAACGTATAATATTACAATGTAGTATGTATCAGCAACTAATTCTAAGAAATTATTAATTACCATCAATGTTATTAATCACCAATGGTAATTAATAATTTCTTAGAATTAGTTACTGATACATACTACATTGTTATGTTATACTATACTCTCTTATCATTGTTATTGTAAATATTTTTATATAGGTATATGAATATTGTTGTATTTTTAAATTCAGATTGACAATGTCCTCATAAGACGAAAACGTCTCTCTCGTAAATTAAATCAATAGTAGAATAAAACGCTTGTTTTATTTATTTCGATATGGAATTCTACTACATAAACACCGACACAGTGAATACAATTTATTTCTTCATAATTTGAGGGATAAGTTTAATGATCTGCTTAAACTTATCTTAATTATGCCCCTGTGACATATCTAAATTACCTACTTACATAATCTTAAAAGATATTTAAAAACCATTCAAACAAAAGTAATGATTAAATCCTTGTTGATTGTATGTTTTTTTTATATATTTTTTACGCAGCACGCCTCGATACAGGGCAACCTAGTGAGGCTGCTGCAACTTAATTGAAGCTAATTGGTGTTAATTGTCTCAACGATTGTACATTGATATTGATTGAATAAAGTATTTATTTATTTATTAAATAAGTATGGGGAAACAGTACGAGTCTGAACAGGTCAGAACAAGAATTGTTATACAACAGGATAAAGTAAAATTAAGTAGAATAAAGTGGGACAGAACAAAAACAGTAAAGAAGAAGAGTAAATTATGTGAATCAAACTATAAGACTTAAGTAACACAAAAGGTAAAACAATACTATACACAGTTAAATACGATTACAATACCTACTTCAAAATTAATATTCCGGAATAATAATACAAAGAAAATATTAAAATATTACGAGTGAAGAGTGATGATAAGAAAATTGATGTTTCTATTGTTTCTTTGAATATTTCTTTTTGTACATAACACAAGATAATTTATAATTTTCATTTACGTAAGTTGAATTATTTTTCAGATGCCTTCCTGAGTAAGCTCCATCACCAACAGGTAAGAAAAACTAAAGATACATACAAACAGAATGTAATTATTTGTATACTTTGTTGCTATAATAGTAGAATGCATTGAGTAGTGAATGTAAATGGTGATGTAGTAGATGATGGTACTGTGGAGTAATTACGCAGTAGTACTTACTAAATTCTGAGTACCTACCTATAGAGAAAGGATAATTATGTATAATAGTTTTCTATGAATTTCAAATATATTAAATATTCATTTTATACTTGAAATATGGTACTCTGCTTATTAACAATTACATTTCCTTGCTTTTGGACTAAACTCAATAAATCTTCTTCTTATTTCATTTTACGGCAATGCACCCGCAATCGAGTGAATTATGAAACTCAATAAATCAAACACGAAAATACCGTTACTGATTTAAGAAACTCTTTAGTACAATTAATTAATTTATTCCTTGTACCCGTTGCCGGGTATTATTGAAAGACTGAATATGATTGTGCATCCTGCAGACGGTGCCATCCAAGGTGACTGTGAAGGCCGATCCTGGACACATTCGGGACAAGGTTGCTCCTCGTTTATGATGGGTCTGCGAGTTGTTCGACTTTGCGGGCCGCTATAGCCATAAATGGTTTTCCGCCATTTCGTGCGGTCACCCGCCATCTTCTTCCAGTCATCTTGAGCATTGATGTCCTTCAAGATGTTGTGCAGGACATCTTTGTACCGTTTCCGCTGGCCTCTCCTCTTGCTTTTGCCTTCTGCAATTTCCGAAATCATTATTTTCTTAGGGAGTCTGCCTTCATGCAGGCGAACGACGTGCCCTGACCAACGGAGTTGGGCGCAAGCTAGTAGTACCTCAATGCTCTGGCAACCCGCTCTCTCCAGAATCTCCTTGTTGCTGATTTTGTGGAATCATCGTACTCTCATTATTTGTCTTAATTAGCGCTGTTGGAGTTTTGCTGGAGTTCTGTTGGAGTTTTTAGTACTATAGGTAAACTATGACATCACTCGTTAATAAGTGGATGCCTCTAAATGTATGTAGAATAGAATAGAAAAGCACTACGTTCATCTTATTTTATGTAACAAAACGTATTTCCTCGAAACATGAAATACTCCAAGGAATCATGAAGGAACTTGTTGAATGAAGATAATTATACTTGGAAGAGTAAAAGAAAAGTTTTATGTCTTATGTTGAAGCCAAAAAGTCTGCAGTTGATAACATATTAATGACGAGTGTTTTATTAAGGAGAAGACTAACTTCAAACATTTCAAACTTACTTTTCATTAAATTAATATTATGATTAACTTAAACATGAAAGTATAAAATAATACCTATCATTATTCGCTGTAGCTATTACGAATCTTATTATTTATATGAAAACATAACTTTCATTATATGTAATAATAATAATATAATAATAATTCTTTATTCAAATAATATTGTTTACTATTACATAAATTTACAACAAAAGGCAATGAAAGATACATAATAATATGACAGCCACACTAGCCATAAGGCTGTGTCGTGGAAGAGAAACAATAAATTTATCATGTTAATCAATAACAAAAATAAACAACAAGTGAGTCAGTATGTCAGTCTGTGCAGATAGTTAAAATGAGTTATGTCATGAGTGAGTGAGTCAGTGAGCGAGCCAGCAATTTAGTCAGTGAAAGAGTGAGTCAGTGGGTGAGCTCGCACCTGAGCCAACGAAAGAGCAAGACGAATGAAAAAACAGAATATGTCAGAATATGCCAGAGAGGCGACCCAACAGCCACAACTGAACAAAAACCCAATAGTCTCAGTAAATATATACATCAAATCATTAAATTTAACTCATCAAATTACACCAAAAACCTCCGCATAGCCTCAGACTCTTCCACCCCAACGTCCACAAGGTACCCTCTGATCGCTCTCTTAAATACATCACCACTTCTTAAGAGTCTCCATTCCAATTTTAGAGTGTTATATACTTTCGGAGCCAAAACAGTGTGAAATCGCTGGCGGAAGGTTGTTCTTGTCGCAACCTGAGAATGTTGTTGATCAGAAATTTGTCTGGTAAGATGTCGGTGCGCGGCAGGTGGCACTGCAGGAGCATTTTTGTGGTGGTACTCAGCCAATCTCAAAATATAGATTTGTCTCACGTCCAACGCCCCACATTCTTTTAGCAAATCCGCTGTTGGATACATGTAGGGATGCCTACACATTACCTTCAATACTATTCTGTGCGCCCTAGCTAATGGAACCAACACACTCGCGGCTGCACCTCCCCAACCCAATATCGCATAATCAATTATGGAATAACACATCGCATAGTATACTGAACGCAATAAAGATATATGCATTGAAATCTTTGCTTCGAAACTTACTGAACGCAATAAAGATATATGCATTGAAATCTTTGCTTCGAAACTTATTCGTTGTGTCTGTGTTGTTGAGTACTCACATCATAAAACAGTGCTTTTAATCTAATGAAACATTATCAAAATAACTATTCTCTCGTTTTAATAGAATGATAAATCAATATGTAAAATATACAAATAAATATTTCGACTTTCGAACCAATGCAATAATGTGCTGTTTGTCTCATAAGAAATTAAAAGATAAACAATAAATAAATATTAAGTTATAACAGAAGAAGAAGACACGTTTGAATACAGCTCCCAGTCCGACACATTCGAGTGTCCAGAGACAATCGATTCTACTATTCGATTTACTAACGAGAGAGACATCATTCGACTTGTTGGGACATTGTCAATAGTTAATAAATCAAATGGTAGAATTAAACATTTGTTTTACCTATTTATTTCGCTATATAATTCTCCTATCTCAACACCGACAAAAAATACAATTTGCGAAACTAAATAAAATAAAATATTTTGTCGTATTATGTGTTAGGTACATCGGCATTTGAGGAATAAGTGAAGATGCGAGAGATATAGTCAAAATAAGGGATAAAGAGTACATTATGACACAGTTGTGCATCACCAGCATCTAATACAATATTATATTACTTAAAACCTTACCCTCTAAGGGAATTCAACTGCCATAGGTATATAGAAATTAATGAATCTATTTGGATTCTAAGACAAGGTGTGCACCTTGGGTTTAATTTTCTTACAAGATTAATCCAGTGTGTGTGTGTGTGTGTGTGTGAATATGGTAAGTACTGAATAGCTCATATCATATTTATTGGAGTAGGTGCTGTAAAGTAATTTAGTAGATACAATTTGAAACGTTGGATAATAATATCTATGTAAATTTACAGCTCGGCTATATTCAATTATAATTCAGAAATGAACAAAGCTTAATATAGACGGCAAATATGTCACATTTCAGTACCTAGTATCAATAGCGTACTTATCTAATACGCAAAGCTTTTCAATATGCAGGCACATTTCACAAAATCAACGGAAATAGTAATTATTGTCTACAATGAATACATTCAAACATACCACTATTTATGTTGAATAATATATGATTATCTAAAATAATATAATATGTATTTGTCTGTACAGATAGGTATCTTGTATTTCAGATTTCTCTAAATCAAAATCTATTATACCAACAGAATAAAAGACTAATACCAACAACACCTATTTATGCAAACGCTATAGTTCTAAATAAAATTGAAGTTATTCCAAACACAAATTTAATAATTGAGCTATGGGTTAGCAATGCTAGCTGAAATTATGAGACATGATTAGAAAATGAGTTTAATTCACAATGTATTTAAATTATCACTTGATATTTATATGTAGATCTGCGACCGGTTTCGATACGCTAGTACCATTCACGAGCAGAATATAAGTTTATATAAGTTTATATTCTGCTCGTGAATGGTACTAGCGTATCGAAACCGGTCGCAGATCTATATATAAATATCAAGTGATAATTTAAATACATTGTGAATTAAACTCATTTTCTTATCATGTCGCGTAATTATCACATAGTGAATGCCAAAAACATCGAAAATATTGAAATTATGAGATTCAGAAGTAATTCTCAACACAACTCTAGAAAAGAGCTATTTATATCAAAACTAGCTTAAATTCCTTCAACGACATAGACATATTTCAAGCAAGTAAAAACACTTTTATAAAATCAGTCAATGCAATATTGAGTACGCAACTTAGTACACAGCTTTAGAATAAAATATCTTATATAAAATTAACATAAATAATTATTGTATGCATAGTACATCCTCATAAATAAATTAATTTACTTTTACTCAAGTTACTCAGATCTTTTAACAAAAGCATTCCCTTCCCTTTTCCTTTCCCCTCAATCCTAAAATGCTCACATGTAATTGAATTTATCTCACAGCTTTTTTTCTTTATTTTCATATTCTTATACATATACTTTTTTTAAATATACATTTATCTTATAATCTTTCATCATAATAATTTTAACTGTTCTATATAATTTGTTTTTTAACTAACATTTTGTATTATATAACGTAAGTTGTAATTGGCTTTAATTTTGCACTATTATTGTTTCGTTTATTATGTTATATAAGCTGTAACTTTAAGTTTGAAATAAATAAATAAAAAAAAATAAAAAAAATTGCGATCCCAAACATAACTCTAAAATAGAACTATTATATTGCAAAACCACCTGAGATTGTGGATTCTGAAGTTATCACATGTACAACTCTAGAGAGAGCAAAGCTAGCTAAAATAACCGTGGATTTCAGAAGTTTTGATACGTGCCACACTAAAGTAAAGTGAAATGTAAGTGTAATTTAAACCTTTAACTGAAATTGCTCATTCAAGAAGTTATTCGAACCACAATTCTAGCAATATAGCAGAGTTATATTTATTTATTTATTTTCCAAAAATATTACAAACAAAAATAACATAAAAACATCATAATGGAATAAATTGCCCCACTAGACCAAAATCTGTTCTGGGGCAATACTAAGAAAAATAACCAAGTAAAATAAAACAATTCAATAACTAAGAAAAATAAGACAATTAAATAACTAAGCAAAAATAACACATTTAAAAATATAACCACACTCTCCGATGAAATACCCGAATAAGCGCCCCTGCTACGCGTCCATGAGACGCAACAAAGGCACTCAGCCGAACATCTCCACCTATATTGTATATTATCGATTAACCCTAAGCTGGAATTGGGGGTCAAAAATGACCCCAACGACACAATTCTAAGTAATAACTTTGAAGTCTTAGGCCCTGCAATCCTGGGCACTTACGTAATCTCATAAAGTTATGGGGTGCAGCGGGTGACGAACTTGCGTCGCTCTAATATTTCTAGAAGTGGAGGTATGTGAGGTCAAAAATGACCCCCGAGTCTGGGAATGGTTGTATTATTTCTACGTTTTTTGGAAGGCGTGAAAGCCAGAAAAGCGCCTAAAGAGAACAAAATATATAAAAAAAATATTGACATCGAATTGGTCATGTCTTTTGTATAAAACAAAATAAAAAAAATTGTTAGACCTAAAAACAAGAATGGTATTTTTTTTTAAGAACATCGAGTAGAAGAAGATGTAGCTACTAATGCCACTCAAACAAACAGTCATAAGAGAGGACAAGGTGTTATTTATGTCATCGTAAAAAGGACCTGAAAGGTTCCCTAAAGTGTAACAAGTGCTTACTTTTTATATATAAAAAACATAGTGCCAAAAATATCCCATGTACCTACCAAATGTTAGACTTATAAGAGGAGTTTTGTTTTAGGTTGTCCTTGTCATTTTTTTGTTTGAGTTGATCTTAAGAGAAATTCCTGGTTTTTTGTTAAATCTAATATATAAAAGGAAGTCGTGTGTGTTACAACACTTATAACTCAAGAATGGCTGTACCGATTTGAATGATCTCTGATTTGTTGGATTCTTCTCCGCCCGGATTAAACTATAGGCTATTAAAACATCTTACAAATTCACGGGAAGAAACAATATGAAGAAAATTATTTACGCCATACATTTTTAATTTCAAAAATAAAAAAAATATGGAGAGTTATGGCGCTATTAACGCCCCCACGTCGCCTGTTGCATTGTGCTAAAATAATCCGTAGGATCTGCTATATTAAGAACCAAATTACTATAACTAATATGAACGAAATGTGTACTAATATGTGTTTACTATAATTCGGTAGTTACATGGCAATAGGTTGTATCTCACTAAAACATAATTTTACAGGAGAGCGAAAACAAAGTTTGCAAAAGAGATATTTCAGCCAAATTTCGAGCATTATATATCAAAATGAAGGTAATTATTATTTCTACAAGATAGATGTAACATTCTCTTAATAATTTCTTCTACAAGATGTATGTAACATTCACTAAATAATTTCTTGCAGTTTAAAAATATTTGAGTTTTTTTGCCATGTTGATGAAAACAATCTTTCTACATGTCAATAAGTGACGTCTTTTCTCTCTTTATTCCGACTATAAAGAGACATATCCTTTTGCCACATCAAATATTACACTATTTTGAGCATTTTATGGAACAAACTTGAAAACGCAAAAAATGCGAGATACAACCTATTGCCATATAACAACCGAATTATTCGACTAATATTTATGTATCGATAGACCTTCTGTCACATAAATGTGGACGTGCACAGATTATATTTGAAATTGTATTTTATTTTTGCAGATGGAAAATTATTATTGAACCAAAAATTGTGCTATTAAAGATGAAAATAAGAATGTGTTCATGTAGGTAGTTCTGATGCAAGATTGTGTAGTGAAATTTGCAGACAGAGAAGAAAAATTACGAAGAAAATTATTTACGCCGTACATTTTTAATTTCAATAAAAAATGCAATATGGAGAATTATACAAAATCAACAATGAAGTTTTTTTTATAGATTGGCCTATTTATATGATAATTTTTCTATACATTCTCAAATTAGAATCGTTATCCATACAATTTAACATCTGTAGTTCTGATATTTCAATTTTTAAAAAATCATGGAAAGAATTTTTATAAATTTTAAATGAATAGGTAAAATCTACCTGAAAAAAAAATTAGTACCTACATACATAATTATATAACGTACTGCAGATAATTTATAAACAAATCTGAGTTAAGTATAATTGTTCAACATAAATTGTTCATGTCGGCCGGTGTGGCGCGGAGCTCTTTCCTTTGAGTCACGAGGTCCCGGGTTCGATTCCCGGACAGGGCAAAGGGAAGAATGACCTTTTTCAAATTGTCCTGGGTCTGGGTGTTACATATATATGTATTTGTATATAGTGCATTGTATATGTGTGTATCGTCGCGTTAGTACCCATAATCAAGATTCATCTAAGTTTGGGACTATCTCGATGTGTGTGAATTGTCTATGTAAAAAAAAATGAATGTAACTTTCGCAGTTTAGCGGCCCCACCCGTTGTCGAGTACTTTTTTTCCATAGAAAAGGTAATATTTTTGAAACATGAGGAAATTGTTGCCATATGTAGAATTATTTTAATTTATCGGCAAAAAAAATCCACTTCGAAAATTAATTTCCTAAAATTCCGTACATATTACTCGACAACGGGTGGGGCCGCTCAAGTTTCATAGTTGCGATTTTTTTTCCTATAAAAGAATTTTTCAAAAATTTGGTGACAAAAAAATAATTCACCATATGGCAACAATTTCCTCAAGTTTCGAAAATATTACTTTTACATGGAAAAAAGTACTCGACAACGGGTGGGGCCGCTAAACTGCGAAAGTTCCAAATGAATTATATTTTTTTACACTATACCTTCGATGACACACTTTGACAATTACGGGAGTTTGTAAAGAGATTAATAATATTAATCATTCATAAAGTCAGTGGGAGAGGGCAGAAGATAGGGCAGGTGTCGAACATGTGTTGAAAGGCTTGGTTTGGAGTGGCCAGAGGTCCTGGAAGCAGCGGTGGACAGTTATCTCTGGAGGAGATACTTAGGGGCAATGGGCCCCCGACCGAACTAGGACAAGGGGAAGAAGATGTATGTATGAAATCGTTCATTGATTCTTAGGCGGTACGAAGTTCGCCGGGCCAGCTAGTGTTCATATAAGAAAGCGATAAAAGTTAATGTTTTTATGTTATTTTTATTTATTTAATAAATAAGAGCTCCTGTAGTTGATACTGTCAAAATAATTACAAAAAACTAGACAGAAGTTGATTTTGCTAAAAACTATATAGCTTATGGTAAAATATGTAATAAAAATTGTTAATTGTTTAGTTAATAAGTTGTTTAGTAATAGATCAAACGAAAAATAAAAAATATATTGATGGTATGAATATGATACCTAACAACTCTGTTGGGGTCATTTTTGCCCCCGATTCCAATTACGTTGCTTAAAATAGCGATTCCTGCTAAGGGTTAATAGACTTAATGTTTGCTTTGTATGGTATGTGTAATAATATTATTACGTGAAATATGTACCTACTGCATATTGAGATGCAACATGCATCAACAGCGTCTTAATAATTCACATAGAAAATAAATGCGGTATAAGAAAACAATATTATCTGTATCAATATTGCTAACATAACAATACTATTTATGTGTGTTCTATTTACCTTCATTATGATCCATTACACGTGCTTTGTATACAGATATGTGGTTAAAATACAAAACAGATAATATACAAGATATAATTAAGCAGTTAATAAGTTAAGAAATTTTATTTTTTTATTTATTTATTTCACTTAAATATACATACAATTCAGTCATAATAAATTAAACATTTCTTAATTATTTGCTTTCACAATATGCCGATCACATTCGATATTTATGATATTCCATAAAATATTTGAGCTATAGTTTGCATTTAAGTTTTTCAATTGACAGTGAGTATGGCAAAATTAGTACACATTTTTCATTATTATTATTATTATTGTATCACTTGTATTACGCTCTTTTTGTTATGAAATCACCTCAAGAGCGCATTTACAATATTATTTGTCAAATTAATTTATTTTAATATTTTACGCGGCGGCAGAATTGCCATCCACACTTCTCAGCATTATACAACCAGATAAGTCTCCATATTATGATCAGTCATGGTCACACAAAAACTTAACAGTCTAATGCCGGGAAAAAATCACCTATCCAGATATACAGGATATCAAAGGATTAGGCTCAGAACGCGGGTTCAAAATAACATAGCATAACATACATAGACAATTCTCGAGCTAGTCCCAAACTAAGATGAATCTTGTATTATGGGTACTAACGCGACGATACACACATATACAATGCACTACACACATATACATGTAACACCCAGACCCACGACAATTTGAAAAAGGTCATTCTTCACTTTGCCCTGGCCGGGAATCGAACCCGGGACCTCGTGACTCAAAGGCAAGAGCATTACCTCCGCGCCACACCGGCCGACAAATATCAGCATTGTGCCTGAAATATCTGTGTTCAAAAACTTTTTTACAATATTACAAGTGTTTATTATAATAGATTTTTGAATTTTAATGTACAAATTAACCGGTAAATCTAATTTTTGTAAATTATTTATTAAAGATTTCGGAGTTACCCCTGTAGCTGATATGACTAAAGGTATTATATAAACGGACCTAGAATGCCAAACATTTTTTATTTCTCCTGCTAGTTCTGTATATTTACGTATTTTTTCTGCGACGGTTGTTTGTATATTATGTGTATTTGGGACAGCGATGTCTATTAGGTACGTTATTTTATTACGTTTATCATTTAGTTCGTCGGTAGCCTGGAGGTAGAGTCTCGGCCTTATGAACATGAGGTCCGGGGTTCGATCCCAGGTGCCGGCAAACTCCCCTTTCACGACACAAGCTATTAGCTTACTGTGAAAGGTGTATAAGGTTGTATTTGGGTTTATAACAAAACCCAGATAGGTATATCTTTTTAAAAAAAAAAAAAAATACTAAATCGGGTCTATTATGACGTATTTGTCTATCTGTTATTATTGTTTTATCATAATAGAACCTGTAATTTTGATTTCCTAAAACCGGTTCCGGGTCGTATTTATAATAAGGTATTATATTTTTTAATAGATTATGTTTAATTGCTAAATTTTGACGTATTATTTTTGCGACATGATTATGTCTATTAATATACTCAGTTTTACTTTTAAAATACAAATCATGTAAACTATTTATTAATTTCACAAATTTTAGGTATAAGATTTAATTTTATTAAAATTTATCACTTAATTTTAAGAAACAAACACAAAAAACAAAACTATCAAATAAAAACACTTTATTTTGGTCGGAAAATAAAAAAAATGAATAAAAACTTAATCGTTAAACTATTATATTTAATTAAAAAATTGGAGAAGTTATGGGTTCAGTCAGCTACAAGAGCGCCATCTACCCAAAAACTCATAGACACCAATAGTGATTACTTAAGCCAGCCTAGAACCGATTCGAAAACGTTGAGACGCCTTCTCTGTATTACATTTTTTACAATGTTATTCATTATTATTACTATTATTATAAACATGTTATTTTTTGTTTTTATGTAACAGTAATATATCCCTTTGTTCTACTGGAGTAATGATAATTGATAGTACTTAGGTCTATAACAAAACATCTCAAACATCCCACACCGATAATCTAATTGATTAATGTATTTCCACTTTATTTTCCGGCATACACCTCAACGGACCATTCTTTACATTAAACGACTACTTAACCATCTAACAAATCTCAATTGAATACTATTATATAATATATACACTCTCCCTCATTCTCAATGAAATAGTAGAATTGAAAGGAGAGAATATAAAAAAAGAAAAATGACCAAAGTAAGTGGCGGACGGTAGTGGAAACCACATACATAATAATATATCTAGCTGGCTATATAATTTGAGGTAGCTCTATCACACGAAACGATTTAAAGACCAAACGATTCCACCTGCACGAGAAATAAAATTTGTCGGTTAAGCATAAACATGGAACGTGGTCAACCAGTTCACCGAAATACATTATTTTAATCTGTCATCAGGTGCGGTTTATTTTGACGTAGTTTTTAAAATGGCGGATGATGAAATAGACATTGAAGGGTGTGTCTTTGGCAGAAAATATTGCGGTAGAAGATATAGAGTATCTATCAATTAAGAAAAAAAACTACATTTTTGTAAGAACGATACGAAAAAATATGTTAGACGAAACAACACAAACAAACGTACCAACGGCAATCAGTTTCTACTGCAGATGTAAATGCAGCGCCTATTCACGCATGAACGTATAGAAAATTCAACAAGGTTGAACAAACAAAAGTTGAAAGGTTTTCATTTCGAGGCGAGATCCTCTTCATTGTTTCTTTTCATCGTTTCAAATTTATTGAAAATCTGTTCACACGGTTCAACTGGTTGATAATGTTTCGAATTCCTGGTGATATTAACCCTGTGTGAACACACTATAAGAGTACAGAAGAAAGATGTTGCGGTAGAAATAATAAATTGATCAGCGAAGAACGAGAGTAGTATCCACTTGATACGAGTACGTACTTGATTAAGATGCTATATAGGGTACTCGTCATTTTTCATCGTTACCACATGCGCCGATAATCTTTAGGCAAAAGGTTTTCCCAATATTCACATTGCGAACGTGCGAACACTACAAATGTTTTTTTTTAAGTCTGGAAGTCTGACCCAGTTGGATTATATTGTGTAACTGTTAAAAATGATAATACAAAAACAACCCTACTTTACACGAGACTTTTCTCTATAAGGAGAATTTTTAGATTTAAGGTTCAATGAAATAGTCTATGTATTATTATATCTGTATTATTTGTTGTGTTCAATAAAATTATTATAACCTATTTATATTGAAACTGATAAATATTTATTTATTTATTTATTAATTCAATATACAATATATTATTTGATAACCCTTCTTTACACGAGACATGTCTACATATTTTTTTTTTATTGATTTAAGTTTTTATTAAATTGATTTAAGTTTTTATCAAATAGTCTATGTATTGTTATATCTGTATTGCTTGTTATGTTCAATAAAATAAATGAATGGATAAAAAGAAATCATTCACAAATATCGAAAGCAATACATTCGGCGTGGGACTAGTCAGTACCTATTCCTTGTCGCACTATGAACGGATCAGATGTGTGAACATAATAATCTGAATGAATCAATTTGCTGGTAGGTGATGGAATGTTCTAATTAACTATCTATCTATTTACCTATAACATCACAATAGGGGTAGCCAGTCGAATTAGTTGAGTCATTTCAACTGAGATTTGTTTTTCTACATTTTTATTTTCGTTTCTGGGTTAACAACTTCTCTAACCCGCTTAACGGAAAGTTTGTTAAATAAGATTATGTTTTTTTAAGCAATCTGTCTACTGTTTTGATGTAATGTATAATTTACTAACTATACTTTACTGAAGGGGGAAGACAACGCCGAAGATTTTGGTACGAACATGTCCAGAGGATGGGTAGTACCAGAACCCCAAAGATTGTTCTACATGGACTACCTGATGGACGACGCCTACCCGGAAGACCCCCTAAACGATGGAAGGACAGCTGGGCATCCACATCGCAAGAGGACCCTCCTGTATGATCAGACCTCTGGGTCTAAAAAAAGATTAAGAAGAAGAAGAAGTATATTTTACTCGTTGTATTTTCAAACAATATATTAATTGAAGCAAGTGATGTTAGCGATTTTCATTTACGTGAGCTGTTGTTCATATCGATTTCCACTGAACTGAGGATATCTTACGTACATGCTGGACTAGAAATTTCCCATATATAATTCATTCTACTTTATGATCGTTTTGTTTGCCTGAAAGAAGATGTTTTTCTCGACACGTTTATCCAATGTAAACGATGTTATTTTTAAGGGCGTAATAGTTTATTTATTAACTTGTGTCGGATCTCAATACCTCTACAGTACCTTCAAAATTGCCCAATAGCAGTAAAAACGTCAAAATCGTCATGAAACACCGACGGCAATCTTGTACTTACATACATACATCTTCTTCCCTTTGTCCTAGTTGAGTCGAGGGCCCATTGCGCCTAGGTACCCTCCTCCGGAGATCCCTGTCTACTGCTGTTTCCAGGACCTTTGGCCACTCCAAACCAAGCCTTTCAACACACAAGTTCGACACCTGCCCTTGCCATCTTCTTCTAGGGCGGCCCACCGGTCATCTGCCCTCGCCCACAGCCTCCAAAGATCTAAGTGGTAGTCTGTTTTCTGGCATGCGGAGAACGTGACCCAGCCATCGCAAATGCAACCTCTCTGTATGCAGGAGTACTGGTTCCACCTTGAGAGCCTCACGAATCTTGAACTAATGAATGAAATTTTACTATGTAGTGTGTTATGGTACTTGTCAAAATATGTCACACGTGTGTTTTTGTTCATTTGTTTGATGTAAACATCAATTGTTTAAGTAACGTTTAATCAGCGGTAAATTGTTTGTTTGATGTTTAATTATTATTTTGTGTAAACGAGCAGACCTTACCTACCTATTTTATCGCATACTATATTAAATATTATGTCAAAGGCTTTGTGACATTTGATTGAATATATAAAATTCCTAGAATAACCATTACTTACATACACTAGACTCACTCAAATTGTAATATTACCTATTTGAAGGTGATTGTGCAGAACTTTCACGTCCATACCATAATAAATAGATATAATATTGGACAGGATACTATACACATTATTAAATCTAAATATCAATATTAATAAGAAGAAGATAAATATAGGTAACAATAGTAGTATGTACGTTGTGAAATAATGAATATTTTTTTTTTTTTTTTTATTTTTGTTTAATAAAGTCATAAAAATAACACATTTTATAACTTAAAAACTAGGTTTACATAAGTTCAGGGTATAGAGTATCTTAACTAATTAGGTAAGTAAACCACCGTTGTGTCAGATGTTGTACTTGTCTTTTTGAAACAGCTCGCACAATTGTGTTATTTATTAACGTCAGTCATGTTCTAAAACCGTGAATTTTCAACCGCATTGTAGCCCTTATGTCATTTTTCCTACTTTCTGTAAGCGTTTCTGATGCATTGGTGTATATCCAATCTCCAAAAAGTTCACACGCATCATAATATTGTAGAAACCTACTTTAAATACTGTACTACCTACTACATTATAAAATAAATAAATTTGTTGATTGGTGTCAGACGTCGTTTGTCCATAGTTGCTATGGTAAAAGTTTGTACCTACATTTAATAGTATTCTATCAACATTATCACCATACTTAAAAAAAGTCCTGACAAGCATGTTTCAAAATAAAACTAACGTCACGTCTGTCAATATCGTCATCGTCAATAGGGTCATTATTGATAAAAAAATGTCCTAAGTGTTTGACTTTATTTCTCTGGGTGAAATCCATATTACCGATGTCTATTGCCAATACTCCAATTTGTCAATAATATCCTACTGGTTCATCATTTTCCCAAGTGTAGTTAAATAAAGTTTTACGATAGAATCCTAATTCTAAGCAAGGCTGTTAGTTTATAAAATAGTATAAATATATGAGAGCAAGTGAAATATCTATAAATATTTTTGATTCCTTAGCATAAATATTGATAATAAGGCCTTAAGCGTAAATCCATTCAACAATAAATAAATGATAAAGTATATATAATTTCCTGCTTACCTTTCGACGGATATTATAAGGATTATTAAGTGATAAACTACGTGATACGAAATAATATTTTATCAAATACCTTTCTGCTCATTGAGAAATACATAGAAACTTATTGCGCTTAAGTTATGAGAATTTAAATGGTTATTAAGTAGACGGTCGCGATTCAGGTTGTAAAATTTTGTGTGTAATATGACAAATTTCCAGATTCGAATCCTTCCGCTTTTGGTGGACTAGTTTTCAATAAAGACCACAATAAACTTAAAGAAAATATAATGAGAAGTATTTTATTTCATATATTCTAAGAATTGAAACGCTCGATTCTACTTCAGAAAGGAGAGACGTCAAAACGTATTTTGTATGTACATATTATGTAGGAATACATAATATAATTAGGTTGACGTGTAGGTACCTTATTTTCTTGTAGGTACACCTAGTTACTTTCCTTGTTACATGATCTCTAGTACTTTTTAAATATTCCAAATTTATTATTATTTAGAAAGACAGAAGGTGTATCTTTTAACGACATGACGTTGTCGTGGTTTGCGATTGGAACTGGACAAATCCATAATTGTGTTGGTCAAACTCAAAAATTGATACTAGTATTAAAAATGATTTTATCCATTGTTACTGACACAAAGCTCGTTGGTTAAAGTAGTTTTATAAAACTCAACATCAAGAATATTTTTGTGTTTTGGTGGTTTTCGGGATCTCCGTGTGGTAATTTTTAACTCTAGTTTTCAATCAGGAGGTGGCGAAGATGGCGGTAGCACGTTCGCCGAAAGCTAGAGTTCAAAATTACCACACGGAGATTCCAAAAACCACCGAACGCGATGTCAAAGACCGCGAAAACCTAAAGAATATTTATAAAACTTAGTTGAAATTACAACATTTTTAACTTTCTCCACTTTCAATTCCAAACCACTAATTTGTTTTCTTTGCGTAATGTTTTTACTTTTCTTTGAATAATAATGTTATTATTTAAGTATACAAGTACCTACTTAATTGAAATAGAATTAAGTCATGTTTCAAGAAAACATTATTTTATTTCCCTCTAGCTTTCTTCTGTCTAATGAATAAGGCATTGTTTATGGTACAACTGTCTAATCTATTACATTTTGGAAATGTAATACAATGAAAACTACCTATGTAATGTAATTTTGTTTATGCCAAAATTATATGGTACCTAATTATAAAATATCTACCTGTACTCAATTTTTTTTACTTGATTCCTACGCTCTTATTATATTATAATTTACTACCAATTTTTATCCTCAGTGTCATGCCGTTTCCCAAGTTGGATAGGCAGAAGGAACGAAATAGAATATTACCACTAATTTTGTTTTCACTAAATGAGTAAAACTCCATTTTTAAATTAAAAAATACTTAAGAGTTTTAAATTTCTTTATTTATCACGTGTTTCGGGTTGCAAGCCCATATTCATACATATAGTATGAATATGGGCTTGCAACCCGAAACACGTGTAACTGATAAATAAAGAAATTTAAAACTCTTAAGTATTTTTTACTTATTAATTTTTTAATTTTAAGAATATTACCAGTTTTATGTAAATAAATTAGACGTTCTAAAAATATTTGATCCATACAAAATCACCTGTTATTTTTGGTTGTAGGTATGTATGTGTCATACTGAGTATTGTATTGAAATAATATAATTAATACAAACCGTTCGATTTTGCGGATACGTCACGCGGTGTAGCTTTTCAGTGAAATTTCGGTATCGCATAGTTATTCTCAAACCAGACGATTTGATTATCCGATTAACCATCGATTTATATATACCTCGTTGCGAAAACTTTAAATAAACATAATTTTATGAAGCTATCCAATGAATATGAAGTTCAAATTTAACATTCCGAGATACGACGCGAACGAAAGCGTAGTTTACTAAAATTGCAAGCAAACGTACATATTGCTTTTCTTATACGTAAATATTTATTTGTGTAAATTAAAATAAGCGTTTTTCATAGAATGAAACGGCTGTTTAAATTTATCCAGTTTTGGAATTCTAAGTACTTTTTTTATAGCAAAACAAAAACAAAATAGTTTTGTAACAACATATATTTTTTCGAGGTTTTGATTTTTTGTATAAAAAATTATTACTACTACTACTATACCATCTCGGCATATCCCACAAGTGGGGTAACCAGCAGACCAGCTGCATGTAAGAAACATGCAAGCTATCCTCTTCGTGCCAATATAAAATCAAGACATTCAGGATGGGTGGCAAACCTCATCGCTGAATTCAAGATGTACAATGTCTTAATTTTTTCGAACACCTGCCTTTTACAGGACACTCGAAAACTTAAGGAGAAGAGTGGGAGACCAATTCTTTACCGGGTGCTCCACGGGAAACTTATTACTTTTAGAATTTTGTTTTTGTTTCAAGTAAGAAAACCATTATATCATTTTTATCATATTTTGTTTAGCTTAACTTATTAAAAAAATGTGTTGTTGGCCCACGAACCTGCAATTTCTTGTATAATAAATTGGCATATGATAAATATTTGAATAAATACAAATTTAATACATTATAATTGTCGAGTTCGTAAAAAAGTTTTCTATAAATAACTTATTGCTTCGCTCTATCTATAAGCAGATGGTCTTCCTTAAATGATCATTCTTTTTAAACATTATCCATTATTCATTCGTAATCAAATAATCAGGAGTAAACACATGGCGACAGTTACAAAGAGTGTTTGCACACATTGATAGCTGACATCACAAAACTTTTCCTTTGAAAAAAGTGATAATTTTTGGTTAGCAAGTAGAGGACAGCTAGCATGGTTATTTCATACAGCCAGTTTTCCAGCTATTTCACTTCTGAGAAAGATATACCATTTTGGTAAAATAAAGTAGAACCTATTGGAATAATATTATTATGGCTTTGGAAAACACTGCATAGTCATGTCGCTCTACCAATGCATTTCAGACATGATGGTCTCATTCTCTCACGTGCAGGTGTAGCCAACTTAGGAATTGTGTAGAACATTATTATTAAAATTGAATGTAAATAAAAACGAAAAAAATTTGAAGAGTTTTATGATGTACTTTTATTGTAGTGAACTGGTCAATATGTTATGTCTTTTTCAAAATCACCTATTACAAATTTGCAAATACAAATCAATCTGATTCTAACTATTTAGATCGGTATAGCCATTCTTGAGTTATAAATTGTGTTACTAACCCGACTTTCTTTTATGTATATAGATTATAGGTATTTTAAGTTTCATTTTAACCTATTTTTAAATAATCTATGTGCTTGGGCAAAAATATTAAATGTGTACCAGATATATGAATTTAGTTTTTTTTTGTTGACTACCACTGACGCACCATTCAAAACAATACATTGATTGTGAAGGGTGGGTACCTGAGTAAGGGACGTACCTGAGTAACAGATGCATTCATACAGCGATCCTAGTATAGTGTTTTGTATTTTACTATATGTGTACGTAACGCCTATCTAGGTAGATTTCCACTTTACCATTGTTTCATTTATTCTTTGTTTCCTGCGTTTTTCAGGTCACTTCCTGAAAGACTTTTGAATCAAAGGTGAAAATTCTTCAACCAATGTAATTTCCAGACATTCTACATTCCCGTTAGTACTTATCTATGTCAATGGCGTGTCCTCCATAAAAACCAAAAATCGAGCTTCACATAGAAATTCCAAATTGGAAAATAATAAAAAAAGAATACAATTATTTAGAATTAGCAAACTGCAGTATGAAGTCAAAAGATACCACAAGTGGTGACCAGCCCTTCATGTTGTTTATTCATATGGCACCTGCCGTGAGGACAAATTATTATTATTATTATTATTATCTTTAAATTTTCTTTGCACATCATCACAGCTTTTAACCAATGCGATGTGCTAAGAGATACAATTATACATGGTTATTCACAATACTTAAAAGGGCAAATTAAAAATAAACAAACAGAGGAACACCACAGAATGTTGTTGCCTCAATTAAGGCAACAAATTCCCTGTAGGACGAATGTGAGGTATAGAACATATGTACAGTTTATGTCATGTGTCTCAGTCTAACACAAAATCTAGTAAGAGATACGATACTGCGAATAGAGTCTCTATACAGGTTATTGTACAACTTATATTTAGTCACAACGATTGTATTTGGATGGGACGGGCCTACTCAGTTTGAAAACCTTAGACGTGCCACTGTTCTATAATAATATAAGTAATATTATAGCTAGCCATACTTACAGTGATAGCGTAGGTGTATATATTCCTTTATAAAATTTATATAAATGAATTACTTACACAGCTCTTGAGTTGGAAGAGTGTGTGTCGAAGTTTAAATAATGGATAATTTGAAAATTTTCATTTTCATTCCTTACGCCGCAGGACATGTTGCCAGATATTTTGACTTTTGATTTTGATTTTTCAATGACGACGAGTATGATGATGATTTTGGATGATTTTATTTATGACGACCGTCTCAAAATTATTATTTGACCGGCATAATGATTATTTGTCCAGCAAAATAAATAAATGAGCAGCAAACCGTGAGCTAATTTTAATTAAACTTGTGAAAGCTAAATTTTTAAACTTGTTTAAATAATAAATCTTTGTATGTAGCATCTTTTTATGTGATTTTATATGTAGCATCTGAATGAACGACACTAGCGTTTTTCGACATTTCAGTTAGATAGGTATTTCGTTAATATAGCAAAGCGAAAACTGACATTATTTTCGTAGTCATCATTAATTTGGTAAGAAATCACAAAAACTTCACGTGGATCCGAAGGTAAATCGATGTGTGAAAAATATTGTTTATCTAATATTTTCTGCCGGTCAAATAATAATTCTGCTGCTCAAATAATAATTCTGCTGCTCAAATAATAATTCTGCTGCTCAAATAACAATTCTGCTGGTCAATTAAATATTATTTTGTTGTGCGAGTATTTATTAAGCTGTTAAAGTTTTTTAATTTGCTGATATAACCAAGTTTGTTTGTAAAACATGTGTTGCGCTTATTTTTTATTTATTGCCGATGAAAACATTGTTTGTTGTGCAAATGACTTAAATGCTGATTTTTTCTTGCCGAACTAATTAATTAATAGCCGTACAAATAATTAGTTCCCATTTATTAATATATTTCTCCTCTTTTTTTATATTTCGTATTTGGTCTGAGAGTGATTGTTGAATGCTCTTTTATTGCTTTTGGCAATACTTTTTATATTTTTGTCTAAATTTATTTTAATTTGTTTAATTTTGTTTAATCTCAATTAACTTTTTTTACTTTAATTCACTCCTTTTAATTTTAATTTACTGATACTTGTATTTTTTTTAATCTATTCAAGATTTTTGTTACAAATATACGTATAAGTAATTATGGAATAATGAAATAACCTGTCAAAGTACGTGATCTCCTTTAATTTGAAGAAAGCAATTACGTTTTAATGAGTAATTATAAAGAAAATAACTGGTATTGTAAGAAATGTATATTTATTTCTTAATAAACATAATTATTTCAATTTAATTTTCACTCTACACTTTTACACGATATGAACTGGGGGAGTGGAACAAACATGCTAATGGTCTTTTCTGTGCCTATAATAAAAACTAAAATATTATTTAGAATAGATGCCGAACTTCATTGCAGATTGTACTTATGTTATTTATTCCTCTACGTACATAGTTGGATTACATCCATCATATTTATACGTTCATCTGTTTTTGATACAGCTTAACTTTACTTTTGATTGAAGATGAGAGCGGAAGGTCTCGAAAGTTGACTCGAAATTAAATAAAGTAGGAATTCCATCCATTTATTGCCCTCAACGCTCCTCTTGGGAGCATAGGGCAAAAAGCAGCCTCCTCCATTCAGAGCATCACTGCGCCAATACTTATTGCATCACCTCTTTCCACGAAATTCCTTGCGCTCTAAAGTGTATTGTGAAACAGGGACGTAGGAATTACTGTGGTTGGAATTACTTGGTAAATAAAGAATTACTACGTATAAAAGAGCGACGTAGGAATTACTAGTAATTACTGTGAAAGTAAGAATTACTAGGTACTAAGTACACGAGTTCGTCGGTAGCCTGGAGGTAGAGTCTCGGCTTCGTGATCAAGGGGTCCGTGGTTCGATCCCAGGTGCCGGCAAACTCCCCTTTCACGACACAAGCTTTTAGCTTAGTGTGAAAGATGTATAAGGTTGTATTTGGGTTTATAACAAAACCCAGATATATCTTTATAAAAATAATAATAATTATTACAACCATAATTATCAATACCTATATATTTTCGTACGGAGAGTATGAATGAAGAAGAAGCAAAAGAAGTATGTGAGGACACGCATTCAATTCTCTCTGCCTACTCCATTTGGGATAAGGTGTGAGAATATAATAGGTACAGTTGATAATACTACTGAATAACATATTTTATTGAATTTTTACATATTTTTCATTTATTTAGCACCATATTTACCTAAATAAATAAATATAAGTAAACGATAATGTGAACCAGTATAAAGCTATGATGTACATAACAGCAAACATGAACAAAATATTATAATTTATCATACATCAATACAAGGGAAATACGAAGAGATTTGATTTATGACTTAACGACCTTTTCAACCTTTTTTCTCTCTTCTTTGAGCTGATCTATACCTACTAATCTGAAATATAGATCTTTATTTAAAAAAAAAAAGAAAAATAAGAGGCATACCTCAATATAAATCCATATGATATCGAAGCAGAATTGTTATATGTCGAATTTTAGCCAAACTCACTTTTCAAAACTCATCAGAATTTTTGAAAAGATGAGTTCTTATTATAGATGAGTGGAGCGTGAGAAAAGAATACATAAATGGACATAGAATGACCAAGAAAATATTATGTTCGGCTGAGAGTAATGGTGCTCAGAGACGTGACAGTCCGAGGATCAAATGGCAAGGTCGTAATATGAACCAGGTCCTACAGGACGTGCACGTGTTGAGCACATTGAAAAGGAGAGTATGCATGAGGAATTGTCTACAGTGATGGAAGTAAAGGCTTATCCAAGAGTAGGAGGAAGTAGCGCTCGAATTTTTCTCTCTACCCAACAAAAGAAGGGGCGTGATGGTATGTATTTATGTATTTGTACCTATTTTTCTTAAAATATATCTTAATGTACCTCTACGATGAGTGATGTTTAATAGTATGACATTCACAAAACAAAAAAAAATAAAACTTAGTTGTAATAAACATAGTTATTATAGTTATTTTTAACACAGCAATTAGAAAGCAACAACTTAATTTATGAAATAAATCACACTTCATGTCATAAAGTACATATTATCGTTAGAGTGGTAATTCAGCTTTTTTACTATAATGTCCGTTATAGGTCGAGTCAAATGTGTCGATATTAACTGACAAATCATTTATTACGCGAGAATAATTACTTATTATGTATGTATATTATATCGGTGACCATGTTGGGGATAAAACAAAAGATTATTAAGAGTTCTGTCATAAAAATATTGGACATATAAGGAAATATCAGATAATATTTTATTAAATTAAGGTAACTAAAATGACCGCTTACTAATTTGAAGAATGTCTGATCTTTCTACTTCTTTCTAGTAAATACAAGCTACGTGGATAAAAAAGGGAAATCAATAGTTAGAAGCAACGATTGAAATTAATCAAAAATGTGAAGAGCAAATGTATGTATGCTCAACAGATGTCGAACATGGTAGTTTGAAACAGGAATTGGTGGAATTAGTGAATGTACCATGGGTTTAGTACACTTAAACCAGTATAATCCGATTCGTTAGCATCAGAACACCTTTACTGTTTTATACAAAAGGGAGTTTTGCACAGTCTGAGTTGGTTGCGTGGATGAGGTGTCTGTTAAGTAATAGGTACTCTTAGCAAATGTGTGTTTGAAAAAGACAATGAAACTTAACACTACAGTACTCGCGCCTTCAAGTACTCATTGAGTGCTCGCGCGGGGCACATGTGTCACCCATTACCATAAGAAATTTTGAGTATTAAATTTAACGGTATTCAGAAAAACAAGTTATTATATTATACATCAGCTGTATCTTTACCATATACAGTTAAAGGTCAACATAAATTGTCTTAGATTTTATAATTATGAACAAAATAATAAACTTCTATAAAAATAGCATATTTTGGACTTGTTGAGATCAGCACCGTTTTGAACTATAGGAACATTCTAAATTATCAAAAAACTTATTCTCATTATAATATTTTATATTATATCCTTACTATTCAATCATAATATTATCGCTATCGGGAAAATAACAACTTACGTACAAAATAAGTATGTATTTCACTCGTGATATTTCGTTTCTCGAGAGCTCGCGCGGGCCACATGCGTCACCCAGGAACTTTGTGGCTATATTGCGCAGCTGTAAATGCGCTGTGAAGACTGTTGTGCTGCTCATGGGAAGTATGTCTCATATTTGTGGAATATCTAAAAGAACAGCACTGTATTGCAGTGCGATCAGAAATTATTTATCAATTTTACATAGTGGGTGACACATGTCACCCACGCGAGAACTGTAGTGTTAAGTCAGTCTTATAAAGTACTTGTAAACCTTAATAATCATGTTTAATTTATTGATTAATATAGAGTTTAAAAAATAAAAACCTGTACAATACAATATATTAGATATGTACTTTTATTGAAAAAAAAAACTGGAGAAACCCTATTATAAAGTGAAGTCTCTTGACTTAGTTTAATATCACTCCAATATACAAAAATGTAGGTATCCAAACCATTTTTCAAAAATTCCTTTTATATTCAATATGTTTTTTTCTGAAATAGCCAAGAAAGCTTCGACACAAATCGAGGTACCTACCATAAATATTCTACTACGTCCGTTCGTTTCCATATGTTTATGTTAGTACAACTTACATAATATTATTTCTTATAGCAACTTCGCATTATAGAAATAAATTATAAACACTCTTTAGCTGTTAGTTGATTCCAATATTTTTATCGCCGCGAACCAGTCAACGTTTTATAAATCTGGTTATCTACAACCCATTACTCCTCCCCCCTTTTTGGTATTATCTTTTCAATATCTTCTTTTTTATGTTATTATTGTTCATATGTATGTTTACAAAGAAAAAGTGAGTGTGAAAACCTTTCTTTTAGGTCTCAAGTTTCCAGAATTTGAAGAATGGTGACGGACGGTTTTTGGATGACGATTGAGTGAACTGTTTTATAATTTTTTTCTACATTGAACATTATATATAAAGTTGTTATCTCTTGTGTGTTTTGAAGGAATAAATCAATAAATAAAACCTTAAAACTAAAAACCATCACTCCTTCTCCTACTACCCTTCCCTGTTTGGTATTTCCTTTTCAGTATCTTATTTATTGTTTTTTTATACGTGATATACGTTTTTTTATACAGATTAGTCTCCATATGATCACTCATGGTCACACAAAAACTTAACAGTCTAATGCCGGGAAAAATTCACCTATCCAGATATACAGGACCGGGTGATATTTGTCACCACCTTTTGTATTAAAAATGTTTTATTATTTATTTAATTTATTCTTCTAGCAGAGTTCGTCGGTAGCCTGGAGGTAGAGTTTCGGCCTTGTAAACAGGGGTCCGTGGTTCGATCCCAAGTACCAGCAAAATTCCCTTTCACGACACAAGCTTTTAGCTTATTGTGGAAGGTGTATAAAGTTGTATTTGGGTTTATAACCAAACTCAGATATTATCTTAAAAAAACATCATTATTCACATAACAAAACCTACTAATCAATTTACATATGAAAAATGTGATGATACGCAGGGGCGAGATTATCACTTTATAGTGATTTCTTCCATCTAACCACGTCATATTTTGATTGTTGTGTTAATGCTGAGCAGGCATAATACCTCAAGGATTACTATTATATACAATATAATTATTTAAAGGTACAGCAACTACACAGAGAGAGAGAGAGTGTGTCCTGTGCAACGTTCAGATAATGAAAGAGGCCGCTCTTCCGGCTGATGTACTACACATCTGTAGTGTGTATAAATACCATAAAACAGATAAGAGTCAAACATAAAAACAAATAATAAATATCCTATATCCTATCCTATACCCTCACGCCATGTCCCAGGAGGGGTAGGCAGAGAGAACGGAACGCCATATAGATCTTTCCTTACATACTTCTTTCGCTTCCTCTACATTCATCCAGTTTCTCATACATGCACGCCGATTTCTCTTACTCAGCACGCGTCCGTCCTTAAGAATTTGGTCCACGTGATCAAGCCACATTGACCATCCCCTCTCTCAGGTCGAGCTAGCCGGCTGGAGGTCCTTCTCAGAGCAAGGATACCAAGAGAAGAGCGGGGCTGTGTCACAGTGGCATATATTATTCAGATTTACTAAAAATATTAATAAATAATATTATATATATTTAGTTACAATCCATTGGATTGGTCTGCAACGAGTTTGGTTTTTCTTCTCCATTCCTCCCTATTCTCAGCCAGTCTTTTAAGCTCTACGTATGAGCCACAGTTCATGTCCCTCTTCAGTTGGTCCATATATGCGTCTCTTGGTCGGCCTCTGCCATTTGTTCCCTCGGTCTTACCCTCCGCGATGGCGATGAGTAGTCCTGGGTGCCTGATGTTGTGGCCAATCCAGTTAGCTCGTTGTTGGCTGATTCTCTTAAGGAGTTGCCTTTTTTCGCCTACCCTGGTTAAGACTTCTTCGTTTTCGACGTGCTCCGACCAATGGATCTTAAGCATGCGTCTGTAGCACCACATCTCAAAGGCCGCCAACCGTCCGCTTTCACTCTTGCTGATGGTCCATGTCTCACAACCATAAAGCAGAATGCTCCATACAAAGGCTTTAGTAAGGTTCTTCCTTACGCTTAGGTCGATATTTGGGGATTCCAATATCTTCGATTTTTTGTTGAAGGCAATCCTTGCCTGGTTTATTCTGCTTACAATTTCTGCTTTGGAGCGTCCATCCTGGTTTATTCTGCTGCCCAGGTACACGAATTCACTTACTTGTTTGATGCTCACTCCATTTAATGCAATGTTCGCAGTCGCTTCCTCTCTTCCAACGACCATACATTTTGTTTTTTCTTTATTTATTTTCATGTTGTACTTTGACAACAGTATACTTTCCAATTTTCCTAAAGCTTCGTTCAGCTCCATCTCGGAGTCTGCGAGCAGTGCTATGTCGTCAGCATATCTTATCATGTCGACCTTTTTCCCATTTATTTTTACTCCTGTCCAGTTCTTCATTTCTTCTCTCAGTTCATCAATGGCTCGCTGTATATAGCAGTTAAAGAGAGCTGGCGACATTGAGCATCCTTGTCTTACGCCTTGTTCGACCCTTGCTTCTGCACAGCTCTCTCCGCTTTTAATCACAGCCATTTCGTTCTTGTATAAGCTCCAGATTGCTCTTCTATCCTTATAACTCATTCCTATCTGGTTGAGGGTGTTAAAAAGTTGTTCCCATTCTACTTTATCGAATGCTTTTTCAAGGTCGATGAATGCTATATATGTGTTTTTATTAATTGTTATTCTCTTTTCTAGAGTAAGTCTGAGACTCAGGATTGCATCTCTTGTGCCTGTCTCTTTGCGGAATCCAAATTGATCTTCTGAAAGTGTTTCGTTGATTTTATTTTCCGCCCTTTTCATTATAATGTTGGTGAGTATCTTAGAAGCGTGTGATATCATGCTTAAGGTTCTGTGTTGTTCACACTTTGTCGTGCCTGCTTTCTTAGGAAGCGCTCGTATCAGACATTTGGCAAAGTCCTCAGGTATCTCTCCTGTGTTGTATATTTTGCAGACAAGCTTATACAATGTATCAAGCATGCCTTTTCCTGCGCATTTAAGCAGCTCTGATGGAATCAGGTCAATACCTGGTGCTTTGCCGTCTTTCAACTTTGCTAATGCAATATCAAATTCACTTCTTAAGATGTCATCTCCATTATTTTCTACGTCATATTCTGCTTCTAGTGCTTTGCTTTCCTTGACTATGTTCTTTCCTTTGTATAATTGTTCTAGGTATTCTTTCCATCTATTTACGATCAATTCATCCTCAAACAGCAGTTTGCCGTTTTTATCTTGTATAGCACATCGTGGTTGTGTTTTGTCATTGAAGAAATTCTTTACTTCAGAGTATGCGGTTTCAAATTTCCTTTGTTTTATATTCCTGTTAATATTTTTGCATTTTTCTTGCAAATAACATTCCTTTCTCAGCTTGGATTCTCTGTTAATTTTATTTCTAAGGGCTTTATATTCCTTTTTCCCTTCTTCTGTTTTAGAGTTCTTTAAGTTCCTTCTTTTTTCAATCATTTCTAAAATATCGTCCGTGATCCATTCTTTCCTAGCTTGCGGCTTTTTTTTCTCTAATACCTCATCTGCCGCTGCGGTTATTTTCTCTTTAATTTTACCCCATACTTTATCTATACTTTCATTACTCTCAAAATCGCATATCTTAGTTTTTTCGTCGTATTTCTCTTTAACTTCTTTTATTTTTAGCTGTTTTAGGTCCCATCTTTTTGTGGTTCTCTTCTCGAGCCTTTTGAATTTCAGTATGGTTTCCGCCACAACCATATTATGATCACTATCAATGTCCGGACCTGCAAAGCTCCTGCAATCTTTAATTTGATTCCTGTATCTTTGACGTGTAAGAATGTAATCAATCTGTGATCGAAATCTGTCTCCGGGAGATTTCCATGTATAGCGATGTCTATAGTGGTGTTGAAACCACGTGTTGGCTATAAACATTTTATTTTTGGCGCAGAATTCAATGAGACGGCTACCTCTATCATTTCTAGTGCCCAACCCATATGCTCCTACGACTGATCCCTCCCTTTCTTCCCCTACTACTGCGTTCCAGTCTCCCATTACAATAACATTTTCCTCAGCTTTTGTGTCATCTAGCAATTTTTGGATGTTTTCGTATAAAATTTCAATTTCTTGGTCGCTATGGCTAGATGTTGGCATGTAGACTTGGATCAAAATTGTGTCTACGGGTTTGGTATCTAGCTTGACTAAAATAATCCTACCTCCATAGTGTACGTATCCCTTTACTCTCCTACCCAAGTCTTTACATAACATTATTCCTACCCCTCCCTGCCCCGGTTTACCCTCTATACTACCGCTATGGATAAGACGAAAATTAAAAGAAGAATTAAAAGAAAATTAAAAGAAAAATTAAAAGAAATAATATTAAAAGAAGATATTCTTCATTAGTTTTCATGTTCTGTCAAAATATTTGTATCCATTTTGATTAATCTAATAATAAAGAGAACTTACCAGAATATTTACAGCAATCTGTTGCTATTTTCTAAAATTATTTTTGATAACCTTTTAAATACATATAATATTTTATAATTGGTTTCTTGTATATTCAAAGAAAAATTATTTACGGCAATGTTGCGTATAAAACTAGTTTTTTTTATATGTTTTATATATTTCTTAGTTTGGAAAAGAAAACGAATGGGGAAAATAAAATCATTTAACTGACCTATAATATTTATAAGATATTATTATAAATAACTTTATGTTGTTGTTTTGTTGAAGTTTTTCATTAAACATTATGTCAAGAACACTAAAAGATTAGTTTGATGAAATGTATACAATAAATCTACTAGTGTACAGTTTCACCTGAGTCCGTCCGGGATATTATCATTATCTATCTATCTATACCCTCACGCCGTGTCCCAGGAGGGGAAGGCAGAGAGAACGGAACGCCATATAGATCTATCCTTACACACTTCTTTCGCTTCCTCCACGTTCATCCAGTTTCTCATACATGTTCGCCGATTTCTCTTACTCAACACGCGGCCATTCACTCTAGCACCGGCGACTCTTCTTCTTTCGATGTCCTTGTCGTATATTCTATCCTTTGCAAACATATTTCCCAAATACACATACTCATTCACTTGCTCGTTCACTTGATATATAAATAAACACTTTTAGAAAACAGAAATACTTTTATGAGTTTTGAAGAGAAAATAAAGGACTATTACCTACAACTAATCAATCAATTACCTTTTGACACTCTTCCTAGGAATACAGATTGGAATACAGCCACACCCATTCAAATCTTCTTCTTCTGAAGGTGCCCTGTCAGGTCCGCCCGACGTTGGCGATCACTCTGGCATAGGTTTCTCAGTCCTGTGTTGTTTGAAACAACTCCTCCACATCTCTCATTTCAGTATTATCTCGTATTCATTGTGTCGGTGTTTAGGTAGTAGAATTCCATATCGAAATAAATAAAATAAGCGTTTTATTCTACTATTGTTTTATTCGATGAGAGAGACGTCTTTCGTCTTATAAGGACATTGTCAATCGATTGACAATGTCCTTATAAGACGAAGACGTCTCTCTCACCGAATAAAACAATAGTAGAATAAAACGCTTGTCTCTCTCACCGAATAAAACAATAGTAGAATAAAACGCTTGTTTTATTTATTTCGATATTATCTCGTATATTACGCAGCCACGATGTCTGCCTTTTGCCAGTCCCCAACGTCCCTCTTTTTGCCTGTCATAATCAACCACAAAATTTGGTAATTTCTCCGCGTATATATGACCCAGATACTAGATCTTACGCACTTTGACATCCAAGAAGAAAGCCTGAACATAGGTGACGGGAAGTGGTAAGACAAAACATGGGAGACTGACTATAAAGTTGATGACGATGATAATCTTTGAATATTAAAAAAAAATAATGATATTGTTACGAATTAACGAAATAAATTGACAACTTGAAAAAAACACAGTATGTAGTTAACTTCCCAATGACTTTTATTAACTCTGGAAGTGGTAAGACAAAATATGGGAGACTGACTATAAAGTTGATGACGATGATAATCTTTGAATATTAAAAAAAATAATGATATTGTTACGAATTAACAAAATAAATTAAACATGAATTGAAAAAATCACAGTACGTAGTTAACTTCCCAATGACTTTTATTAACTCTGCGTACTAGTATTCGGAGACTCTCGACTCCATCATCAGGTGATTAGTAAAAACTTTTTAGGGTCGAGAGTTTCCGAATATTAACTAGTACGCGAAGTTGATAAAAGTCATTTGGAAGTTAACTGCATACTGTGTTTTTTTTTTCAATTTATTTTGAAATGGATTTCCAACAAGTGCCTACCTTCTGTCAATAAGATCGAAATTTTACAAAATAAATTTCCAGACAAATCTGATGGTAAAATGTAAAATAAAATATATCTTATATATATGTATTCTACTTTTTCGGTGGTAACCTTATTAACCCCTACTTAGTACCTAGCTTAAGTCTGTATTTTGTTTAGTTTCTAAGTTGACGGCACTGAAGATGGACTAAGTCCGAAAGGCCTCTGCCAAAATAAAATTTATACAGTGAAAGTAACAGTGTGCATCTTATATCTTTGCCAATGATTGTACTCGTATAAGAAGATATATTATGTAATATTATGTTTAACTCATCACGCACTCATTCACAGGTGTTTCATAAAATTGAACAGAATAAAATATTATTTTAATGTCTTCACTGTGTAAATGTTAAGGTAGAAGAATTACATAGCGAAATAAATAAAATAAATGTTTTATTCTACTACCCGATTTATTTACGAGATAGACGTCTTTCCTCAATGATTGACAATGTATTAACAAGAAAAAAGACATCTCTCTCGTTAACAAATCGAATAGTAGAATAAAACTTTGGTAGGTATTATTTATTTCGTTCCTAATGTAAAGCATTCAAAGCAAATTAAATTATGTAAGGACAGATTGTAAAGTAAAGAATTAGTAAGGTAAAGAATTGGTCTCCCACTCTTCCCCGTAAGTTTTCGAGTGTCCTGTAAAAGGCAGGTGTTCGAAAAAACTAAGACATTGTAGGTACATCTTAAATTCAGCGATGAGGTTTGCCACCCATCCTGAATGTCTTGATTTTATATTGGCACGAAGAGGACAGTTTGCATGTTTCTAACATGCAGTTGGTCTACTGGCTACCTCACTTGTGGGATATGCCGTGATGGTATAGTAGTAGTAGTATAGTAGTATTTTTCTTGTAAAATTATTGGGTTGTAGTTCTTAGAATGAAATGATTTCTTTGATTAATTCAAGTAAGTAATAAGCATGCAAGTCACTCTCTTCGTGCAAATTAAATCAGAACGTTATGTATGGATTCCCTATCGATGAACAAATTTAATAATGTGATAATTCATATGGGGCCGTACTTGATAATATCACTTAGAGCACACTTTCCAAAATTTAGAATCAACATCCACGTCTTTTAATTACATGGAATCAATTAAAAAAATCATCAGAAATAATAATAATACAATAGTAATAGCATGATTATTATGTTTGTTCAACAAACTTTGAGAATTTGTAAAAAAAATAAAATCAGACAAAAAATCGCTACCTTAATGCAGAACTAGCCTGAGTTGAAATTTTGGTCAAACTGAGTTAAGTATTAGATTCCTACATAATAATTCTTGTCAAAATTTGCTTTAGATATTTTAAATATTTTTTAATTATTAGATACAAAAACAAAGCTTAAATCTGCTACTTTGAAAAATTATCCATTAACACTTGGGCGAGTTCTGCATTAAGGTAGCGAAATGTGTCACGTGCAAAACCCTGTAAATAAATAAGTCTTCAGGCTCCACCTGAAACCTGAAGTATATTAAATAATGTATTCCACGATATATTTAACAATCCTGCTTTCACATGGTGCTTGAAATCTTTCAGAGTAGAATGAACCGGGAACTTTTAAGGATGTAAATATAAAGATATAAAAAAAAAACTTTTCGGCTTATATCTACTTAAAATGTTTCATAATGGAGAATGGAAATGTATCGCGTCTCTTTTCTATAGTGCGTATTAGCATCATTACCATCTTTATTGTTTCTGTTTAGCTATCTTGACGAAAATCTAAGAACCTGTTATCTTAACGCAAATCTTAATTATAATATTATTCAAGTAGATAATAAGCTCCTTATTCCTTATTATTATTCAGAATCTTATTCAGATAAGCCGTTTTATAAAGAATATAAAGACTTAGATATTATTCATAAAATAACAACTTCACTCGCAATATTTGTTATTAAAATATAACTAACTATATATTACTAATACAATAAACCTGTCTATTCACGTTAAATTTCTTTTTCATGTTAAATGCTGCGTAGGATTCTCAGTAAGGAGCAAATCATTCAACTTTTCTTGTAAGTTGTAAAGCAAGTTATTTTGTATATCTCATTATTCACTGTACATGGGTTAGTTGGAAGATATCGCGCTTCTGCGATAAACTCGCCCATTGCACAAAATTTATTTGTGTAGTTAAATTGAATATTTTCATATGTTGATTTTTTGTGCAGTTAAGTTTTTAATAATAATAATTATTATTATACCATCACGGCACGGTAAAGAATTGGTCTCCCACTCTTCTGCGTAAGTTTTCGAGTGTCCTGTAAAAGGCAGGTGTTCGAAAAACTAAGACATTGTAGGTACATCTTAAATTCAGCGATGAGGTTTGCCACCCATCCTGAATGTCTTGATTTTATATTGGCACGGAGAGGACAGTTTTCATGTTTCTTACATGCAGCTGATCTGCTGGCTACCCCACTTGTGGGATGTGCCGTGATGGTATAATAATAATAAAATAATAAAATAATAAAATAATAAATAATATAAATAATTATTATTATTACATTAATGAAATTATGATAAATCAATACAAAGTATCGTAGATCAGTAACGAAATTAGAACAACGAATCACACTTGTTGAAGATTATTTGCGTTCACACCGTGAGAATTCATTTTTAAGAAATCATATTTTCTTTATATTTATTTATTTATTTTTTTCATCTCATAAACGGCAAAGCCTTTAACAATATATATCAACAAACATCAGTTCAAAAATTACAGATAAACTAGACACAGAAAAACACAAAATAAAATAAATATATCAATGATATACACAAACAGTAATAGGTAAAAACTTATTTCAACAAAAACACTGCAATTTTCTAACATCTGTTGTAACTAATTCAATTACTTAACAAAGTGCAGCCATTCAGTTTGCACCGTTAATATTGTCATACATACCATTCAACAAAAATATAGATTACCTATTATACATTATTTACCTTCCATCGGATTCATAATATTTTCTGCATGTGTGACGTAGTGTTTTGTATGCTTCTATATTTATATATTTTAATTAATGGGTTAGTTGCAATCTAGCGATAAACTCGCTCTTTGTACATTGAGTTGTGTAACTGCTGATAATTTTATGACACTTTATTATGATTGATGTTGTGACCAAGGAACATTGAAAGAGACTCACAATTCACCCGGATACGGCAGAAGTCTAGGGACTTCCATTTATCCGAAATTATACACTTCACAAATTTTGTCCACACCGAGGGTTAGCCTGAGTGGGCAGCCTGAAAGGCTGGCCGGCCAAAATACTAAAATAATCGTGAAGTATTTTGACCCAGGTACACTAAAAAATAATAACGAGTTAGTATGTAGCGTGGAGGTAGAGTCTCAGTCTCATGTACAAGAAGTGTACGATTCGATCTCAGGAGCCAACAAACTCACTTTTCGCAACAGAAGCTTTTAGCTCACTGAAAATGGTGTAAAAAGTTCTGATAGGGTTTACAACAAAAGATAGATACATCTTTTAAAAAGTTACCTACTAAAAATGATCAATATTTTATCTTTAGGTATATTTTTTAAATCCAACGTTTTCATTTACACCATTGAACAGAAGGGACACAGTACTATTGAAAATGTGTATTTGTATTGACAAAATCATTCCAGCTAAAGTGTTTTTTTGTTTTTTAACCCGACAAATCCAGTCTACGACATCCAACTGCGTCAATAGTTAAAATAAAATAAAGGTAACATAAAAACATTTAAAATGAATCACAAATATTCCAGACAAAGGTCTAAAATTCTACCATCACCAATATATTTAGTATTTGACGTCAGTATCTACTTTTATCTTCGTACTTTCTCAAATGTTTTTGCTTAGAATGATGAATAAACAGAAATCTCTTGACTTCTGAAATATCCAAGTATGGGAGAAAGTCTTATTGTCCTATAGATACCTTACTACACTTACTTATATACATATTCCTTTCATTTAGCTAAAATGTTTCAACCAAACAGGCGAGAATAAAAAATATAAACATTAACTTTAATATATAGGTACTTGCGTGGATAAGAAAAGAGGCTCTCGATGACTATGAAGAAAATGGCTTGATCATTTACTGTTTATCAGATCCTAAAAGATAAACATAGTAATGAGCTGGTTACACTCTAGAGCAGCCATACTCAACCTGCGGCCCGCGGGCCGCATGCCGCCCACTTATTTTTCATGAGTGGCCCTAAACACAATAATTATTATGATTTTTTAAAATCAAAAATTCTGAATTTCGTATATCTTAAGATTTGTTTTGTTATACCAGTTTAGTGTTGCGGCCCGCGTAATTTTTCAAATATATGTATGCGGCCCGAAAAAAAAGGTGGAGTATGGCTGCTCTAGAGTGTCCACAAATAAGCCATTTGTAACAGATAGAGTCTTAAATTAATGTTAATTTGTGTGGTTTTTCACTATGATATTTTAAAAACAGAAATTTGCAACATACCTATATTGTTTGAATGGTGTGGTAATAAAATGTGTTCAAGGATAGTAAAAGTTGGCGCTCGATCCTTTCTGTTTTTTCAGCGAGGATATGGTGTTAAGGTGTACATATATTATTTTCTTTTCAATTGCCTATCTCCAAATATTTACTCTTTTTATTTCCAGTATCAAAAAACCTATTCAGAGCTAGTATGTGTTGATGTAAGCATTAGTGATGAAACGAAAAGTGTTTTTTTTCGGATATCCAATGTCTAGTGACAAGATATTCAGCCAAACTCACGAGTAAATAAATGAATACATTACATTGACACAAGTTCTCTTTGAAATGTCAAGTCAATTTTGTTACAAAAAGCACAACACAGAAAACAAAACAATTTTCTGAAAATATTCATAATGATCTGTCATCCAAAAATATGTGTTGGTGAACATGTAGAAGAGTTCCATGATTGGATGCATTGAAACAAGTATTTCGTTGTGCTGTAGGTAGGTACAAACGCGAGAAAGTCGTCTTTTGTATAAGAATATAATCATGCTTAAAAAATGCATTGCTCATGTATTTATGTATAAATGATTCAGGTTTATGCGTCACTAGGTATGCCGAAAGCCAGAAGAACGGATGGAGTAAAAAAATATATGGAATAACTACCGAATAACTGTTTCGTCTCTAGTCAACATAATATAATATGTAGTTGGCTCTGTTTGTAATCAAGGTTAAAGTGTCAAAATACTTGCAAGAAAATCTACTTTTATCAGAGGTGTACCGGTTTTGGGTTTCTCAAATTATGCTTCATCTTGCTTTATGATGAGAACAATGTGAACAGTCAACACTACAGACATGATGTAAAGCAGAAGTTTTAGCCTTTTCACCAGCAGGGTAGTATATAATCAAAATATTTTAAATTGCACACGCAATCTAAGAAGAGAATAATTTTCAATTTCCATAAATTAGCATTTTCAATATTAATTGTTGAAGGGTGTTTGTGTTCACACTGTGAAAATTCATATTCGATATTTATGAAACAATCAAAACACTGTTATAATTTTCACCACATTTATTCAAACTCTAACGTTTTCGCCCACTTCAATGGGCATTCTCAAGAGTACTGAAACAATAAAAATGTCACCTACAAAAATTGAAGGTATTCAAAGAGGGGGGGAGAGAGGTGAGGTAAATGTTAGATTTACCCGATATTTAATAATAGTAATAACAAACCATGGAGAAGAATTCTATATGTAGGAAGATTAACTAATCATTTAAATAGTATAGTGAAGGACTCATTTAAGGGAGCATTTTATACAAATAATAATATTGACAAATTGATTTTTAACAATAAAGATAAAATTGATAGAATGGATGGTAGTGGAGTGTATAAAATTAAATGCAAAGATTGTAGTAGTGTGTATATAGGTGAGACTGGAAGATCGATAAAGTCTAGATTTAAGGAACATTCCAGGGCGTTCAGGGGCCTTTCTAATTTTTCGGAAATGGCCGATCATTGTGTTGAACATAATCATTCATTTGATATAGACAGTACAGTGGTGTTACATTCCAAATGTGGTGATCGACGTCTGAACGCAATGGAAGCTTTAGAAATATTTAAGCATCAGGATAATATTGTAAATATCCAAATTCCTGCTAAGTCCCCATTACTAGTTTACCCTGTCTCACCTAATGTTATACCTACCAATGCCACTCCCCACTCTTCTATTGCAATCCCTGCACCCACCTCTCTCCCCCCTCTTTGACTACCTTCAATTTTTGTAGGTGACATTTTTATTGTTTCAGTACTCTTGAGAATGCCCATTGAAGTGGGCGAAAACGTTAGAGTTTGAATAAATGTGGTGAAAATTATAACAGTGTTTTGATTGTTTCATAAATATTTTCAATATTAATAATCTACTAATATTATTCTTATATCCAATTAACTTAGAAGATATTGCAATCTAGCGGTAAATCCACCCTCATTGCATTAAATTGTAAAACAGGTAATTTCTTGATACTTTGTGATGATTAATGATGTAATCAACGTTCAGTTTTTTTAATAAAAATAACGTTTGATATAATTGCTTGCAAAATACAGATAAGTATTGAAAAAAATCACTGTGTTGGTTTTAGAAAGTAAAATTTCGTAATGAAATGAAAAAAAAAAGTTTTCTTCTACTATGTGTTATTGGGTGCATCCAGATAGTAGGATTCGAACGTCAATCACCAATCTCCAATCATACTGTGAACTTTCAGAGCATTCACCGATAAATATTTGTTCTAGCGTCATGCTCTCCGAATGTTAACAGAATGATTGAAGATTGGTGATTGACATTTGCATCCTACTATCTGGACACAACCATTGTCAAAAAAGTCGCCAATCGTCTTGAAAGGACATTGTCAATCGTCGATATCTGTAGAGATTAACAATACGAGCTCGCCCGCTAAATATTATCGTACTTTAGTATGAAAATTATTGTTATCACTGTATAACAAAGAGTAAATAAATATCATCATCATCGCCCTCAACGCTCCTTTCGGGAGCACAGGCCAGAAACCAGCCTCCTCCACTCAGAGCGTCTCTGTGCCAATTGCGTCACCTCTTTCCACGACATTCCTTGCGCTCTGATATCGTTGTCATAGGAACGGTGTATTGTGAAAGAGGGACTCCCGGGCCGACGGAACCCCTGCGAATGGAAGAACAGTGCTCTTTTTGGCCAACTATCATTAGGCATTCTCAAAACATGTCCCAGCCATGACCATCGTCTCTCTTGTATTACGGAGATTACAGGTCTCTGCTGGGTGCGCCGGCGCACAGCATCATTTGTAACATGTTCATACCATCTGACATCCAAAATCCTTCTAAGACACTTGTTTTCAAAGCTTAGTATCTTCCGCTCTTGAGCCTTGGTAAGACTCACAGCCATATAGAAGGATTGGGATGATGCACGCATTGAACAAGCGACATTTTGTCCTGATGCTGAGTCCAGACGCTTTCCAAACTTTGTTCATGTTGTTGAATGAAATAAATAAGTGGAAGACAAATTTTATTCAAGGACACAAAAAGATTATGGTTATGATAGAATATACATAATTATTAGGGTATTCACTGTGCTGGTGTTTAGGTTGTAGAATTACAGAACGAAATTCGAAAAACAAATGTTTTATCCTACTACAAACCATTTTTTCTCGAGAAAGACACCTTTCGCCATGTCAGGAGATTAACAATGTCATTACGAAAGGGAAGACATCTCTCTCAACAATAAAACGTATAGTAGAAGAGAGCATTTGTTTTTTATATCCATATTAAAAAAATATTCATCAACTGTTTGACAAAAACTGAAATATGATTTGAATAGGTACTAAATTACAGTTCAAATATCAAATGAGAAATGAAAATTTTGATATACTATGCTATGACTTATATCAAATAATAAGATAGACTTTATACGAGTAGAAAAATTAAATTGAAATGATGAAAAAACGATTCATTTTAAATCAATTTACTCACTAATGCTGTCTGATCTATCAAAGAGAATATTACAAATATATTATAAAAGATGTAAAAAAATATCAATATTTTATATATCTACTGTCTTTCCTACGTCTAATAAAGTAAGTTTACCTACTGTAACAATGTATGACTTATTTGAAGCAAAAAATATTTAAAAAATATGTAATAATATGAGCTCGAATCCCGGTCACACAAGTAGCAGATAGAAGAATGACCTTTTTCAAATTATCCTGAGTTTGGTTGTTACATGTATAATGTGTGTTTAGTGCATTGTTTACATATTTATGACGTGTCTCGTCGCGTTAGTATCCATTTAAAGATTCATATATTTTAGTTTGGGACTAAGTCAATCTGTGCCAATTATGCACATTATATTACGTTAATTTATATTTTTTTTTATTATTCTAATTCTCAATTAATAAGAGGTGAAATTTAATTATAAAATTTCAAACAAACAAAATATAGCTTTGAGTAAAGTGTATTATAAAATATCAAGGTTTTCTTTGTTATTTTTTCTAATATCGAAATATTCAAATAAAATAATGTTTCTCTATAACGTGCAATTTCAAAAGAAATATTCTACAAATAAACACGTCTAGAGCATTCACCAACGATTGAAAATCACTAAGAACCGAATATAAAACTAAAACAAAAAAAGAACTTTTCATCTTTTTATACATAAAATTATGAAAGGACTTTTGGTGGGGCTGTTTTGGTACCAATAAATACAGAGTGCATTACATTTTTAACATTAGAAAAACATTGTACTCAATACAATAGTCTGCCATTTCCGGATTTTCTAACAATCTCCTGAAAGTTTTGTGATGATCTGTCAATATCGTGTTTATTGCTCTCCCAATTCGGTCAATGTATATGGGTTTACGTTTGTTGCATCAGATACAGTAAATCTCATAAATCTTGTGTACTTTATACCACCTGTCTTTATTAAATTTATAATAGTAAATTTACTGATGTCATCGGTAATTAGAATATTTTTTTTTCAAATCATTATTTTGACCAGCAGGTGTAATTGATACATAGATCTGGATAACCAAATTTGTAAAATAATGAATATTGAATATATTTTCATATTTAATTTTTCCACACCTGTGTAAATGAAAATACTAAGAATGTTACTCAACAGGCATCTCATCTCTCTGATCACTCGTTAATGAGTGGACGGCCTTTAAAGATATAGAATAGGTATGTGGAATAGAATTGACACTTCATTTACACAATCAACAGTATGTCAAAACTCACTCTAGCAAGAAATGTATTCCGACGCTTACGAATCGTTCCCTGACTTCATAATGTGTTTCAGGTTGACAATCAACGATAGATTATCAACAGCCTCAAATGCAATAATAAAGATGGTAGCTATTGGTTGATATATATTCTCAAAATATGTTGAACTTTGTTTAAATACTTCTAGATACGCCAGTGGACTCTGAAATCTGAAACAATATGATGATGACATTTTTAACACGAGGGAAGAAAATCCCAGTAAAAGTGTCTACTTTGAATGAATGGGTGTAGAAATAGTAGAGAGGAAATGAAGATTTTCGACTCTTTTCAACAGCGCTCTCTGTAAAGACTGTTTGAAAGCAACTTTCTTGATTGCTGATCATATCAGCTCTACTATGATGGACCAAGCAAGACTCTTTCCAGAGAAACATAATGAGAAAATCTACTGTAAACATAAACCTACCAACATTGAAACTATGCCCTTACACATTTCTTAAAATAGCAATCTTAAATAAATGTTATGTAGGTAGGTACTCACATATTATCAAAACATTCAAGTGAATATTTTACCTATACGTAGGTTTAACTTTTTTGGATGCGAATGAACTTTTTTTAAATACAAATATCCATTTAGATTTTTTAACATGCCTTCACTCGGAGAGCAGTAACTTTCGCTGTTCGAATGTTCTCTCTATACAAATCTGATTACATCGTCACAGAAAATCTTTCAAATAAGCCAGTAATTTTTTATTTTTTTTTAAATACCTATTGATTTATTAAACAAATAGGTTTTAAAAACACCCACTATTTTGGACTGGACACTACAATCCTTTACAGAATAGTATGGAAGACCTATCAGATATTCAAGAGGCGGTCGCCGTTTTATTATCTACCTACTCAAAATATAAGATATACAAGTTTGGGACTAGTTTTACCTGTATAAATATTACAATATTTTATCTAACTGGACATTTATGTCACGTGTAGGTACCTACCTGAGACATATGTTTATAATTTTATGTTATTTATTGCGTTGCTCCACAAATAGTTCATTCGATAATTCGATTAATTAAAAACGGGAGATAATCAACTTTTCACAGCGCTGCACGCATGATGAATAAATATTTCACATATTAATATCGACATATGAATAACTATTTATTTATTATTTCACATATTAATATCGACATATGAATAACTATTTATTTATTATTTCACATATTAATATCGACATATGAATAACTATTTATTTATTATTTCACATATTAATATCGACATATGAATAACTATTTATTTATTATTTCACATATTAATATCGACATATGAATAACTATTTATTTATTATTTTAAATACTATTTATATTTTTCAGACAAGCAGAACTGCGATGTTTCCCATGAGGATGCACTTGACAGAACCAAACGGCGAAATAAAACAAGAAAGGCAGACCCCGAATAATTGCCCAAGGAGAAGTAGAAGAACAATAGGTACTATTTGTATATTAATTTTTTTTTTATGGTTTCTGTTTGATCTCTCGACGCTGTGAATTATTTTATCCACAGTAACGTGCCATTTTTATTTAAAAAAAATATGTAAATATCTTAAAAAGCTTATTACCGTACACTTACTAAAATAAAATAAATATTTGACCCGACCAATGGCGCATTCCCTAGCAAAAACTATTTACTACTTACTTCAATGAATAGTTTTTGAAATGAAGTGTGCTTTGTTAAGTAAGTATTAAGTAAGCATTATTTGAATATTTTAATTATGAAGTTAATTGCATAAATTATAGTTATAGTTTGAATTTATTGTTGTGAAAAAATGTGATTGTGTCTTGCAGACGACACCCACCGCAAAGTTAGGTAAATGGTGACATTTTTTTAATTAAAAATAAATAAATAAATAAAATTGATAATGGTTTTCGTATTTTGACATAGAAGTAGAAGTCAGAGAGTACAAAAAAATATCAATTAAAATCTGTTGTAGAAGAAATTGCTTGTTGTCTCTGCTTTAGAATCAAGGTACAAACGAATCGTGATCTGCACAAACCACACATGTCGCATTTTTTTCATTTTCCATTTTATTGCAAAAAATGTTCCTAACATGCGGGGTCCATGTTATTCTGAAAAAGCCACACATCTACCGGAGGTTCTTACATTATAAAAAAAATACTTACGTGATTTTCGCGTGGTCTGTGAAAGCAACTCACGTGTTGCACAGAATTTTTAATAAAGCGAATAAAAAATAAAATATAATATATAAAATTCTCGTGTCACGGTGTTTGTTATCATACTCCTCCGATACAGCTGGACCGATTTTGATGAAATTTTGTGTGCTTATCGGGTAGGTCTGAGAATCGGGCAACACCTATTTTTCATAAGGGTGGTCCACTTCGATTTTTTTATTATAATTTTAATTTTTTTATGGTGAGGCATTCAAAATATATACAGTCCTAAATTTTCACTCTTCTACCAACAACCCCTATTTTTAAATAGCGATATTAGTAATCTAGAAATAATGTATATGCCAAAACAACGTTTGCCGGGTCAAGTAGTATAATATAAAAAAAAATAATGATAAACATGGTTGGAACCAGGACCATTGAGGCTTTTAAATGCAACAAAACCCGTAACGATTTGTTTATGTAAAAATGAAAGACTTTTTTTCAATTTCTTTAGAACATTGATTTTGTAATATGTGTGGTTTTTGCAGATCACGATCCAAATAATATGTTTAAAAAAACGATAATCGTATTTAGGCTTTTCTATAAACTGAGAAAGGACACGAAGTTCTATTATCCTTTTTGTTAGGACTTTATATTATATTATATTACATGTACGCATGTATGAGTTTGTCTTGGTTTCTTAGGACTTTATATTATATTATATTACATGTACGCATGTATGAGTTTGTCTTGGTTTCTTAGGACTTTATATTATATTATATTACATGTACGCATGTATGAGTTTGTCTTGGTTTTTTTGGGATAAGCAAGTCCCTTCTCACAAAACATCGGTCCAGTTACAGCAATATACACAGTCATATGCCGTGAAATAAGTATTTTCCCAAATAAACGTAAATAAATAAATTGTCAAAACCCTGCTCTGGTTTATATAGATTTTATGTCAGCGACAAAAAGTTAAATTAGCCAATTATCTGAATGACTAGGCAGTTAATTAAGCGCCGGTATTTAATTAAATGTTTCATATTTAATATATGTTTTGTATCTGGAAGTGAGTGGCTCGGAGGCTCGTCTCAAATTTGGCGCATAAAACCTAATTGTTTTCTATCCTTTTTGCATGTTTTCGCTTTGTGGAGTTGATTTATACATTAGAAATATTTATTTTTCAATTGTTTATGATCTGTTTTATATGTTTTCATTGCTTATTGATTGAAATTTGAGCGGGTTTTTTTGGGACTTATATTCATAAACTATAGTTCTATTTTTTGCCAGATATGAGGCTAGTTTAAACATCTGTTGTACTGTACCTACGCTTTAAAATTAATAAGTAAGATATAAAGAAAAATGTATTCGTGTTGTGAAATATCTTCAATTTAAACAAAAAATCTGTCTTGCACCTACTTATGATTAAATAATTAATAAATATTTGGCTGGATTGTTTAACCAGCAGACAGTTCCTAATAAAAAACTTATACGCAATAACCGGGCTAATTTCGATCGGGCAGAATATTGAATGTGAAATATTGCTTTCGCATTGTACCTACTGAATATCCATTCTTGCATGGGTGAATAATTATTAAGAATGGTAATCAAAAGACACCTTGTCTGCACAATCGACAGGTTGTGTTAACTCCCTCTAGGAGGGGCCGTGGTTACATGGACAGGTAGCCGGCACCGTGCAGCCTTAAGTTTCTGATCACCTACTGTGAGATGAATATTTGATATCTGTAAGCCCAAACAAACTTCCTCTAGTAGAAAACAGGTGGGATTGTTGAACTTATTATGAGTAAAGTGCACTTAAAACAGCCTAAGCCAATTCGTACGCATCGAAACGCCTTTCCTGTTTCCTATTGGAGAGAGTTAGCACAATCCGTTTGTTATTTCCAATAGGCAGTATGCAACCAAATGAAATAATTTCTCTTATATTTTCATTTTCAAGAGTATATGTAATTTTTCCGTCCGTAATCTTCGAATAATTAATTTAACAATTTATTAACCGATATAGGTAAATGACATCGAAGTTTTGATTAAAATATGTACTCTGCCGAAAGTAAAATATACTTCATTGCCTAATATTATGTATATCCTATCACAAGGATAATCTTTTGCGTCTTTAAACGAACATGTGTCTACTTTATTTATTTACTCATTCAGTGACTACAATAATTTTTATACGGAAATACAATCAATATACAGAGGGCAATTTAACCATTATATGGTGGCTAGTGAATGTGAGCATGGTGTGAAGTGCTTGTCGTCTCATTTGATATAACTGGGGAGTTCGAGAAATGTTTGAAATTCCATACCAAATCGCAAATTCGGCAACGAAGGGGGAGGCGGGGGGAATAGAAACTTTAAGTGCAAGTGAAATCACCAAACTTTTGAATATTGAGATTAAAAATAATATTTCTTTAGCTTTTAATCAAACTTGTACCCGCCATTTGTCCTATCTATGTCCTCGTTTGTGCCAATTACAGTATTATTATTTACAATCTTAATTTATAAGGCAGTTAAAACACACAAAACAAAATTTATTCTATATTTATACGAGTATATCAGGAAGATAAAACCAGTTAATAGGAATAGCTAGTAAGGAGAGAGAGTGAGAGGGAGAGAGAAATGAAAGGCTTATACAAGGAACTGTTCAAACAAAAATTGAACAAATATCACTCTTGCTTGGCCTGCGCTAGGACCCCTGCGAATTGTCCTCGTGACATTGTAAAAATATTACATCTATTAATTAATTTATTCATATCATTACGGAACTTTTAACAAGTGAGGTAGGAAGAGGAACAGCTACATGTAGGTATCTAAGAAACATGTAAATCACCCTCTTCCTGGCAATAAAAATTAAGAGATTCATTAAGGGTACCCCATCGCTGTATTGAAAATTAAAAATGTTTTAACACGTGATGTATTACAGGATACTCAAAAACGTAAAAAAAGAAGGAAACATATTTTAGCCAGGGACTCCAAGAATAAAAATATTACTAGGTACCTACATCATTATCTTCATCATCATCACCCTCAATATTCTTCTCAAGAACACAGGGCGAAAACCAGTCTCCTCCATTCAGAGCGACTCTGCGTCAATTGCGTCACCTCTTTCCACGACATTCCCCGCACTCTATAAATTCGTTGTCATAGGAACGGTGTATTTTGAAAGTTAATTACGTCGTCTAGGTATGGTATATTACGAATATTTATAGGACTTGCAAGAAAGAGCGGATGTACCATTCCATTTCGAGTAATTCACAAATTAAATTTATAAAATATTATATTATATTATTTTAGTACCTGTTCATGTAATATTTTTTTGGTTATTTATTAAACTTCCACGATTTTGTTATTGCGAAACAATGATTTGTGACCTTTTTTTATTCGTACTGAAAAATAATAAAGTTAGGTACAATCCAATAAAAATGATGGGTTTGTGGACGAAGGGTTTAGTCCCCAAGCAATGCCTTACAACATAGAGAATCGAGTTGGCACTAAATTAGATACATACATAGTTGGGACTACCATCCCTCGGTACACACAGCAATACAATTTCGTGTTCCAAAATCAATAAGCTTCAATATTTAATCCCACATGAGGATAGTACGTAGAAGTAGATATGTACTGATAAAATATATTAGATTTATTGGTATGCTTATTAATGTATATGTTCTATCAATAAATCTTAAGACGGCTCAACACCCCTTCTTTGTGATTTCATGCAAACGAATTAGCAAAATTACTACCATTTCATTTTTAATATATTTTAAATTCTGGATAACATTTATGTTATTTTTCATATTTATGTAATATTTTGAACATTTTTAAATGCGATTATATCCTTTTAATTTTATTTTGCTGCGAGGAATATAGTGAAAATAATTTTTGAAGATTACCGTCGCAATGATGATTGGCTGAGTGGTGCTATTTTAAACAAATTATCCTTAATTAAACAAGAGTTTTAATAAAATGTTAAAACCAAGATTAATATTAAAATATCATGAATTTTATAATACACATTGATTTATTTATTTGCAACCCTTGGATTTTCTTAATTATTATGACAAACTGCAAACACATCAAAAATAATTTTCATTATCAAATAAATGATAGAAAGTGTTTATAATTTAACCATTTGTTTTATTAATATAATAATATGGTATGTTGTTTACCATGCATACTACATATATAACGTTATTATGAGTTCGTCGGTAGCCTGGAGTCTCGGCCTCGTGCACATGAGGTCCGTGGTTCGATCCCAGGTGCCGGCAAACTCCCCTTTCACGACACAAGCTTTTAGCTTACTGTGAAAGGTGTGTAAGGTTGTATTTGGGTTTATAACAAAAACCCAGATATATCTTTTTTTATTTAAAAGAAAAAATGTGCAATAATCAAGAATATAGCGAATTTCACAAATTTTAAGATTCAGAAGGCCTGCGTGCCTAGCCGCAGCACGTGAGACTGTGCTCTCTAATTTGGAAATAAATAAATTCAATTTATAGAATAAATACAACTTAAATTTTATTTATATGTGACAACATACTATACAGGAAGAGTACGAAAGAAAGACGAATGAAAGATTTAGCGCGCATGAAAGGAAAGAATGTACACTGAATGAACAATGGGATGTTATGAAAGGTGTGCTAATAGAGTGTGCAAAAGAAGTATGTGGTGAAACCACCGTTGGACGCAAAAAAGGTGATGCATGGTGGGATGATGATGTGAAAAAGGTCGTGGAAAAGAAGAAGAATGCATGGAAAGATTTGATGAGTGTGAGACAGGGAAGTGAAGGCGATAAGGAACGAATGAAAGAAACATACAGAGCGTGCAAGAAAGAAGTGCGAGAGATAGTGGAAATGAAGAAAAAATTGCTAGAAGACAAGGAATGCCAGAAGTTGTCAGCGTGTGCGAAAGAAAATTTGAAAATATTTTGGAAGGAGGTGAAGCGGAAGAGGACGGGTGTGGAAGTAAACTCAGTGAAAGGGATAAAAGATAATAATGGTAATGTGGTAGTGAGTGGTGATTGCGTGTTAAGAAGATGGAAAGAGTATTTTGAAGAATTATTTGAATGTGGTGGTGTGAATGTAAATGAGTGCAATGGTAGAAATGATAACATGAGTGTAAAGGATGAGATATGTTTGACGGAAATTACGAATGCGTTGAAGAAAGCTAAGTGCGGTAAGGCTGTAGGATATGATTGTGTTTCAATTGAGCTCATCAAGGCTGGTGGGCAGAAGACTCTTGCATGGTGCCTAGAACTATTCAACACTTGTTGGAAAGAAGGCGTTACTCCAGAGGACTGGCGGAAGGCTATCATCTGTCCGCTATATAAGGGAAAAGGTTCTAGGCTTGAATGTGGGAGTTATCGGGCTATTAGTTTGCTGAGTTCAATAGGAAAACTGTATGGAAGAGTTCTGATTGAGAGAGTACGAAAGGCAACAGAGTGTAAGATATGGGATGCACAAGGAGCTTTTTTGAATGGTAGAGGGTGCACTGATCAGATCTTCTCCCTACGAATGGTCGTAGAGAAGCTTCTGGGTAAACACCAGAAGCTTTTCTGTGCGTTCGTGGATCTGGAGAAAGCATATGATCGTGTGGATCGGGAGAGATTGTGGCGCGTGTTGTCGGAGTATGGGGTGAACAACCAGTTGATCCACGCAATTTCTTCGCTATACGTTGGGAGCTCCGCCTGCGTGAGGGTGAATAACGCCTTCTCCGAGTGGTTTGTCCTCACCAAAGGAGTGAAGCAAGGCTGTGTCATGTCTCCATGGCTGTTCAACCTTTTTTTCGACTACTGTATGCGTCCTTTGAAAGAGATGGATGTTGGCATTGAACTGAATGGAAACCGTGTGAATGCGTTGATGTATGCAGATGATTTGGTATTAATGGCTGAGAGTGAAAGTGATTTACAAAAGATTGTGTCAGTTGTATATGAAAGTTGCAGTATGAATGGGATGAAAATGAATGTGACAAAGACGAAAGTGCTGGTGTTTGAAAGAGAGGTTGAAAGAACAATGTGTGAAATAAAGGTTGGAAATGAATGTTTGGAGCAAGTGGACGAATATGTTTATTTAGGAAGTATGTTTGTAAGGGATGGTAGGTACGAAAGGGATATTGAAAAAAGAAAAGTGGCTGGTGCGAAAGTGAACGGTGCACTTCGATCTATTGTTAGCAATAGCAATGTCTCGAACATGGCTAAAATGCTGGTGCACAACGCCATCCTTGTACCGACACTGATGTATGCAAGCGAGACTTGGACATGGCAGAAGAAGGACGAGAGTGGAATAAATGCAGTGGAGATGCGATCACTGAGAAGAATGGTAGGTAAAACATTGCGTGATAGAGTAAGAAATGAGGATATTAGAAGAATGAGTGGATGCAAGAGGAGTGTTGTGGATAGAATGCGTGTAAATAAATTGAGATGGTTTGGTCATGTGGAGCGAATGGATGGTGTAAGATTGACGAAGAGGGTGTATTTATCTGAAAGAGAGGGTGTGAGGAAGCGCGGGCGTCCGAGAACCACGTGGCTTAACCACGTGGATCAAATTCTCAAGGACGGTCGCGTGTTAAGTAAGAGGAATCGGCGTGCATGTATGAGAAACTGGATGAATGTAGAGGAAGCGAAAGAAGTATGTAAGGATAGAGCGACATGGCGTTCCGTTCTCTCTGCCTACCCCACCTGGGACACGGCGTGAGGGTATAGTATAGTATAGTAGTAACATACTATTTTTTTATACCGTGAATATTATTGCATATAAAGTTTTGGCTTATATTTATTAATAAAGCTATTTGATTAATTATTTGAAAATTTTCTCTGCGCCTACTAAAAAATGTTGTCTGAAACCACTACAGCTAAATCTGATTTGTACTTTAGGTAAGAATAACTCTTAAAAAAGGCAATTTTTTCAAAAGATTATTGAGTACCTAGTAGGAACCCAGCATGAATTTAATTATATTATATTGATATTGAAAATATAGATATCTATTTATTTATTTATTTAATAAGTATATGTACGTCTAATGCTTTTTATAGAGTATAAAGAAAATAATTTATTTCGCTTTAACTTATGAACTATACAAATAATAACTCAATGATAATATACGGTATCTTACAACAAAACAATACAAATCATAATTGACTTGACCACAAGAAGACCTGCGCTCTTCGGAACTGGCTATGAATAGATTTATTGAGCCCAATAGAGCCGGTAAGTCTAACTTCTATGAAAAGGCTTTTGGTGTTGTTGGACCGTTTACATGGAATCGCCTTCTATATATATAAGGTGTTTTGTAAGATTTCGCTAAACAAGACAAAACTTTTCCATAGCGTGTTTGCGTCAATAATTTAGTCAATTCTTTCCATGACATCGCTAATGATGTCACTATCATTATATCCTTGTGTTGTTAAAGACGGACATCCAGGCTGTCGGAAACATTTTGAATGAAAGAACGGCCTTTGCCATAATCTCGCTTTCCAATTATGTATAGATTTTTTTGTAATTAACAAATACTCTAATTGTTTAGAATCATAACTCTAAATGGTCAACTATTTATCATTAGACATTCTCAGACTCTTCCAAACAGAGCGTTTTAGTACCGATTGAGCCATTTCTTCCCACAACATATTATTCCTAACGATTTGATGTTCTTGTAATTAAAACGTTATCTCTTAAATGACAATTTGGTATAATGTCAAAAGACAAGCCCTTAAAGTCATTGATAAGCTTGTGAACAAAAGGACAACACTCCTTTAGGCCAACTATCATCATAATTATACATCTCAAAGCATCTCAAAGCTAGGATTATCATTCTTCCCCTATTGAAAGCACTATCAATCTCTGATGAATGCGTTGTAAATTCATCAAAGATTGGTTGTCCTTTTAATAAAGTAGGTAATACATGTAAAGTGTTATTTGCAAATACACTTCTCACGTTATATATTACTCTTATTACTATCACAAATTCACAAGATTAATAAATAATGGGATAACAAGTGCCGTATGTTATTTAGGACTAATTTTATTATATCTACATAGTGTTTTTATGTACATTATTATTATTGTTGTACATATTTTGTTTGTATAAACATCAGACATTGCACTTGGTGTATGGACCCGATTACATTTTGGAATACAGCCAAAAATATTGTATACTTACAGTTTAGATATACATAAAAACATTTATAGTATTATAATATAAACTGGGTCCTAATAATAAATGTCGAGCAAGATAGTAATATGTAGTTTAGGTAATCGCATAATATAGAAAATATTATTCCCTCATCGGTCAGGAAGTAAAATACGTTAAAAAATACATTTTTTTATATCTCTGTGCAAAATAACCCAAAACCTATGCCCAAAACTAATTTAATAATTATGACAAAATAATGAAGCTAAACGCGTGTGTCGTGAAAGAGATAATTATATTTATGAAAGTCTTTGTTTCATATTGGACTTTAAAATCAAAATGTGATCTCTTTGTCATATTTCGAGACTTGAATTTTAAGATGAGTTAAGTATAATGTATTTGACAACCTGTATCACATGTCAAGACTCACAAGTCACTTTTAATAAAACCTAGACAGTAAAACAAATGATAAAATCTTCTGCTGACAAAAGAATTCAAATATTCATTGCCATTGATAATATGTTTCTGAGAAATAGAATTACCAGAAATTGCCTATATAATGTATTGTGTTTCTTAGTTCTTTCGTAACAAAACATAGAAAAACTTCTTTATATGATTTTGCAAAAAATCTTATAAGTTATATATACCTCGGTAGGTAGGTATATTGTTTTGTAATATCAATATATCAATTTCGAGACAAACAACATCAAAACTTTTCATTGTCCCTCGTGTATTGATCAAAACCCTTTTGTTACGATAACAAATAATAAGTATCACAATAATATTAGCTTTTCAATATGATATTGTCTATTTCACCGTACGAAAAAATGCTGTTCTCGCAAAAAAAGCAATGGCGTTCTTTACACACATGTAAAAAACAACGCATAACTGTAAAATCATAATATTGCTACTGATCTATCCACAAATGTTTTCCTGATCTCTTTAGTCTATTGGGGTGTTGTATCTTATTTCACTTTTTACTAATCGCCTGATGATGGAGTCGAGAGTCTCTGAATACTAGTACTTACGCGGAGTTAATAAAAGTCATTTGGAAGTTAACTACATACCTACTGTATTTTTTTTTTATCTTCGTATCTTATCTGCTTATCATAATATCTAAATTTGTTTTTTGCACATATGTTACTAATTGTACTGTTAGCTTCTTTTTTCTTGTTAGGATATGCCTATTGGTAATATTAAAGTTGGAATTTCGCCGATTAGCATCTTCAGAGATAACATTATATTGACGTTTTTCTGTAGTATTCTTAAGGTGGGTGGTGTCCAATGAGTTTCTCCACCATTGCAGATTTCTATGATGCGGTAGTGGGCGAAGTTATCTCCTCGGCGGCAATGGTTCGAAAATAAAGAAGCAGATGAAATTGAAGTCGTAAATAAAAAAAACAGGTTGAAATCGAAAGCGAAGTCAATTTCTATTCTGTATGTGTATTGATGCATATTAATTCTTTATTGTATGTAATATTATAATCCTTAAGGAACAATATTTGCACATGTTTATTATAATTGGCATTACGTAGTTAAGGCATCTTGTTTCGCGGAGGACTAGGTTGCATATAATAATAATAACAAAACGTAAGATAGTGTACGTAGCTAACTAGGTACAATTTATTACCTCCGGAAGGCAATTCGAGACCAGCAAAGAATATAATACTGGTTAAAATATTAACAACCATAATATTATGTTAGACACAGCAACATACTCCGTGTATCTAACTAAACATAAGCAGATTAAATAATATGTAGGTACCTTTCTATAATATACAAGGATACTTTGTATGATATTCACTAGTTTAGGGATTTTATTACCAACGGGCTCGGTATCAGGACAAAATACCGCCTGTTTAATGTCAGTGTCGACTCAATCCTTTTATATAGGTACATACATATCATCACGCCGCCGCTTCCCTCTTGGGGTAGGAAGAAATGATCACATGACCGTCTTGTACGGTGTGATTTAAATTATCTCGCCATTTAATCCTCGGACGTCATTCCCTTCAGCCAAATACATCTTGTTGGTTATTATGTCCTCATTCATTCTTTCCACATGCCCTAATCATCGTAACTTATTTACATTCTTCCTTGTAATTACACCAACTTTCATTCCACATTTCTCTCGTATGTCATGTATATCACTGTATCCTTTCATATAAGTAGCTTAGCATTTAACTATATGGCTCAGAAGAAAAAGATACTTAGGTTCAAGAATATGTGTCTTAGGACTATATTGGATGTAGAGTTGTATGAGAAATCCTCTCAGAAAAGATCTCTCGTCTCTGTAATACAGCAAAGTCGATGGTCCTGCCTGGGTCTTGATTTGAGAATGTTGAATAATTGTTGACCTCGCAAAAAAAAGCTCGTTTCTTTCGTTAAAAAAATGCAAAACATTTTGAAAATAAACGATTTGATTATTTACTGTTACACCATCATGGCTATCATCATCATCGCCCTCAACTTTCCTTTCTGGAGCACATGGCAGAAACCAGCCTTTTCCTTTCACAGCGACTCCGTGCCAATTGCATCACCTCTTCCCACGACACTTAACAAGGATCAAGAGCGGAAGATATTAAACTTTGTAAACAATTGTTTTAGGAGGATTTTGAATGCAAAATGGTTTGGACATGTCACAAATGAAGCTGTGTGCCGACGCACCCAACAGAGATCTGTAATCTCCGTGATACAGGAGAGATGATGATCCTAGTTGGTTCATGTTCTGGAAATGCCAAAATCACCTCTTCTCTGCATCCTATGACAACGACATTAGAATGCAGAGAAGAGGTGACGCGATTTGCACTGAGACCCTCTGAATGGAAGAGGTTGGTTTCTACCCTGAGGCCTGAGTCAACAACACACTATCGCGTCACGTTCCCGCTCCGCTAGCGTTCGGGTGCAGACGATGGTGCGCCAAAGTGTTAATTTTCGTAACTATTGTGTATCTTAGCAACGAAATTGACACTTGCTTGCAACATCGTCTGCACCCGAACGCTAACGGAGCGGGAACGTGAGACGAAAGTGTGTTGTTGACTCAGGCCTCTGTGCTCCCGAGAGGAGCGTTGAGGGCGATGATGATGATGAATGAAAATCAATAGTGTGGATAAAAAAAACTTTTTTTTCCTTTATTTAGTTTATTGGGTTAGTTGGAAGATATCGCGTCCCTGCGATAAACTCGCCCATTGTGCAAAATATTTGTATATACCATGTTGTAATCTCATTCTTTTTGGTAAAATATTTTGTACAATAAAGTTTATTATTATTATTATTATTTATATAAAAGATTATTTTGTTCTTCCAAAAATTTGTTTAATTATAGAATGTTTTTGATAACAACGTAATCGAAAACTTTCTAATAATTAGAAAAATTTAAAGTGGAACGGAACATCATTAATTTGTTTTAATAATAATAAATTACCAAAAATTTACACTTATTTATTTATTGTATTTAAACAACTAGCGTAAGAACATCAGCTGAAATAATATGATGTTTTACAAAACGTTCGCCTTTTACACTTATTTATTTATTGTATTTAAACAACTAGCGTAAGAACATCAGCTGAAATAATATGATGTTTTACAAAACGTTCGCCTTTTACACTTATTTATTTATTGTATTTAAACAACTAGCGTAAGAACATCGGCTGAAATAATATGATGTTTTATAAAACGTTCGCCTTTTACATTTATTTATTTATTGTATTTAAACAACTAGCGTAAGAACATCGGCTGAAATAATATGATGTTTTATAAAACGTTCGCCTTTTACACTTATTTATTTATTGTATTTAAACAACTAGCGTAAGAACATCAACTGAAATAATAATTATGATGTTTTACAAAACGTTCGCCTTTTACGTGGCAATGAAAAATTACAGATATGAATCCGTGATAAAGATTTACGTTTAAAATGTTCATTATTTTCATAGCGACCGACATATTAGGTATTACTCTGCGATAATACATAAATCAGACAGTTTCATTCCAAGCAATGGCTTACATTACATTACAGCATACAGCAGTAGGTAGTTACCATTTACACAACGCAGTTCAGTGGTATTCCAGATTATACATGTACATATACCAACAGTAAAAATAAAACTTATAAATACTTATGTTCATACGTATATTTGTTTGCATATAATATCTAATGTCCTGTTTAATGTAATTCTTCTTCTATCAGTGCTGTATCAGGTCCCTCCAACGTTGGCGATCACTCTGTAGAATGTCTCCCTGTCTCGCGCTGTGCGGACCCAAGGCCTGATTAAAACACATTTTAGCGTTACGTTTTCGTGTTTCGTGTTCGAATATAGACGAAGTTGCATCAAATTGTCAATTTTTGTAACTATTGTGTATCTTAGCAATGAAATTGACATTTATTTGCTCGCAACGCCGTCTATTTTCGAACGCTAACGGAACGAAAACGTAACGTTAAAATGTGTTTTGACTTCAGGCTCAGTTCTCCTATTCGTGTTATTCCGGTCCATTGCCGTATATTCCGCAGCCACGACATCTGCCTCCTTCTTACTCCACGACGTCCCTCAATCTTGCCTTCTTTATTTTATTAATTCATTTTTTTTTACAATGTACACAGGATCAGAAAGTCGATTATAGAACATAAAAACAAATTAATTTACCTGAAAAATAACTACGATCCAAAAAAACTGAGAAGTCTTTGAAAAACCATCAGAATTAATATATACCTAAGTTAAAAATTATAAATTAAATCACTGTCAAATAACAGTAAATTCAGTAGCAAATATCTCACAGTTTTTTATTCAATTCGCTAAAAGATCAATCAAAAGTAATAAATTATGATTAAAATATATAAAAAACAAATAAAACAAGAGAGATTCCAATGAATGAATGTATAAGTATTAGCAAATGTATTAGTATTACAAATTTAGTAAAATTCTAGAAATTTGTGACGTATAAAATACACTATACTAAATCTCATCCCTTGGGTAGATTTCGGATAAAAATGTTTCATATACCTATCGTATATTTTGACAAAAAAATTGGGATTGTCGGATTTATATAGAAATTGAAAATTTTTGTTGTGTTAAATATATTAGATATACCTAATGATGGAGATGAAAGATTCCGATATTTTTTTAATAATTTAATATCCAGACTTTGTACCTACAACTATGAATATGTAAGTTTAGTATATGATTTTTGTTTGATTGTTTATTTAATATTTCATAATAAATTTATATGACTATTGAGTGTGTGGCGACATCTACCTGAAGTATCGAGAAGCACATATAGAAGATATGTAATTACTTAACACCTCGGTAGCTAGTTAGATATGAGTTTTATACAATTATAGGTAGATGGCGATGAATATTTCCTAATGTAAGTTTACAACTATTTCCTTAACAAATAGGGCTTGTGGAAAGAATGAATAGTGAGATAGCTTCAGACCTCTTTCGAACGTACGGCCAACAACATATTTTTAGTCTAACACATTACTAACATTTTTATTGTTAAATTTATTGGTGAATAAACTTTGTGAAAAGCATATTTTCATGTAAGGAAAATATTACTGTTTCATTTCGTTCCTTTTTAATCACAGTATGTAATTTAATATAACCATTTAGAATCAAACCAATTTCCTTACTTATCAAGCCTTCTGCAAATTGTAAATGGAAGAAAGGGAAAATATGTACACAGTGGATCTGTGAGGATATTTAACATTAATAATCTATACCAACAAAGCCCCTTCATCCATAAGTGCAAAGCAATATGTTTTAATAAAAAACGTTTTGGGAAACCGCGAAACTTTTACTGGTTTATGTAGTGATTTATATTAATGGTCTTTCAGGAAGATATTTTTATGATTGTGTGTGTTCGAAAATAAACAGAGTCATATTTCGTGGAGTCTCAAAGTCTCAAGAAAACAATAAGACATTACACTGTTTTTGGTACGTTTTCAATAAAATGGCAGGTTTTCATAAAACAGTACAAATATGATATTTTTATTTATTTAATACATAAACGATTATCGCCTTTTACATCAAGTAAATACATTACACAATAATAGAATCACCAATAAAAAGCATTAACAATTACTAAAAACACAACAAAAACAATACAATAATTCATCAACCTATCCATCTCACACACAACATTTCATAAATCTCATACAAAACACAGAGAACATTAATACAATAATAATATAACATATACAATTCTGTTATACCACCCATTCTGGATGTCTCAAGTTTTTATTGGAACAAGGAAGACAGTTTTGCACGTTTATTGCGTAAAATTAATATATTGGCACTCCGATTTGTGACAAAAGATGTGAAAGTTAGGAAAGAAAGAAATAAAATAACATTGTCATATGTTCAAAATGTTGAAGGTGAAAATGGTTATTCGCGAATACCTATTCTGATGACATTTAAATTATTATATAGACTGATGATAGATTGAGGATGGCTGACTGTTGAGTATGAGAAATCGGGGTGCATCTCTGAGAAATTGCATGAATGTGGAAAGAGCGAAAGAAATAAATATGTCAAGATATATTTAATATGGTGTTCCGTTCTCCCTGCCTACTCTACATAGATTGAAAAATACCATTATATATGTTATGTACATAACACAACATGCATAAAAAATTCACACAGATCGAGCTAGTCCCAAACTAAAATACAAAACTTTTATTATGGGTACTAACGCGACGACACACGTATACAATGGACTAAACACATTCTTAAATTCTAAAATTCAATATTTAAAAGAAAGAATCACAGAGCAATCAAAAGCTTAAATAATGTTTTTGATATCTTAATGCAATCATTTTTAAAATATTTAGTTATATTATATAATGTTTTATAAAAAAAAAAATGTGTTGTAGTAAATAGTAACTATAACTGCATATATTTTAAAAATATTTCGTGATTACCACATTGTTATTGCCAATAAAATCAAACAAAAAATTATTGAAAGGTTCCTATAAACCTCAAAAGAAATATTTGCATTGTGTCATCGTTTAAAATATGCGACAACTAATTACTAAGTAGTAGTAGCCGAGTAGAACTAAGCTTTCTGAATTACTAAGCTTTTTGCTGAGTTGAACCGGGTATAAAACAAGTATTTCATAATAATAATAATAACAATGATGGTGTGCGGAGTAAAATAATTACATGCACGTAGCCAAAACACGGGAATACTTAATATAAGCTCGCTCATTCGCAACTGTAATATTTCTTCATTTTCTCTTGTGTCGCGTTTTGTGGTAACATTAGTGGTAACCTCAAATACCGGCGCAAAACCGTCTCACTATTATTAACATTCTCTTTCTCGCTTTATATATAATTATTATTTTGTTCATATTATTATTATTATTATTACATATATGTATTCACAAAATGCGTGAATGGGGGATGTTATTCGAAATGGAAACTGTTCCTAAAATATATAATAATTTGTACATGAAGGTGCTTGAATAAATAAGATGGAAGCTACAACAAGAATTCGTGACCTTTGTTTAGAAGAATGCGGGAATAAAATCTGTTTTGCCTATTTCGTTGTAAATTTTCACTGAGATATTTTGACTCGTTATGCTGAAACCTGCGGTTCTAATTTACGTTTTGTTGTCAAAAGTGTTGTCTCTAATGCTGAGAATTTTAGTACGTAGCAATACGTAACTGTAAGAACATAGCTAGTTTGTAAGATTATTTTAGTAGTGAGTAGTGTCTTGTAGTGAGTGTCTCCTCCAAGAGACATTGAGAATAATTTAGTAGAGCTTTTTGTCGGGGGAAGCCCTTAAGGCAAATCCTGAGCCTTCCCTTTAAAATTTTGTTTTTGTTTCGTTGAGTCTAAATGATATAGGAGCTCAGCTTTTAAAACGTCAAATCAACCAGGGAAATTGATGGGAGACCCTTAATGTAGGTAATGTCATTTTATCAATATTCATTTTATAGATGAAGTTTCAGCTTTGCAAATCATTTCTTCACTTCTATACAATTTTTTTTGTACGGATATTTGAAAAAAAGAACCCCATTAAAATTCAGCTAGCTGATAGTGTACGGTGAACAATTTTAGATGACAAAAATTTAAAATGCCCTTCCAGCTTTATGACCCTTTTCCTAGCAGCAGCATCAAATATGAATAATGAATGTATGAATATACCTAAGGTATGCCCGATTTTTTGACACATTAATATAAATATGGCAATAGGCTAAAATCATAAGCAATTGCTAACTTACTACATACATACATACCATCACGCCGCTTCCCTCACGGGGTAGACAGAAAGGATCGAGCGCCACTACTTTCAATCCTTGCATACATCTTTCGCTTCCGTCACTGTCATACAATTCCTCATGCATGCTCTCCTGTTCAATGTGCTCAACACGTGACCGTCCTGTAGGATTTGATTTAAATGATTTTGCCATTTGATCCTCGGACGTCCACGTCTCCAAGCACCATTCCTCTCAGCCAAATATATGTTCATGGTCATTCTTTCCTCATTCATTCATTCTACGTACCCAAACCATCGTAACTTATTTACATTCATCCTTGTACTTACTACCTGGAGTTATATCTTCTCAACTAATATTATTGTGAAAAACTAATGACGCTACTACAATGCTACATAAGTTCGTCCCTCTTCTGACTAATAGTCGTATCTGCCTAAATGTAAATGTAAACTTGTGTTTTGCCGTACATGTTTCCGTCTCTCCTAGTTATATGATACAGTGTAAAAATATTACATTATTTTATTTGCACCTATTTTTATATATCTCACAATTATTTTTGGGATGAAATTTTGGGGAATTAGTAAATACAACACATTTTATTAAGAATAATTTGTGAATACGACAACAAATCAGAAGGCTTTTCCAGAATAAAGGTAACAGTTACAGGTGTGATCTTCAGTGAGAACATGCAGGACAGATATACATAAATACACATTGGTGATCATAACTCGATTTTGCCAAAAATGTCAGATACGACAGATAGTCAGAAAAGGGACGGCTATGTCCAAATGTCAACCAAAAATAATTCAAATAATTAATACGTGCAAGGACAAAATATATTTCGTGGAATTGCTAGTGAAAACAGATTGATAAATCTCCAACTCATTTTCAAAAGTTTCTCGGTATTGTGTAAAAGCAGATTAGCAGGTAAAATATCCCCCCAATAGACATTACCTCCAATTTAGCAGCGATTAATCTTGCCACTCATATTTAATAATATCTTATTTTTATATCGGCACGATTCAGATCAGATTGTGTTTTAATAATTCATTAGTGACCTCCAACTAGGGGATTCGATCCCGACCCTTTTTTCTAATCCCGGGATTTCGGGATTATCTACAGTTGATCCCGGGATCCCGGGACTAGTCCCGGGATTGTATTGGTAATGTAAAGTGGTAACGAAAAGTCAGTAGGCCATGTCAAAATCACTTTTTTTTATTTATCTGGCAATGAATTTAAGTGTTGAATGTGCAAAAAGTCGGTTAAACAAAATTACACTTCAAACTTCTTCTAAAATAAACAAACAAGGCACATGTGATTTATAAAACTAACAATTTAACTTTTTTTATATTTTTAAATTGAACTCTTGTATTTGTATTTATTTCATAGTTTTAACCCAGAACAGTTTTAGTTTAGTGGGGCAATATATTCTATAATGTTGTTATTTATGTTTGTTTGTATGTACTATTTTGGAATATTAAAAAAAAAACAATTTAGACTTATTTAGTTTAACCCATAACAAAAAAATATATACTTCTGTGATCAATGTTTAAACTCGTATTTTTAAATCAAATTGACCATAGACTTTATGAATTATTTATACTCCTACGAATTAGGTCGATGAGTGATTTTTTGATGCTATTTTTTAAAATATCAAATCGCTCAAGCATTGTTAAAAGACTATTCCAACGCGATTTGCAGTTAAACAATAAATTAAGGGCCCCGTTTACCAAAACGGTAAAATATTCTATTTTCAACAAATTTGATATAAAAACTGCCAAAACTTGTTGACCCTAGCGAACATATTGATTTGATAAAATAAAAAATCAAATATTTATTACCAATATTAGTTTTTTACTAAAAAATAAATAAATCGCAGACTGATGACATTTATTTAGGTACTCTTTGTTATATCAAAATACAAATTATTTGTAAAATATATATTATTATTCGTCCTATCAAGCATATAAATACTATAGATTTAAGCAATTTTTTTTTAGTAAACAAAAAATTGAGTTCATGTGGTGATTTTTGGTTTCAAAATATGAGAAATTTTATCAAAAAAAATATTTTTTAAGTCGATCAATATCCATGAAAAAAAATTTTTTTTTTGTTCTATAATAATTGTAAAAACTATCTAAATATTCTCAATAAATACATGGAAATATATAGGAATCTCGTGCATTTATGTACCAAACACACCCCCGAATTCGATTTCTAGAAATATGCTTTTTTTATAAATGAATACTATGAAGCAAAAATCGAGTTTTTTTTAAGTTAAAGTTTGATATTGGTAATTAATATTTGTTTTCATATTTTATCAAATCAAAATGTTCGTAGGGTCAACAAGTTTTGAGAGTTTGTGTACCAAACTTGTTGAAAATTGAATATTTTATCGTTTTTGCTAAAGGGGGCCCTTAAGCTCTCTTCCATGTTCATTTTCAATGTAGTTTTGAATCATAGTATCATTCTTCAAAGATGCTCTTTTGAAAATAAGATCCACTATCAGCTTTCTTTACGACTTCATTAATATTCCGGTCATTGTTCAAACTCACCATTACCGATTTTAATGACTAATCCTGAGTCCAGTTCTTCATTATCACCATCGAAAGCATCAATAAAAGGCGATAGCCGTTTATGTATTTGTAACCACCTACCTTTTTAGGTACACGCTTTTGCACACGACATTGCGATAAGGTCATCGAATGTCGAACCAAAGTCAGAGATAAAACAATATCACAAGATTCGCTTATCGCTGTTGACCTCAGCAAAAACAACATCAAAAGCGACGCTATTCATTATTACATTGTAAGCATTTCTTATCGACAGAAAGTTCACACACATCCTGAGAAATAATCAGTTTTGACCTCTCAGCAAATAACACAATGTACAACAGGAACAATGTTATCAAAGTGCCGATAACATGCCGTGAGACTTTATCTCACCGACTCAGCGAATAATATGTTAGGTACATTTCCTTTCGCATACCAGCTCCTCATTACACACGAAACCAATAATCTAAATTTACTATATAAGCATTGCATTGTATCGATTCAAAAACACTCATAATCTGTACTCGACACCAAACAGTTCTACAATAAACGATTATCACCGCCGACTTCTTTCTCTTTGAACTACCCTGCACAACGACATATAACGTGAGACCAGTACATACCTTCTGAACATCAAGATCTTCACATCCATCTACCAACACCATTACATCTGTACATAACGTTATACCAATACCTGGTCAACAGCGTTACATCTGGTGACTCCCGACGCGAACATACTACCAGATCGTTATATCTGGTGACTCCCGACGCGAACATACTACCAGATCGTTATATCTGGTGACATCCGATGATCCTACATTGGACAACCAACATCGTTGTATCCGGCAACCCTCGACGTCCATCCAGCGCTACATCTACAACACGCAAAGTCTCCACTTGGAACAGAACCCACGAACATCGATCAACAATGAACGCCGACAGCAAAATTGTGGCTCCAGTATCAATCAACGCGAAGATCCCGGAGTTCTGGAGGGACCAACCACGACTGTGGTTCCACCAGTTCGAAGCTGTCCTCAAACCACAGAAAACAAGCGACGAAAATCAATACTTTTTGCTTATAGCAAAGCTGGGAAAAGAGGAGCTGAGACAAATAACGGACATCTTGTCGCAACCTCCCACAGATAACAAGTACGAGACGCTAAAACAAAGACTTCTGCAGGTGTACGAAGAGTCAGAAGCTCGGCGGCTGCAGCAGCTATTGGAAGAAATCGAACTGGGAGATCAAAAACCGTCTCAACTGCTACGACGAATGAAAGAACTAGCAGGCGGTAAACTTCCAGACGACACCCTGAAGATTCTCTGGCTGGGAAGACTACCCCAGACTGTACGCGCGGTACTCGCAGTCTGCGATACCGATTTTCAGAACCTCGCACAGGTGGCTGACAAGGTATCGGAATCGTCGCGACACGCCGAAGGTTACGAAGTGAAAGCTACGCCGACGACGGGTATATCAATCGACGCAATCGCCCGCCAGATTGAAGAGCTATCGACGCGACTCGACAACATTGGTCGTCGTAGAGACCGCGATCATGCTACGCCGCGCTACGACAATCGAAGGTACAGACAGAGATCTCGCTCTCGATCTCAACGACGCGCACAATCACCGAACTACGCGCAATCAACAAACGGCGCTAATCAAGAGTCTGATACATGCTGGTATCATACTACATTCGGCCGCGACGCAAGAAAATGCCGCGAGCCGTGCAGTTTCCAAAATCAGGGAAACTAACCTCGCCATTCACGATCGGGACCGTGAATGCCGCGACCGCGAACTCCCGATTAATCGTAACCGACCGCGACTCCAACATTCGTTTCCTTATCGACACAGGCGCCGATATATCTGTACTTTCACCGCGAAAGCACACCTACGCCACGCAAAACAACTTTAACCTCTACGCCGCGAACGGAACGCAAATAAAAACCTACGGCGAGAAGACGATGACCCTAAATCTTGGCCTACGCAGACCATACAAGTGGACTTTCATCATCGCTGATGTGAAGACATCCATACTAGGGGCGGATTTCCTCCACGCCAACAAGCTAATAATTGATTTTAATGGAAGAAAACTCATCGATCAAGAAACGCGACTATCCAGGGAAACAAAGTGCATACAACGAAACGACGAAGACACATCTATACACGTAGTAGACAAAACAAACGTGTACCACAAATTACTAGCTGAGTACCCGGACATCACGAAGTTAGAAAATTTCAAGTCTTCACCAAAACATAACATACTGCACTACATCGAAACCACAGGAGCGCCGGTTCACGAAAAGGTACGACCTCTCAACCCGAAACACTTCAAGGCAGCCAAGGAAGAATTTGCAAAGATGCTTGAACTAGGCATATGCATACCTTCCAACTCACCATGGGCCAACCCACTACACGTCGTATACAAAAAGTCAGGCGAAATACGACCCGTAGGCGACTACAGAAGACTGAACAAGAACACAGTCCCCGACCGATATCCGATTCCAAGAATAATGGATTGCACCTACATATTAAACGGTAATTCCATTTTTTCTAAAATAGACCTACGCCGTGCATACCACAACATACCTGTTGCACCAGAAGACATCCCAAAAACGGCCGTCATCACGCCGTGGGGCCTTTTTTCTTTTACAAGAATGAATTTTGGACTCCGTAACGCAGGTAACTCATTTCAACGAATGATCGACTCCATCTTCAGAGGACTTGACTTCATCTTCGTTTATCTAGATGACATACTAATAGCATCGAAAAATGAAGAAGAACACTTCTCACACATAAGACAAGTTCTCATCAGACTACAAGACTACGGAATCACGATCAACCCGAGTAAATGCGAATTCGGCAAAAAAGAATTAGATTTCTTAGGATACCACATCGATAAAAATGGTATATCCCCAAGCGCCGGAAAAATACAGTGCATTACCGATTATCCACAACCTAAGACAATACACGAGCTACGAAGATTCTTAGGTATGATGAATTTCTACAGATCATCGATACCACACGCCGCTGAAATTCAGAAAGAATTAAACGCTTATCTACACAACTCTAAGAAAAACGACAAAACGCCAATACAGTGGACACCTTCAGCAATCGACGCTTTCGAAAAGTGTAAAATTAGCCTCAAAAGCACTATTACACTTACGCATCCAGCAATAGATGTACCACTATCCTTGATGACAGACAGCTCCGCAACGTGCGCAGGAGGCGTCTTACAACAAAAAATCAATGGTGATTGGAAACCATTAGGATTTTTTTCAAAAAAACTCAGCGATACACAGCAGAGATACAGTACGTACGATCGTGAATTACTAGCAATATACATGTCTGTTAAACATTTTAGACATATGTTAGAAGGACGAGATGTAACCATACATACAGATCACAAACCACTAACTTACGCATTAAACAAGAAAATTTCACCATCCGACACGCCTAGAAGATTGCGATATTTAGACTATATCTCACAATTCTGCAATAATATTATTTACATCGAAGGTACAAATAATATAGTAGCTGACTCATTATCCCGCATCAATGAAGTAACTGTACCTACCTTATTCGACGAGAAAGAATTATATGACGATCAGCTGAGCGACAAGAAACTCGAGACATTACGTCAACAAACAAATCTTTCATTCAGAATTATAAATAACTCGAATACAAACGGCCCATTGTTCTACGAAATATCAACAAAAACTGCAAGATTATACCTACCTGACAAGTATAGGAAACGAGCATTCGAACACATACATAATATAGGCCACCCCGGAATTAAAAGTACAAGAAATATGATGAATGAACGGTATTTCTGGGAAGGCATTAACAAGGACGTCAATATATGGACTAAACAATGTATACCGTGTCAGCGATCCAAGGTTCATCGGCACACATTTTCACCACTAGGTCAGTTCCAGGAAATGACCCGATTCGAATATTTGCATGTCGACATAATAGGTAGGTTACCTACTTCAAATGAATTCAAATATTGTGTCACCTTAGCGGACAGAGCCACGAACTGGACAGAGGCGCATCCAGTAAAAGACATCACTGCCGAAACAGTCGCAGATGCCATCATAACATCATGGATATCAAGATTTGGATCACCTGTATACATCACGACCGACCAGGGACGACAATTCGAATCAGAACTCTTCAACCAACTCACAAAAAAGCTAGGAATACAAAAAAGAAGAACGACAGCGTACAACCCGAAATGCAATGGGAAAATCGAACGTTTTCATAGAACTTTAAAAGCCGCGATAGTAGCCAGATGCAAAGAAAACACCCAATGGACGCAAGAACTTCCGATCATACTCCTCGCTCTACGCTCAGCAGTAAAAGAAGACAGCAGATTCAGCCCAGCGCAAATGACCTTTGGTCACACGCTAAGACTACCCGGAGATTTTTTCACACCCAGCAAAACAGACGTCAACGACACAGAATACACCCGACGATTGATGGATCACATAGCTAAACTATCTCCATCAAAACAAGAGCACAAGTACTACAAAAACATATTTGTACCAACGAAACTAAGTACTTGTTCACACGTGTTTTTAAGAAATGAGGTAAAAAAATCACTCACCGCACCGTATCTAGGACCCTACAAAGTAATAGAAAGGGGCGAAAAAACATTTAAAATCCAAATAGGTGAAAAAGAAAACATCGTTTCTATCGACAGGTTGAAACCCGCATACGTAGCAACGAGCACCGAAGACCCTGACGCCGCACTGACTCTAAGCAAGAAGATGACACACCAAGCTTACCATCGACACACAACGACAAGAATCAACCAGTGTCAATCCAACTACCGAAGACAACGCTTCAACATACAGTTACCACGCGCACTGGACGACAGTCGAAAAGGCCTGTGAGATTTACACACTAAATTCAACAACCATAATTAACAATGGGCGGAACCAAGTCTAAAGAAGAAGTAATTATCGCACAAACAGCAGCAGCAGGGGAAGCCACGCAGCCAATCAGAAACACCGACAACCAGATGGCCACAGCAGCAATAGTAATAGCAAGCATTATGTTCATCGGTTTAAGCATACACCTGGCTTACAAGAAAATGAAAAAGAAAATTGTTAAAACGGTTATGGCAGAAGTTGCAGGGACAAAAGCCAACACGACACAACACCCGAACCATCATCCAATCTGAAGACAACAGAAGACAACCATCATTGTCTCCAGATGGTTGAACTACGTCACAACTCATTGTCATACTTATTTACTCTTATTGTCATTCAATCACGTTTATTTTACATTATGTATTTTATAATCTTTTGCATATACACATATATACACTCTCATTGTTCCATTTTACAAACAAACACATGTTTCATATTTCATCAAATGTATTTTATAATATTGTTTACGTATACACATTTTACACACTATTGTTCCTTTTACAAACAACATTTTTACAACCATTTTATGTTTTGCCAAACGAATATGTTCAATATTGTGTACCTTAGATTAGGGAAACAATGAAAACAAACAACTGTAAATTTCATATATCATTTATTTCACGCATTGTATTCATGATATCTTAAATTCAAAAACATTGTATTATCACTTGTCGATAATTTTTTTAGCGTACCCAGCGCTCTTGGGGGGGAGACATGTAACCACCTACCTTTTTAGGTACACGCTTTTGCACACGACATTGCGATAAGGTCATCGAATGTCGAACCAAAGTCAGAGATAAAACAATATCACAAGATTCGCTTATCGCTGTTGACCTCAGCAAAAACAACATCAAAAGCGACGCTATTCATTATTACATTGTAAGCATTTCTTATCGACAGAAAGTTCACACACATCCTGAGAAATAATCAGTTTTGACCTCTCAGCAAATAACACAATGTACAACAGGAACAATGTTATCAAAGTGCCGATAACATGCCGTGAGACTTTATCTCACCGACTCAGCGAATAATATGTTAGGTACATTTCCTTTCGCATACCAGCTCCTCATTACACACGAAACCAATAATCTAAATTTACTATATAAGCATTGCATTGTATCGATTCAAAAACACTCATAATCTGTACTCGACACCAAACAGTTCTACAATAAACGATTATCACCGCCGACTTCTTTCTCTTTGAACTACCCTGCACAACGACATATAACGTGAGACCAGTACATACCTTCTGAACATCAAGATCTTCACATCCATCTACCAACACCATTACATCTGTACATAACGTTATACCAATACCTGGTCAACAGCGTTATATATTAAATAAATAAATACATAAAATATCATCACTGATAGGTTCATTTGCAGGTATTTTTCTATACAATAAATCACAAACGGCTAATGGCGGGTTTCAATAACCTATCTATCCGTGAATGTCGATTGAAATCTATGATTTAAAATATTTATTTATTCAGATATTCACGGCCAAAGCCTTTTACATGTAAAAAAATTAGTATACATACAATACACGCATACAAAAAGTATTTTTCTTTTAAAAAAGACACAAAACAATTAATTAGACACAAAACAAGAGTACAATTAAATAATAGAATAACGTTGACTCAATTTAAAAAAAATTTGGTCAAGAAATTAATTTCAAAAAAATAATTTTAAAATTGAAATGATATAAATATTAAATGTCAAACAGAAAAACATATGGTCAGTTAGTTAAAAAATCGCAAATTAAGGTCAAATAATTGTATATATATATATACAGCAAATTATGAATACTATTTTATAAATAAGATAGAACACAAATAACACATATTTATAGTAAACAACAACACATATTATTTTATATAGAACACATTAGATTTCAATCGACAGTAGTGGCTAGATAGATTATTGAAACCGGCCATAAGTGAATACCGTGTGCAAAACAAACTAGGTGCTTTGCATTAACAAGTTTTCCAACTGTAATTTGGACCATCAGTAACTATTGTCACAATATCGTATCTAGTGAGATATCGAACTCAGAATAGCGCTCTTTTAAGATACTTATACAAGCTTCGGTTGTCAGTGATTCATTGATGCGAATGAGTCCCAAATTCTTGACTTATTGTATAATTGTATTAATCCCGAAAATCCCGGGATTCCTTAAATTTAATCCCGAAAATTTCGGGACTAAAATACGACCGGGATCCCGGGATCCCGGGATTCGGGATCCCGGGATCGAATCCCCTACCTCCAACGTTTCGACGTCCTGATTCAAAATTTGGAGCAAAAGATTTGTGCTTTGCCTAATATCAGAAGGCGTCTTGAAACGTTTTGACAAAACATCATCTGTCACCTTTTTGAAGAATTAAAAACACAAATATTCCAAAAATATCTCTTCGGTCGATTTGAGTATATAATATAGCAACATAAAAGACGTCAATATACCTCCTCCCTCGTCTTAAGCGTACAATAGTAATTTTGTCAGTAATTAGTAATTAGAATGGCGCACGGATAATCTTAATTAAATCTTCTTCTTCTTCTTATGGGTTATACCCGCCATATTCGTATCTCAAGGTCCCGCAGCCATGAGATCGCGTCGTCCGACCCTAAACTAAGTGCTTGCAACCCGCCATTGTATGAATATCGGTGACATATGTTCACCACGTGGTCTGTTGTTTGGTCAGCACTGCACACATATAACGGAGAGTCTGCGAGTCCCCATTGATGTAGGTGTGACGCTGTGCATCTGACACCAGTCCTTAGTCTGTTTAGAGTGCACCAGAGTTTTCTGGGCAACGTAGAGCCTGGAAGTTGTACAGTTGGATCTGCAACCAAGTTATGGTTTTTCACCCTTGTCGTTGCCCACAGATCTCGCCATTTGTTTTAATTAAATTATGTCTATATTCTACAACTCCTTTAAAAGGTACCTACCCACGTAAGAGAATTCCTAAAATTACACTCATGTACAAAAAATTCTGGTATTACTTTAGTTGGTGTGTAAGAGCCTTAGTCAAGGAATTTACAAAACATTTCTGAACCATGTTAGAATGTGTGTGGGTACAAATTTACGTTTATCCTCAACCAGCATTGGCGTTATATCCATACATTCTATAAAGCACCGCATGCCTTCAATAATAATTGATGCTACGCGTGGTTTTCGTGCATATTAAATAGCACCGCGATCCTTTGATAAACAATGGTGTGCAAGCTATTCAAAAATCCAATATACCAACGCATTACTGCATTTTTTCGGATCTACCAAATACCAACCTACTGAATACAAGTCAAAGTACTTTAAAATGAAATGATCGGATATATTTCAAAAATTCCGAAATTAAATTGAAAACTTGGCTACGGTAGGGTATAAAATAGAAATACTAGGGACTTTGTGAATGTTTTAAATAAAACATAATTTCCTGTTACATAACTCCTCTTCTAAAAGATCTTCACTGGCTCAAAGTCAGAGAAAGAGTTGAGTTTAAAATACTATTGACTGTGTTCAAGGTACTACATGGCATGGCACCAGTGCACATCTCGGTGTTCTGCATTTCTGAGGAGGCAACGGTAAGGCAAAAATCACTAAGGTCTGCAAACACAGACTCAGTAGGGGGGGTCTGGGCAACTATGTTTACCGTGTCTTCTGTGTGGTTGGTCCGTTGCTGTTGAACAAAAGTCTCTATGATTTGCGAACTCTGGAGAGTATAAAGGTGTTCAAGACGAGGTTAAATACCCTATTGTTCAGGAGGTGTTATGATTCTTGAATGGGCCCTTGCGGTGGTTTTTTCACAAAACGGCGCATCATAAATAAGTTTTCTAGTTATTATTATTATTAATTATGAACTACGAGTATCTTAAAAAGACATATTAAGGGCCCCGTTTAGCAAAAAAGGTAAAATATTCTATTTTCAACAAATTTGATAGAAAAAGTGCCAAAACTTGTTGACCCTTGCGAACATATTGATTTAATAAAACAAAAAATCAAATATTTATTACCAATATTAGTTTTTTACTAAAAAATAAATAAATCGCAGACTGACGAGATTTATTTAGGTACTTTTTGTTATATCAAAATACAAATTATTTGTAAAATATATATATTTTTTATTCATCCAATCAAGCATATAAATACTATAGATTTTAGCAAACTTTTTTTAGTATACAAAAAATTGAGTTCATGTGGTGATTTTTGGTTTCAAAATATGAGAAATTTTATCAAAAAAAATATTTTTTAAGTCGGTCAATATCCATGAAAAAAACATAAAAAAAAATTATTTTATTAAAAGGATTTATTTTGTTCTATAATATAATAACTATCTAAATATTCTCAATATTAAAATAAATATATGAAAATTTGTAGGGTTCTCGTGCATTTATGTACCAAACACACTCCCGAATTCGATTTTTAGAAATATTCTTTTTTATAATCGAATACTATGAAGCCAAAATCGAGTTTTTTTTAAAGTTAAAGTTTGATATTGTTTTCATATTTTATCAAATCAAAATGTTCGTAGGGTCAACAAGTTTTGAGAGTTTGTGTACCAAACTTGTTAAAAATTGAATGTTTTATCATTTTTGCTAAAGGGGGGCCCCTTAAATAAGCTGAGAATTGAAAAGCGTGGGTGGGAAATTTAATAGTTGGATAATTGAATGGCCAATTTCCAAAAATTCCTATGTCCTTTTTTTTGACAACAGAGATATTTGCATTTTAATGTTTCTAATGGATCGTGAAATATTATTTATGGTTAAAAAAAATATGAAAAAAACACATGATGTAGATACAAACTATTTATTTTAAAACACAAAATCAGGAACTCTCTAAGTGTTATATGTTTTATCAGAAAAAATAACGAAAATGCTGGACTTAAATCTAACTTATGGACTGTCATTTTTTTGACAAAGGTGTTGGACTTAGGGTTTTGTCTTTAAGGAATGTAATAATTAATAGAAAACCATAACACTTTTTTTATTAATTTGCAAATAATTAAGAGAACTATAATGATAAATTAATCTAATATTTTTAGAGTTTGATGGAAAACATGTTTAGAGAACAATGGCACGATCAACCATTGCTATTATTAGTATCATAGAATAAACAATAATAATTATGATGACTTTTTCAACCATAGATATGCTTTGAAACTTGAAACTCACCTTGAAAAGTTGTTTGATGTTATAGTTTTATCATGAAATTATCAAAAAATATTATTATTAATCGTAAAAATAAGAAGTCAACGGACTTAGGGTATTATTACGGTGGAACACGGTGGCCTTGGAGTATTATTACAATAGAATTGATGGACTTAGGGTTATTTTGAATTGAAAATAATGTTATTTTCATCTTTTCATTTTTAAAAAAAGAACTTGGGAATCTTTTAGGGTCAAGAAAAAATAATATGTTACAGAGAAAAAAAATCTACATGGGATGGTATAGTCAGCTCAATTTGGACGAAAGTGGACTTAGGGATTTTTTGAAATTGGCCATTCAATTGGACTGTAAAAGTGATAATCTGATGTTGATTCTTTTCATAATAAAATTAAAATCAATATAAAAGGTCAAGTATTGGCACTGCTTGTTACTTACAATATTTCTGATGCGGTTTCAGAAGTATGTATGTAGATATACCTAGTTATGTTATTGTTTCCTATACATTCATCGTTTTGAGAATTTCTCTTTCACACACTATTTTCGTACACACACATCCTCCGAACGCACTCACACAAAAGTGCGTTCGGAGGATGAATGGGAACTGGAAGACTTGAGGACTAGAAGAACCGACCATAAATGTGCTGAAGACGGGAATGGAAAAGAAGACAAAAGATTATATTATTTTTTTAATGCAAAATGTCAAGAATTTTTATGCACATGAAAAGATATATTATATATGAAACTTTATTGTAAGAATATACTTAATATTTTTAATTCCTTTGTAAGCATGATAGAACTATAAAATAAATAGTTAATCACTTCAATTTATTGCCACTTCTTAGGAAAGTACTAATGTCATTTGCAAATGCTTATTTGTCAATTTGACATTTATTTCTTGAATCACATAAGCCGAGTAAAACTACATTATAATAGAAAAAGAATTTCTTAAGATTTTCCGAGGAGCTTCTGAGGAAAACTGTAGAATAATACGAGATAACATAATAAATTGGTAGATTCAGCAGGTAAAGATGTAAGCGTAGGGTCCATTTATGTCTTTTCTGCGTTATTTATAATATCAACATACATATTTTTTTTACATAATACGAACATAAGTATCACAATAATAATAATAATATTTTTCCTTTATTCCAGATTTTTCCCACTTCACCGTTTTCTTTTACTGTTTGTATAAATTTATTGATATTATTCTGTCGTAAGAATGGCAAAAGAAAATATATAACAAAATAATATTATTCTAAGATGTACTTACCTAGCGACAAAATATTATTTTCTGGTTACAATACGAGCTTTGCAGTAGGTAGTTTACATTAAATAAAGCACCTTCTAACAAATGTTTGGAATATTTACAATATTATTATTGTTTAATTGGATTTGGGCACGTGCCGATGGCAAAACCAAGCAAAACATTTCTATTGGAGAACCATGTTCACACAGTGTAACATTGTGTAAAATGTAATGGAAAAAAAGGAAGGCGTCTTGACGCTTAGGAATTGGCTCTTGGCTGGCTTAAGTGATCACTTTCGGTGTCACGAAGTTAGGTTCGTCTTGCTTGCTTCTATAGTTTTTATTAACTTTTTCTCGATTGGTCAACCGTGATTTGAGTGACTTGAGAATGGTGAAATTGGTGAACGTTGTCTGTGGGCACAGAAAGAAACTCAACATTTAAACCAGCATATTATACCTCAAATAATATAGGTAAAAAATTGTTCAATACTAAATCCAAAACTAAGAAACTAGACCACAGCGGCATTTATAAATTACAATGTAACGATTGTTCAAAATATTACATCGGCCAAACTGGAAGAAAAATCTCATCCAGATATAAAGAACATAGAATGGCTCTAAACACAATTCGAGTAAATTCGGAAATGGCGGACCATGCCAAAGAATGGGGGCACTCTTTCAACCAGGAAGGCATACATGTGTTACATAAATGCAAAAAAGGTCAAAAAATGAATATACTGGAGGCAATGGAGATCAACAAAAATAAAGATGACACCATTAACATTCAAATCCCACCTCTAATTTCTCCTCTTACCTACCCGTTTACTACTTCCTCCCATAGATTACCTTAAAACAATATCTCTACCAATACCTTCACATATCCATTTCACATCTCTATTAACCCCGCCCACTACCCCTACCCACATTTAATTTTGTATTATCATGTACCATCAATTTGTCATTTGTCATTAGTTATAAGTAATTATTACTGAAGATGGACGTATGTCCGAAAAGCTTTTAATATTATAACAATTTTAAATGAAAGTAAACAGTGTTTTTATATTTAAATATTTATTATCTAAACAGAAAGTGATCTATTCAGCGTAGACTCTAGAGCCAAGGGTGGCCAACTGTTGGCAATATAAATAATATTATATCTACCATCGTAGCACATCCAACAAGTTGGGTAGCCAGTGAACCAATGACATGTTTTAGATTGTCTGCATCACGCTTATCTAAAAATAAAAGAATAACAATGAGCGGCATGTCTCATTGCTGATTTACAGATGATAATAAGATTCGTCGGTAGCCTGGAGGTAGAGTCTCAGCCTCGTGAACAGGGGGTCCGTGGTTCGATCTTAGATGGTGGTAAATCTCTCTTTCACGACTCAAGCTTTTAGCTTATTGTGAAAAGTGTACAAGGTTGTTCTTGGTTTAAATACAAAACCCAGACATATATTTTTATAAAAAAAATGTTTTATACTTTAAGTTTTAAGAATACTTTCATTTTACTAAACACTCGAAAACTAAATAAAAGTTGCATACCTATTATTTACAGGGAATCCATCGGATATTATGAAAAAAGCATTCATAAAAAATCACGAATAATAAAGCTTCACTCTTTAAGTTATTCTAGAAATTTATTATAACAAGTCATTCATTTTTAGCATATTTTTTATTTATACCTACATTATTTATAATGATCCCAGAATACTTTTGTTCAAACTGTACAGACACCTGAAATATCCATTTTTAATATACAAATGTACGAATACCACATATTACGAAATTATATCAAAAAATATAATATTATAATAGAGTCAGTACCTACATAGTTATTCTGCATATAATAGAATAAAAAGTATTATTATTATTAATATAATGGGTCCGCTAGAACTATTATAATACGCAAGAACTGATCTTAGATCATTATTGGCCGGTTTCAATAACCTATCTATCCGTGACTGTCGATTGAAATCTATTATTTAAAATATAGAACACAATAGATTTCAATCGACAGTAGCGGATAGATAGATTATTGAAACCGGCCATATGTAACCTACTAGTTTTTAACCACAGAGGAAACATTAATAAATATATTTTTCATCATCATTCTGCTTTCAACGTTTTTCCACCAAAACACTGGGATTAAATTGTAAAAAGGGATATTCGAACGATGTTTCTTTGACCAATATTGTCATTCAAAGTTTTCAAAAGATGGCCCAGCCAAGACTATCAAGTAAATAACATACATACATAGACTATTCACACAGATCGAGCTAGTCCCAAACTAAGATGAATCTTGTATTATGGGTACTAACGCGACGATACACACATATACAATGCACAACACACATATATAATATGTAACACCCAGACCCAGGACAATTTGAAAAATGTCATTCTTCACTTTGCCCTGGCCGGGAATTGAATCCGGGACCTCGTGACTCAAAGGCAACAGCGTTACCTCCGCGCCACACCGGCCGACATACCTAATATGTTATTATATCGAGTTCGTCGGTAGCCTGGAGGTAGAGTCTCGGCCTCGTGAACAATGGGTACATGGTTTGATACCAGGTGCCGGTAGACTCCCTTTTCACAACACAAGCTTTTAGTAGCTTACTGTGGAAGTTGAATAAGGTTGTATTTGAGTTTTGTACAAAAAAACAAGATATATCTTTTTTTTTTAAATATGGGTTCCACGAATTTTATTTAAAGTGACTCGAGAATAAGATCCAGCAAAGGCAATAGGATTGTGTCTTCAGAAAATGGAAACTAAGAGATTTGACTAGAGAAGCCGCAGATTCGAGAAAAGAAATAGTATTAGAAAGATTATTAATTCGAATATGTCTCGTATGTAGGTACCTCCCAACATGAACAGACTAAATTATAATATTATGGAACGTAGATTCCGCTTCCCCTACCCATTACATAGGTTTAAGCTGGTAAGTAGAAAGTATGTACATACATCGGTAGTTGCGAGTACATGTATGTGAAGTGTATGAATGTGTGGTCGGGATATTATTAATACTCCACTATACGGAGTCCATTCTGAACGCTTCATTGCATGGGTGGCTAGCGGTTTTGAGGGTTCATAATACCTACATTCTAATAATAATAATAGTGGATAATATACCTGCCTAAATTAACGTAGCTAAAATCTCGAAAATAGACCAAAAAATAAATAAAAAAAGTGGATGATTGGCATCGAAATGAAACACAACCCCCATCCTAGAAAAGAGACTATAATATGATAGTTAGATGGTTATAAAAATGTTGAATCAAAACAAAAAGATTAGAAAATATTTCGAATTTTCATGTAGAATATTTATCGACGGAGTGCTATTTGTATTTGTGTGTACTCGTATACTTAATTACTAAAGCTCGATAACTTAGATTAAAAAAAAAAGATTGAGATGAAATTTTCCAAGCTGCTACCTTCCCTTAGATTATAATAATCTAATATCGTCCCTGCCTACCTACTTTTCATTGATTCATACTAATAAATAATTTTCTACATAACCAGCAGTTTGTCTATATAGAAAACACAATATGTGCATAAATTGTTTTCTCCGAGCCAGTAGGAGCTGAATAGATGATAAACTTCTTCGCCTAACTGAAGACGTTAAATGTCTCATAAGGGATGATTTGAAAAATGTTTGCATTCAAGAGGATATTTGAAGACATACATTAAAAAAAAAAACAACCACCTCACGTACGGATATAACCGAATACGTACAGAAAAATGTGGTATAACAATATTGTTTTAGGTAATTCCAAGAAACACAACTTCAAAACACTGAAAATATATAATATGATTGATCATCGATATTTTCTCACTAATAATTAATTGAAACATGTTCATAAAAACAAATATATTCTCAAATAAAAGCACTCAAAATGAAACTATATTACTATTTTTTTATTATTGAAAATATACCTAGTTATCATGCTCTATTGGGTACATTACAGTTTTAAGCCAGTGCGATCCCAATATACTTAAGTAATAAAATTAAATAAGAAGTATCTTCCTTCTGTGCCATGTCAGGTTGGCGATCACTTCGGTGAAAACCTCCCTGTCCTGTGCAGCTCTGAACAGGTCATCCACCGTTCTCGTTCCGGTCCACTCTCTAATGTTGCGCAGTCAGGATATCTGCTTTCTACCAACTCCAAAAGTATAATTCATAACTCATAAAAATGTAACTCAAAGAAGTATAGGTACATACATGTAAGTAATAAGCGAAAAAAGTATGTAAGGATAGATCAACATGGCGTTCCGTTCTCTCTGCCTACCCCACCTGAGACACGGCGTGAGGGTTTAGTATAGTATAGTATAGTAAGTAAGTAATAAGATTTAATTGATGAATACATTTGCAGTTATTTCAGATATTTTATACATAAATTGATTTTTTTAAAAGATAATACTCTTTTGATAAGCTGAAATAATGATGATCCAGAAGGAAAATAAAATTAGATGATGATAATTATTGAAAATAAAAAATGATTTAAAGTTTGAGAAGGATACTCTGATATCCTTTATAGACATGTAAGAGTTAATTTATATATATATGAATGCTTTTTTTTTGTCTGCTGATTAAATGCATTTTTTTCATTCTTCAATTATTCTCTGACCAACGCTGAAATATAATTATTATGTATGATTGTGACTATTATCGTGAATTATTGTGAACAAGTAGGTCAAGTTCTCAAGAATGGCTGCGCATGAATTGTAAAAGTCGGCGTCTATATAATTACATATGAGAAACTGCATGAATGTGGAGGAGGCATAATAAGCAATGTAAGCATGTAAGTTGGTATAGATCTATATGGTTTTCCATTCTCTCTGATTACTACATCTAGTGAGGGGACGTTATGGTATAGTGTACATAAGTTCCTGCATACCAGTAGCGTGGCTTCCATATAAGCCCAAAAGCTGGGTTTTACATAAAGTTTGATGCTTCAAAAACATACAAGAAAACATTAGAATTTTTAAATTACGAACCCTACCTCAAATAAACGTACATCGCTTAATGCAACACAAAAGGTGCAAAATAACGTAGGATCTTTTTGTGACTTTAAAGTTATGGTGAGTAGTGAATGTCGCATATCCTGTGAATGACTTATCCGATGTTTCACTCCGTCATCCTAAACGTATAGATTGTTGAGCGAGCGATCACTCGATTCGGTAAAAGTAACCGAAGAAACATACAAACGCTAGCATAATAATATGTGAGTAAAACTAATCCTAAATGCCAGCTGTTTCTGTTTTGTTTTATCTCGCTCAGCGCACAGATTCCGTGTCGATATGTACGATGGGCATAACGATACGTAGATATTAGTAGATATGTATAATATATAGCCTCTTCCTCAGTATTTTGAGACTCCCAAAAGCCTGATTTTGGAAAGATTATGCCAAACACTTTGACCCTAGTTCGATAATCTGTGGTAAAACAAATACTGGTGCGTTCAGCTTTTAGATGGTGTTGCAAAATAATTATCTATGTAGAAAAATAGAGTGAGTATACTTTACTTCCTTTTTAAAATATTTAGTTATATTTCGTGATTACTACATTATTAGTGCCAATAAAATCAAACAAAATACATTATTTTTTTTGTATTTTTTTTATTTACTAATCTAATGAGATTATTGAATTGCTATCAATAATTGAGAACTCAATAAGAAAGAACAGTTAAATATGTTTTTAATATTTTGATTTATTATAAATAACTTTTTAACGAGGGTAGGCTTACCGAGTTTGAAAATTCTGGACATGCCACTGCTGCATACCTGTAGTATTAATTTTCCATTCGGGAGTTCTGTCATTGTTTTATCAACACGTAGGTAGGTACTTACTCTCTATTGATTGGAATTCAGAATGTCTTTTGAAATTGTTCATAAACAACAATAGTTTAATTGTCGTAGCCGCACTGAATAGTAAGTTAATAAATTTAATGAATTTCTACTTGGACTTCATTATTTCATTTAATCTTCCGCTCTTTTCAATGCTTTTTACAAAAGCAGAAAGTAAAAATTCTAATAAAAGATTCAAAGTTTCTCAAGAACACAATTTTTAGATAATTAATTATTTTTTATCCACGATACCAAAAAGTTAACCTCTATGCAGTGGCGGGACTAGACTTTTGGTATAGGGCATGCGGTTTGTGTAGGTGCAGTAGGTAGAATTTATTATAATATGTACCTACCTATGTTAGAAACCAATTGTTGGCCAAAACCTACTTTCTGTCCACAATCATCCAGATAGTTTGGATGACCCTCTTTTACAATATACCGTTTTAATGACACCAACATTTGAACAATATAAATATCATTATATGAAAAAAAGTTACTCAATTTGCGCAGAATCACGTTGAACGGGGGAGGCTTATTTCTACCCTATACCTCCTCCAAAGACTTCTTTCCATAAGGCAAGGCACCCGCAATCGAGTTAATTGTGGTACTTAATACTATTTTTCATTATAAATTTTAAACTTCTACTATCCGAAACACATACAATTTTACAAATGTTTGGATTAGATTAGATTAGATTAGATTAACATTTGTTAATTTTCTTTTAGATAGTATTATTTCCCAATTAATTTTAATTGGAAAATAATACTATCTAAAAAAAGTCTAATTTATAGTAAACTTATATATAAAAAAAAATATCAACAATCAGATGCAAATTTGAAAATAAATTAAAACCCAAAAAAAACAATACATTTGGAGATACATGGATTTTTTTGTGTTTGTGTTGAAATAAAATTAATAATAATAATTATGTTAATTTTTTGTGCAGTCACTAGAACGAATAAAATATTTTAGAGTATGTCTTTTATTTTATAAGAAATTCTGCTTATTGATTAAAAATCACATATGAAAAGAATTAAAGAAATAAATTGAGTTATGAAAAATATTAAATAATATTACAACTAATGACAACACCTACGTAAGTAAGATATAAATAAAATTTGAAGTAATGACAAATATATAAAAAGTATCAAGATTTTCATCTGCATCCTCTAATTGAATGAAATTGAACCTTAATATTATATCGCGTTAACATGAATGTGGTATCTCAATAAACACCTTTCATTTTACCGCTATTAGATAAATTTACAAAATGAACAACTTCTATTCATCAAAAATAATTTATAAAAAATGACACAACCGAAGCCCAATACACATAATTAAATATAATATTACTGTCTTATGCAGTATGCACTAATACATACAAACCTTTCCGAAAAGCAAGCTTCTAGACCCCATATATATTGTACCACTACACATGCATGTAGACTTGTATTTGTGTTAAAAAATAATATTATTACTAACGTACTTTCCCTGCGTGTGACAGAGAACATAGAAGCTCCATATGATGCAACGAAACAGAACTATTTTTGGGAGTCATACCTACTAATGTATCTATGGTAACCATTGAACTGAAGTTTGCAAAGGTTTGCGGACATTTTGCGCGAAATTTAAATCAAGGTTAATTTGCTTTATGGGTGCATTAGAGGTCACATAAATTTGTCTATGTTAGCTATTGACCTGAAGTTCGCAAAAGATTTGCTATCGTTTGGCGGTGAATTTAAATCAATTTAAACTTACTTCGTCGTTTTTTTAGAAACTTCTTTCGATAATATTATAGATTTATTCCTTGGGCATGCTTTGCTTTTTTGCATGTATGGAAGGCACGCCACTGCCTCTATGCTATGCAATGTAAAAGATTGAACATAACTGAAGCCTACAGAGGAATTCTTACAAATGGTACATAATAGAGGAAAACCTTTGCTGGTAGATTATTGATTATCGGTTTTTGTTTTTGACAAAAACTGAATGTCTGCAGAATATTATACAAATCTATGTATATATGTATGTTCATATTGAATTACTATTATTTTATCTTTCTGATGATATATTCGAATCACTCCAATCGGGTAGATTAAAAATATATTGCCGTAACCGACGATATATTTTTAATGAATATTATATATCATATCAAATAATTTGAATATTTATTATTATTGTTTAACGTTACTATTGAATATGACTAACGGACGACTGACTTCCGAATTCGCATCATCAGGTGTTGATTTATACTAAATAAAACAAAAACAAATTAATACAAATTTTCGTTAGGATTAACAGTGAAGGTGTAAGGATAGGTGGGGCCATAAATATTCATTTTACTTGATAATTTAAAACGAAGTGTTACAAGTTACATAATGCTGATAAAATTGAATATTATTATGTAATTTAAAGACGGGCATGGATATTGATCCTAGATTTTGTAATACGCTCTTGAAGTTGTATTTTCAGAATACGACGCAAAATAAATATGTAATCTATATTTTTTATTATAATTATTACCAAAGTTGGTAAGATATGTAGTAGTATAAAATATACCAGATAAGATTCTTGATTCAAACAGCTTGGAGATTAACTCCCTAATTAAGATATTAAGTTCATAACGCGAATTCGTTGCACAAAACTTGTTTCATGTTTTTATATGAGATGTTTTCAGATGTATCGAGGCATGCATGCGTTTCCTTACAGTGCGAAAGCTCCAAAAGATTAATCTAATTTAGGTAATTTATACATTTATTATTATACCTTAAAGGTATTCTCTGTGAAATTTTCAAATTGGATTTGCTGAGTACTTAACATATTAATGGCACTCAAATTTAATATTAAGTATGAAATCAACAAGTTGAGTAAGTATATGTATAATTATCATAGACGCATTATATAATAGACTAGAAAGTCTAACGAAAGTTTGGTAGTATCACGGAGGATGCGAAGTCTTGATCGTGCGGTAGTCAGCGAAAGAGTAATCTGCCGAGATGTTGCATCGACCTTCAATCCACGGGTCGGCTTTATATGTAACAATATTATTTGACCAGCCAATTATGACCCGTGAATATCGCTTGGTCATTATATTAATGGCGATGCACGTCTAGGACCTTAAGGTGTAGATGTCGCTACAGTAGTTTTTATTGGCTCCAATCGAATCTTAAGCCCAAAATATTTTCATATGTAATGGACATGAGAATGATGTTCAATACTTATCATCAGTGAGAGGATAACAGTACTGGTATATTTCATTGTAAAGAAGTGAAATAAAAATTGTCTTTTGTGTTAATATTAATTTTAGAACCTGAATTTTGACACACTAAATTCCCGGTGTGTTTTATATGTCGATAATTAAATATTCTTAATGACGTTCACAAGATATTCCTACTCCAAAGGTTTCTAAAATTAGTATGTGTGAATTAAGTGAGATATTTTTCTTAGAAAGAATTTCATTGTTTATTTATTTACTCACAAAAGTGTGTACTCAGTAGGTAAATGCTTATTAAATGTTTAAAAAAATAAATTGTAACAAAATACAAATGCTGAAATAATCTGTTTTCCCGGATATTTCAGGAGTACAATGGCTCTTATTTATCCATTTGTGTGACCAGATATTTATTCTTTTAATTCTCTCCAGTCCATCAGTAGGTACCACTAAGCCACTATTAGATATAGTATATGTTATCTAATATGTTTTTTTTTAGTTAATACTTTTGAGTTAGTTGGAAGAGATCGCACCTTTGCGATAAACTCGCCCTCTGTATATTGATTGTATTTAATTTGAATGTATACCTTTTATTTAACTGTTTTTAATCAATGTACAGTAAAGAATGAATAAATAAATAAATAAACTATTGGCATCTCCAACCCTTACACGTATGAATAATGGCTCAGAGATAATAAAAAAATAAGCGACAGTGATAATTTATAATTTTGTTAAATAACAATAAATTTATACGTAGTACTCAAAAACCACTCAGTAAAGGGCAGGTCTCAAGGGTTGGCCGGACAAAACTTTTTAATGGTCTGTCTTTAATGTACCTTTTGAAGGTAGGTAAGAAGTTAAATAATTAAAGACGATAATTATGAATAAAAAATAGACTAAAACAATAGTTTGATTAGAAATACGTTCCATAAATTCCATAAGTTCCATTTGAAAACTCATCTTCAGTTAAAATTGTATACTACGCGTACGTAAGAAGCGTTCTAGAATTTGCATCTTCTATTTGGTCTCCTCATTACTTAACATATATTTTGAGACTTGAACGAGTTCAAAAGGTTTCTTAAACATCTGAACTACAGGGCCCGTGTTCATTTTGATGACTATACTGACTCCGCAGCCTACCATAATATGCTTACACTAAAGACAAGACGAACTTTAACAGACATGAGACTATTATATGACATAGTACACAACAACATCGACTCTCAGTACATGACTTCCACAATCAAACTTCGAACACCACAAAGACAAATAAGAACACACACGTTATTCCATGTTAACACATTTCAAACAAACTATGGCAGGAACACTATTTTTAACAGAATTTACGAAACTTACAACACATCCTTCAACGACATAAACATATTTCAAGCAAGTAAAAACACTTTTATAAAATCAGTCAATGCAATATTGAGGACGCAAATCAGTACACAGCTTTAGAATAAAATATAATATATCTTATATAAAATTAACATAAATAATTATTGTATGCATAGTACATCCTCATAAATTAATTTACTTTTACTCAAGTTACTCAGATCTTTTAACAAAATCATTCCCTTCCCTTTTCCTTTCCCCTCAATCCTAAAATGCTCACCTGTAATTGAATTTATCTCATAGCTTTTCTTCTTTATTTTCATATTCTTAAACATGTACTATACTATACTACTATACCATCACGGCATATCCCACAAGTGGGGTAGCCAGCAGACCAGCTGCATATAAAACATGCAAGCTGTCTTCTCCGTGCCAATATAAAATTAAGACATTCAGGATGGGTGGCAAACCTCATCGCCGAATTTGTGATGTAAAATGTCTTATTTTTTCGAACATGAACTTAAACATGTACTTTTTTAAATATACATTTATCTTATAATCTTTCATCATAATAATTTTAATAACTGTTTTATATAATTTGTTTTTTAACTAACATTTTGTATTATATAACTTAAGTTGTAATTGGCTTTAATTTTGCACTATTATTTTTTCGTTTATTATGTTATATAAGCTGTAACTTTAAGTTTGAAATAAATAAATAAATAAATAAATAAATAAATAAAATAAAAAATAAATAATACGAGTAAACATAAATAACAAATGTGTTAATACTAACATGTTTATAAAAATATAAAACAATGAAGATAAAGAAGTACTTAGCTTATAACTTGTAATATTATAACAGGTAAGTCAATAACAAAAGCCACGGTGTGGTGTCTAGAGACGTATTGTTAAGCGTTCAAAGTTGTCAGTAGCTATTTATGAACAATGGCTCAGAAATAATAATAATCTTATTCTTACAGTACCGTCTCAGGTCCCCACGACGTTGGCAATCACTTTAGAGAATACCTCTCTGTCTCGCGCTATGCGGGACTAGCCATATGTAATAAACATATAAGCTGTGCTACTTTTAACAACAAAATAATAAGACATTTAGGATTGGTGGTATGCATCATCGCTGACTTTAAGATTTCCTTTTGAAGGCCTTTGGTATGGGCGAGTGATCCGTGGCTTTAAGTGTGAATATTTTATTTAATGTTGACTTAAGCCCTGTCCACACTCACCAAAGAACTGTGCAAATGAGAATACAGCCTTAATTAAAATAGATGGAACAGAACCCTCTGTATTTATTTATTCTCTTTGTATTTTAGAATAATTTAAACTTATTTTTATCGACAGAGAAATGAGGAAAATTCTCCCCCTTCATTTGATAAGTGTGAACGCACTTATACGCGAGTGCAATTCCAAATGGCCAGGAATGTTTTAAAAACTTGCATTTTATTTCTAAATTACAATTGTTCTTTGTAATTTAATGTAAGAAATATTCAATTATTGTTGAAAATACGCTACCTATCTTTTGTAATGTATATATATATATATATATATATATATATATATATGTGTGTTTTAAAAGATATCAATATTTTTGAAAAAAAACCCCATTTCAATTTGATAACGTTAAACGCTATCAAAGGAATAAGGGGAGGATTTTGTCGGGGGGAGCCCTTCAGGCGAATCCTGAGCCCTCCCTTCAAATTTTTCTTTTTGTTTTGTTGACTCTGGATGATATGATAACTCAGCTCTTAAAACATCTTGGGGAAAGTGGTGGGGAACCCCTTAATGTTATCAAAAAAATGATAGCAATAATTACTACCTATCAATGTCTTTCGCCATTCTTGATAGTAATTTCGTGTCCACGAACATGTAAGAAGTAATTTTCTTGAAAAAAATTACGAGTCATGAAAATTTACGTCCCGTGACAAAGTATACCTATGCAGTTTCGTTACGACAATATAATAAATACTTATTGAATTTTCAATGGAAATAATGTAACGCATCAAACGCCCCTATAGAGAAACCGCCGCGCCGCCGCTGAATGTAGGGTTTATTATAAAGGTACTTAGTGCATGACGCAGAAATACGATGCAGCAATTAAGTTCTACGTAAAGGTTATCTCACCTATATACATGTGTAGTGTGTTGTGTCTAGGTATTAGGTAGATATATAATAATGTAATGTTATGTTCAATTCTGCACATAAACATTAATTACTCCAAAGCTTCGTACAAACTGTGTAAGCTAAATACAAGGACATGGTGATAAAACTATACAACCAAAGTTTTTGAAATGCTTTGGTGAATAAAGAAATTAAAATGAAAATGTTTATGTTTTCGACCGACGGTTCTTGGTGGAAGTTCATTTTAATAATTTATAAATGAAACACGATATAAAGCTGTTATTCCAGTATTGACTTTATTAATTTTGCCAGCCGGCTTTCAAGAGCTTCCGCTCTCATCGTCCGGCAAAATTAAAGGCTCCGAGTTCTTCAGGCAAAACTTTACTTTTGCCTGACGATGAGAGCGGAAGCTCTTCAAAGGCGACTCGCAAAATTAATAAAGTCAATAATGGAATAACTATGTATATATCGTGTTTCATCAATAAATTAAAAAGAAAAAGAAAATTTCCTTTTGAGGCTCTGAAAAATGTTACTTAACTTCATGCATTGATAATATTATTGAAAAAATATAATTTATTTTTGATTCGTTCGTTTACAAACCGTCCATACATTTTAAATATCATAATCCCTAGTACTGAGACAATAATAAATTGCGCTGCAGATAAAGAATCGTTTACTATAACTACCTTCAGTCATGTACAAAATATTGTGTTTATGACTCGATACCAAAAAGAGTTTAACAGCTGTGAAGACATACATTTTTAAGCACCAAACACAAAGTATGTACACTATGGATGGTTTGCAGATACCTGAGTTATTTCTTTACGTACTCCTACTTCGTTTCTAAGGTGGTTCTCAGATTTTGTTTTTGGGCGTATTATTAATGTAATGTAATGCCTTGTACCCGTTGCCGGGTATTATTGAAAGACTGAATTTAATCGAGCATCCTGCCGACGGTGCCATCTAAGGTGACTGTGAAGGCCGATTCTGGACAGGCACACTTTGTCACATTCGGGACAAGGCTGCTCTTCGTTTTTAATGTCGCTATTTAAAGCTTTTTGAAATTTACTCATTTCCTAAATTTAAAATAGAACAATGGCTGTGATAAAAACTATTTTTGATGCCATATCATGTTTGTTTTAATTAGGTACATTATAAAGGAATAATAAATTGTGATTATAATATTCTAAAATGATGTTATAAAAACATCCTTATTATATTTTTATTTTTGCGATGTGATTTTTTTGTAAAGATGATAATTATAGAAATTGGTCTCTTGCGACAAACGCAAAGCATTAATTCATACCATCACTCATTTTTACACAAATAAGCTATCCAGCGGACTACTTGCGTGTAATAAATATACCTATTATTATGAATAATTCAAGAGTTTTTGTGTTACGCTGTGGAAATCTATTTTTTTTTTTAAAAAGCTATACCTATCTGGGTTTTTGTTATAAACCCAAATACATCCTTATACACTTTCACAGTAAACTACTAAAAGCTTGTGTCGTGAAAGGGGAGTTTGCAGGCACCTGGGATCGAACCACGGACCCCTTATTCTGGAGGCCGAGACTCTACCTCCAGGCTACCGACGAACGAAGTTTTCGCCTATACTTGTAGAAATCTTCAGGGAAACTGAAGATGCCTACAAGTATAGGCGAAAATGTTCGGTATCTAACCTAACCTAACATAGTGGAGATTAAACAGTGCTCAATAATATATTTCCTGCTATTATGATCAACATACTTTTAGTAGCTTACTGTGAAAGGTGTATAATAGGGTGGAACACTTTTGTATGAAAAAAAATTTTTTTTTGAATATCGAATTGGAATACCAGGCAAAAGTTGCCTTATATAATTGTAAATAACACCCACTAATTTGGAAGTTCTAGCTCAACAGCAAGAGGTCCCGCCATAGACTTGAAATTTCAATTTTTAAGTTTTTACAGACGCTTTGTTAAGTACACCCTATTAACAAAATATTAACTAAATATAATATTTTATGCATTTATATGATAAGATAAAAGTATATTTTAGTTAATAGAATCATTTATTTTAAAAATATACACAGTTTCAGAAAGTTGTGTCGGTATGAATAACGTCATTTTTCATAACAAAAATCCTTTTTCGTCTCAAACTTTGGCATGAGCTTTCGAGACGCTAAATTAGATTTTACAAAACCCTATCTTCTTGTCTTATCGCATACACGTAGAGCTGCTTCAATCACATCTTTTACTGATCTTTTCACAGCTTGGGTGTGGTAAGGCAGTCTCATTAACTCCAAAAACGATTCTCCTCCATTTTCAATAAGATGTTGTAACTGCTTATCGGAAATATTCATCAGTATTGAGATTTCGTATTTATTTTGTTGCCAGTTTATCAAGTCTATGTAAGAACTTGCATTTAAGTCCACCTTTGGCACCTCAAACATGCGCGAAACAGAATTTTTATTCACTTGACGAGCTTTTAAAATGCGTCTGGCAGCTAGTTCTCTAATGTGCTTACGCGTATCTGTTATCGTACTCAACAACAAGTTTTCTGGATGAGCAAAGTAACTGTTCCGAAATAAAACAGGGTCCACAATCGCTAACAATTCGTTCGACAAATAACTAGTGCTGTTAATGAGCTTCCATAAATGTTTTGAACCATCTTTAATTCTATATCAATTTGACCTGCAAATGATTTAGATCCTGCTATAGGGCTATCCAAATAGGAAAACAAAGCGTTAATAGCAACTTATTGGCGTATAAGAGACAAATTATCCAATGCAATGGTTGAGATAGTCTATTTTCTAAAAAACCAATCACGCCTCCCACATTCCCTGTATTTGTGGTTGTTTCTTTACATCCAACAGTCATTATACTCTCTGGTGATATATTTTCAGTCGTCAAAAAGCCGTGGATAGCTCTTCCAATATTTCTCGCACTGCCCGATGTTGGAAACACATACCCAACATAAACAGAACCTGGTTCTTTAATAATCGAAACATGTTCCTCTTGTACAATCACTTTAAATCTCTTCGATCTTTTTAAAACAGTTTTAGCCGTCTGGTTTTTCCTTCCATCAAAATATAATTCAGGAATTTCTGTTACTCTTTCTTCTGTTAAAATTTGCTCGCAAACTTTCTGCCTTATTCTTCTGAGTTTCATCCTGCCCACGACGTTAGTCGACTGCGCCTCAGAGTCAGCATCAGAAGCAGAATATAGAACATTTATGATACGATAACCGCCGCAGCTCGGTCTGATACTCCGTATCTATCGCATACAATCGTCAAACTATGAAGACTAGCATCCGTGAGCTTTATAGGCTTTTGATCCACTTTGTTCGCGGTGTCAAGACCATCTGCGGCCGATGAACAAGAAGGAAGGTCAACATTAGAACTAACATCAGATCTATTTAGCCTATATAAAGAAAAGGAAATTTCTTTAATTCTTGTATTTGAATTATGCCTGATTTCTTGTTTAAGAGCACTTAATCTTCTTTTCTGCAATTTTTTACTCTAGATAAGATCCGTTCTTCCTAAAACCATTTGTCTGTTAGTGCGTTGGTCTTCTAAAAATATTTGTTCCTCTTTTGGCACTTTATTTTCTCTCAAACAAGTACAGTTTACAAATTCTTTACATTTACATGCAGCTATGTCAAAAAGCTTTGCACTTTGTACTCTGAATTCTTCTACCTTTCTTTCCTTTAGTTTCTTCAAAGACTTTTACAAATTTCAAACAAAATCAAACAAATCAAATCAAAACATTTTGAGTGATATTTTTTAAGTAACTGTAAAACTCGTTTGTGTCCTAATTCTTCAATTTTTGTTTCAACTGTTTCGGCACTTTTCCAAAAATGTAGGTTATTTTGTGGTGTTGTTCTTTATTTTTAAGTCTTGTCGAACCCATTCAAAGAATTTCATCAAATTCTCATACGTAAGTAGGATATTCTCCTTGAACTCTGCACTTTCACCAAATATCGGACATTTTAACTTTTGTCTTGTAGAAGTCATATTTATACACTTAAAAAACGTAGGTACATCAACTAGTACCTACTGGTGAAAATAATTGACGGGCTACCTTCCACCTTGAGACAATATTATCGACACTAGTTGAAACGAAACACTGCAAATTCGTAGATCGAAGCGTGCTGCCCCCGCTTTGTCCCGCACTTTGCTCAACTGTCCCAGTACCAAAGTACGTATATTAAAATGATGAAATATTTGATTGCAACTGCTAGTTAACTATATTTGAATATGTTTTTGAATAAAATAAACCTATTTTAAAAAGTTCTGTATTGTTTTGTAGGCCGCGCAAATATCCCCTAAATTGTCCTTTTTGTAAATATTCGATGTCTTGTCGGGGGCTCTTACCGTTGTCTGATAATTTTTATATTTTTAATGCAGGCAATTGATGGCAAAAGGCAACTAAATACAACTATTCCAAATCAAAATTCGAGAAAAAAAAAATTCGTTCCACCCTAGTGTATAAGGTTGTATTTGGGTTTATAACAAAAACACAGATATATCTTTTCTACAAAAAAAAAAAAAATACAAATTGTTAGGTATGTATTAAAAAAGCAATAAAAATGTTATTGTTCAAAAACGCTTTATCTCTGAATTAAATATGTAAATAGTGACTTATTTGGATGTTTTACAAATACCCGCTTTAACAAGAAAAGTGGAGGGCTTATTTTTTGTCAGGGACTCCCAGGGATCACGACCTAGAAAGAAATTATCTCTCGGTCTTTGTGTTTGTATCATAACGGAATCATCCTTAAATGGACTATCCAGTGCACTAGCTGCATGTATGTAATAAGCATATAGGTTATCCTTTCAAAATTATTCAACGTAGGTATAATAAAACGTTAAGAGTGGATATCACAGGCCTACGACGTTATGTTAAGAATTTTGTTCTGTCAAATCCTTACTAAAGATCACATCACTTAAGAAATTTCTGTGTTTTTATTGATATTATTGTTATTAATAAAAATACATCATACTATTCTGGCACCATTACAGTTTTCAGCCAACGCGATTCCAGAGAAAACAAAATAATAACAACATTGTTTCCACTTCCTTTATAAATTCATTATAAATTACATGGAATATGTAAGGTTCCAATTATCCAATAAAAAAACTTGGTTTAAAACACTCAACGTCAATTTATATAAAAAAAAATCAGCGAAGAAGTGTGCCATTCGCCCTAAATTTTTTATTTATTATCACTTTCCAGGGGACAAACTGTTGCCTGCTGTATTAATGCCTTGATGGTGTGTTTCTAAAATAAATAAATTATGCCTGCAAAATGTCTAACATTAACAATAGGAGGCATGCCTCATCACTCTACTGCAGACCCCCTAGACAAACCGTACTTGGCGATCGACTACAAATGATTTTTTGAAAATAACCGCAACAATAACGCATTTAATTATAATATATTGTGGTACATGTAGGTAGATTTTCGAAAAGTTCGCCAGTAGTCGATAGCGTAGTGCGGTTTGTCTACGGCCTCAGGTTCTTATTTCAAAAAACGTTATAGATTTTTTAAAGTAGACTGACCGATGTCGACAGAACGCAGTCTACATTCAATTACAGAAATGTATGACGGGACAAAATAGTGCATCCAGTAAAACAGTAGCTATCTGTTATCTTTAATCTAAATAATTACATCCAACACTAGTGACATTATAGGGGAGTGGAGTGCTAGTATCAGACAAATATACAAACAAACATATTATTATTATTACTAGCGTAAAATTTTATCTCGTGAAAGTTCTCAGTGAAGAATAAGTCTCTAAGTCTTTTCAGTACATTTTTGAAAAATCAGTTCTTCGAAAGACATTTTTCATCTTAAATTCAGTTTTGAAGTTTGCCACCCATTTTAAATGCCTTGTATTTTTATAAGTACAGAGAGGAAAACATCCCACATACATACATACAACCTTGCATACATTTTTCGCTTCCGTCACTGTCATACGATTCCTCATGCATACTCTCCTGTTCGTTATGTTCAAAACATGACCGTTTTATAGGATTTGATTTAAATGATCTTGACATTTAATCCTCGGACGTCCACGTCTCCGAGTACCATTTCTCTCAGCCAAATATATCTTCTTACTCATTCTGTCCTCATTCATTCTTTCCACGTGCCCAAAGCATCTTAACCTTACGTTTTTATTACTTTCAGTTAAATCGCCGGCTACTCAACTTATGGGTACATGGTGCTGTAGTGGTGTATAATTATTTAAATTTATTTATTTCGAAAACACACGACTAATAGCCATCAACAAAATCATTAAAATACATATAGGCATTTTATTGAACACATGTAAACCTCTTTCATAAAATCAATTACCAAAATACGAGACATTGTATAGAGTGTATTATTTTGTCATTATTCTGTCTATTAATGGTGATAAAAAGTTTGTATGAACGAGCAAAAATATTTGATAGATTATTTTGTAGTTACACGAAGGTAGATTATTCCATTTAATGTATAATTTTGTAGAACAATGTTTTGACTAATATCAACTTTAGAATGTTTTAAAACAATTTGATTTTTATAAAATGATTTTGAACTTTACAACACACAATTGATTTTAATACTCGAGCCTTTTAATCGAGTCGGCTTGACATATTCGAAAGAACATTTTTAAAAAATGTAATATAATTTATAATTCCGCAGGCATAAGATTCTAAAATTATGTATTGTGTTCTGTATATCTATGTGTATGTCATCCTCAGTGTGAGATTTTATGTATTGTGTTCTGTATATCTATGTGTATGTCATCCTCAGTGTGAGATTTTATGTATTGTGTTCTGTATATCTATGTGTATGTCATCCTCGGTGTGAGATTTTATGTATTGCGTTCTGTATATCTATGTGTATGTCATCCTCAGTGTGAGATTTTATGTATTGTGTTCTGTATATCTATGTGTATGTCATCCTCAGTGTGAGATTTTATGTATTGTGTTCTGTATATCTATGTGTATGTCATCCTCGGTGTGAGATTTTATGTATTGTGTTCTGTATATCTATGTGTATGTCATCCTCGATGTGAGATTTTATGTATTGTGTTCTGTATATCTATGTGTATGTCATGCTCGGTGTGAGATTTTATGTATTGTGTTCTGTATATCTATGTGTATGTCATCCTCGGTGTGAGATTTTATGTATTGTGTTCTGTATATCTATGTGTATGTCATCCTCGGTGTGAGATTTTATGTATTGTGTTCTGTATATCTATGTGTATGTCATCCTCGGTGTGAGATTTTCCACCAAGGAAACATCAAGGGAGTATTTAATTTTCGAATAAATTTTGCAAAGTGAAGTCCATAAGGACAACCTCGAGCCCACTTTTTGATAAAAAAAGCTTTTGCTCTAGATTGACTGGATGACATGAGAACTGATGTTCTTGAAACATCCAGGGGTAAGTGGTGGGAATCCTTCCCTTTATGTAGTCTACTGACTAAATCATTTGGATCTCCCATAAGTGGGGTCTAGGTATCCAGCGAACCAACTGATCTTTATAAACATGCGAGTCATACTTTTTGTGATAATTAAAATTAAGTTATTCAGGATGGGTGGCATATCTCATCGCTGAATTGAAGTTATAACGCTGAAAAATATGCCGTTTATATATATATAATGAGTTACAATCCACTGGATTGGTCTGCAACGAGTTTTGACTTTCTTCTCCATTCTCTACCTTCATCTATTCTCAGCCAGTCTTTTCAGCTCTACGTATGAGCCACAGTTCATGTCCCTCTTCAGTTGGTCCATATACGCATCTCTTGGTCGGCCTCTGCCATTTGTCCCCTCGGTCTTACCCTCCGCAATGGCGATGAGTAGTCCTGGGTGCCTGATGTTGTGGCTAATAAAGCAGAATGCTCCATACAAAGGCTTAAGTAAGGTTCTTTCTTACGCTTAAAGCAATATTTGGGGGTTCCGATATCTTAGATTTTTTGTTAAAAGCAATCCTTGCCTGGTTTATTTATGCTGTTTACGATACTTTTACAATACACTCAAAAAATTGAGATGGAAGTCTGAAAGGTCTATTCTTTTCAGCAATTAAATACTTATTTTTTTTATTTATATAATGTTTTCATACGAACGTGAACCAGCTAGCATACCCTTTTCAGTAATAAAAACGCTCTTGTTGTCATCCATCTGAACAACACGGTTATATTATAATATTAATTTTAATAAATAAAATATAAAAATATATTATTGAGCACTGTTTAATCTCCACTATGTTAGGTTAAATACCGAACGTTTTCGCCTATACTTGTAGGCATCTTCAGGGAAACTGAAAATGTTTCCCTGAAGATGCCTACAAGTATAGGCGAAAACGTTCGGTATTTAACCTAACATAGTGGAGATTAAACAGTGCTCAATGATATATTTTTATATTTTATTTATTAAAATTAAAAATGGATTTCCACAGCGTAAACACAAAAACTCTTGAATTATTATATTATTAATTTTCATTCGTTTGTGTGTTTGATTATTCGTATATTTGAGAATAAAATATTTACGTACATCAATGCATTCACCTGAGTTCCATTCAATTTGACACCAGCATCCATCTCTGTCAAGAGTCGCATACAGTACATTCGCATATTATTGTACCTTATAATATAACATATTATATTATATTCAACGAACAATGACCACCAGGGTATAGAAAACTTTATCACTCAGAACATCAAAGCAGGATCGTGGTCGACACTGCGGTATAGGAAGCCCAGAGGCAAGTAATATATATTAAAATTATTTTACAACACTTAATTATGTAATAATATTAGATTTAATATTCATTCATTTCATTAGGATATACCCCACAAGTATGCTTTGATGTTAAATCAACCGATAAATACCTATTTTAACTCGTACGTTTATATGCTTAGGTATAATAATAACTCAATAGGATCCATAATTAAGAAAAAATAGAGTTCAAATAATACTTTTGATACAGGATCTCATCCACTGGGCAGACTTTCGGTTAAAAACATTAAAAAAAATATATTGAGAAAAAACATTACAATTTTAATTACCTATATTAATTCGTATTAGGAGTCTGTCGGTAGTCTGGAGGCTACTCGGCCTCGTGGACAAGGTGTCCGTGATTTGATCCCAGATGCCGGCAAACTCCCCTGTCACGACACAAGCTTTCAGCTTACTGCGGAAGGTGTATAAGGTTGTATTTGAATATGCGTAAAAGCTTAACTCCAGATTTCTAATCAAAAATGTTTTAGTGAATTGAATAAATGATACACACAAAGTAAAGTAACAACGGAATATACGAAATATACGGAAATAGTGAAACTTAATGCTTAGGGATGAAATACGGTTTTTCCATTACCATTTTTTTGTGTGTGTTCTTGTTTGTTGTAAACCCTTGTGGCGTTTTTTCTTTCCTGCCTCGGCTAGTTCATCACAGATATCCTCAGAGGTCGTGGGCTGGTTGATTGGAGCACAAGACAGAAAAATACACTAGATATTATAATAAACAAACGTTTTCCTTTAATGGAATCCTTGTCACAATACATTACAGTCGAGGCAGCCTCCATTGACGGCCGTCCACAATATCAGACCATCCGACCTTTCAGCAGGGGTGTCAGGTGCTCACGGCCCCCTACTGCGCAGTTGCCCCTGAGGCAGACGTCGATATTGACGAGCAGACGGCCAGTCCAGCTCAATTGGCGACCCAGGGACTAGAACCGCCTCACAATTACTGCGGTTATATATGAGAGTTCAATGTCGCGCCGGACCTAAAATCACATAATTTTCACTGCCTTCACTCAGCTCTGTCTCCACCCTTTTTGAGGTTATCGGACCAAATGTCTTTTTCTTAGACAATGGTTGATCACTATCGGTCGCTACGAGGTGGCGCCAAATAAAATTAACGAACTGAAGACATATGTCTTCCAACTGTCCGGGAGTCCTATAATCAAGTGAAGCCTCTCACATGTTTTTTTTTGCGGGTCGATACTTTATCTGTTCGATCTTGTGACAATTACGCGGTTAATTTTCAACGACTCATCGCGGTGTTGCCATAAAGCGAAATGTGGCTGACAAGAAAAAAACGAAACACAAATAGTAATATCGCGCTACAACCTACTATCAATTAAGGTTGTTTTTTGCAATTTTTTTTACGCGGCGGCAGAATTGCCATCCACACTTCTCAGCATTATACAACCAGATAAGTCTCCATATGATCAGTCATGGTCACACAAAAACTTAACAGTCTAATGCCGGGAAAAATTCACCTATCCAGATATACAGGATATTAAAGGATTAGGCTCAAAACGCGGGATCAAAATACCAGCATTGTGCCTGAAATATCTGTGTTCAAAAACTTTTTTACAATATTATAAGTGTTTATTATAATAGATTTTTGAATTTTAATATACAAATTAACCGGTAAATCCAATTTTTTGTAAATTATTTATTAAAGATTTCGGAGTTACCCCTGTAGCTGACATGACTAAAGGTATTATATAGACGGATCTAGAATGCCAAATACTTTTTATTTCTCCTGCTAGTTCTGTATATTTACGTATTTTTTCTGCGACGGTTGTTTGTATATTATGTGTATTTGGAACAGCGATGTCTATTAGGTACGTTATTTTATTACGTTTATCATGTAATACTAAATCGAGTCTATTATGATGTATTTGTATATCTATTATTATGGTTTTATCATAATAGAGCCTGTAATTTTGATTTTCTAAAACCGGTTCCGGGTTGTATTTATAATAAGGTATTACTATTTGTGAGTTTAAAAGATTACATATGTTTAATTGCTAAATTTTGATGTATTATTTTTGCGACATGATTATGTCTATTAGTATATTCAGTTTGAGCGAGAAGAGAACAACCCGAAACTATGTGTTGAATTGTTTCCGGTTTGGCCAGACATTTCCTACACGAATCATCAATTATATTTTGATTTTTTATGATATATTTTTGATAATTTTTTGTATTTATTACCTGATCTTGAATTGCTAGCATAAAACCCTCGGTTTCCCCATACAATTCCCCAATAGTCAACCACCTGTTTGACACAAAGTTGTCAACATAAGATTGGTTGAGATCATTGAGGTGTCTAGCATGAAGTTCCTTCCTACCCCAAGATTCTAACAAAATATTTAAATAGTTTAATCGCGGACCTACTGTTTCGTCATTTAAATTTAAAGGTGTATGATTTTTATCGGCCTGTATTATAATTTTATGTAGTATAGATATATTTTGTTTATTTTTAAAAATGTTTTAAGGGATTCTATTTGATTATTATGTAGAGGAAATGTTAACAATTCCTCTTCCTCCTATACTCCTAGGCAGAACCAAACTTTCTTTCGCGGAATTTGGATGGTGATATCTATTTTTTCTTAATTGTGTTCTAATAAGTCTTTCTAGTTTATCTTGATCCGTTTTAGACCATTTTATGTTGCCAAATGAGTATGTTAATAATGGGATTGATTAGAGCGCGAAATATTTGTTACATCTTTTATTATATTTGCTAAAAAAAAAACTAAGTTCTTATTACATTATTGTATTAACTATTATTAATCAGTAAAATTGCCAAAAAACTTAAATAAATATTTTTTTATTCAAATATGTCCGTTTGAATGTTCATTCCTTATAGTAGAAAGATTATTACTTTTTTTTAAAATAAGCTAATTATTTGCACGATTTTTTTATCCTTTTATATAACATCGAGTTATGCCAGGGTAAAAAGCTGGTAATTAATTATCATTTACATCCTTCAGTAGATATATTCCACAACAAATCATTGTTTTAAGAACACGTGTAAGTTTAATATTATGAAAAAGTTTTATAATATTAGAAAAAGTTATATAAAGTTATGAAAAACGTTATGAAAAATATAGTTAAATATTATGAAAAAGTTATATAAAGTTATAGTGATTTTTGTATTAGGCAGGTGAGTTTGAAACTGTTGGAAAATAATAAAAATATGCTCGAATAAACATTTTGTTCATTGTTCTATACACGAGTATAGAAATTAACAAATATAATGTTACTTGTAAACATTCAAAGTTTTACTTTTGTTTATTTATTTAATCTTTATTGCAGATCATACAGTTATAATAATAAGTATAACGATTTATTACAACAATGAATAAACCAATTAAGATCCCTTCCTTACCAACTAATAAACAGAAATTTGAGGTACTTTTTTAACAAATAGATGAAGAAAGAAAAAATGTATACATAAATATACGTAAAACATGCATTAATACTCATATGTAAAAACAAATAAAAAAAATAAAAATTCACAAAATCCACAAAACAATGCCTAAAAACTGTGTCAATAACCCATTCAGAACTGCAGAAGGAAGAAGAGCAAATAATTCTCCTATGGAACGACACATGATTTTTTTTTGTTTATTTTGACAATTTATATGTTTAATGATGTTCAGCGAGGCAAAGAGGTGCTGTGCCGTTCAAGGCTTTGTGGACCGTGAGGCACAGTTTGAACTCCACTCTCTCTGGGACTTTCAGCCAGTGTAGCTTTTTAAGCAGTGGTGTGATGTGACAGCGCTTGTTCTCTCTATAGATGGTCCTGGCAGCAGCATTAAAGGCCATTTGGAGACTATTCAGAAGGATCTGGGGCAGTCCTGTACATATGATGTTACAATAGTCTAGACGAGAGACGACGAAGGCGGCGACTAGACTCTTAACCGAATGTTCCCCAGAATATCTTACAAAGAAAAGGTAACACTAAGTTGTCGAGCGTTTTGTAAAAGAAAATTTATGAAAACACCAAGAATAAGACATTTACTATCAGCAATGAAGTTTGCCACCCATCCTGAATGATTAAACTTAATATCTTCAAATATCATTAAGTTTGGTAGCTACCTCACTTTTGTGATGTGCTATTATGAAATTAAATTAAAAAAAAATATTTTGTAATATAAACTTAAAAATATCTCAATTCTGATTGGTTGTTTACAATTCATTATTTTAAATACCTAGGTAATTTTAAATATAATATTTAATAAAAAATATTTTTTTTAAAACTTCAATTATATTTTTTTAATGTAGGAACTTGTTTGAATATAGGAAAATACTTTTTGTTTCCGCTATCCGTTCATGGTTTTATAATCCTTGACTTGTGTATCTATATGTGAACTTTTATTGTGTATATTTTTGTACTATGTTTTATATTTCAACATGTAAAACGCCCACGCCGTATGCACCTGTACATAAATAAATAAATACATCTGCCATTACGACACTTCCTACAAATGGAACAAGCGGTAGTCCAACAGTGCATATTATATGTAGTGTTCACAAGAGGCGAATATCGTCAGGACACTAAAATATCGTCAGCCGTTTGATTCTTGTGAACAGAGCCCCTAGACAAACACGCACTTAGCGATCGACTACTAACGAATTTTCGACAATAACTGCAACAATAACGCATAATTACACTGTACATGTAGGTAGATTGTCGAAAAGTTCGCCAGAATTCGATCGCTAAGTACGGTTTGTCTACGGGTACAGATTGTCAATATATTATGTGAAACCATAGAAACATGTAAAACGATAACGTCTCAAGTCGACCACATTCTAACTTTTTTTTCCGGTGGGCTTTATAACTGTTTCCCGTTTCGTGACAGTAATATTGTTTGTGGTAACAGGTTTGTGGCATTTGTTTCCTTAATTAAAAAGCGCCTTATGTCCTCTACTATATTATTTCCATCTAATAATAAACACTTCGACGTCCGCCATTTTGAAAACAACGTCAAAATCAAAGCGCATCTGACAGTTTGAATCTATTTCAATCAAATTAAGTTTTGAACTACTATAGATGAACTCGCACACATTGAAATGCTCAGAAAAATGGACATTAATATTTTTGTCCAGACTGAGGATCGAACCCACGACCCCTCGCTTGTCAAGCGAGTGTGTTAACCACTAGTCCAACCTAATGAATTAGGTACATACTAGTTAGGTATATTTATATATACCGCGTGTACGTTAGGGTGGAACACTTTTGTATGAAAAATTTTTTTTTTCCGAATATCGAATTGGAATACCAGGCAAAAGTTGCCTTATATAATTGTAAATAACACCCACTAATTTGGAAGTTCTAGCTCAACAGCAAGAGGTCCCGCCATAGACTTGAAATTTCAATTTTTAAGTTTTTACAGACGCTTTGTTAAGTACACCCTATTTACAAAATATTAACTAAATATAATATGTTATGCATTTATATGATAAGATAAAAGTATATTTTAGTTAATAGAATCATTTATTTTAAAAATATACACAGTTTCAGAAAGTTGTGTCGGTATGAATAACGTCATTTTTCATAACAAAAATCCTTATTCATCTCAAACTTTGGCACGAGCTTTCGAGTCGAGATCTTCTTGTCTTATCGCATACACGTAGAGCTGCTTCTATCACATCTTTTACTGGTCTTTCCATAGCTTGGGTGTGGTAAGGCAGTCTCATTAACTCCAAAAACGATTCTCCTCCATTTTCAATAAGATGTTGTAACTGCTTATCGGAAATATTCATCAGTATTGAGGTTTCGTATTTATTCTGTTGCCAGTTTATCAAGTCTATGTAAGAACTTGCATTTAAGTCCACTTTTGGCACCTCAAACATGCGCGAAACAGAATTTTTATTCACTTGACGAGCTTTTAAAGTGCGTCTGGAAGCTAGTTCTCCAATGTGCTTACGCGTATCTGTTATCGTACTCAACAACAAGTTTTCTGGATCAGCAAAGTAACTGTTCCGAAATAAAACAGGGTCCACAATCGCTAACAATTCGTTCGACAAATAACTAGTGCTGTTAATGAGCTTCCATAAATGTTTTGAACCATCTTTAATGCTATACCAATTTGACCTGCAAATGATTTAGATCCTGCTATAGGGCTATCCCAATAGGAAAACAAAGCGTCAATAGCAACTCATTGGCGTACAAGAGACAAATTATCCAATGCAATGGTTGAGATAGTCTATTTTCCAAAAAACCAATCACGCCTCCCACATTCCCTGTATTTGTGGTTGTTCCATTACATCCAACAGTCATTATACTCTCTGGTGATATATTTTCAGTCGTCAAAAAGCCGTGGATAGCTCTTTCAATATTTCTCGCACTGCCCGATGTTGGAAACACATACCCAACATAAACAGAACCTGGTTCTTTAATAATCGAAACATGTTCCTCTTGTACAATCACTTTAAATCTCTTCGATCTTTTTAAAACAGTTTTAGCCGTCTGGTTTTTCCTTCCATCAAAATATAAGGCAGGAATTTCTGTTACTCTTTCTTCTGTTAAAATTTTGCTCGCAAACTTTCTGTCTTATTCTTCTGAGTTTCATCCTGCCCACGACGTTAGTCGACTGCGCCTCAGAGTCGGCATCAGAAGCAGAATATAGAACATTTATGATACGATAACCGCCGCAGCTCGGTCTGATACTTCGTATCTATCGCATACAATTGTCAAACTATGCAGACTGGCATCCGTGAGCTTTATAGGCTTTTGATCCACTTTGTTCGCGGTGTCAAGACCATCTGCGGCCGACGAACAAGAAGGAAGGTCAACATAAGAACTAACTTCAGATCTATTTAGCCTTTATAAAGAAAAGGAAAATTCTTTAATTCTTGTATTTGAATTATGCCTGATTTCTTGTTTAAGAGCATGTAATCATCTTTTCTGCAATTTTTTACTCTAGATGAGATTCGTTCTTCCTAAAACCATTTGTCTGTTAGTGCGTTGGTCTTCTAAAAATATTTGTTCATCTTTTGGCACTTTATTTTCTCTCAAACAAGTACAATTTACAAATTCTTTACATTTACATGCAGCTATGTCAAAAAGCATTCCACTTTGTACTCTGAATTCTTCTACCTTTCTTTCCTTTAGTTTCTTCAAAGACTTTTTCAAATTTCAAACAAAATCAAACAAATCAAATCAAAACATTTTGAGTGATATTTTTTAAGTAACTGTAAAACTCGTTTGTGTGTAACAATTGAAATAGAAGATTTTATTCATACCTAATTCTTCAATTTTTGTTTCAACTGTTTCGGCACTTTTCCAAAAATGTAGGTTATTTTGTGGTGTTGTTCTTTATTTTTAAGTCTTGTCGAACCCATTCAAAGAATTTCATAACATTCTCATACGTAAGAAGTATATTCTCCTTGAACTCTGCAAGTTCACCAAATATCGGACATTTTAACTTTTGTCTTGTAGAAGTCATATTTATAGACTTAAAAAACGTAGGTACATCAACTAGTACCTACTGGTGAAAATAATTGACGGGCTACCTTCCACCTTCAGACAATATTATCGACAGTAGTTGAAACGAAACACTGCAAATTCGTAGATCGAAGCGTGCTGCCCCCGCTTTGTCCCGCACTTTGCTCAACTGTCCCAGTACCAAAGTATATTGAAATGATGAAATATTTGATTGCAACTGCTAGTTAACTATATTTGAATATGTTTTTGAATAAAATAAACCTATTTTAATAAGTTCTGTATTGTTTTGTAGGCCGCGCAAATAGCCCCTAAATTGTCCTTTTTGTAAATATTCGATGTCTTGTCGGGGGCTCTTACCGTTGTCTGATAATTTTTATATTTTTAATGCAGGCAATTGATGGCAAAAGGCAACTAAATACAACTATTCCAAATCAAAATTCGAGAAAAAAAAATTTCGTTCCACCCTAGTGTACGTGGTGATACATCAATGTGAACTTCCTTAAGGATAGCATGATACAGAGTCTCGATGCTTACGAATCGACACAGGCTGGTTAAGAGTACTCTTTACACCCGGGTAACATTCCCAATTCCTCTATATCATGCTTGTCATGTAGGTCGTGGGTTCGATCCTCAGTCTGGACAAAAATTTCAATTACATAATTATGGAATTCTACTACGTGTGCACCGACACAATTAATAATAATAATAATAAAAGTTTATTAAACACAAATATCATTTACAATAATCAAACAATTACTCCCCAAAATTGAGCGTTGCTCGTGCTTTGGGTAGAATTATTTTATACTATATAAGCAATCAAAATAAAAAAATAGCAATCAGAAAAAAAGACATACACATACAGTCATAATGTTCCGACTAGAAATTCTACTTATCAAATCAGAAATAAACAAGAAAATCACATATAAATAATTTATTTTTGATAAGTTTTGTTGCTGAATTTAAGATATAAGAATTACTCTTTATCCTTCAAAGCACGAGCTCTGCTTAATTTTGAAGGAACAAATAAAAGAAAGATATATGTTTTTATTATGATTTTGTATTGATTGATTATTGTTTTAAGTGTATATTTATTATTGAATAAATATATTTGAATTTGAATTTATTTATCAATAATTTATTTAGTACCTACCTATATGTTTCCGGGCTATAAACTAGAAGACAATATTACGTACATAGAATTCTTAACAGTTTATTGAAATTGTCACGTTTTACGGGCGGTTTGATGTGAAACTAATGTTTTTTTAATGCGAGTCACGAGGTACCGAGTTAGATTCTCGAAATCACGTTGAAATTAGGTACACAGAAAAAAACACGTGGATCGCAATTTATAATGATTCAAGAAATTTAATGAAATAAACGACATGGCGCAGAATCCAAAAATGGATTTTGTAGGTGTATTTCATTCATAAATATTTTTGTAAACATACTGAATGAAAATTATAAAAAAATTAATGATTGTTGTTATTATTGTATTAGATGATTTGTTCGGCGCCGTTTAATGGAGCATCCATCTCAAGGGCGCGGGAAACTATGTTGGAAGAGCGAAGTATTCAGCTTGCTCCTGAACCTTGTAATCGGCTGGTTTTTACGGAGGTCCTTGGGGAGTCGTATCCAAATGACGGGTCCTGCGACGCCAAAAGCCCGATCGTAGAAGCTGGACTTGTTTGCTCTGTTGTTTTCGTCCAGCATGTTGGAGGATGTCTTAGCTGAGTGTAGAGGTCTACTTGCAGGTGTTTTGAGAACACAGAGTTCAGAAAGTGACTGAGATGCCATTTTGTTCAAAGCTTTGTAGACTATAAGGCACAGTTTGTATTGGACCCTTTCACCTACTCTTAACCAGTGTAACTTTTCCAGCAAAGGTGTGATGTGGCAACCCTTATCTTCGCGGAAAATAAGCCTTGCAGCGCTATTGAATGCCATTTGTAGACGATTCAGTTTAATTTGCGGCAGTCCTACATATAGTATGTTGCAGCAGTCAAGTCTAGAGACCACAAAAGCAGAGATAAATTATAATATAAATATGCCATTATATCTGGTGATTATATTAGTTTGCAATTCGGCTTTATAAAACTTCCACTCTTATTGTTATTGTATTTTGTTCTTTTTCAATTCCTTATTACAGAGAAAATTCCACCAAAACCATCGATCGTTAAATTTAACTCTTTTGATTATTGAAAGTTCGATGTTTTCTATAAAAACTTGCAACCTTGAAGAGAGACCCACCTCACACCCGGATATCTCAGGAGTAGTAAACTCCTACTTATCCGCACATTCAAACCAAAATTGTTCACACTGGCGGGCCATTGGGGAGGCCTGAAAAGTCGGCCGAACAAAACCGCCGTCGTGGGAATCTTTTATATTACTTCAACTCTCTTTAATGTTCCTTTTCGGCTGAACTTACATCAATTGAATATGAGAGATATAGAAGAAATGTCATTTTACATTTTTCACAAATATTTAACCATGAATACAGCAATGTTTATATTTTCGCTGGATCAACCGCTTTACTGAGTTTGTCGGTATCCTGGAGGTAGAGTCTCGGCCTCATGAACTTGGGGTCCGTGGTTCGATACCAGTGGGCCTAGTCAAAACACATTTAAGCGTTACGTTTTCGTTTCGTTTTCGTTCAAACGCGGACGACGTTGCGCGAACGCGTCAATTTTCGTAGCTAAAATACACAAGTAGCTCCGAAAATTGACGCGTTTTCGCAACCTCGATTTGTTTGAACGAAAACGTAACGCTTAAATGTGTTTTGACTAGGCCTACAGGTGCTAGCAAACTCCCCTTTCACGACACAAGCTTTTAGTAGTTTACTGTGAAAGGTATATAAGGTTGTATTTCGGTTTATAACAAAAAAAAATTCAAATATATTAAATTTTCGCGCTGCTCTTTCAGTAAATTAAAAACTATTAAAAATAATTAAGTATCAAAAATGGTTCAAGTAGAAATAATAAAGTTTGCTATTATCTCAGTTACAATATTCTAGGATCGATAAGACTTTGCTTGTTCACCTTCATGTGAGTTTTCTGCATTCAGCAGAGCGGAAATGTACAAGATTGAGATTTTCTGCTGAAAAAAGTTGAATTTTTATTTGCCATTGTTATATTGTGAAACAATATTTTCATTAATTATAAAAAAAAAAAATTACGGGGCTTAAAATTTCAATATAAGAAATACCACAAACAATTCTAGAGCTTTCCTCAACAAATAAGCGTCATCTTTCTATCTATTATATCTATATCACGCCGTAGGTATTCTAAATTGTGTAGGCAGAGAGAACGGAACGCCATATAGATCTGTCCTTACATACTTCTTTCGCTTCTTCTACAGTCATATAATTTCTCTTACTCAAAACACGGCCGTCCAGCAAATAAACTAATTGTTATATTTCAAGTATGTTTTAATTTTAGCGATGAAATATTTTTCATGAACATTTTGCCACAAAATTCCTGAAAATATGTCATTATTAAAGTTTTCGAGTGTGATGTAAAAGGGAGGTATTCCTAAAACATTTCATATGACTTTTTAATATCTTCGGGTCAATGATTAGATATTATGTACCCATCTTGAATGAACTATTGGCAAACTAAGGATCTCAACCTTTTCGGTCAATTTCTACTATAGGTTATCCAATAGTATCCAGTTAGAAAAAACATATTTATGATCATTGTCTGTTGTATTAATTTTTATTATCTTTCACTGTACACTGTTACAATATATCATGAGGCATCCAAATATCAGCTGGGGGAGGGGTACAAGTACAAGTTATATTTATATAACGATTTATTCATCTACACAGTTGAATTTCATGGCATAATTATATTTATTTATTTATTTATTTATTTTATTCTTCTTGCACATCATCATTCATATAACAAATAAAATAGGGCAATATACACAGGAAAAAATGTGATGATGTGCAGTGGCGAGATTATCACTATATAGTGATTTCTTCCATCTAACCACGTATACATTTATTAAACATTTAAAAAATATTGCAATCACTAGACAAGATACACCCTCTCGCCCCTATATGGCTTCTGCGATATCTTGTTACGGTATGCAGTGAAAGATAATAATAATAAATACAAATATGACCATCAATATATATTTTCGTAATGGGTACTACTGGATAACCTATAGTAAAAATTGACCGTTCAATTTGTCTGCTGGTTACCCCGCATGTGTGAAACGCCGTGATGGTATGATTCAATCACACACTCTTGTGTATATTATGGACATATCACATGAAGTAATAAAACTACTAATGGCACCTCAATCACTTTCTGAGCTCTGTGTTCTCAAAACACCTGCAAGTAGACTCTACGCTCAGCTAAGACATCCACCAACATGCTGGAGGAAAACAACAGAGCAAACAAGTCTTGCTTCTATGATAGGGCTTTTGGCGTTGCAGGACCCGTTATTTGGAACCGACTCCCCAAGGACCTCCGTAAAAACCAGCCGATAACAACGTTCAGGAGCAAGTTGAAGACATCTCTGTTCTTACATAGTTTCACACGCCTTTGAGATGGATGCTCCATTAAACGGCGCCAAATAAATCATCCAACATACACGCATAAATACATATGAATAACTCACTACTATTATTTTACCATCATGGGATATCTAACAATGTAGCCAACAGCAGGGTTACTCTTGACAAAATTAAACACGATCTTAATCTAGTCTTGATCTTGATCATACGACGCACGAAGTGACTTTTGGTCAAAAATACACTCAAACCGATCGCGCGTTAGCGGTAGCGCGGTGTTTTTGACCAAAGTCCCTTCGTGCGTCGTATGATCAAGATCAAGACTAGATTAAGATCGTGTTTAGTTTTGTCAAGAGTAACCCTGCAGGATTGGATAATTTGTATAAAACCAGCATGGCTTCTCTTGACACAATCTAAATACGATCTTAATCTAGTCTTGATCATAAGACGCACGAAGGGACTATGGTCAAAAACACCGCGCTACCGCTACCGCGCGATCGGTATGCGCGTATTTTTGGCCAATAGTCGCTTCGCGCGTCGTATGTTTAAGATTAAGATCGTGTTTAGATTTTGTTGAGAGTAACCCTGCTGGTCCTTAAAAAAATGTGAATCGTAAAAGTTTTCGTTTTATTACATTAAATAAATTTAATTATGGAGATTTACTAAGTGAACAGTAATAGAATACAATTTTTCATTTGTTGCCGAATGCGTAAAAATAAATACAAATTAAACATGTTATTGTTTTTTCATAATATTTTTTTTCCTTTCACCGAACCAAAGGTAGTCATTCTCTTTACATGATGTCTGACATCTCCGGAGACCAAAATGACTATATAGTTTTCTCTAACAATAAACCTAGTATATAAAAGAAAATGGCTAGAGAAATACATTTGTAGCTGTGATCATATGAAAAATAGAATAGAATATGTAGAAATCCTCACTGTATCAACGTTACACAGATAACATATTTATTAGATGAAGCATAACTGTAAAGTGCGAGTAATAAAACATTATGATGTCAGTTTTACGGGCTTCAAACATTTTACCCATCTATAAATTTATCTTCATTATCATAACGAAATTTTGTTACTCAGCTAAGCTCACAGTTTCATTGTAGGTATTGAATAAACTATGGGAAAATAAGTTCTCAAAATTTTTAAATAAAAAGACTTGTGTATGTTCTGCACCAATGTAAAAGAAATTTAATTTAATTTACAATAATTATATACGTCAGCAAGTTTTTATTCAAGTAATAATAATAAACACTTTATTGTCGCGGTAGATTTGTATAAAAGGCATACATAATTAAAGCCTTGAAGCAATTAGGTACTGATACTTACAATAACCCTGTGTAGTCCTTGGTAACTAATAAGTTTTCAAGAGTTCAGTAAAAGGCGCTTTCTCTTAAAACTTCACAAATATGAGATAATTAATATTTTAAATTCAGTGATGACGAATGCCATCCATCCATTTTTTGACACAGAAGATAATGTATAGGTTTATTACTTTCAGCTAGTATTCTGGCAATCACACTTTTGGGATATGCCCTGGTTATTACATATTAGCTTTTAATATCCATTTTAGTAGTGGTAGTACTACTTCAAATATTACACGAAGTTAAAGTTTCATGTGTCAAGTTATTTAATTGTCACAAATAATCAGTAAATATTTTGCACTATAGCTTTCTTTCTTAAAGTGTCCCTCTTTCACAATACACCGTTCCTATGACAACGATATCAGAGCGCAAGGAATGTCGTGGAAAGAGGTGACGCAATTGGCACAGAGACGCTCTGAATGGAGGAGGCTGGTTTCTGCCCTGTGCCCCCGAGAGGAGCTTTGAGGGCGATGATGATGATGATGATAGCTTTTTATGAAAAAATAAAAAAACATAACGTTGTATAGTAAACATTAAACATTCCATGCGCCGTTCGTCTATTCACAAACTCTCTTCACAATGCACCATCTTGGACTTCAGAGTGCCAGAAATATTATCCCTTTCAGACCCGACGAAAAAATAATACTAAATTTTAAAAAAAATATGTTTTATTATACTACTAGCACATATTAATGCTAGAAAAAATAATTTAAAAAATCATGAAAAGTTAGTTTTCCGGAAAATCCACCAGCACGATCGTGTGGGTCAGGACTATATTTGTGTAAAGTAACAAACCAAAACAAATAGGAAAGTTCATTCAATTTATTATCAAATAATATTATACACAATTATTCCACAATGAAATCATTGTAATTATTGTTCGTGCATACCAAAATACAAATTAATTATTCAATAATCGTTAAAAATGATAAAAAATAATGTTAATAAAAAAATATAACAGTAAGAAAAAAAAACTTTAACGATTAAATTGACATTTTTTTTAAAGTAAATGCTTTGTATTTACCTCTAGATTTACATTGCAGTAAAATAACAATTAAGTGGGTAAATCATTAAAAAAATAAACATCAAAATTGTAAAAGTATTATTAAATAAAAGGAAATTAAAAAAATAAACCTTTAAATGTAAACAAATTATTTTTTGTGGAATATTTTGTAGCATTGTTTGCCACGAGAAAGGCACAAATATACATTGCATTTCTCGCAAAGTACTTTTGTTCGTGATTTACATGATTCCAATCGACAAATACGTGGAATCGTAATTGCGTCATCAAAAACGGGAATATGGTCATAACCATCATATCGGATGTCAATAGCTGGCATTTTCGATGGTCTGTAGTGTTTTTGACTATTTGTTCCATCGTTTTCTTCTTCTTCACGATTTTCCTCTGGCACCTTTCTTTTTTTATCAGGGGAACCAATTAATGATTCAGCAACTTGTAGCCGAAAAGCTAACAAATCAAGCTGTTTTCTTTTTGGCACTGCTTTTGTGGAGCAGTCCTCTCGATACATCATCCAACTATTTACTAGTGCTAAGTCCATAAAATGGATGATGGTTTTTAATGTCCACTTCTTTGTTTTAATCCATGTTCTGTAGCACTCCATTTGTTGATCAAGGATATCAACACCACCCATAGACTTATTATAGTCTTTGATGACTTTGGGTGCTGGAACATTAACGTAGGATTTATTAGTCTTATTCCATCTTTTTACAGTGGAAATTGGTACAACTCCACAACAATTTGAAGCCATTATGACAGCTTTGTTATCTTTCCACTTGACAATGACGGTATTGTCACAAACTTGTTGCTGATAATCCCCCTGCTTCAATTCTTTATCGGGCTTCATACATAATCCTTTCAAACGATTGGCCATTATCGTTCCAGTGCCATGAAAATTTATCTCAGTCAATTTGTCAATCAGTCCAAGTGTGGTGAAATACCGATCGAAGTAAATGCAACTGTTGGATGGTAAAGTTTGCACTAGTCGTAAAACTACTCCTGGTCCTATTCCCATGTCTCTATCTGGAAGATTTGTGTTTGGCCCTTGGAACACTTCAAAATCAAGCATTAGACCAGTTGATTTTGTAACAACAAAATTTTTTAAACCTGTAGGTCGAGGTTTGTTAGGAACAAATTGTCGAACGGGGCAAATTCCAGTGAAAGGAATCATTTGCTCGTCAATGGAATATTTAAATCCAGGTTGCCTTTCGATTTGTAGGCACGTTTTTCGTACAGCATCTATTACCGGCTGAATTTTCCACAACTTATTATAACTTGCATCTGGAGAAGGCAATTCTATATCTACAAAATGTAGACATGACCGAAGAGTGAAAAATCTGTCTCGGGGCATTGTCTTGGATATTATTTCTAATCCGTATGACTGTTGCCAATACATACGGACTCTGGGATATTGCATGCATCCCATAATTATGTGGATTCCGAACATTTTCTTTAATTCTAAGATATTTGTATTGAGTACCCTTCCGGTTTTTGACAAATGGTACCGGCTGGAGTATTCAACGGCTTTCTCATAAAGCTCATCGTTAAAGTAATCACTGAAGTATGCCAACGGTGTGCGAATATCTCTAGTACTTCTATCGGGTTCAGGATGTGACTTGGCTGCATATTCAACTTGTCTCCATATTTTTCGCCTGGAAATAGTTGCTGGATCAGCAGGAAGAGAAATGGCAATATCTTCAACTACTTCTTGGTTTTCTAATAATTCCATACCGCTTTCCAATGGGCGTGAAGATATAGTAGAAATTTCAAGTTCATCATCTTCACTAGATAAATCATCAATTTCAGACTCATTACCATCTCCAATTACATCTAGGGTTTCTCGTACAAAATCTCCAAAACCATCTTCGTCCGGCATCATTTTGGAAATTCCTGTAGGTATAAGTATGAAATAAAATAAATAAAAAAAATAAAGAAATTATTTATATCATTCAATATAAATTGTAAATAATAAATCTAAACATTCCATGGGAAAGAGTTTGGCAAAATAATAATATTGCAAACTAAAACTTTGTATTGACCTAGAACATATGTATGACCTCAAGTTAGACCTGACACGCACGCTCGTGTGGGTATCAGTTTTGGCTCAAATAAATATCACAGTTACGAAGATTAATAAAAATAAATTCAAAATACTTGCTAATTACGCATTTAACTATAATAAAATCAAGTATCACCAGAAGTAGGGATTCTAAATTAATATTTAAAAATATTTTACCTGTTGCAGAGATGCGTCCGTGACGTTCCGACATTTTGATGACAGATACTGTCGACCCAAGCGGAAGAATTCGGAAACTATGCATTACAACGTGTAGCAGACAACGCGTACGATCGTTGTGTGCCGGTACACGGCAAAAATTGTAAATCAGTTGAATCCTACATTATTTTAACCTGACCCGCACGATCGTATATGCTAGGTCTGAAAGGGTTATAGAATAATAATAATAATTTTTATTGCACAAAAAAAACAAACATTATTAATATAATAGAATAAGTCGATTTGTATAATGAAAAAACCTTTTGAATAAAGGAAAATTCTTGTTATTTTTTTTAAGATGGTTTTAGTGGAAGTTAAAATTAAAGTAATAAAAATAAAACACACTTTTTAGTAGGTACTTTCTTAATTGCAAGAGGGTTTTCATCAGATTAATATGTATAAAAAGTAGTAGCTCTTGAAAACTGACTCGCCTATAACACAGTCGCTATGGAAGAAATAAATTTTTAAATGTTTGATGTTTATTTAAAAGAGTTTTTTTCTGACAAATACTCTCCATGGAAATATTGAATTACTAAAAAAGGCAGTATTTTGAAATTTGTAAGTTATACTCGTACAAATAAAGTAAGAAGTCATTCAGAGCATAATACACGAAGCTTTCAAAGTGGTATAGAATTCCACGTTATGGTAACAGTTGGTAGAATAAAGCAATGCAGTCATGATTCATACAACTGAAAAAACACTATTGAAAAGAAGGAGGAGTGACACATTAAAATGTTAAATAATAAAAAGTTTTTTACTAAATCTATGAAAGTTCAACATCTGTGATGATAATAAAAACAAAAGAAATACACAACAGACAAATAGTAAACGGGTCGATGTAATAGCACGGAGAATGTAACTTTTCGCTCCGCAATACCTATTTGTTTAATAAAGTCTCTGAGAAAATATTCAAGAGAACTATAAAAGAATATAAGCTGCAGTCAGAGCTGGACACCGTTATTAAAAATAAATATTTTGTCAATTGTATAACAAAAAAGTGAATATTTCGTTAATACATTTTTTTTGAAATTCAATGAATTCAAAAGAGTTGAGAGCTAAAAAACAGAAGAAGTAACGCACCTAATTTTACATATGTAAGCTTTTTAACGGACGTTATATTACAGGGAAAATAATCAAATGTAGTTTGTTACAACTCGCCTCGATGATGATGATGATTTTATTTCGACGCCGTTTAACAGTCCCTAGACCGTCTCAAGGGCGCCAGTGAAGAGTTCAGTTTTTAATTTGCTTCTGAAGTTGGTGACAGTCTGACTATCTCTCAATGGCACCGGTAGGCGATTCCACATCCAACAACACCAAAGGCCCTCTCATAGAAGTTAGACATTCGATACTGACATTTGCCAAGTGAGGTTGCTCTGTGTGTCAATTGCACAGTCTTTGCCTCTTGCTTATACCCGCATTGCCTAATTGGTAAGTTTTTTTAAAATTTATTTTGCATCATATTTTATTCTATGTGAATGTTTATTGGTGCGAATCTAATACACATTATGGTTAAGTAATAACGTGTTATGTAGATGAATAGATAAATATGTAAAATATAAAAAAAAAATCCCATCACTCAAAACTCGTTGCGTCTATGCCAAGAACTCTAAAGATAAAATGAGAGAAATATTTACTTGACATTTTTTTATAATGAAATTTATAAAAAAAATTAAACTTTTGAATGTGCAATCTCAATACACAATGGTTTGTTATTTCTGGAAACAAAATTATTGCTAAACTTATTCTTTTTCTTCTACTTCTGTTGTCTACAATGTCATTTTAAACAGGTAGAAAACTTTGTATAAATAGTTTGACAATAAGTCATTCCATTCAGACTTTTTTTTTCAGGAACATAAGGCAGAAATTACATTTATCCATTAAGATCGATTCCACGCCAAATGCCACATATTTTTAATGATGAAGTAGTACATTAGTCTTTAATCATTAATCTTTTTACTAAACAAACTACCTCAAATATATGTTAATTAGATTCGTAAGAAAGGGATATTAATTGGTTTCCTCATTGTTATTTTTTAATGTTTGTACTTATTGCTTTAACTGTTAGATCCTTACAGAATAAATAATATAAAAAAATTACTGTCACAGATTTTATTGCTTACTTACTTTTCGTGTCTGACTTAAATCATTGCACTCCAATAGGTGGTTTCAAACGTCGCCTTGTCGTTAGCTAGAAACAGCTCACAGGGCCAGTAGTCAAAACACATTTTAGCATTACGTTTTTGGTTTGTATATAGACGACGTGGCGAGAAAGTGTTTTCGTAGCTACTTGTGTATTTTAGTTACAAAAATTTACACTTTCTCGCAACGTCATCTATATTCGATATAAAACCAAACGAAAACGTAACGCTAAAAGGTGTTTTGAATACTGGCCACAACCTTCTTCTCCCATTAGTTTCAATATTGGTTGGTGGTCCTTACCCTTAATCGGCCAGTACTTCAAGCCATTTCTCGTTTAGTGTGACCAGGATTTGTTAAGTGTAGGTTTTTTTATAAATGGAAGTCTTCTGATTTATGCAATTTCCAGGTGAACAGCAATTTTTTTTAATGTCTTGAATTGCGATACATTTGTATTCAATCTCCTCTATTTATTGGTATCCCCACTTTAATATATCTACCTATATCACATATTTCATGGAATGAATTTTTTTTGCATTCAACGAGCAAGAAAATTGGATATTATATAAAGACATAATTTAAGAGTCTAAACAGCAAAATATTTAGAAAAAATATATGAGTAGCTAAGAGCTTTTTATAGGTTACGAGTACTTACGTATTTTTTATTCCTATTTTATCTGGATACTTAATTTGTGTTTTCAGTAACAATCTGGATAATTTGTGTTTTCAGTAACAAAGAAGGAAGAATACGTAGGTGTAAAAAGTAGTATAAAATGGCAGTTTCATTAATTTATAGCTATAGGGTATGTTCGAGTATAAAATATATTATTTTGTTTGTGTCGTATCAACTTTTATTATTGTTACAATTTAAAAAATCTTGACTTACGTTTTTCTATTACTTACTGCCAGCTTGTAAACAATTTGATAGAAATATTTTTGTTTGTAAACAATGATATTTTTATTACATATGTAGGTACATCGACTTTTAGAAACAAAGAAACACTTGTTCGTCGGTAGCTCGGAAGTAATCGTTATAAATCGTAGATAGTTCTTTTACCCACGAATATGTCGTCATTTTTTGCATCCTTGCCTTGTAGATGCCTCTTTTTAAAGTTTGGTTAGAAATTTAATAATACTGTATAAAAATATTACGGTCTGATAAATAATATACTGAAATTACTTAAAGGATATCTTCAAGGTAGAAAAGCAGTGATTGTAACTAATGGGTAAAGGGTACAAACCTTAAACTAGAAATGAACATTGGAGTGCCGCAGGGATCGGTATTAGGCCCGCTGTTCTAAGTATTTCTTGTACCTACTTATATATCAAAAGCTCCTAGAAAAGTAATCTGGCAATATAATAAGTACCTTAATTTATGCAAATGATACTAAATAAACAGATGGTATTGTTCATTTGGGTAAATCCCTATTCTTCTTCTCTCCATTTGGACCTTTCTGCTAGGGCCATTTATAAATTGTTGATTCATTGTTGATCCTCTTCAAATTTGATTCAGTTGTTGACAAAGTGAGAAGAAATGAAATAAAATTACAACAAATCATTTAAGTATGTTGCTTTAGGTAATACTAAAATAAATAAATAAAAAAATCTTTTAAACATAATTGCTTTGGACAACTTATAATATTTCAGAATTAAAAAAAACAATTCCTATTCAATAATGAACAATGTGGTTTTTCGTTCTTTTCACTGATCCCACCTAAAATGTGGCCTGAGGCTATTATATAGATAAATAAATGTTTTTTTTTGTGTATAGTGATAAAAACATTATTATTTTGATTATAAGTAGGTACCTATATATATTTTGTTTATATTTGATTAGGTACTTACTATTTTAAATTTACATGGATAAATTCGGCATTTTCAAAGAAAAAAATACTTAGGTAAACAAACGTCTACCTATACATTTATTTATTTTATATTGTTATGAAATCTACCAAACTAGACATTAACCCGTACCCAGGCAGACTGCATCAGTTTTTAATCTTACTTTTTTTTTTTTTTAAAAAGATATATCTGGGTTTTGTTATAAACCCAAATACAACCTTATACACCTTTCACAGTAAGCTAAAAGCTTGCTCAGCACTTTAACATTCGTTAAGTATAATTAAATATTTTTTATTTAAAACACTGTATTCTTTCCAAATTAAATTTATTCACCTCAAACGTTTTTGCCAAGGCTTCTACTTGGCATCATCAGGAGGACTAATTAGTTAAAGTTCATAAATAGTGAGTCTGTTTTCTATACTAGGGGGGGGGGAGCTTGAAGGTGGGGAAGACTGGGTGGAGTTAAGTGTGTTTGAAAAGATTGAAGGAGATGGGTATATCAACAGGGGAGATGCTTATAGTATTTGGATATTCACCAAATTATTTCTATTTTTGTGAATTTCAAGGGTCTCCAAGGCATTCAGTTTGCCAACCTTGGACTCGGAGTGTAAGACCTTAGTACCTTGCATGTCAATAGAATGATCAAGCTCGACACAATGATCTGCCATCTCAGAATATCCGGATAACCCCCTGAATGCCCTGTTATGTTCCTGAATGCGAGTTTTGATTGCCCTACTTGTTTGGCCTATATATTTCTTATTACAATCTTTACAACTAATACAATATACACCACTATTATCCATAATATCTACCCTATCCTTATGATTAAAAAGTAATCTACCTACTTATATTATTGTTGGTGTAGTATGCACATTTAATACTATTCTTCACATGATTACTTATCACATGTGAGATTTTAACTAAATACAATATTTTTCTCTATGATTTATTGTTTTTTTCTTTACAATATGGAGCATAAATGTATTTTTTAAACGTAATATCTTTCTGTTTTCTACATAAAATATCATTAATTATTTGACTCAAAAACATTAGATTTATTCTTTAAGTACTTAGCTTACATATTTCCCGTATTCCGTTTGATCTTTGAATAATATAATATCGACTGTGCTCAGGACAAAGGCATCAAACCACATTGGTCAAATTTTATAGGAGAAGCAAAAAACTGTAGGATAAAGAAAATTTCAAATTTTTGTCATTATTATTTTACCATCTTTTTGTAATGTAGTTTTTTTATCATGTCATAAAAATTTAAGAAAAAATATTCAGGAATTATCAAGTTATAAGCAAAAAATCAAAAAAAATGTTGATTAAATCCTTTGTCCTGACAAACTTTAGCAACATGTTAATGAGATATGTATGTCGCATGTTTGGGGTTATGTGGTTTGATGCCTTTTTCCTCGCTGTAAAATTATGTCTGGATGAAATTTTTTGGTGTTAATAATGAAACTTATGCTGTTTGAGTCCTTTGTCCTATTGGGTATTTGCAATTAAGTCCTTGCTAAAAAAAAGTATTTTGCTTTTTCTATAAAAACTAGACTTTTGTGGATTGAATCCTTTTACCAGAATGTGTACAAGACACAAATGATTGACTTCAAAACATAAAACAACTTTTGCCAAAATTGTGGTTTGATGCCTTTGTCCTGAGCACAGTCGATATTTTAACACACACGCTCATGCACTCAAACATACATACACACATAAACAAACCCACCCACACACACACACATATATGGTTCGAATAGGGTATCTTACATTCAATTATATTATGCAAGATACCCTATTCGAACCAATAAAATAAGAGACAATCAGGCTATTGATAAATATTTAATTCGTTATGTTTTATAAACACCTGTCCTACAGGACAACCATAAAATTACAACATAATGACTGGTCTATTTTCTCCATAGAATTAGTGATATTAAATATCTACGTATTAATGATTTGTGAAATTTATGAAAACGAAACATTTGCCGATATGTTCAAGAATGAGAATATTGAGTATTTATAAATAAATGTTGTTATTTTATATCAAGAAATGATTTGACAAGATTTATTTACGCTTTACTTCTCAAACGTAGTGGAAAGACGAAAAATCTATTCAAATACAATACTACTTTATAGCTAGGTTATAAATGAAGTGATTTACTATACTTCACCTCACACCGTGTCCCAGGTGAGGTAGGCAGAGAGAACGGAGTACCAGACAGAAGTGATTTTACTCTTCGTAAAAAGTTTATAAGCTAAGATCTTATTTAATTTTCTGGGAATAGGTACCACAGATTTCGTCGACCTGTCACCATCTCACCAATCGCCATCTTCCCATTTGATTGTTCAAACATCCGTATTTTACAGTTCGCTACACAACCTCAATAAGTTATAGTACTCACTTACAGCTTAATCTAACAACTTTGGAAAATTCAAAGGAAATCCAAATACATCCTTTTACATTATGTAAATAGTATTAGGTACCTACCGCTTTCGTGCCATTTTTTTAGACGTTCAAAATTTTTATAATCATCTCTTAAATTTGATTCAGAAAGTAAAATTTAATATTCTTTTAAAAGATTAATGTCAAAAAAATCTTTATTTGTTTCAAATTTATTCACAAGCTGACAATCAAAGATATACCTACTGTCAACAGTCTCGAAGACAATCATGGAAGTGTTTGCTGTTAGTTATATAATGAGTTACAATCCATTGGATTGGTCTGCAACGAGTTTGGTTTTTCTTCTCCATTCGTCTCTATTCTCCGCCAGTCTTTTCAGCTCCACGTACGAGCCACAGTTCATATCACTCTTCAGTTGGTCCATATATGCGTCTCTTGGTCGGCCTCTGCCATTTGTCCCGTCGGTCTTACCCTCCGCGATGGCTATGAGTAGTCCTGGGTGCCTGATGTTGTGGCCAATCCAGTTAGCTCGTTGTTGGCTGATTCTCTTAAGGAGTTGCTTTTTTTCGCCTACCCTGGTTAATACTTCTTCATTTTCGACGTGCTCCGACCAATGGATCTTAAGCATGCGTCTGTAGCACCACATTCCAAAGGCCGCCAACCGTCCGCTTTCACTCTTGCTGATGGTCCATGTCTCACAACCATAAAGCAGAATGCTCCAAACAAAGGCTTTAGTAAGGTTCTTCCTTACGCTTAAGTCAATATTTGGGGATTCCAATATCTTCGATTTTTTGTTAAAGGAAATCCTTGCCTGGTTTATTCTGCTTACGATTTCTGCTTTGGAGCGTCCATCCTGGTTTATTCTACTGCCCAGGTACAGGTACAGGCTGTTAGTTTACAGGCTGTTAGTTAGCGTAGGTAAATAATAAAAATAATAAATACTTTATTCTTTAAATACTTTATTTATTGTATTTGTTGTCTATTATACTGTTGTTTAACATGTAAAAGGCTCATGCCGTATATTGATGTAAAATAAATAAATAAAATAAAAAATTCAATCAAAGTACAAAATGTTGATACAATTCATCACCAATGTGGCTACAATTAAATTGCATCAGCCTCACTATTGTTGAACAAAAACAAACCATGGCTGAAGCTTACTTAAAATTGTTTCACTATTTTATTTGTTTCCGTCCAAAGGGGGCTTCATTGCTCATTGTTACAGGTGGTCATCTTAATTTTATAAAATGAAATAAGTGGTGCATCTGGTTGCTAGGTTAAAATTGATATTTGCCTCATATAATGTGATGTTTTTCAACCACCAGCCCTTTACGGGAGTTGAAGCGTTTCAGAAAGAATAAAGTTTTTTTTTCAAAATATTAATTAACATAGGCACTAAGTTACATTCTCAAATAGGTGTACTCGTATAAGTAAAGTAAGTTATTTCTCTCTCTAAATAATATAAATGGGACAATTTGTATGGACAGTTACGCAATATATTTGGGGAAGCTTTAGAGTGTTAAAAGTTTCGGAAATTTACGCTGGTATACCACATGTAATTTTAGTTCATAGGTTGCTTCTGAAATGGGTTAGTTTTAATTCTGCGGTTAGGGCGACAATGAGATGCTACAAACATTCGTGTATACCTACTCATCTCAATTACAAACAACGCGTAAGCGGTTTAATCTGCTTATTACTTAGAATATGATTAAAATTACTTAACACATTGGCTTTTGGAATCCTCGTGTCTTAATAATATTAATATGTTGCGATGGTTTGGCCACAAAGAGCGAATAGTGAAAGTATAAAGAAGGGACTTTATTTTTCTGAAAGGAGGGAAGGGGGTGCGTACGAGTGCATTCTTATAATGTTCATGAAGAAATAAAAAAGCATGTTAGGATAGATTTATATGGCGTTCCGTTCTCCATACCTACCCCACTTGAGATGAAGGAATAGATAGATAGATATAATTATAGAGGTAGTATAACTACCTAATATGTAGTTGTCAGATTTTCTAAACAATTATGGCTTTTTCCACAAGTGAGGTAGCACACAAACTCCTATTATTTAGCCTTGACTCACGGGACATGTGAATATTTCCCAAAAAAATCCTAAAGTAGGGTAAATTATTTATTTAGGCAACAATTTTTGATTTAAATAGTTTTGACAGTAATGAAACATATTAGTGATTTATTTAAGTGCAGTCTACATTTATCTTATTTTTGTTTATATAAATTGAATTGTGAATTAGTAAACTTGCCCTTTGCCAATATTCTATGTATATATTCTAAAAAATTTTGTAATCAATAACTAACAACTAACGAATGAATAAATTGGTATAAAAAATAAATTTATTAAAAAGTATTGTATTCATGCAGAGTTTTAACATGTGAAAAGCTTAGGTCGTAAATATTTGTAAATAAAATAAAATAATTTACATAATATTATTATGTTTTAATTTGAATTGATAGACATGTTCGGAAACGTATTGTAGATTGTATTTATACATACATAATAATTATATCTTTACTTCTGCATATCCGAGAGTGTTACATAATCGGGGAAATAACATTTGACATCCCCAAGAGATAATATTGGTGAACGGAATTGTGAAAATTATTCCAGTGTTCATTATTTGTTTTTCGTTTGAAATATTAAATGAAACTGTTTAAATATTCAATGTTTTTTCACTGTTCGTACTCACGCCTACAAATTTAATTTAGGTAAACAGAGTTCCACTTTTTCACTTAACCATTGAAACTTTTAAGGTAAAAAATTGTAGCAAATTGTATCTTGTATCGACCGACGTCTGTATTATATGAAAATATCGATGGATAAATTTCACAAGTTTTGCGTGAATTTGTGAGATCATTAAATCCAAAGAAAAAAAGTGAAATGTACCTTCGAGTTTTATCACATCTTCTATTCAACCATTTGGTACGCTATCCATGTTCAATGCCTTAATTTTATAAGCACATTTTTTTATATTTTGGGGTATGGTATGCACCGCGATCTATTAGATCTGTTGTAGGTACTCCTCCTACTTAAGTTTCCCGGTGTTGTCAAAATAAGTTTTATTAGCACATAGAGGTTTACTTTATTTTTCGTAGTCTGAAGTTGGTCCGCTGGCTGATCCATTTTAGATATTAAAATAACTTTAATAACTTGAGATATTAAAATTAACTTAAGATGTTAATGATAGCAGGAATAAAAGCCAATTGATAAAAAAATTACATTAAACAGCGAGATAGAGAAATAAACACAAAAGAAACATCATTAAAAAGAAACGACAGGATCAAATAATATTATTATGCATTGATGGGATGTAATGTATTATTAAAGATATAATCCTTTTTTAAAAATGGGCTTACTTAATTTTATAACTCTGGCATATATTTTGCTCATCTACTGTTCCCGGTCCCTGTACAGTTACAGGTCCTTTTTGTAATATTGATATTCGTATAACTTCATCCAACTATATAATATTCAACCACATCTTTCAACTACTATTGTAAGAGTTTGTTATGTTTATGGGATTAGGAAAAAAAACTTACACTGTTCTGTTCCATTTATCTACTTGATATCTCCATAAAACATTACAATTACTTATACAATATTAACATACAATATTATCTCCATACAACATAACAATTCAAAACACCATTTATTGACATTCCATCATAGATTTATATGTACTAAACATTCCATAACCGACACATCAATATTTTAATTTTTCTTTTATAATAGAGGACAAAAGAAGCGTAGGAAGACCCCAAAAAAGATGGGTTGACAATATGTCCAGATGATGAGAAAATAGTGGTACCTATTGCATTGCTCGAGATAGAAAAGTGTGAAATTTTTTTGAAGAGACCTATATCCAGCAGTCGAGAGAAGAAGGCTAGCAGTAAGTAAGTAGTAGATTTTTTGTTTTTTTTTTAAACATATCTGGGTTTTGTTATAAACCTTATACACCTTATACACCTTCCACAGAAAGCTATAAGTTTGTGTCGTGAAAGTTTGCCGGCACCTGGAATCGAACCACGGACCCCTTGTTCACGAGGCCGAGACTCTATCTCCATGCTACTAACGAAATCACTCTATTTGATTTTACTTATTTTTCTAAATGTTTATAGTTGAATTCCATTGATAATTTATTTTTCGTCGATCGTTGTTCTCGTCTAGCTCTGATTGTGTTCTGAAAGAAAATTTTCATTTGTTTATTGTGTATTATGTAATCTGTTCGATTAGCAGACGAGGTGTCTTCCGATTTATATTCTTACTAGCGATTTACTTATTCATTTATTTCACAGAGACATGCACAGAGAGTATACAAAATGGTTATAAAAAAACACATTGATCAGGCCAACCAAGCGTGTCTACAGCATGCACGTTGCGTTGGAACAAAAATATAAAAAAAACAGGCTCATACTAAACATGCATCTATCATCTTAGTATTAAAGTATTTTTATTTAGAAAAAATATAAAATAAATACAATTTAGTAGAAAGATAGAGAACAGGACAAGAATAACATAATCTTATTAATAACGATAGAAGATATTAAGAATATTTCTCAACAGACACTTCATCCAATAGACTGTGCGAATTCCTTTTAACAGGAAATAGCAACTGGAGAACATACCATACACTTAAATCAGCCAAAGCCGATTCGTAAACATTGGAACACCTTTTCTGTTTACTACTAAAGGGAATTTACCTATCGAAATGAATAAAACACTTGTCAATCCGACAATGTCCTTATAAGACGAAAAACGTCTCTCTCACAGAATAAAACAATAGTAGAATAAAACACTTTATTTATTTCGATATGGAATTCTACTACTTAACACCGGCACAGTGAAGGAATTTGCCATGTCTGTTGGTTGTGCAGATGAGACATTTGTTGAGAAATATTGTAAATAATATACATATGATTCTTATAATGTACATAACACAAAGTCGGGTAACATTTTTAAACAGAACAATTCACCAGAAATCATTTTTAATTTTGCTTTGGTCGGGAATCGATCTCGGGCCCTGTTGATTCAAAAGCAAGAAAGTTTACTCCGTACTAAGCCGTCGTGTTAGATGTTATTTATTGTTACAGAAAATTCAAATTTCAAATACATATAGGAACCTTATTCTACTAATTTGTATATTATATAATTTTTCGAGCTGAAATTCTAATAAAAAAAAAACTAAGGTACAGCACTATTGGTGTCAAAAAATGAAATAAATCTGTTACACGTCTCTGTGCTTAATCATGAAAAGGGACTGAATTTTTTATGACGGGCATAAACATTGTCTTTCTTCTTTTTACCTGGCTTTAAGAATAGGATTACCATGTTATACCTACTCATACAACGTTTTACGCCATTTTTCATTACGGAAATAAAAAAATCAAAAAACGCGCAAGAGTAAGGAGGTAGGTACCCACATTACGACATTAAATTTTACATATATAAACAAAACATAAAATTTTACGTTTACTGATTTTTGTTTGGATCCCGCGGGCTGAAAGTACCTGTACATTTATATACTAAGAAATAAATTCTCTGTAAATACATACGTACCTACTGTACTTGAACAAAATATCAAACTTTATTGTGTAGACTAGCTGATATTCTAAGTAAAAATCAGCAATGCGACCTAAAAAAATTTGCGACCAAATTAATTTAATATAGCTACAATCATTGTGTCAAAAAGGTGTTTTCTCCAAAAAAGCCAATTTCTTTCGAGTCCCTCATTGTAAATTCATAAATTTGTTGTTATTGCTGTTGATACAAGTAAAACCTGAATTCTATTAATTTTTTTTTATATTGGCGATGCGTCCTTGTTTGGACGATTTCCGCTTTCTAAACTATTGATTATTCGTAAATAAGAAGTGCACCTCTTCACAAAAACGATCGCCTTTATCGAATATATTTGTATAGGTAGATATGTAATTACTTTGATTTGATGAACTTTGATTGTATTTTTTTAATATTTTATGTAGGCAGATATCATTTTACGACACTGTCAGGTACCTACATAAAGTGTAAAATATTTCACTTTGTGTAGAAAAGAGAGCATTTTCATCATATTGAGATGTAATATGTGTTTATTTTTCGGACACCTGCCTTTTACAGAACACTCGAAAACTTACGGAAAAGAATGAGAGACCAATTTTTCCAGTAATACCAACCTATATTTTACATCCAATTGATATTATTTTGACATCGGTCATCTGAAAACAAGTTGGTAATAAGATTGTATGTCAACTTTACATAATATATTTTTTTGAAATTTATTGAAAAAATTGTAGTTTTTTTAATATTTTTTTTTTTAATTGGGTTGTAGAAGGGAGGAGAGGAAGGGGCAGAGTGCCAATAAGATGGAGCGACCAAATTAAGGAGGCCACACAGAGCTCACTTCACGGGGCCTTACACATGGCAGAGGATCGCTCAATATGGAGACAGATGGTCTACAGAACGAGGCATGATGGTCACGATCCTCAGGATTGAGGGACCGACAGAAATGAATGAAATTAAAAAAATATAAAGATGATCCCGTATTTAGTTTGAGATCGAACTAAACGGATAAAATGTATGTTAACGAGTGAGTCTACCCTGCTACATCCAACATCATACTAATCGAGTCAAACTAGCTTGGGTTTCTCGTGAGATGAAGTCAATTTGTCGGCCGCTCTAAAGTTCAAACCATTCACAAATTATAACACCGATGACTTCCATAAAGGTACTGACGAACGGTCGAGATTGTCATCCGAATTCTATCGATCTGGCATTGTCCGTTAAAACGGATTTGGTGTAAATATAGGTGCTACAATATGACTTTTCTTCGTGAATTCCGGTCTTCGATTAATCTCGATGCTTGCTGTCTCCAACATTTGAATTTATTTCTACTATTATTTATTTATTTATTTACAAATATTTACGGCCAAAGCCTTTTACATGTTAAACCTCTGTATACATACAAAACAATATGTAAACATGATTATACTAGTAATAATTTTATGACAAGAAGCAACGGTATAGGGAATTGTAAGAAGACATTATTGTGTGCTGAAAGATTCGGAAATCAGAAACACAGGAAAAAGTATTTTTTTTTAATAAATTTATTTGTTAAAAAATAAATAGTTTTCCAACCCTATACAAAATGTATTTCTCTAAGCAGAATTCGTTTATCTTTTGTTACATAATATCAATTATGTAAGATTTACAGCAACTCTCTCTGTTCTCGTTATTATTACATCACTACCTCATAATTCAATGATGTATTAGTATTTCATTGAATTGATATTAATTCAATCATAATATTATTATTATTATTATAGACATGTGACATCATCAATCAATCCTTACAGCAATAAAATCATTAATTATTCAACTGTCACGCGAAGAAAATACTCCTAGCAATAAATCAATTAATATTACCAGTAATAAAATTGTATTGTGTGTATTATATTTTATTATGTTCCCTTTATTCCTACGATATTTTGACATATACGATCTAAATTATAAATTCGAAATAGTTTTAATTATATCCCTATGGAGAATTCGTATTAATACAATTATACGTTAAAACATAGTTTAATATTATGAACTATTAACAGCACGAGCACTGCTCAATTTTGAGGGTCAAATATGTAATAAATGTGTTTTTTTTTCAGTAATAAGGTGTGTATGTAATATTATTAAATTGTAAATTTTATTTTAATAAAAATATTTGAATTTGAATTAAGTATGCCGTAATTTTGGATAAATTCCAGTGAATATTAATACCGATTATCGTCAATATTTTCAACGATTCGGAGAATACCGTGAGGAAATGTGCTGAGAGCGGGTTTCTTCGAAGGTACATGTTTTTCGTTAACAATCCTCTTCTATTGTCATGTTTATTCATTTCCTCTTATATGTATAAGTTGTTAAGCCGTACACTATATTAATAAATAAACAAATATAGTTAAGTAAAAATATCGTAATGTTTTTTATGCATGTTCTCAGCAGTCTCAAAAATCAAATTTGCGTTTAAATAACACACTTTGCCAATGACAAGAGATATCCAAAAACATGGTGAAAAGGGTAAACTCGATTGGCGTAAAGACACTTTGAATGTATTTTTTTTTTCATAATGGATAGTTTCTGTGACGACTGAATGCGAACAGTGTGTCATATTTATTTATAAATGGAAGTCCCCAGACTTCTGCGCTATCCGGGTGATCGGTGGGTCTCCTTCAATGTAAATTTCTCTAGAGAAATTATTTACATATCAACGACGTGAGCCTTTCACTCTATTATTATTGTAACAAAATATGTTTGTTATAAGTTATTTTTAAGGTATAATTATAACTTTATAAAATTAAATAAATAAAATAAATAAATAAATTATTATTATTATTATTCTTCTCTTTAAATTTCCTTTGCACATCATTACAGCTTTTGGCCAATGCGATGTGCAAAGAGATACAATTTAGACATAGTAACATAATGTTCACAATTTTCATAACAACAAAATAAACAAAAAAAAAACAAACAAGCAAACAAAAGATCAAAAGATCACCACAGAATGTTCGAGAATATTGGAGTGCCAGTATAGAATGTTAACGAAATATTTAGTAATAGGTATGTTAAGAATTAAAATTGTTTTAATATAGTAAGGAGATGTGAAGTAGATGAATAAAAAATGAAAATTTATAAGAAATGTTACAAATATTATGTCGTTTAAATATCATAAAAAAATAGTTAATAGTTGAAATGCAAAAGTATATATTTACATATAATAGATTAAAATGTCGTTCAATAAAATAAAAAAATCAATTTAATTTTAAATTCTCAATGTCATTTCATCGCCAGATGAAGAAATAAGTTATTTAATTTGAATATAAGATTCAATGTTCATAATATGATTGTGTACAGAGATAATGAAATGTTCACATTGCCATTTTATTCTCTTGAGATGGACATCGATGACGTTAACATCGCTTAAAAGATTCCCATGCGGCGGTTTTCATGACCAGTCTTTCAGGCTGTTCATCTTAGTCAGTGTGCACTAAATGTTCATATGTAATATTGGAGTTTGGAAGGCGACTGGACTCAGCATCAGGACAAAATGCCGCTTGTTCAATGCGTGCATCATCCCAATCCTTCTATATGGCTGTGAGTCTTGGCACTTAACCAAGGCTGAAGAGCGGAAGATACTCAGCTTTGAAAACAAGTGTCTTTGAAGGATTTTGGATGTCAGATGGTATGAACATGTTACAAATGATGCTGTGCGCCGGCGCACCCAGCAGAGACCTGTAATCTCCGTAATACAAGAGAGACGATGGTCCTGGCTGGGACATGTTTTGAGAATGACCAATGATAGTTGGCCAAAAAGAGCACGTCCGCAGGGGTTCCGTAGGCCCGGGCGTCCCTCTTTCACAATACACCGTTCCTATGACAACGATATCAGAGCGCAAGGAATGTCGTGGAAAGAGGTGACGCAATTGGCACAGAGACGCTCTGAATGGAGGAGGCTGATTTCTGCCCTGTGCTCCCGAGAGGAGCGTTGAGGGCGATGATGATGATGATGAAATTATAAAAAAACACGTAAATAATTAAATAAATAAATACAAGTAGCTAGTTAACGAATATGAAGAGTGATGCTAAATCCACACGCTAATCGCGTATCTACATTACATGCCGCTTAGTGTAAAAGAAGCCGTACCAAAATTTAGTTAGTTACAAATGAATTAGTAATAAAATATCCATAATTGATTTTCACAACTAGCTTTAATGCCCTTTATTCAATATTCAGTTCCATTCGTTTGTTCCCTAATGGATTAAATTATTCATTGTTCATTTATTCATTTATTCATTTATTCATTTATTCATTTATTCATTTATTCATATATTCATTTATTCATTTATTCATTTATTCATTTATTCGTTTATTCGTTTATTCGTTTATTCGTTTATTCGTTTATTCGTTTATTCGTTTATTCGTTTATTCGTTTATTCGTTTATTCGTTTATTCGTTTATTCGTTTATTCGTTTATTCGTTTATTCGTTTATTCGTTTATTCGTTTATTCGTTTATTCGTTTATTCGTTTATTCGTTTATTCGTTTATTCGTTTATTCGTTTATTCGTTTATTCGTTTATTCGTTTATTCGTTTATTCCTTTATTCGTTTATTCGTTTATTCGTTTATTCGTTTATTCGTTTATTCGTTTATTCGTTTATTCGTTTATTCGTTTATTCGTTTATTCGTTTATTCGTTTATTCGTTTATTCGTTTATTCGTTTATTCGTTTATTCGTTTATTCGTTTATTCGTTTATTCGTTTATTCGTTTATTCGTTTATTCGTTTATTCTTTTATTCGTTTATTCGTTTATTCGTTTATTCGTTTATTCGTTTATTCGTTTATTCGTTTATTCGTTTATTCGTTTATTCGTTTATTCGTTTATTCGTTTATTCGTTTATTCGTTTATTCGTTTATTCGTTTATTCGTTTATTCGTTTATTCGTTTATTCGTTTATTCGTTTATTCGTTTATTCGTTTATTCGTTTATTCGTTTATTCGTTTATTCGTTTATTCGTTTATTCGTTTATTCGTTTATTCGTTTATTCGTTTATTCGTATATTCGTTTATTCGTTTATTCGTTTATTCGTTTATTCGTTTATTCGTTTATTCGTTTATTCGTTTATTCATTTATTAATACAATCATTTATAAATTTATTTATTTATTCATTTATTCATTCATTCATTTATCAGTATATTCATATATAAATTTATTTTATTTATTCATTCATTCATTCATTTATTCATTCATTCATTCATTTATTCGTTTATTTGTTTATTCATTTATTCGTTTATTCATTTTTTCATTTATTCATTTATTAATACATTCATTTATAAATTTATTTATTTATTCATTTATTCATTCATTCATTTATTAATATATTCATATATAAATTTATTTAATTTATTCATTCATTCATTCATTCATTTATTCATTTATTTATTGCGATTTTTTTATGAGATGTATTAATCCTTTTATTTGTCTCAATTTTCTCAACGTTTGTACATTGTACATTGATTGAATAAAGTACATATTTATTTATTTATTTTTATTATTATGCTGTGGAGTACCTACCTATGTTTTTTCAGATATCTGTGTCCAAAATTTCAAATTCAATAGAGTAAAAATGTGTCAAATCAAATATATGGAATAGAAAAAAGTTACATTAAATATTAATCGGATATGGCTCAAAATATAAAATTCTGAGTGAAAAGATGTAGATATTATCAGTTGGCGCATAGATGCATACTGAAATGACGACTGGTGAAAAGAATAAACCAAATTGAATAAATAAATATGCAAATGTAGGTATGTCAAGTAAATAAAATAAAGAGTATGCCGATTGTATAGTACAGTAGAATTTCAATAGAAATAATCATTTATTCACTGAAATTCATTCCGTGGTGGATTTGGTTAAGAATTGGTCTCCTACCCTTTTCCGTAAGTTTTCCAGTCCCCTTTTAGAACAGTAAGTACAAAACTGTGTAAAAGAAGACTTAAAACTAAAATTACTGATATTGCACAACGTTTCATAACTCTTACATGAAGATGAGTAGGACACATAACTAGAAGCCCAAATGATAAATGGCTAAAGTCTTTTACATCTTGGAGGTCACGAGCAGTAACCAGGAGCATTGGAAGACCCCTAATGAGGTGGAGCGATGAAATCACTCGATACGCTCGGGTTAACTAGATGCAAATGGCGCAGAATCAAATGACATATAGGGAAATGGAGGAGACTATTAATTGTCCAGAAGTGGGCTGAGAAGAACAAGAAGAAGGTGTTCTAAAAAAAATTGACATTTAGCATCTTTATTCAGTGACGAGGTTTGCGACCAACTTTGAACTTCTTTTTCTTGGTAGCACGGAGAGGACAGGTCACATATTAATTGCATGCGGCAGGTCTACTGACAACTCAATTGTGGGATATGTATGGTAGCCAGCAGATCAACTTCATTTAATCAATATGCAAGATGTCCTTTCAATACCAAAAATATTAAGAAATTCAGGATGATTGCCCAACTTTATAAAATAGACAAAAAATGTGTCTGTGAAACTGCATAATATTTAGAAAATATTTATATTGAATGATCGTTTCTGAAATTATTGTTTTGATTGATTTAGTGAGACGCTACACTCAAACGGACAAAGCATTTCTTTGAATGTTGAATAAAATTTAAATGTGTCTATATTGATTTTATGGCGCCTTTTGAATATTATTAAGCAAAAGACGAAAAATTCACAAATGACGTTTGAAATTTTTTCTCTCATTCTAACTCTTACTGTCTAGAGTCTATTCCCCCAATTCCATTGACCGCGATCTCCCTCATGGATAATCTCGCACCATTCGCTCTTGTCCTGATCCAGGGTCATTGCCATAATGGGTTAAATTTATGAAAAACCACTACCTCTCATTGCATTCACGTATATTTTCTGAATTATTTTTGCATTGTAGGTATGTACATTATTCTCTTTCGAATGAATAAAAATATTATACTTTACCCTCACGCCACATCCCAAGTGAGGTACGGGATAAAAGGGAACGCCATATAGGTCAATCACTGCATACATCTTTGGTTTCTTCTACATTTTTTTCAATTTCTCACGCACGCACGTAGATTTCTCTTACTCGACACACGGCCGTTTTTGAGAATGTGATCCACAAGGTCAAACGACGTGGTGCTAAAACGCCCGCGTTTCCACACATCTTCTATTTTCATCTTTTTTTCGTGAACTGAAATAAACTAAGAAAAATATTTCTCTTCTTAGAAGCAGATCTATCATTCGAACGATGACAAAATCTTATAAAAATATTTGTGCTAGTTTATATATACATTATAATATAAAATTTATAGACATCGTAATAAGGATAGATGGAGAGAAAATAACACACTACGTACGAGCTCTCATTATTGATGCAGATATTAGGCTCAAAATATTATACATATCTTTCTTCTATATTAACAGAGCTGTTATAAAAATGTAGAGAAATTCAATATTTTGTGTTCTCCTTTTTTTATTTTAATAACTACATTTTTTATTTTAATTATTAAATATACATATATGAAGATGGAGTTAAAACAAAAGAAGATGAAGATGGAACATTATCTCGTATTGCTACCAGCAAAAATCTGTCTCTTACTTTTTTGTAAGTTTTCAAATGTCCCGTTAATGGCAGGTGTTCGAAATAATAAGACACTCCACATCTTAAATTAAACAATGAGGTTTGCCAACTGTCTTGATGCCTTACTTTTTTGTTGATATGGAGATGACGACTTGCATGTTTATTAAACGCAACTGGTCAGATTATAAAAGAACATGGATATAGGTGCCAAAAAGCTTTTAATAACTTCTTCAGTTTTTTTAGGAAAGTTGATGCCTAAAGCTATCCAAAAGTGTTAATAATTTATCGATAACAATTTATAAGTTTTTTTTTATGTTAAGGTCAAAGGACCTTGGGTCCCTTGTGTCACCGCGACCATAGCAGATCTATTGTGACATCCTTCAGTGACATACAACTCACAATTTGTTTCATTATGAGAAGCCTCACTTTTTTAGAGTTCAGCAATGGTGTGATTTCGTTTGCGAGCGAGTGCGTCACAATTACAGAGGATGTGGATAGGTGTTTCATTATCCTCTGAACAAAATCTCCAGTCTGACAGTCCAAATAATACGGTTTATATTGATTGACTAATACTATATTAACGTTACCCGGTTTTCGACATTCGATGTCTTTGTATGGGTTTGACGATAAAATAATAGATGTTAATAATTTGGTTATTATGTTCTGAATGAAACCGTGTAACAATACACTTGTATATAATATGAGTTTCAAAAAGTGGATATCAAACTTTTAATTCTAATAAGTATTCCTATCACGTAGCTAAAGTTTGTCAAAAGGAGAATTATATTATGAAAGGAATATTTCCTTTTCCATCTTTTTATTTTATTTACTGTTTTATTCAAAGATACCTATTCAAGCGTTAACATCACTGAATAATATCTACATTTATTATTTAGCAGGTTCTTCATTGGTTCAGTGGCAGTCCGGAACTCCCGGCAAATAAAATTGTATCCCACTCACCAATTGCAAATTTTGAATTTACCTGATTGCACAGATTATATGCTTACCCTAATAGCAAATAATATTTATTTATTACATTTGAAATGTTCGTTTTACAATTTTTGGAAATAATATTGCAAAAAATTGACAGCTACTGTGGTACATATCTATCTGAAAACAGAAAGAAATTGAGTCCCCAGAAAAGAAGAAGTCTAACACACTTTTCTGTAAGTTTCCAAGTGTCATGTAAAAGGTGGATGTTTGTAAAACCTTAGATATAACACACTTTTTTTTTTAATAAAAATAAAATTTACTCAATCAATATATACACACACTAAATCGAAGACAATACATCACCAATATAGATACAATAATGTTGCAGCAGCCTAACTAGGTTCTTCGTTATCGTTATCATAAATCAGTGATGAGGCACGTCACCTATTTTGAATAATATCTTATCTTTTAACTGATTCAGATAGTACAATATGCATGTGTATTGAATTCTGTACGTCTGCTGGCTATCCCACTTGCGTGATATTTCTTAATGGTATAGTAATAGCAGTTTTTTTTTCAAGCAAATAATATCGAGGTTTTACGACCCCTCTGAAGTCAAGAACTCAGGGAACATGGGCATGTGTTCATATATGGTAAAGTAGGAATTGCTATTCAAATAAGTACCACGTTTTACAAAGAAAAGAATACTTATTCAAATTCAAGTCCTGCAAATATGAATTGACTATATTTTTCCGATCAAAGGAAAAAATATTGTTTATAATACTTTACTATGACAGCATCTCCCACGAGGGGGACAAAAAAACAGATTATCTGCATTTTTTTAATAACACTACATGTCATTCTATCTGTATCAATAAAATATATATTTTTTCAAACAAGAAAGATAATTCAGATATCATCATCGCTGAATTATTGATTTTTAGTTATAATTTTGCAAAACTCAATTACAAAATACTCAAAAATGGTTCGTTTTACACGTGATGTACCATAAACGTCTGCTTTTTACGGAAGGATGCTTAAAAATCAACAGGAAAGAAAGAGATATCTTTTCTTTATCTGGGACTCAACGGAAGAATATATATATAAAATTGTTGTGACCTTCATTGTTAAACGAACTCATAAAGTACTATGTAAAACAGCAAGTAGGTAATTCATGTTATTGATTTGAATATTTGATAATTTTCAATTAATATCAAAAAACCCACAATAATATTTCAAATAACGCTTCTGTTGGTAAGGACTTCTGATTTGCATGAAAATTTACCATCCAACTTTTGATAATTTTATCAAGTTTTCACAAAATTCAAAAAAAATATCTAGGGGCGTTAAAATGTATTATAATATATTTTTATGTATAATTTAGGAACAAGTATAGGTATATTTATTAGAGGAAGGCAAGAGTTATGATCAATGCTGTGAATATCTACAATAATAATTTGTTAGTTAAAAATACCACATTTTCTTTTTTCACAATGTTTCTGACGGCATAAACGTCTATCTTTCACAAACCAACATGACAACGTTTTTTTAATGATTTGAATCAATTTTACACTTTAAAATACTGAAAACTACAAAATTTATAGTTTTTACATAGCTATCTAATTCTATAACGAAATATATTAGAAATCCACGGGCTACATCCAAAATGACAAAAAAATTAATTACAATGTTCAAAATTTTCCAGGAAATTTGTTCATAAGCGAAACTATTGATGGCTACCAAAATAATTTATATAAATAATGACAACAGTAACGTGCATTATTTTAAATATTGCATATAAAATGACGCGAGGATAGATGGCGCTCTTGTAACTCGTAATTTCTTCAATCTTCATATGATTTTTTTTGTTAAATATCGGTTTATTTTCATTTTTTTATACCCAACTATGATAAAGTGTATTTTATTTCTTGAATTTGTCATCAATGTTTGTTGTCTCTAAATTATGTGATAAATAGTATCGATAAAAAAGTTTTTTTTTGGGTTTTGTTAAATTAAATATAAAAAATATATATGACAATATTTTTTACATAATGAGTATTGAAAAAGTAATGGAATTCAATTATAGTGACAAATGTATTCTTGAGATGATTAAATAACAAAAACAGTATAATTTAAGTGGTCCTATTTTATTAATAAATGAAGTCTGGTGTTCCAAAATTAGCTTGAGTTATGTAATTAGTCTAACAATTTCAAAAATAGTATCAAAACCTAATTGAAATTGAATGAAAGAAACCTTACCTGTTATGATACTGGGTGTAAAAAGTTTTAAAATTAATCCATTAATTTATAACAGCTAGTATTCGAAATTTGTTCAGTAAAATTTGTGATAATACTCACAGTTTCATACAAGCTAAGTACATAAAGTTATAACAAAATTGCAGTTGTGACATGTGTGTAATATTTTTGTCACAATTGATGTATTATGGTCGCGGTGACGCAAGGGATGCAAGGTCCTTTAGCCTTTTTTAGAAAAAAAATAACAATAAAAAAAATATTTATTTCATCCTACCGATGATTCATATCACAAAACGGTGCAAAAAAATAGCTTTCTATGTTATTATAATACTTTTTCAAAAATTCATCCCTTAATAAGTGAAAAATAACTTATGAACTTTCAAGAACATCATGTAAATTGTTGGAATAGTTCATATAAAAAGTTAAGTGTGGAAAATTTTGAAGTGGTTGAAGAGCTTTAGGGTTTGGTTCTTATAACTTTAATATGTTTTTGAAAAGTTTCAAGTGTTTTCTGCGAGGAATATTTTGTTCATTATCGATTAAAGTTCTCAATTGAGGTGGTAGCTACAATGGAACAGAAACTTATGGATCCATGGGCCCCATTTTTGGAGAATCCACTTTTGCAATCATTGAAAACTCATAGGTACATTAAAAAAAAACAAATTTCTTACATTACTTGCATAAGTGAGAAAAATAAATGAAACGATCAAATGAAAACTTTAAAAAATATATGCTACAGAAAAAGTAGTTAGGTAAATGGTAAATATAAATTGTCTTCAATAATAGTGAAATTTGATTTCAAAGAATCAAAAAAACAACTGAAAAAATAAAAAAGGATACCGAGTAACAAATTGTGGAACACGATAGCATATCAATACGGTTAGATCTGGACAGTCAAGTATGAAATTTATCATTTTTTATATCATCTGCCATTCTATATCTGTCAGAAAGTGATTGCTGAATAATCAAAATCTATCTTGAGTAGAGAATAACTAAATAAAAGGAAAAAAGATTTATTTAAAAAAATATTGTGTAAAACAGTCATAATGATTTACAGGCTGAATTGCTCGTTTTCTTTTAACCGTTTTTGTCATCTTCATAATTTCCAGGTTTTTTTATTTAATTTATCAAAAAAACAACACTGATTATTTATACATTAATTATTATTAACAAACCTAACACTTTCGTCAAGAAGATTTGACATTATCAAGAGAACTGTAGAGCAGCTCTTGACATAATCTAAATACTATCTTACATAATCTTGTCTTAAACATACATAGCCTAAAGTAATTACGTATAATCAAAAATATCTGCATACCAATCTCGCGACAGCGATAGCGCGGTTATTTGGCAATAGTCTCTTCACGCGTCTTACGATGATAATTGTTAAAAAATATCGTTTTAATGAAGACATTTATGCTTACCTTTAAATGATTGAGAATTTTTTTAATTACAAAAATATCCAAAAAAATAAACATTTTTATTCCACAAATTTAATGATTTTTTGACATCCAAAAATGAAGATTTCGTGCGATCACGGGCAAAACTCTTAGAGACAGAATCAAGAACACTGTAATAATAAATATAGGTATCAGTCATGTTTAACAAACATCTGCATTCTAAAATGTAGTATAAAACTTACAAAAGAGAGTGGGGGACCTCTTCGTTTCCGCAGACAATACAATTTAGTATAATATAAATAATAGATTATTTCTAGATGGAGTTGGGTATATAATATATGTATGTGATATGTATATATAGGTATGTGATATAAGTGTTACGTGCGGATGAGTTATTTTGAATTTCAATTTTCAATGATTTTTTCTTTATTTCTACCTCCAGTGTAAGCTCGGTAGGTGTTTTCTATGCAGTGAGAATCGATATCCGGTTATCGGACGGTGGAAAATATTTTTAAACTTTGTTATAACATCGGGGTCAATGTTTCCAAATGAACGAAATATTCTACGGTTGCCAGGATCAAAATAAAACCATTTCCGTCGCATCACGTCGTACAAATAGAAAGCGCCAGTTGGTGTGAAACGAGTCTGCGGAAATCGATTATTTTATTTTAATTTTAAATCCTACTAGCTTTTAAAACCTGTACATAGATGTACAGAAAACGATTTAAAAACCCGATGATCTCAGATGGAAAAGCCTGAATGGGCAAAGTATACTCTTCCTCCAGAGTGAAGATATTCAGGATATGAGATAAAACTTACCGTAGAACATGGCAAATAATGTCTTAAACGTGATTGTTATTTATTTACTCTTACTGTACATTGATCAAAAGCAAATTTAAACAAAAATACATTCAAATAAAATACATACAATCAATACACAGAGGGCGAGTTTATCGCAGAGGTGTGATTTCTTCCAGCTAACCCGATTTCATGTAACTTTAAAAAAAAACCCTGAAAGAAGGAAAAGAGGAGGTATAAAGGAGAAGAATAGATAGGAAAATGGACTAGGAAACAGATGCCAAAATCTGAGTGATAAAGCGGTCTTAAACCACCCGCTTGAAAGCGTGAAGAGTAGGATGCAACCTTATTCTGGAAGGCAATTTCATTCCAACAGCGAGATGATGATGGCAAATATCTGCTAACAAAAAACAACGGATGACCTGCTAACAAAAAACCTTTTTTGCCAAAAACTACTCAAGACACAAGTATATACAAAATAACAATCGATGAATGTTTCGTTGGAGAACAGACGCATAAAAGCTGGTATGGTTTCCTATGTAAACTTATTAAAAATGTAATTGATTGTAGTGATGTACTTTTATGATTAATTTTAATTGCCTACTATTATCTACTAGTGTTTCCAACACTTTCAGCTTCCGCAATTTCGTACAAACTACGTCTCAATTAATATTCATTCCCCCAAAGGTTATACGAAAATCATAACTCTTCCATTAGGGATGCAGATTTTTACCTATTATCACTATCAAAATCCAAAATAGCTATTTTTGGACCTCTTAAAAGTTCTGGTTGATTACTGTCCAGGATGTGGCGAGGTTCGTTCCACATTACTTCCTCTTTCTCCTCTAATACACCTACACTTTCTATAGGTTGGAGAGCTTTTACCTCCCTCCCCATAATGTTGATCGTTACTTATAAATACTGCAGAGAAAATTGAAATTACTGAAACATAAAATCATGCACAGATTGTCTGACCAACACGATTATACTATTGTTTTCCTTTTTAATTTATTTCTATGACTTTTTTGAATGATGGCTTTCAGTATTAATAATTCGTTATAATAAGTCGGCTGGTGTGGCGCGGAGGTAACGCTCTTCCCTTGAGTCACGAGGTCCCGGGTTCGGTTCCCGGCCAGGGCAGATTGAAGAATGACCTTTTTCAAATTGTCCTGGGTCTGGGTGTTACATTTATGTGTTTAGTGCATTGTATATGTGTGTATCGTCGCGTTAGTACCCATAATACAAGATTCATATCTTAATTTGGGACTAGCTCGATCTGTGTGAAATGTCTATGTATGTTATAAAAAAAAAGTGAACATCCCCGGCTTAAGAACTTTGCATAAATAGCAATTTGTTGGCAGTAAGAAAGAATAAATAAACAGTATGAAGTTAAAGTCTTTCTTTGTTAACTGTAAATATTGTAATGACGTCACAATTACCTACGAATGTAAGTAGGTTCCCCGGCTTAAGAACTTTGCATAAATAGCAATTTGTTGGCAGTAAAAAATATATAAATAGTATGATGTCAAAGTCTTTCTTTGTTAACTGTAAATATTGTAATGACGTCACAATTACCTACGAATGTAAGTAGGTTCCTCAACTTTTTCAGTTTTCCATAATGATCAAATTTCCAGGATATAAAAAATGCGTTTGAAAAAAAAACTTAAGTCTTGATACATGTTCAACTCATAAAAATGAAATGTAGTGCTATTAACTAAACATCCTGAACACTATATTACATGAAAATATATTAATATTCAATATTCGTAAAAAAGTATATTATAGGTATCATATTATATTATGTAAATTTATTGTACATATAGTAATTTTCCAGGGGAAAACATGCCTACAGAATGAAATCTCGTATCAAGAGTACAATTGTGAATATACGCAGTGTGTTCTATTTTAATCTCGTGATTTGATGTGATGCAACGTGTTGTAATTTTATTTTAAGGTTTGATGTGATGCAATGTGTTATAATTTTATTTATTATTTAATGGTTTGATATGATGCAGTTTCTTTTGTATTTGTTTTGTGGTTTGATATAATGCAATATGTTGTAATTTTATTTTTAAATTTGAAATGATGCAATATGTTTTGATTTCATTTTGTAGTTTGATAAGACGCAAAATGTTGTAGTTTTGTTTTGTAATTAAATATGATGCAATATGTTTTATTTTAATTTTATAATTTGGTGTGATGCAGCGTGGTTTATTTTGAGTTTTGATTTGATATTATGCTAGAAGTGTTGTGCTATTATTTATTGTTACTGTGTTTTAAAGGCGTAAGCCGTGTATATAACTATGAATAAATAAATAAATAAATAAATTCTTTAGTTTTTTTTCCATCACAGTTGTTTCTACTGAACTACAACAAATGACGTCTTTCCAATTTAAAAACACAAGAATTGTATGAAAATCGTATAAAATTTGATTTCAATAGTGGAATTTTATCGAATTGAACTATAAATACATCTTTCAAAAATGTCAAGTCATGTTATAAGCATGACACAGAGGAATTGGGAATGTTACCTAGGTGTAAAGAGTACTTTTAACCAAGTGCAATTGAGTCGATTCATAAGTGTCGAAGCTCTGTGTTGTGCACTCCTTATGGAAGTTCACATATGTATGTGCATCATATACAACATACCTACCTAGTTAATGCCTGTTCAGATAGGTTGACTATCAGTGAGTGTGATCAATTGGAATGATTAATCATCTAGATTGGTTCAAAAATATGATTTACAATTCTTTACTTTAAAATATTAAGTTTAATAAAGGTACATGTTAGCATACTTGTACATTACGTGGAGTTCTTGGAAAATAATTAAAAAATAGATGTCACATATTCACTGTGTTAGTGTTTAGGTAATATAATTCCATAGTGCAATAAATAAAACAAATGTTTTATTCTACTATTCAATTTGTTCGACGAGAGAGACGTCTTTCATCTTGTTAGGACATTGCCAATCTGATTTTAAAATACAAATATATTCATGTCTATATATTCAATTTCAAAAGAAAGAATAGTATAACAATAACTAAACTAAATTCAGAAAATTCAAATGAATCATTTGAAGTGAATTCTTTGAATTTCGTTTCTTATTCATTCTGATTCATAATATTATACTTACTTGAAAGAATGACAAAGAAAATGTATTTATCTGAAAGAAGGAGTGTGAGGAAGTGCGGGCGTTCAAGAACCACGTAGCCTGATCACGTGGATCAACATCTTTTTTAAGACTGCCGCGTGTTGAGTAAAATAAATCGGCGTGCATGTGGGAGAAACTGTATGAATGTAGAGGAAATGTGAAATATGAAATATGTGAAATAAGTAGGTATGTAAGGAAAGATCTGTGTGGCGTTCTATTCTTTCAGCCTACTTCACCTGGAATTCGCCATCGTATGTAATAGTGTAGTATAGTGTAACAGTTTACACGCCATATATGGTAGACATAGATATGGTTCACAATTCAGATTTAGGAAACTTTGTAAGAATTGATTCCAGACAGAATAGTTTTAAAATAATAAAAAGAAACTAAACAATCAAATAATATTAGACTTTATACCTATAAAAATCAGTCAATTAATAATAATAATATTAGTAGTTTTGATAGATGTAGGAACGTTTTATTGATGAAAAGTTTCATTTATTTATTTTGTGGTTTTTACCACAGTTCGATATAATAATGAATAGCTACTGTGCTACATCGTTCATATAGTGTACAAAAAGTTTATAGAATGTATTACTTATATGAAAGTAGGGTTGTTATATATTTATCAGTGGCGTGCCTTCCGCAAATTCAAAAAAGCGTTTCATGTCTTCATAGACATTTTGCTCATACACGCAAAAATACCAACTAAACTTTACTGTATGTAAATATTACATAGCTTAAATAGGATCTTGCTTCCTATAGAATGATCTTTTTTTCTGTTTTTGTAATGTAATGTAAAGTGAATATGATTGCCTCATTTCATGTTGTTTTTTTTCTTTCTTTTTATATATTTGTAAACATGCTGATTTATTAGTAAAATCCGCATACTTCACTGGTCATATATTGACTTAATTTGTATTATGAGATAAGTGAAGTCCAGTATCCAATCAATATGTCTTGCCTCTTACACACTGATGCCCTGTCTGTATATCTCAAGATTCTAAAATCCGCCAAAAGAAATTTTATTATCTTATAAATTAATGCCTTAATATTACGTGACATCTTCCTAAAATATTGTACATGGCACAAATCCTCCCACAAGGGCCGGGTTGCCGTAATCTTATAAATAATAATAATATTGACTTAATATATTTATTTGTAATAGGTACCAAATGACTCAATGTTTTGCTTGGCTAATAAATAAAAAAATGATGACGGGAATAGAAGAAAGTTGAAAGCTGAGTAGTTTAGAGAAATGTTATGAAAAAAATCAAGAAAATGTTAAAAGTTGTATTCAATACCTAAATCAATTTTAAAATTTAGAAGCGAGGTGTAGAAGTTTGAATAACTGTGAAATTTATTAAATTCACATCTTATGTCTATGTAATTCATCACGACATATATCTAACAAATAAGTTAGCAACCAGATAAACTGTTTATAACAAGCATACAAGTTGTAACAAAGAAAAAGTGAATAAAATATCTTATTTTTACTGGAGCTTCAACGTGAGATTGCATTATATAAAGAAGAAGTAATAAACAAATCCGGATCCGGAGCGTGTAACTTTGGTGCAGCACAGACCATGCCACATTTGTTGGAGTGCCCATTGTGCCCTGTCAATGCACTATGGAGGTAGTGTTGTGGAATTCTCGATAAATAATTTTTCGAATTAAAGAAATTTTGAGAGATTTTTTTTTATTTTTTATTTAACCCTTTAATAATAGATAATAAATACTTAATTCAATCGATCAATAACAAGGTACAAATGTTGAGACAATTTATCACCAATATGGCTACAATTAATTATGGAAACAAAAAAATGTTAGGTACTTACATAAAAAAGTGCTAATAACTTATGAAAAATCTTGATGTTTGACACCCCACATGCCCATATTCAAGTTAAAAAAAATTGCAGGTACATACGTGGAAAAAAGTGTTAATAACCTCTGATTTATGCCTTAATCAGCCTCACAAATTTTTGGATCAATCAAAGGTTGACTGCGAAGTATACTGGGCGAAAAGTCATAATACCACTAAGAAAAATTATGGAGAGAAATTTCTTTGGAGAATTTTCTCTTCTCACATCACTATATGGAGGATATTTTTGACGCATCTCCACCTGCTGTGCGGATTGCACAGTACTGGAGATCAGTATGATTGGTTTTTCTGGTTTTCGACACGATAAATAAATAAATAATAAAAAAAATATATGGAAATAAACACAAAGTTGGTAAGACCAAACCAGGTTATTTACCTTTTATTAACACGAGAGCACACGCGTGCGCGGGGAAACCTTCACATCGACAGTTTTTTCGTTATAAAATAAAATCAACGAGATTGACAAGTTTTTCCTTCTAGCCAGTTTTTTGCTGTTCCGCGGGGATTCTCCCACTACGCGTGTTACGGCGTCACTATGCAAGTACTCAGTCATAAAAAATATCTGACGGTGTACGGTTCTAGGTTTCGTTTTGTTTTTTTTTTCTTTGAAACAAATAGGTGAATATTATAATTATAGACATAATAATATTTTTATACTATTTTTTTTTTTTAACGTAGGTACACACATTCAAAATATCGATTTAATTTCCGATTTAAAGACAATTTCATTACATTTTTTTAACCATTACATTTAAATAATGTAATGGTTAAAAAATGTTTATAATAGGTACATCACTTTAAAAAAAGTGATGTTTTTTTGTGTACTTCAGATATTGTGTTTTGATTTTACTTAAGAACTGGTACAATTTTTTTTCACAAGTGATTTTAATTTTTTCAACAGTTCTTTGATTATCGTTTTTTTCGGAATTACATAATATAGCGATATACTTTATATAGTACAGAATAATATAGCGATGAGGTTTGCCACCCATCTTGAATGTCCTATTTTTTATTGGCACAGACGGCCTGCATGTTTATCACATGCAGCAATTCTGCTGGCTACTTCACTTGTGGGATGTGCCGTGATGGTGTAGTAGTAGTAATAGTGGTAGGATTGATAATAACAGCTATTATCAATAAGTGAATATGTAGTGAAATATAATTCTCTGTTGGGTACAAACATTAAAATAAAATAATAATAATACATATTTATATTGCAAAAGTTAATCCGAAACGAGATGACAAAAAAACAATTGTGTTTGAATGGCGCCGAAATTCAAAAGGAACCCTAAACTACACAATGTATCTTTTTACCTGAATGCGGTCCTTACGCACATGGCAATAAAAGTGGGGATTGCCTCGCGACGCGTGTTACCATGGTGTACTTTTTATTCGAAAATATACGTGATGTGATATTTTTCTATTTCCGTATTAAATAAAGAAATTTTCAAAAAAACAAATAATGCAGATTTGTTGTTAATATTCCAAGGTACATAATGGTGCAATTTTGATAGTTTCATCTTATATAATAACAGAGTTATAAGCATTTAATTGCGTGCGAAGGTTTCCCTCGCGGTGCGTGTGCTAAAGTTCTATTTGGAGCGCGTGTGCTCTAGTGTTAAACATAGTCAAAATTAAACTCATGGATAAAAGCTTAACAAAATAAACGTCAACGTCAAAACGTGAAATAATAAATCAATAAAAAAATGAAAATTAATTGATAAAAAAAGACTCGGATAAAAAAATCTGGTGCTGCCACTGTTGTGTGCGTTTCTAAAATAGTATGCGTGAGTAACTTTTATAGGCGAAAAGAAAGTCTACGCGATATGTTTATGTAAGTCTGAAAACCATAAAGAACACAGGCACAAATTCCATAGGTGTCAAAAAGCTGTCCAGAGAAAGTTCAAGGAATATCATTAAAATGTGATTTATTGTTTTCATTTTCCTCGAATTTTTTTGTACTTCTGTGATTTATACCACCACATCATGATATTTCCTTAGGTGAAATAAAACGTTTTCGAATTTCAAGACATTTCTATTATTCTCGTAAATATATTAGCTTTTATTTTTTCTCCATTTTTATCATAATGTACCGCACATAACATATTAGCTATTGAAATTAATAGCAAAATACTGTATTATTAAATTATTAAATTAAACTCTAAAATATTTATATTTTATATAAATTAAAAATAAACACTTTATTTTCCACTATTAATTTTAATGAGTTAAACGTGTTCAAAAATTACTGTTTCATCTTGAGAACTTAACAGAAAGTAAGTTCTGAAGATGAAGCAGTAAATTTTGAAAACATTTAATTTATGAAAAAATTCAATGATTTAAATTTCAAGACATTTCTATTATTCTCTTGAATATATTATTAGCTATTATTTTTCTCCATTATTATCATAGTGTACTGCATATATACATATTAATTATTGAAATTAATAACAAAATACTGTTTTATTGAAATATTATATTTAACTGTAAAATATTTATTATTTATATAAATTAATAAATTTAAAACACTGTATTTTCCCCTTTTAATTTTAATGAGTTAAACGTGTTCAAAAATTACTGTTTCATCTTGAGAACTTAACAGACAGTAAGTTCTGGAGATGAAACAATAAGTTTTGGAAACGTTAAACTCATTAAGATTAAAGCGGAAAATATACTGTTTTTTATTTATATAAAATATAAATATTTTACAGTTAAAATGACATTCCACAACATTTATTAATCACACAATATTTCAAAAGTTATTATTATATTTTATTTTAATTTATTTTTTATACTACTACTACTACTACTATACCATCACGGCATATCCCAGAAGTGGGGTAGCCAGCAGATCAGCTGTATGTAAGCTGTATTTTTTATATATTATATTATATTTATTTATCTGTCATCGGATTAAGCTAATAATATCATAATATGATGCTTATAGTGTAATGCACTAATAATATGGTGTTCTTATACTTTTGTTATCAAATAAATACCTTGTTCCCAAAGGGCTTAAAACACTCGACAACGGATGGATAGCCGAGAAAAATAAAAAAATAAATATTGAATTATAGATACGAGAATATATTTATTATAATGAAAACCATCGAGGTTAATTTTCATTATAAATGAACAAAGGGAAAAGAGTAGATATAAGAGAATATTGCGAATAGGATTTGTATAAATACGCAGTCAGTTTGAAAATGTATCCTTCTAGAAAATATAATTTTAATATAATTTTTTTCTACGAAATTGCCTACCCATCAATACGTCCAGGAATGGACGAGAGTAGGCTGAGAAGAAGAAGAAGATACCTACGCATTGCTTCAAGGCTTGGAATACCTATGAATGTAGGGTGACCTTAAATCCAAATAGTATTTTTATACCATCACTGCAAATCTTTGGAGTATGCCATCTAGCGGCTCTAGCCCCATATCATGAATATATACATATACAGGGCATTTTGTGAGATGGTCCTGATCATACACATGTAAGTACCTACACAATGGTGAAACATGACATCTTTTTAACTAACTCTTTTTGTCAAATCTCTGACCGACTGTTTGCATCGAAATGGAGTAATCTTATCCAAGTCAAACAAAATGTTACTTTTTATCGGTGTGCATTGAAATCGTCAACTTAATCAGTTTGCTTCGATTGCTTGTTGTATGGTCATGTTAACATTTTCTGTAATTTTATGCATTTTTCGCATATTTTTAAGTTAACGAAAACATCCCGGATTAAAGATAAAAACTTGTAGAAAACTATGTTAGCTTCAAGCTGAATCTGCCACGCGTTGTATTGAAATATTTTACCTACGTATTATGTCTTTCTCGAAATAAAGAATAATAAATTTAAATTGTAAACGAAATAATAAAACAAAACAATAGGTCTCTGATGACCACTTTTTTGAATTTTAGTATCCAGTACGAACCAGCTGTTAATTTAACCTTCAATTCTTTACTGGGGAACACTTATTATTTTTAATAATACCTGATAATTTCGATTTATTTAATGGAACTATACCTATCATCACAACTATGTAAAAAATAGGCAGGTACAAACATAGACATACTAGACTTGCAACGCGGAACAATTTAACGGAATTTTAGTGTTCCAATATCGATGACCTTCAAGCATTAGCAATGTATTGTCTTGACGTTAGCGTCAGTTTAAAACTGGATGCAAAATTTGACTGGCTGCATGACCGATTTTTTCTTTGAATAACCTATCTAGTATATCTTTGTGTACAAATAACAAAACAATCAAGTCAAAAAAATGCATACGAGATGATAAAAACATTATATAAAAATGACATACCTACTACCAAATAATTTTAAATAAGTAAATACTACGGTTCTAAACAAAAGTATAATTATAAACATTAATACAAGTATATACATAGACATACATACATACATCTTCTTCCCCTTGTCCTAGTTGGGTCGGGGGCCCATTGCGCCTAGGTACCTCCCTGTCCACCGCTGCTTCCAGGACCTCTGGCCACTCCAAACCAAGTCTTTCAACACACAAGTTTGACACCTGCTCTTGCCAGCTTCTTCTAGGGCCCACCGGTTTTCTGCCCTCTCCCACAGCCTCCAAAGATCTAAGTGGTAGTCTGTCTTCTGTATACAAGTATAATAAAGTTTAAATAATCAGTAGAAAAATACAGTAGTAAGTTATGCGTAGGTTTATGTACATAGCCGACCTGACCCAGCACAGATACGTAACAATAATATTATTCAGTATAAGTAGTATACATACACACAATACCCAGCAACAATTCATATTTATGTATCTACAGATATGAATAAGTCCACCGTAACAGAAATAATAAATTTACAATCGAAAAAATAATAAAATCTAATATAAAAGAGGGATTCCGATCAATATGTCTTGCCTCTTGCACACTGATGCCCTCTCTGTAGGTATATCTCAAGATTTTAAAATCTGCCAAAAGAAATTTTATTATCTTATAAATTAATGCCTTAATATTACGTGACATCTTCTAAAAATATTTTACTTGGCACAAATCGTCCCACTACTATACCATTACGGCACATCCCACAATTGGGGTAGCCAGCAGACCAGCTGCATGTAAGAAACATGCAAGCTGTCGCATGCCGTAATCTCATAAAAAATAATAATAATAGAGGGATATATATTATATTATTTTGTCGATTGTTAATGACTTTTTGTGTTCGGGAAAATCAATAAAAGAATTTATAATAGAAATAAAACAAAATTGAAAAACTTGTGAAATTTCTAAGAAACAGTAGCGGTCCTTCCCTTTTCCCCGTTCTTTAAAAGTATGTAGACCCAACATAGGTACATTGAATGAAATGAAATCTCTTAGCAGACCGTGTAAGTATTAGCTATGGTTATTACCGTCGCGCTGTAAGATGTATTTATAAAGGTCTGTGTGTTAGTGAGTATTTAAGATGAGAGGCAAACATTCTACAAATTATTTAATGACCTCATACATTCCTATTACACAAACATACCTACCCCCTTTACTGAAGATCCGAGTACAAAGATGTGGAGCAGAAATTTAGAACCTTTTCAAAAAATGTAACATAATTGTATTTCATATTAAATACACATATCTATTACACTGAACACATTTCTAATAGTGGAGTTTTATCTCTATAAGTTTTGCGTGTGTTTGTAAAAGATTATAAAAGGTAGATATTAATTTCTAGCAAAAGGAGCAAAAGGAGTAAAACAAGGGTGCGTGATGTCGCCATGGCTTTTTAACCTATACATTGATCATTGTATTCGTCCATTGAAAGAAATGAATGTAGGTGTTGATATGAATGGGATGAATGTAAGAGCGTTAATGTTTGCCGATGATTTGGTATTGATGGCTGAAAGTGAAAGTGATCTACAGCGAATGATGATGTGTGTGTATGAAAATTGTGCGATTAATGGATTGAGAATGAATGCAAAAAAGACAAAAATCATGGTGTTTGAAAGAGGAAGTGAGAGAACAGTATGCCAGATAATGATTGACACCGAAGTGTTAGAGCAAGTTGACGAATGTGTGCTTAGGTAGTTTGTTCACGAGAGATGGGAAGTGTGAAAGCGATATTGAAAGGAGAAAAGTTGCTGGCAATAAGGTAAATGGTGCAATCCGACCAATAATTGCAAATAGAAACATATCCATCACAGCTAAAAGGTTGGTGCACTCTGCTGAAAGTGGCATAAATGCAGTGGAAATGAGATCGTTGAGAAGGATGTGTGGTAAAAGTCTGAGAGATCGTGTGCGTAACAGTGATATACGAAAGGAATGTGGAATGAAAGTTGGTGTAGTAACAAGGATGAATGTAAATAAGTTAAGATGGTTTGGGCACGTGGAAAGAATGAATGAGGACAGAATGACTAAGAAGATATATATTGTCTGAGAGGAATGGTGCTCGGAGACGTGGACGTCCGAGGATTAAATGGCAAGATCATTTAAATCAAATCCTACAGGACGGTCACGTGTTGAGCACGTTGAACAGGAGAGCATGCATGAGGAATTGTATGACAGTGACGGAAGCGAAAGATGTATGCAAGGATAGAAGGAAGTGGCGCTCGATCCTTTCTGCCTACCCCGCGAGGGAAGCGGCGTGATGGTATGTATTAATTTATATTAGTTTTTGTGTGTGTTATAAAAGACAGGTAGGTAAGAATTCGTTAAAACAAATTTATCTTGTTCTTCTAATACTTCCTCTGCCGTGCGGTTTCCGGTTTTGTAGCAAGAATTGTCTCCCACTAACTGGCATGAGTTTTTGAATGTTCTAAACCAAACAGATGTTCTAAAAATAAAGATGATCTTTAGCCCTACGATGAAATCTGTCACCCATTCTGAAAGCCTTAATATTTTGTAGTCACGGGGAGGACAGCTTACATGTTTATTGCAGGCAGCAGAGGCCTGAGTCAACAACACACTATCGCGTCACGTTCCCGCACCGCTAGCGTTCGGGTGCAGACGATGGTGCGCCAAAGTGTTAATTTTCGTAACTATTGTGTATCTTAGCAACGAAATTGACACTTGCTTGCAACATCGTCTGCACCCGAATGCTAACGGAGCGGGAACGTGAGACGAAAGTGTGTTGTTGACTCAGGTCTCTGATCTGCTGGCTCCGCACATGTGTTAAAATAATAAACGTGGGTAAAATAATAATAATAATTTTTCATCATATTCCAACAGCACGCTTACTTTCTTTTTTGAAATTCTCTCTTTTATGACCGGATAAAACAAATCGCATTTGTCGCCATGCAGAATTCATCCCAAATAAACCGACTTTCTCAACTTAATCATTGGTAACAAGTCTGTTTCAATGTGGATGTAAATTCTTTTTCGCTGTTGATTTTCACATGAACATTCTTTGAGTCAGTTTCAGGCTAAGAATATCTATACAGAAAAATGGTCGCAAATTTTTTTGAAAAGGGCTCTCACTACCTTAATTCAAAATTCCACTTTCTTGTCGGGATCCATTTCATCAAATGCCTTGCTTTATAGTAAGTACCTAGATCTTAAGCTGCAAGCATTTCTAGTGACAAATCATTAGCTTGATTTTAGCCTCAATAATATTCAAATCCATCTCTTCATCCTTAATAGGATTAAGTTATCACACATTATAATCTCATTTATATGTTGATACTAGTAATAGTATATAGGTTCTCTAAATAAGTACCTAAGCGCGAATGGGTACACAGACTATATCAACCGATATTCATAGTCTTGAGTACATTTTTATTTCTCCACTAGATAAAAGGCACTTTAAAAACCAGTCAGCCATGTCGATTGGAGAACCATGTTTACACAATATGGCCAATTCTGAATCATAAAATAGTTTAATTGCACTAACTAAGTCAACTTAGTGTGAGGAAATAGTTGAGTCATGATAATTAGTTCTAATTCGTATTCACAGTTTTCCGTACTAATTTAGTTCATTAGTTCATTTCGACACCTTAGTACAACTATAAATTTCGAGAATCTATGGATTTCGTATTCAGAATGAAATTTTAGTTGACAGGCGACGACTAAAATAAGTTGGATTTGGCAGAACGATTATTCGCAAATTTTAATGTGCGAATATTATTAGTTGTTGTCATTTTACCGCAGAATATTGCTATATTTTGGAAGTGTTAAGTTGTTTTTTTCAATTAAAAGTAAAAATTTATATTTTAATGCACTGAGAAAAATACTAACGAAATTTCACAACGAATCATTGGTACGTACCAGGGATGTTGCGAATATTCGCATCCGCATCCGCAAATGCGGAGCTTCCGCATGTATTTGGACATCTGCATCCGCATCCGCATCCGCAATAATTGATGCGGATGTTCATGCGGATGCGGATGTAAGACAATGACCAATGGGAACGAAAATAATGGTGACAAGATCCGACGCGTTTTTATTTTTGCCGGTTTTATTTTATTTTTGCAAATAACAAAGAAGAGAAAAAATATTTCGCCAAAAGATCCATAATATTATTGTAGCAAAAATTTCGTCACATATTTGACAGTGGGGCCTAGCAACTAAGATAGTTCCTATTTTTTATTCTATAACATCTTAAACATCCGCATCCGCATTCGCATCCGCATCCGCGGATGTGAGCCTTCAAAAATCCGCATCCGCATTCACATCCGCGGATGTGTAAAAATCGACATCCGCAACATCCCTGGTACGTACTATCAGATTAGGACCAGAGATCGTACAAACGATTCATTAGTACGAATTTATAATATTAACTCTTCGCAAACAAGTTGTTGGTAAATTTACCAATGATTTGTTTGCGAAGAGTTAATATTATAGATTTATACCAATGAATCGTTTGTACGATCTCTGGTCCTAATCTGATAGTACCGTACCAATGATTCGTTTTGAGTATTTTTCTCAGTGTGGCCCTCGCAACTATTAGCATGTATAAATTGTAAAATTACACCACCCCCGACGCAAATACGAACGCCAAAATATATCGGCAAATCTGACATTTCACAATTTTCACGCGCGACAAATATTAAATTGTTGCCAGAAGTGTAAATCGGAACGTGAAAAACATTTTGTATTGCGGCATCACTGACTAATATTAGTTTGTCCCATAGATTTTACCGTTTGCACTTGGTGGTTCTCGAGTTTATAGTTGTTTATAGTTCATAACAAACTAATGCTGAATACTATATAATAACTAATATTAATCAACTTTTTAGTTAGTTAGTTCATTAAGATTCAGAATTGGCCCTAATGTAACATTCTGCAAAATCTAGTTGGAAGAAGTAAGAAAGGCGTCCTAACGCTTACGAGTTTGGCTCTAGGCTAGCATAAGAGATACTTTCAGTATCCGTTCACCAATTCCATCATTGAGCTGATGACAAAACCAATCAGACATCTCAATTATTGGAGAATTACGTTTTGTCAATAAAAAAAAATTGAAAATATTCTAAACATTTCATTAAATTTTGCAACTTTTTTCAGCCTCAAGTAACAGATACATATTTTTTCTACATCTGGTCATTTTTTAAGACTTTATATGCTAGATTTTATTCCGTGGAGCACCCGGTAAAGAATTGGTCTCCCACTCTTCTCCATAAGTTTTCGAGTGTCCTGTAAAAGGCAGGTGTTCGAAAAATAAGACATTTTACATCTTGAATTCGGCAATGAGGTTTGCCACCCATCCTGAATGTCTTGATTTTATATTGGCACGGAGAAGACAGCTTGCATTTTTTATATGCAGCTAGTCTGCTGGCTACCCCACTTGTGGGATATGCCGTGATGGTAAAGTAGTATAGTAATATGCTAGTATATTTTCCCATATAGAATAGTGTGTTTCAAGATAAGAGCATACTTTTTATGTACCTACTCGAATTGAGCTAATGTTTCCAGCATTTACTGTTGCTGCTCATCTTGACTTCTTCACAGAAGTAGTCCTTTATTAATTACGCAACATAAAATATGTGCACACTTTTAAATGAAGACGTGTGATTATGTCACACCAGCTTTACATAATTTATTTTTACTTTTTTCATACACTTTCTCTTACCAATGTATAAGAACGTTAAGCAATAGAACATAGTACATAGGTAACAAAAGTGTTAATCAAACTAAGTTTTTTAAACTACTATAGATGACTCGTACACATTTAATTAGCTCAGAAAATGGACATTAATATTTTTGCCTAGTCTGAGGATCGAACCCACGACCCCTCGCTTGCAAGGCGAGTGTGTTAACCACTAGTCCAACCTAATGAATTAGGTACATACTAGTTAGGTATATTATATATACCGTGTGTACGTGGTAGATACATCAATGTGAACTTCCTTAAGGATAGCATGATACAGAGTCTCGATGCTTACGAATCGACACAAGGCTGGTTAAGAGTACTCTTTAAACCCGGGTAACGTTCCCAAAACCTCTATATCATGCATGTCACATGTTTCAGAATTTTTGAAAGTTATATATATACTATAATCATCAAATACTTTCACATGTAACATAAAAAAAATATTAATGTCCAGGTAGACATTAGTGACTTATCTTTTAAAATCTGTTTTATAAATAAAATAAATAAATAAATAAATAAATAAATAAATTTTCTGAGCTAATTCAATGTGTACGAGTCATCTACATATAGTAGTTTAAAAACCTTAGTTTGATTGACATCCACACTTCTGAGCAAGTGAAATCCAGTTTTCAACACAACAGACTGTGTTACATACAATAATCAACAAAAGTGTTTTCAAAAGTACAAAAAGGAAATGGAAGCATCGAATTTAAGAAATACATATTCAATTCCATCCATCCTGAATGTCTCAATTATTTGTTATCACAGGGAGAACAGTTTGGATATATATTACATGCAACTGTGAAATATACCATGAATGTATTTTTTATAATTTTATTAATAAAATACAAACAAACAGCTTTTTCATATTTTATATGTAGTAGGTATGACTTAAATCAGGAGATTCGGTGACAATACCTTTGATCATTCGGTTGTGTCTATTGCTGTGCGGTGTTATTTAAAATTTATAATAATTTAATTATTATTTTTTCTACATTCCGGTTGAGGGCCGGCTTCAGTTGATTTTTTTTAGTTTTATTTTTCAATTTTTTTTCTTGTTTTTTGTTGCAGCTCTGGTAAGACTATCTTTGGTTATTTTTAACATTTTAATTTTATTTTAATAGAGATGGATGGCGATCCACCTCACACTCTTCCACCAGCTCCTCCTCCTCCGGATCCCCCCGATCCAAACGAAAGAGAACACATCAAAACTTAGAAACAGACCATACACTTAACATGGATTTTGATTTTGCTAATCTCGCACCTACTGATAAGACCTCAGCTACACCTATTTCTTCTTACTCTGCTTCTAATACACCCGTCAGGGAGTATTTTTACTCAAACAAATCATGTGGGCCCTAAATCGTGTTCGTGCAAAATGCTGAACAGGGTAAATCTATTTCCCCCTTGCAGTTCGGTAAATTTCTTTATACTAGAAAAACTCAAGGCGTCGTAAACGGTTCTTTAAAAGCTGAAGGGAAATTTAAAATCTCTCTCGAGTTCACGTCGGGAATTATGGCCAATACTTTTATAAAAAATATATTTATATCTTCGAACTCTAATTTTAGAGCATATATTCCCTCGTTTAACGTCACAAGAATGGGCTTAATAAGAGGTATCCCACTAGATATCACAAATGACGAATTGATATCGTCCATTCTAGAATCGAATCCAGGAGTGGAAAACGTAATAAAAATAAGACGACTGAATTACAAAGACAGAACATCTGGTTCTGTCGAATGGAAACCATCCAGGAGTATAGTAATAACATTCGAAGGCCAATTTCTACCATCCCATATTTACATTCTCTACAACTCTTTCAATGTTGAAAAATATAATTTCCCAACAATTCAGTGCTGTTATTGCTGTAAGTATGGTCACGCAAAAGCTGGATGTCGTTCGCCGCCAAAATGTTTAAATTGTGGGGATAACCACTCCTCAGAAGAGTGTAAGACTGCAGAAATTAAATGTTTTCAGTGTAAAGGAGCACACAAAGCGATAAGTACTTCGTGTCCTGAATATTCCAGGCAAAGAGCTATAAAGAATTCTATGACTGTTTCTAATATTTCATATATTCAAGCAGCAAAACTGCACCCTTCAATTAAATCTTCATACGCTGAAGTTCTTGCTACCCCTCCAGATCCCCCAACAATATCTGTCAACTCTCGAAATTTTTCCACACGTCATAGTAGAACAGTAGTTGGTAAGCCCCATAAAATATCAACAAATGGTGGGCATGACAAAGAAAAGCACAATTCGTTCCTCTCATATACCAATGGATCTCCTTCTCAGAGTTCTAATGGTTGCGCAATTTCACAAAGAGTACTCGTACCTGACCAAGATGTAGTTGAAAATCTCAAAGAAACTTTGACACTTGATAACAATAATTTTCTTTACTCACTATTAACAACGCTTATTGAAATACTTTCACGAAAAAAATTGACATCGCCAAACGCTGCTTCCTTAATTCCTGCACTAAACGCACTACTACTATACCATCACGGCATATCCCACAAGTGGGGTAGCCAGCAGATCAGCTGCACGTAAGAAACATGCAAACTGTCCTCTTCGTGCCAGTATACTAAACGCACTCCTCATCGAAAATGCCCAACGCAACGAACATAACCAGCATCTCGAAAAGTAAGCTTTCTAATTTATAAATCCTTCAATGGAACTGCCGTAGTGCAGTTTCCAACAGAGATGACATTCTGTTTTTGCTCAAAACTCATAACATTGATGTAGCTGCTTTATCAGAGACATGGTTTTCACACGATTCGTTTGTATCTTTCCCAGGTTATTCCTGTTGTAGAGATGATCGCTTGGATGGTAGGGGAGGAGCAGCTCTTTTAGTAAGGGACTCTCTTGAGTTCAACAGGATTTCTCTAAATATTCCATCAAATATACAGTTGGTGGCAGCGAAAATCAATAATATATCTGTAGTGTCCGTATACGCTCCTCCCAGAACTAATTTCGACAGGAGCTTCTGGTCTGAAATCATTTCAGAACTTTCCCCATCTTACATGATCCTGGGAGATCTCAATGCTCATGCTCCCTCCTGGGGAAGCCAGTCCCTGGACTCTCCAGGAAAGGCTATTCTGACCTGGACAGATGACTTTAATCTCTGTATCCTTAATAGTGGAGATCCCACTCGCTTCTCAAATCCAAATCAGAGACAAAGTGCGGTAGATATATCAATCTGTACTGCGGACATTGCTCCTATGTCAACATGGGAAATACTTGAGGACCCGCTCTCCAGTGACCACTTTCCCATAATGATTGATTTAAAATTAACCTCCAAAAGCACCTCAAATGGCCCATTTAGGAGTAAATTTATTACAAAGAAAGCTAATTGGAATGAATTTCAGAATCACATTCTATTGGATGTCGCTGGTGTGCAGGGTGAGCATCAGGGGGTCGACGAATTTGCGAACGGAATCCATGATGTGATTTTACGTGCTGCAACAGCCTCTATACCAATGTCCTCTAATCGAAAGCCCCGCAAAACATCCCCTCCTTGGTGGGACAAGGAATGTTCGGAGGCAGTCGAACAAAGAAAGGCAGTGATTAAATCTTTTAAAAACAATATGTCTTGGGAAAACTTTTTACTCGTTCGGAATGTGCAAGCTCGTACCAAAAAATTTCTCAGGAAAAAAAAAAGAAAAGGTTGGCAAGATTTTTGCACTTCTTTATCCCCTGACACACCTTCATCGGATGTGTGGGAATCCATTCGACGATTTAGAGGTTCTTTCTCCCCAAACCTAAGACAAACCAAGATAGGTCCATGGATTGAAAACTTTATAGATAACTTGTCCCCAGCATACGCACCTGAAATGCTGGAACTTCAAAGAAGTCCTACATCTCAGGAGCAATCTAATGTACTTTCATCTCCTTTCTCATTTGATGAACTGTCTTCCGCCGTTAACTCTGCAGGGGATTCTTCTCCCGGACCTGATCTCATACCATACTCTTTTTTCCGACATGCTCCTAAACTTCTTTTAATAAAACTATTGGAATTATATAATTTAATACTGAGGAGTGGAAACATTCCTTCTTCCTGGAAAAGGCAATCCATTGTTCCAATCCTTAAGCCCGGAAAAAACCCTTCTCTACCTTCATCATATCGCCCAATCGCATTGTCTTGTTGCTTTTTGAAGATCCTAGAACGCATGTTAAAAAAAAGACTGGAATATTTTTTTGAAAACTCTGGTACATTTCCCTCCTTTCAATTTGGATTTAGAAAGGGAAGATCTTGTATGGATAACTTGAGTATTCTAGTAACTGATATACACATTGCAAGATCTAATAAGAGTGATCTAGCGGCCTGTTTCCTAGATATTTGTGGGGCATATGATAGCGTTCTCTTACCTGTATTGTTTCAGAAAATGTCATCTGCGGGCTTACCCAATTCATTATGTTGTCTTATTTTTAACATAATGTGCGAAAGGAGTATGCTAATTAACTCCTTCCATGGGCTTGTCGAAAGAAAAGTGTATAAAGGACTCCCACAAGGATCGGCGCTTAGCCCAATTCTTTTTAATCTATACACTCACGACATTGGAAACGCTCTGCCTCCTGAAGTCAATATACTACAATACGCAGATGACTTCGTTATCTATTGTTCTGTTGGTTCCACGCTCACTGCGGGTGAGAAACTTGAAGCATCCCTTAATCTCTTAGGTGAATGGTTTAGTGCCAATGGTATGACTCTTTCACCTTCCAAAAGCCAACTCGTTGTTTTCTCAAACAAACATAAACCCTCCAATATATCTTTAAAGTGCAACAATTCCACTATTTCAAGTTGTGAATCAGTAAAGTTTTTGGGGGTCACTTTGCAAAGAAAACTCTCTTGGAACCTTCATATTGACAATATAATAGCCAAGTGCGAAAAAAATATAAACATCCTCAGAGCGGTTTCTAGAGTCTGGTGGGGGGCCCACCCGACTACTATGAGAATGCTTTACTCATCCCTCATCCGAAGCCTCATCGACTATGCATGCTTCCTAATGGATCCCCTTCCAAATTATTTAAGCGCAAAACTAGAAAGAGTTCAGAATAAATGCCTGAGACTGATACTGGGAGCCATGAGATCGTCTCCAATAATAGCCTTGCAGGCAGAGTGTGTAGAGATGCCCCTTTGCCTAAGGCGAGTTTTTCTATCTCACAAATTCGTTTTGAGGAGATTGAGCATGGGTCCTCATATGTTGCTCCTCAAATTACAAACATTGTTGGAGCTTTGCTTAAATTCTCCTTATTGGCGTAATAGAAAGTACCCTCTTTTGTGCTCCTCTTGGGAGTATGTAACCCAAAGTTTCTCTTCTTCAATTCACCTTACACCTTCAACTCATCATTCTATTCCATTCAATTATTCATTGCAGGCATGCAATATTGTTGATTCGATAGGTTTGGATAAATCAGTTTTTACATTGAGCCCGCAGGTCGTGAATATCCTTTTCCTTCAAAGAGTGAATAGTGAATGGCCTGCCCATACGATCTTCTTTACGGATGGGTCTAAATCTCATACAAATGAATGTGGATCGGCTGTTTACTCTCCTTTTCTTCAAGTCGAACTTCAATTTCAACTCCCATCTTCTGCATCTGTTTTTACAGCAGAATGTTTAGCTCTCAGAGAGGCGTTAGGGGTAATTGTCGAAAGATTACTTTCACGGGCAATAGTCTTTACTGATTCCCTTAGCCTCGTATCTCTTCTAGGGCGAAAGGGTATTTTGTCATCAAATAATTGTATAATCCACGATATTTTAAGATTGATGTTCGAGGCATCAAGTAAAAATATTGAGTTGGTGATTGCTTGGATCCCTTCTCATGTGGGTATTGCCGGAAACGAGAAAGTAGATATTCTGGCTAAGGAAGCATGTTGTGGTATATTGCCAAATGCATTTGTACTTCCTATAGGAGATTGTCTGGGTGTTGTAAGAGATAAAATTTATGAGAAGTGGAATTATTCATTTATCGGGTCTGTATCTGGGTCTCATTATAAAGGAATTCAGCCTTCAATCCCCTCGCAACCTTGGTTTCAAGAAACAAAATGGCCAAAATTAAACATTTCGCTTCTCTGTAGAATGAGGATAGGACATTGTGTTATTGCCTCTCATTTGGCCAGAATCAATATTCTGGATTCCCCTATGTGCGAATGCGGGGAGGACACGGAAACTCTGGACCACGTTTTCTTTGGTTGCCCACTCCTACCTTATCAAGAATTTTCTCAGACGATTAGGAAGTTGGGTTTTAATTTTCCCATTTCTGTCCATTCTCTTTTGACCCGAAATTGTAATAAAGTGAACCTAGCCTTAATAAATCACCTTAAAAAATTTAATAAGAACATCTAAATTATTAATTTTAATAAGAATAAATTTCAATAATAAATTATACCTAATGATAAATTGTTTTATAGTAAATGTTTTTGAAACAAATTATTATTATAAAAATAATAATAAATTTTGACAAAGATTTTTTTTTTTGTAAGACTACGATGTGTTTAACATCAAATATATTCCTGAAAACGGCCCTGTGATTGCAACGATGTCGCCACACAAGCGGTGTGCATGTATTGGTTACTCGGGCGCGGAGTTCATTGATCCCAATGCCCTTGAGATGTACTTGCCGCACGTGGCGACTGAAACGGCAGTTACTATGTAGCTATGTACTAATGAATACCCACTACGTTAAGACATTGTACTCACAGCAGTGAGTATATAGGCATAATTCACTCGATGTCGGGTGCCTTGCCGAAAAGAAAAAGAAGAAGAAGACTTAAATCAGCAAGATTGAAAGCGGACGGTTGGCGGCCTTTGAGATGTGGTGCTACAGACGCATGCTGAAGATCCATTGTTCGGAACACGTCGAAAACGAAGAAGTATTAAACAGGGTAGGCGAAAAAAGGCAACTCCTTAAGAGAATCAGCCAACAACGAGCTAACTGGATTGGCCACAACATCAGGCACCCAGGACTCCTCATCGCCATCGCGGAGGGTAGGACCAAGAGCACAAACGGCAGAGGACGGCCCAGAGATGCGTATATGGACCAACCGAAGAGGGACATGAATTGTGGCTCATACGTAGAGCTGAAAAGACTGGCTGAGAATAGGGAGGAATGGAGAAGAAAGACAAAACTCGTTGCAGACCAATCCAATGGATTGTAACTCATTATATGGCAGTTCGATATGCGTTTTTCGACAAATTTGATAAAAATGTTTATTTTACATTTCTGACAGGTCAACTACGCAGTGATGATTTTGTGAATATGTTTGACAGTTAAATATGGATATTTCCAAAATTTGCGATAAAAATATTAATTTCATATTTTTGACAGGTCTACCATGAGGTGATGTTTTCATGAATATGTTTGGCAGTTCAATATGCGAATTTCCTCAAATTTTGATAAAAGTGTTTATTTTATATTTCTGACAGGTCCATGAAGTGATGATTTTATTTAAGAGTTCAATATGGATTTTGATCAAAATGATAATAATAAATTTGTGACAAAACTATAATGATGTGATCATTTTGTGAATATGTATGACAGTTATTATTGAAATGGGTATTTCAAAAGACTTTGATAAAATGTAAATTCAACATTTTTGACAGGTTAACCATGAAGTGATAATTGTGTGAATATGTTTGACAGCTTGATATTCGTATTTCGACAAATTTTGATAAAAATGTTTATTTTACATTTTTGACAGTTGCCACGAAGCGATGATTGTCTGAATATGTTTGACAGTTCGATATTCGTATTTCGATAAATTTTAATCGAAATGTTTTTGACAGGTCTACCATGAAGTGATGGTATTGTGCATTTGTTTGACAGTTCAATATGGGTATTTGAAAAGATTAAGTGCAAAATAGTAATTATATATTTTTGACAGGTTCACCACGATGTTGTGATGATTTTATGAATATGTTTTGATATTTCATTGTGGATATTTCAATGGATTTTGATCAAAATGGTAATTTCATATTTTTGACAGTTCTACCACGAAGTATAAATTTTATGAATATGTTTGGCAGTTCAACTTACGAATTTCATAAGATTTTCATAAAATGTTTTTAAGTGATGGTTTTAAGAATATGTTTTGATATTTGAATGGACCTTTCGATGGATTTTGATCAAAATGGTAATTTCATATTTTTGACAGCTCTACCATGAAGTGACGATTTTAAGAATATGTTTGATAATTCAATTTACGTATTTCGAAAAATTTTAATGAAAATGCTAATTTCATATTTTTGACAGATATATATATATATATATATAACTATCAGATTAAGATCAGAGATAGTACAAACGATTCATTAGTACTAATCTATAATATTAACTTGTCGCAAACAAGTCGTTGGTAAATTTACCAACAACTTGTTTGCGAAGAGTTAATATCATAGATTCGTACTAATGAATCGTTTGTACTTTCTCTGATCCTTATCTGATAGTACGTACCAATGATTCGTTGTGAAATTTCGTTAATATTTTTCTCAATGTGGTCCACAAGCCAGTGAAGATTGTTAAATTATTTCACTAAATATTATTAACACAGTACAACTCAAAAAACAACACAAATAAATATATATCAAATGCAGTCGATGATATAATCTATGCACTAGTCGATGCAAAAACCATGAAGGCAAAAATAAAACATTCAATCATGAAATAAAAACGCCATTACAAACATACACAAGCAATGACTCAAGAGGAGGAGGCAAATGCTCTCCAAGTAAAAAACAGGATTATAGTAGAAGTAATAACTATATTGTGATTTTTTTCATATATTTGATTGATTAACTGAAAAGCTGTCTTCGCATGATCCGCAGATCTTATCTCAGATGATATTTTTCTCGTCGTGAGAACTCAGTGTTATTTGTTGCATAGATATCCAAGTATCCATTCTATTTTTCTTATGTACCTTATCATTCAAGTTTCTAAACAAAGATTCTAGATTATATAAAAAAACTACTACTTTTTATCATTAATTTTATCCTCCAGTACATTAATAGAATTCATATGTTTTTTTTTAGAATATTTAAAAAGAATATACCTACCTAGGAAGGAAATGGTTTGAAAATGGTTTTAACTTTCCTCTTGGAAAATATTATTAGAAACTGTTTGCAACTTCTTATTTAATTTTCTCCATTGTTGTAAGGTCGACTGTTTCTTCGTTCTATATAAGTGCCTACATGTTTCTAAAATAATAATATACTTCTATGATATCAAAAATACCGAGATATATTAACCACTAGTTTTAAAGCTCGTAGAATCTGGAGTCCACCACTATCTTACTTGTGGAAATAAATAAATAAATAAATAAATAAAAAGATAAAATAAATCTCACACTTTTCTTGTATTATGTATTATTTAATATATTGGATTCGGATCCCTCAACTCTACTTTGAAAAAATACTCAAAAATTATTCGACATTGATCTCAAATAGACTTGCCCAACCTAATAAAACCATTGAGTCTATCTATTATGAGAGGGCTTTTTGTGTTCTACGGGCAGTCATGAAATTGTTTATCAGCACCACCAAATATATGATAACCACAAGGGTTGCTCCCTCTCTCATCTCTCGGGTTTTTTCCGTCAAAATTCTCCATTTAATTAAATACAACCGTTATTGTCCTGTTACTCTATAAGTTCACAATAGAAACTTAAAAATAACTTCCAAATACGTGTTTCTAAGATTGAAATACATAACTTAGCAAAATTTAATGGCCTTCATATTCCTGCAAAGCATTTTTTTTGAGAAGGGCTTTTGTACAGGGTTGCCATCTCAAAAAAATCAAAAGGAACCTGCAGGACATTCATGAAGTTGGACCGGAGGCAATGAACTGGCTGTCAGCGCTGAAGCCAAGACTGTAAGTGTAGAGGATATGATGCAGCCCACATGGGCTAAGATTTATCAACACATCGAGCCGTACGAAAAGTAAGTAAATAATAAAACTCTATTAATTAATTTACTGAAACAGTAAACGACTGTTACCGCTTATTAATAATAAAGTTGGTTAGATCCCAGGTGCCGGCAAACTACCCTTTCACTACACAATCTTTTAGCTTACTGTGAAAAGTGTATAAGGTAATATTTGGGTTTTTAACAAAGCCCAGATAAATCTAAAAAATATTGCTCAGAACAAATTGAAAGCCTAGACAAAAATAATATAATTACTATTGGTATCACATATATGCACAGCAGCACAAGTATAAATATTTATGTTCACACACACCCTCAATACACAGGAACGCATTGTAATATGCCACTAAACCTACTATGTAACATGCACTATGTATATTGTAACATTATATTTATTATACATTACATCGGGTCGTTTGTAAAAAAATAACACAATGTATGTTCTGTAATTAATTTATTTAATAACATGAAAGCTTTTTACTTTGAAGTAAATACGTAATGACATATCAATACTAATTATTTGAACACAAATAATATATTGTGCATCCAACTACAAAACCTGATACTGCCATTAAAATCGTAATTAACTTTTGGTTAAAAAACGTTTTATACTTCGCAAGTCACCAATAGGTCGTGTTTAGTTTTTCTCGAAAAAGTTTTTTTTCATTAATTATTATCAACTGGTATCATTTTATATAGAATTTTGGGATTACTTTTGTTTTATAAATAAAAAAACATTGTTTTTAGTAGCACATTTTTCGAGGTATACGTGTTATTAATTTTTGTTTTTGCTTGTTATTATGTAAATATTTGTTTTGTACTTTTAAAAACTGTAAAAGGCGAAATTAGCTTATTGCAATAATAAATAAATCAAACACAATATTCTGTCATTTATAAGGTTTTTTTCAAAAAAGCATCACCTTATTTGGAAGTTGCCTATACGAGATACGAAGACGTAAACCATATTTTTGCTTAATATATTTCGTGGAATATCTTCTGGACACCGCAATATACTGAAGACTTCAAACTTCTCTCATATTATAAACCCTTATTGTGTGGCTCTAATATTAGCTCCTCATCTTGTCTTTGAATACCTTGTATGGATACCATAATAATATTATCCAACTATTAATTTGCTGTTTCTTGGATACAATAATATTAAACTTTCGACGAATGTGGTGTTAACATTTTGGGAATATCGTTAGGACATCAAAATATCGTCAGCCATTTGAACCGTGTGAACAAAATGACGACTAGTCTGAAACGATAAACTAATAAAAATTATATCGTCTCAAGTTTACCACCTTTCAACTTTTTTCTCTGGTCGAATGATTTGCGCATGCTTAGATGTGCTCAGCATCCGTATCTATGGTAAAAACTTTAAAACCTATAAATTTTATAATGTTTCCTGCTTCGTGACAGTTGTTATCTTTGTTGTTGGTTTGTGGCGTTTATTTCCTTAATTAAAAGGCGCCTTATAACCTCTACTATAACATTTTCAACTAATAATACACTTCGCGATCTCCATCTCGACGTTATGCATTTTGAAAACAACGTCAAAATCAAAGCGCATCTGCCAGATCTTATCTATATCGATAGACTCTGTGAACAGGTTGACGATCAATGGACGTCCGGCTAATTTTGTTTTTTCATTTATGCAAGTGAAATTCGCCTGGCGATAATCGCCAAATGTAAACACCACATAAGAAATCTTCCGTCGAAGAAAACACTACTGAACTCCTCTTATATTCAATGTTTTTTCAACTTTTTGTGACATTAGTTATAACCGTTAGCAATAATTAAAACACTAAATATGTTTGTTACACATTAACAAATAATAATATTGTAACATAAAGTATACTATATTGAAATAGATTGTGTTACCTATATCGTTAATATGCTTGATGAAAGAGGAACTTGAATAATTAGTTGTTACCTACATAAAAACTGTACTCCACACGAATCCAAGAGTTAAATAATTGATTTTTGTTCATATTTCATACCTCTTGACTTTTCAATACTTGTAATTTTTGATGTGCTATGATTTGAAAAGTCATAGGCAATTTATGCGATATTTTTACTATTTGAAATTTCAAAATATTTCTAGTGATGCGTAATGATTCGCAAAGTCACAGGCATTTTATTGGATATTTTTATAAGTTGAAATTTCTTTATTCCTATTGAGAAGACTGTTTCATTTTGATTCATTCGTTTCATCTTTACATTAAAATAAATTGATAAATAAAATTTATAAATAATTCAATAATCATTTATTTATTTTTGTTTTTTACATTTATTTTAGAATATATTTGTATAAACTTAATTTTGTTTAACTAGAGGTTTCATTAATTCTTTTAAAAACTTTAAATTTATCTATTAAAATTTATTGTTTGCTAATTTCTAAAATAATATACCTAAACCTAAAAAAATCTTCACTATCAACATTCACCAATGTCTATAACGGCAAGTGTACGGCCAATGTGTCCTTCCAGTATTGACCTATGGGGCAGAAACTTTGAAATTAACCAAGTCGACTATCCAGAAACTCCAAGTAGATCATAGGAAGCATGAAAGAGCGATGCTATAAATAAAATTCTCTGATAGCATAAAAACACTGAGATACGTAGAAGATCTGGAGTTATAGATGTTGTCACAAGAGTGGCAAGATTAAAGTGGTCATGGGAAGGACATGCTGCTAGACTCAAAGATAAATAAAAAGGGTAGTGGAGTGGAGTTCTTGTGAACATAAAAGGAGCAGAGGAAGATCTCGCAAATGATGGTCATACGACCTTATAAGAATCGCTGGTGACTGGATACAGAAAGCTCAGGACAAAGATGCCTGGAGACATATGGGGGAGGCTTATGTTCAGCAATGGACAGGAATAACAGCATAAGAACGTAAGTAAATAATTTAATTAAAAAAATATTTCTATAATTTTATTGTAAGAAACTACAAAAGCGTTCCTGCCACAACACAACACTATGAGTAATGCGTCAGACAATTTAATTCTAAGCTCTTCTATGTTTAAATTAACATGTTAATGTAAAAGAATTCTTTATGTAATTAATTCAAGATGTTATAAATATTTTAGTATAATATATAGAGAAATGAGTAAACAAATAAAATGACATGTAAAATATGATATTTTCTAAAGTAATATGACTGCGAGTGTAACTGCAAGTTGCAAACCCTCCCCTGCCTTAGTGGGGTAGCTTCCCTTCTTCCGTTTCATTATTTTCAGTTACGGTTTGAATTTTCAGCGAGCACTACGTCTCAACGTCGACGCGTCGTTTGATATGGTGTCAGTTCGTTTATTTTGAAAAACATCGTAGATAGGTATCGTTATTATCATGAAATATACATTAAACTTAAGGTGCGCCGAGTCAAAACATACATATTATAAAAACATTTAATCATGTTTATTAAAGCAACTGTATTAATAATTAACTAAAGAGTGATTAAAACTGAAACATACTAATAAAAGTGTCGAGCAATTATCATATATATAATTCATCCTTTAATCAAATATTCAAATAGCATATCGTTTTATTTAAAGTAAAATAAATTTCATATAACATAGCTTATAACTGTATAAAATAAAATAATAATAAATAAATCTTATTGCAAGAATTAAATGATATATAAGTATTTTATAAATAATAAGTGTTAGTGGATAAGGTGTGTTTAATAATTTATGATAATTATAATAAACGCAAAAGTGAAACGATTAATTTGATAGCTGAATAATAACTAAATTGCTTGTTTATTCATGTATTAAAATTTCATGGTTTATTAATTATGTTATGTAAAATCGTGAAGTGTATTAATTTATAATGGAAATTAACGAATGAAAGTGTCCGAGTGATTTTCCTAATAAGTAATAAAAATGTTTTGAAGAGTTTTCATCATTTGGTGTGATCCATATTTTATTAGATATAAAACATAATCAAATAATAATAAAATACAGTATGTGAAGTAATATTATGATAAATGCATAATTTATTAAATTTGTTAATATTAATATTTTATGGTAGAAATATTCATAAAAGCATAAAGTTTAATTAAATTCTTGTGTTATTTAAATACTTTAAAACATTTTGCGGTTGAAAGCGGCGTTGTTTCAGAAGTTCATTACAATAATTTCTCAGGAATTGGGGTTACATAAGAAACGAGGGACTTCATTCTGTTCTGTAAGTAAAACAAATCCTTCATAATATCACTTATACTTGTGTATTCATTTTAATTTTAGTATGCTATGTCTACTTTACGTTTACATGGCTTGGAAATTAATTTTAATTTCACGAATGCTGCTTCTCTGGATTGTATTATTTTATTACTTTCATTAAGACTTGATATCGCCAACTTTTTGATATACATAAGTAAGAACTTTTTTATTTACTTTTTTTGATATTTCGATTTGAGAACTATGTAGGTATATCATAAACAATATTCTATTGTATTATATTCTTATTAAGACCATCCATTCGTTCGCGAGTGATTTAAATACAGAATATTATGCAAAATGTATTTGAAACAAACATTATGATGGTTTCCAATGCTTATGGATTGGTATTAGGCTGGTTTAAGTTATCACTTTTGATTTTCATAGACAAAATTGATCAATTCCGCCGTCCAGGTTATCAGGAACTTATATTTGTTTTTATAACCAGGTGTCAGGTTATAAAAACAAACATACATATGTTTCACCAATCGAGAAACATTAAAAGCTCTGACGTGGATCATAATCTACTACACAAATGACGCAGGAACGTTAAGATCAAAACTTTTTCGGCTTCCATTTCGACTACGTAACATACATGGTTTTTTATCAACGTATTTAACCGATTTTGTTATTTGTGTGGTACCCAAATCCATGTATCTAAACAAATATCATCATCATGTCGTCCTTTAATGCTCTTTTTGGATGTCTCCTTCTTCAGAATGAATCTGCGCCTCTTCCAAAAACATTTCCAGCGCTTTGATGTCATAACGACGTTGTATTGTAGGAGCGGAACACCCGGGCCGTCAGAACTTTTGTGGACGAAGAAACACTGTTCTTTTTATTCAAACTATCGTTGAACGTTTTCAAAACATGACTTAACCAGACTTTTGTCTGATCTGTTTTACAGAGTACCACAATTTTGATCGAAGATCATCGTCGGTTCTTCGGGATAGGGATTTAAAAAAAATGGGTATTTTCAAAAAAAAAAATCTGGGATGTCAGCGATCGTACATGATTCATTACCTACATATTTTTCCATTTTACAAGCAAACAAAAAAAGTTTAAAATCCAAGATATTTATAATATTTTATTCTAACACACTTGTGAGAAATGCTGTGATTATATTATGAAGGAATAAATTTATTCAATTTCAGATATGAAAACTCAAGAGAACTAATTAAAATACATACCTGAAAAAATACATTATTGTAATTCTAGTCAATTTCTTCATGGTAATATTCTTATACAGTACCTATATTGTAGATTTGAAAATCAAAACATTTGCCAAGCATTTTAAAATATTTATTTATTTTTTATTTACCTCGAATTAGAATATGTGTTCACTGATACATGTAATAAGCATAATAATTATGTAAATACGTGTATAGAAAAATATTATGTTCGCTGTTGCCAAAAATATGTAATTGTTACAACAGAATATGACAGAATCATAAGCACTTTTAAACGCCGTTTAATGTGTTAAATAAATAAATATCATCACTGAAGAATTCAAGAATTTACATGTCGTATGATACCTATTCATTATGAAAGCATAATCAATCTAAAAACTCTAGTCCCGCCACTGAATTTTTGTCTGCTTATAGCAACATACTTTAGATTTTACATTTAATTTTACATACTTTATTATACAAATTTATATTCAAGTAAGATCAAAATTTATTGAAATATCAAAAATATTGAAGAAGTTAAACTAAGTGGAAAGTATCTATATTTTTTCAGCGCGAAATTTTAAAATTATTCGGAAATCCATAAGTAATTTAAAACTTGTTATTAAAAAAACATAAAAATTAGAAGTAAATTATATTTATTTTATTTTTTGTATGTCAAACCCAAATTCCATGAATGGTGATATCATTATTTTTGCATGATGTGATTTTGGTGAGAAATAAATCCAATTAAATATATTGGCACATGCCGCGTTTCATTGATTGAGTGACGCGCGGAATTTTAAAATCGTTTTGGGTTAAATATAAATTTGGACACTTTAAACGCTTCGAATAACATTTTTTTGATTTACGGAAGTTATTCTTTACATACTCGTACTTACATAGATTAAAATGGTTGAATTATAATTAATTAAAGTATTCATTTGTTTAATCCTGGACAACTTGAATGAAAGTAATACATATTTAATCATTTTTATAACAATTTTAAAAAGATTTTCCTTTTGGATGGGAGGTCTCATCGATTGATAAAGTAATAATATTAATATATTTACTGTGTTGGTGTTTATGACTTTTCCTTCACACTGTATCTCAGGTGGAGTAGGCATGGAGAACGAAACGCAATATTGATACATTCATACATATTTCTTTGTAAAACAATCTCATAGTGGAATGAAACAGTGTTTGATTTAATTTAAATATTATCTTTTATTATTCATTTCCACAAAGTAACACTTGAAAATATAAAATATTTATACTTCTTTGCTTCTTCTACATTCATCTAGTTTCTCATACATCTACGTCGATTTCTCTTATTCTATACGCGACCGTACTTGATAATTGGATCCACGTGATCAAATCGTGTAGTTCTTGGACTTCTCTGCTTTCTCACATCAACTCTATCAGATAAATATACCCTTTTTGTCATTATTTCATCGTCTGTTCGCTCCACATGTCCAAACCATCGCAACCAATTTTTCTATTTACAACACTACTCCCACGTCCACTCATTCTACTGATATTCTCATTTTTCACTCTGTCACACAATGTTTTACCTGCTATTCTTCTCGGTGATCACATCTCCACAGCATTTATTCCATTCTGGTTTTTCTTCAACCACGTTCAAGTTTCGCTTGCATACATAGGTGTCGGTACATTGTCGGTAACATTCATCTATTTCAGAGGTTAAATGCCGTAATCAAAAGATATATTGAATAGGCAGTATAATTCTATAATGAATTCAAAAACAAAATGTTTTCTTCTACTATATATTTTTTATATGTTTTACTGTCGAGAAATACGTCTTTCGTCTTGAAAGGACATTGTCAATCTGTTTAAAAAACAACAATAATATGCTTACAAGACAAAAGATGTAGGTATCTTTGGACACTAAAATAATATATTGAAGAAGAAAACACTTTTTTAAATTTCATTGATAATAGTATAAGTATATTTCTAAAAATGTTTTAAACGTGAACATTTAGAAATATTTGTATTGTGTGCTATTTTACAGGACTTCCCTCTCGATAATGCCAAACTGAGCTTTTGACGAGAGTGCTCAAGTTTTATAAAAAAAATTGTGAAAAATTAGCTGCGTTTATTAATATTAATATTTGTAAACAAATTTGAATTTGATTAATATGGAGAGGATGACTTGTATGTTTATCACATGCAATAGATAAAAAGACTTGGCACCCTCTTATGGGAGATGCCATGATGGTATGTGTTGATTTCAATATAACCTACCTATAATAATTATAAGGAAAATCGAACAATCACTTTATTTAGTATCAATTTGTGCGTTAGTATTCTGAATAGGTAATCACATGATAAAGGTTTCCCTAAGTACTTTCTCAGGTTCCCTACTAATTCATTGGTTAAATTATTGCCGGCCGTATATCGCACGTGGTCCATTCTAATGATGATTTGCAGTTACCGGCCTATAATACCTACCTAGGACGCGACGCTCCACTTACGTTGGGTCAAAATTAAACACATAAATATTTTTAATAGCTGCCACAGCAAAATCAAAATAAGATACTTATATTACTTTATAGGCCATTATTATGTAATATTTTTTATGTTTGGTTGAGTACCTACCTGGTAAAAAATATGTCTTCCACTGTTTAATGTGATTTTTCGCTGCACTGCAAATGGCAGTTAGGTTTTACGTAAAAAAAAACTAGGTTTATGTATTTTATTTCATTGGCACATCTACAGGTTTTACACAAATACAATATATTACAATATACAAACATATTAGCCCATTTACAGACTGCTCATTGGTATTCGAATGTTTTTACATAGCTGAAAAGAAAGTTTAAATGACAATAAAAAACCAAATATTAAAATGCAAAAGAAGAAAAATAAAAGGACAACAAAAGAAGTTACTTAAAAATAGACAGTGATTTTTACAAAAAAATTAGAGTGGCTCGAAACCATGCTGTAAAAGTTGAATTAAAGATGAAATAATTATGATAAAGCAACAAACAAAGTGTAAGAAGAATAAATAAATAAAAGATGAATAAATCGCTAAGATTAAAAAATATATAGCAAATTAAAAAATAATAATAAGAACTTTATGTATGCATACACACACAAATATTCATACAACTACAACAAAAATTAAAAAATGTGGCTAATAGGAAGAGGGATATGGGAAAGTTAAAGGGGATATCCTCCGAAGCATGGATGTAAGCGGTTTGGGTTAGTTCCAAGAGATCGCTCCTTTGCGATAAACTCGCCCTCTGTGTATTGATTGTACCTAACTTAAATGTTTACCTTTTATGTAATTGTTTGTAATCAATGTATAGTAAAAAGCGAATAAATAAATAAAGCATAGCTACCCATAATACATTTAACATCATTACGCATGACGCATGCCATCCATTCTGAACGCATTTTAACTTTAAACTGGCCATGTTTATAATGTAGGTTCTTTTAATAAAGTAAAGGAGACTTTATATTACAAATAAATAATATTATTTAAAATAATTATTATTGTCCTAATACAAAATACGAACACAATAATTGTCACACGCGAGAGTCTACCAATGAACCAGTATAGCAACAGCCTAACTGAGAATAATAAATGTAAATGAGCCCTGAGTACCAGAAGTAGCTACTGTATATACCTATAAGCTTTCAATAATAATTATTGAATATTTATTTATTTATAAATTAGTCAGAGACACAAACAGAAAGTTGACAAAATACACACAAAAAAATAAAAACAACATACATTGATTCGGCCAGGCCAACCCCCCAGTTAAGTGTGGCATAATGATTATTTGTCCAGCAAAATAAATAAATGAGCAGCAAACCGTGAGCTAATTTTAATTAAACTTGTGAAAGCTAAATTTTAAGTGTGTTGTTCAAATAATAAATCTTTGTTTGTAGCATCTTTTTATGTGATTTTATATGTAGCATCTAAATGAACGACACTAGCGTTTTTCGACATTTCAGTTAGATATTTCGTTAATATAGCAAAGCGGAAACTGGCATTATTTTCGTAGTCATCATTAATTTGGTAAGAAATCACATAACTTCATGTGGATCCGAAGGTAAATCGGTGTGTAAAAAATATTGTTTGCATAATATTTTCTGCCGGTCAAATAATAATTCTGCTGCTCAAATGACAATTCTGCTGGTCAATTAATTACTTTGTTTTGCGAGTATTTACTACTATACCATCACGGCATATTCCACAAGTGGGGTAGCCAGCAGATCAGCTGCATGTAAGAAACATGCAAACTGTCCTCTTCGTGCCAATATAAAATCAAGACATTCAGGATGGGTGGCAAGCCTCATCGCTGAATTGAAGATGTAAAATGTCTTAATTTTTTCGAACACCTGCCTTTTACAGGACACTCGAAAACTTACGCAGAAGAGTGGGAGACCAATTCTTTACCGGGTGCTCCACGGGAGCATTTATTAAGCAGTTAAAATTTGTTAATTTGCCGATATAACCAAGTTTGTTTGTAAAACAAGTGTTGCGCTTATTTTTTATTAATTTATTACCGATGAAAATATTGTTTGCTGTGCAAATGACTTATGTAAATGCTGATTTTTTCTTGCCGAACGAATAGATTATTAGCCGGACAAATAATTAGTTCCCATAATTATTTAGTATTGCTTCCTCTGTTGTTGCTATGCAGGTGAATACACCAATACACTACACTTTTGATGGCAAGAAAAGAGGGAAAGTTGCATGTTTTTTTACTTGCAGTTATAACGTTGTCAAGAGCTCCTACACTGAGAAAAATACTTTTCGCAAACAAATCGTTGGTAAATTCACCAATGATCTGTTTGCGATAAACTAATATTATAGATTCGTACTAATGAATCGTTTGTACTATCTCTGGTCCTAATCTGATAGTACGTAGTAGTACGTACCAATGATTCGTTGTGAAATTTCGTTAGTATTTTTCTTAGCGTAGGTTCGATTCTCATTCAAGAGCAAAAACTATCTTTTTTAGCTGTTCTTAATGTGAATGCTACATTTTTTATTAAATTTTATTTCCCAGAAAGTTATGACACAAAATAAATAAACAGTCAAAAGTTAGAAAATCTATAAAGCTAACAAAGAACCTTGTAATTTGTAATATAACACCACATAGCGTACGTTTAATTGGCTCAGTAAAGACTAAATCTTTATGATTTTATATTCTGTATAATAATATGAAGATTATAATGTATACATATTATGTAACTACCTATACATATAAGTATATACTTGTATTAAGATATTAAATTTTATTTCTCAGTATAATAATAATATCTCATTAGTTTTTAAGTAAAAACTGTTCAAAGTTTAATGTCATTTACAAAGTGTAGAATATAAAAGATATTATTTTGTTAAAAAAAAGCTGATATTATTATTAATTATTATGCTTACGTTGATATTTTCAACCGACTGTTTTTGGTGGAAGTTCATGTAAAATTAATTATAAATTTATAAAACACTTCTTAAGTATATTAAACTTGACTTCTTTACGCTTACCTGATAATGGGAGCAGAAGCCCTTGAAAGCCGGCTCGCGACTAGTAAAGTCACAGTGGATATACTAAAGAAGTGTTTAAGAGAAGTGTTAAACATAAAAGAACATTAATTTAGGTATTGTATCCAAAATATTTAATAAAACTCTCTCCCTTTATGTATCAGAGGTTTTCATTTTAGTTATGTATTTATCTATATTTATAATATGACGTGGATGAAATGTCAAAGAATTGATGAATTGTACAGTGTCCTTGAGGTGCTTTGGTACGTAAACGACACTTTAATGTTGTACAATAATGATAATAATAAAAGAGCAAAAATTTTTGTTCAATGGTACATCAATCATGTTTATCGTAGATGCATGATATCTTCCAGCTAACCCATCAAATGATTCTGTGTATTTTTTATAGCAAACCAAAAAAGATACAAAAATCGACATGATCGTCACGATCAAAATACAGTGTGTTTTGAATTCAGGTACAAAATAATATTTCTTTATAATCAATCACATTTCAAGTTAATTTTAACGTGTTAGTTGCATTGTATATTATGTGTATCATTTTGATTGTACTTGCTCATATTATAAGACTCATATCTTAATTATTCATTGAATAATTAAGATATGAGTCTTATAATGTTTCTCCCCAAAGCACGAGCTACGCTCAATTTTGGGGAGTAATTGTATTAGGAAAATAAATGTATTGTGTTATTGTTCGATTATTGTAAAATGATATTGTGTTTAATAAACTGTTTTTATTATTATATAAATTGTTTGAGTTTCATTATGTTTTAATAATAACAAGTTACAGGTTAACGTAACTGTAGGTAATGAAAAAATTTCAAAAAATGCAAACTATGTGTTTTAAATTAAATTTAAGATGCGTAAACATTTTTCGATATAAAATATATCTTGCCCTTAAGATGCAGCAAGGCGAATGCTCTCTGCAATAAGTATTTAATAAGTGAGAAGAGACAGTGTTTTTTTTTTCGTCGGAAGGTGTGGCGCGGAGAAAACGCTCTTGCCTTTAAGTCACGAGGTCTCGGTTTCAATTCCCGGCTATGGCAAAGTGAAGAATGATCTTTTTCAAACTGTCCTGGGTCTGGGTGTTACATGTAGGTATGTGTGTTAAGTGCATTGTATATAGGTAATAATATGTGTATCGTCGCGTTAGTACCCATAGTACAAGATTCATATCTGAGTTTGGGACTAGCTCGATCTGTGTGAACTGTCTATGCATGTTGTTTTTTGTTTAAAAAATACAGAGTATTTTGAGTTAGTCGGTAGCCTGGAGGCAGAGTCTCGGCCTTCAAAACATGGGGTCCGTGGTTCGATCCCAGGTGCTGGCAAACTCCCGTTTCACGGCACAAGCTTTTAGCTTAGTGTGAAAGGTGTATAAGGTTGTATTTGGGTTTATAACAAACCCAGATATATCTTTTTTTTAAAAAAAAACATTTTAAATTTCATTTCTGTGTGTTTTTACTTCCACAAATTACTTAATATGTTGTTTTAGAAAAAAAACGTCAACAAATTCATATCTAAATTTGGGACTAGCTCGACCGGTGTGAGTTATCAATACATGTTATAATATGCTAATGAAAATAAATGGAGCACAGTGAAAAAAAATTGGTTAATTTTCATTTCATTTGTCCGTGGTATTTTGTTAACTTATACAATAACTTTTTTCATTTTATTTTCATTTTTATAAAACGTCAGAACACAGTAAGTAATTCACGATGAAGATAGATAGATAAGGTTAACTTAACTGAAGAATCCCCAGGGAGTCTTTAACGTGTCAGAACGCCTTATTTACTTACTCGCTATGTTATATGCACCATAGTTTCTTAACATTTTTACATTCGCGGATAACCACAATATCCGACAGAGAGGTCGGCATTGTGTTAATAGTTTTTTACTTCTATATATAATGAGTTACAATCCTTGGATTGGTCTGCAACGAGTTTGGTTTTTCTTCTCCATTCGTCTCTATTCTCAGCCAGTCTTTTCAGCTCTACGTATGAGCCACAGTTCATGTCCCTCTTCAGTTGGTCCATATATGCGTCTCTTGGTCGGCCTCTGCCATTTGTCCCCTCGGTCTTACCCTCCGCGATGGCGATGAGTAGTCCTGGGTGCCTGATGTTGTGGCCAATCCAGTTAGCTCGTTGTTGGCTGATTCTCTTAAGGAGTTGCCTTTTTTCGCCTACCCTGGTTAATACTTCTTCGTTTTCGACGTGCTCCGACCAATGGATCTTAAGCATGCGTCTGTAGCACCACATTTCAAAGGCCGCCAACCGTCCGCTTTCACTTTTGCTGATGGTCCATGTCTCACAACCATAAAGCAGAATGCTTCATACAAAGGCTTTAGTAAGGTTCTTCCTTACGCTTAAGTCAATATTTGGGGATTCCAATATCTTCGATTTTTTGTTAAAGGCAATCCTTGCCTGGTTTATTCTGCTTACAATTTCTGCTTTGGAGCGTCCATCCTGGTTTATTCTGCTGCCCAGGTACACCAATTCACTTACTTGTTTGATACTCACTCCATTTATGGCAATGTTCGCAGTCGCTTCCTCTCTTCCAACGACCATACATTTTGTTTTTTCTTTATTTATTTTCATGTTGTACTTTGACAACAGTATACTTTCCATTTTTCCTAAGGCTTCGTTCAGCTCCATCTCGGAGTCTGCGAGCAGTGCTATGTCGTCAGCATATCTTATCATGTCGACCTTTTTCCCATTTATTTTTACTCCTGTCCAGTTCTTCATTTCTTCTCTCAGTAATAATTATAAATCATATTTCTTGTATATCTATTACTTGTAATAATTATAAATCATTACGGTGTCAATATTTTCATTGACACGTAAAGGGATGATTTTCATAAACATAACATGTAATTAGTCCGCTGGCTACCCCAGTTGTGTGAAATGCTGTGATGTTATGACTTTTTTTTATTTACTTATCAACTTTACATGACGTGGGCCTTTTACACGTTAAACATATTTATTTATTTATGCAATAAAAGGCTTTCGCCTTTTACAGTTTCAAAATAATACAAGACAATCCTTACATACATAAAAAACAAAAATAAACAAAAAATATTATTTGTGTTCAAGACAGAAATCAAAATAGCTCTTCAATATAGCATCTATATAGCAACTTTATTTATCAAATTGTTGTTTCTAAGCGGGAAAAACAATTTGTCAGACAATAACAACAGCATAAGAGTTAACAGCTGCAGGTAAAAACTTATAAAACAAACATTAAGTTGTAAAAAAATTAATAGTTACTTTCACAGAACAACAATAGTAATAAAATAAGAAAAAATTGAGGTTGGACTTCAATATTAAGCCGTTGTTGAATGAAAGACTCAACAAAAAAATAATTTATTTTGTGAATGTTGAATGTTGAATGCACAATGCACATGCATAGATATTGTGTGCATGGTCTGGATGTTTGATTATTTGTGTGAATTTTGCTGAACATCTCTAATTGCGCATTGATATAAATAAATTTATTAATAAATAACTACATGATTCATATTCTTTTATGTCAAAATATTTTCAAATACTTTATAATTATTTTAGGGACACCATTCATTTATTATCGAGCTGCACCAGCCAATTTGCGAACCACCGTTTAGGAAACATTGTACTACACTAACGCTTCGTATGAATAACAATAACAGTGTACAGGGAACAAAGTCATATTTCTTTGTTCTTCTATCTTTGTAACACACACACACATATAGATATATTCACCCACACACATTTATAAATACATAATAAACACACACACACACACCTATATATACATAATAAACACACACATAATACATACCAGTAGCGAGTTTAGACTTTTTATTGGTCGTAAAAAGAATCAGATATCTTGATAAGAGTATCATGTTACAAAACGCAAATTGTGCAAAATTTAATCGGAAGAAGTAAATAAAGGTGTTGCAAAACTTTTGAATTGACTTTAGGCTGACTACGAAGTGGCAACTTTCGGTATCCATGACCAACTTTCTCCAATTCAACCATTGTCATCGTCACAATTTAACATCTATCAACCACCTACCATTTCACCTTTCCTGTTATAAGAATTGTGCTAGGTATTTTAAAATGAATCCCTCTTCCTTGGCATGTATTTTCCAATACAACGACCGCACATCTATGGCGCGAATAGGTGCAACAGAGGGAACAACAAAAAAATATAAAAATTCAGATCTCTTTATACAAAATAGACAGAATGTCCACCTAATTATCGAGTCTAATCACATCACCCATGTTGAATTAAAGCTGAAAGCGATAGATTGGCAAAAAATGCGAAATTTCTGTGCAACAGCAGAATTGAGAAATCAAATCCTGGTTGCAGATCCAACTATATAGCTTACAGGATCTACGTTGCTCAGAAATTTCAGATGCACTTTGACAGACCAAATAGAGGCGATGGATGCACAGTGTCACACTTATGTACATAAATGGAGACTTACGGACTCCATGTTGGATGTGTGTGGTGACGATCAAATAGCAGACCACAAGGCAAACACATGTCTCGAATACTCCTACAATAGGGAATCGAGTTGCAAATATTAAGTTTAGTGTCAGATGATGCCACATCATGGCTACGAAGCATTTAAAAATAAGTATATACGTGTTTAACCCGTAAGTGGATAAACTGCGTGTTGGGTTCAAGTTTGGTGGAACAATGTATTAATTAATATTTTAAACTTTTTGGTCATACTTCCGTTTTGATAGACAAAAATAAAAATAAAACTTAAATTAAAATTTTGTTTAAGCCATTTTAGATATTTGATGTTTGTTTTAACCAAATAATTTCAAAATCCAACTTTTATTTCGCAAGCAACCATTCATGTTTTGGAATACAGAAAATTTCCTCTTTGACATAATATGTCAACTTTTTATGAAAAAAAGAAAACAGTATTTGCCGTCACCTTCGACCTTTACAAAAACCTAAGTGGATGAAATCGTAAAATTATAATTAAAACTTTTGCATGTTCTATATTTATCAGTCTATCTACTTATTTAAGTTTTAAGTAAAATAAAAAAGCTGTTTAAACCTATAAGTTTAAGAAAAATCAGCTATAAAACATTAAATTTCATCTTCTTCTTCAAGTACCTAATTGAGTCCCCCCAAGGTTAGCAATCAGCTCGGCGAACTATGTAGTCTCTGTCCTGAGGCCTGAGTCAATAACACACTTTCGCGTCACGTTCCCGCTCCGTTAGCGTTCGGGTGCAGACGATGTTGCGCCAAAGTGTTAATTTTCGTAACTATTGTGTATCTTAGCAACGAAATTGACACTTGCTTGCAACTTCGTCTGCACTCGAACGCTAACGGAGCGGGAACGTGACGCGAAAGTGTGTTATTGACTCAGGCCTCTGAGCTGTTCAGAACAGCTGCTCTACAGACTTTGGATGTCGGTTCACTTCCATAAGTTTATGCATCTTGTATTGTGGGCTGTACTAACACGATGATATTCTCACATAATTACATAATGCACTAAACACATAAACATTATAACATCCAAATAAAGAACGTTAAAGAGAGACCCACCTCACACCCGGATATTTCAGGAGTCATAATATGTACTCCTATTTATCCGTACTTTCAAACCGAAATTGTCCTCACGGGCGGGCCATTGGGCAGGTCTGAAGGACCGACCGGCTAAAACCACCATCGATCGTAAGAATCTTTTAAACTACACTCTCTTCAATGCCCCTTTTAAAAGTATGTTTATTTTATTGAATATTTAAGAAATGAAAAATTTAAATAAAAATACCAAGATAACTAATAATTAAAAAAAAACGTCATTCTTCATTTTGTTCTGGTCAGTTCAAGGAACATGTTGTCAAAATTAATTTGTTTGCCCTTTTAATTCCTTCACTTTTCATTTATAAAAAGTTTGTCTAAAAAAACCTCTTCAAACACGAGCACTACTCAATTTCACGTGCAGTAAAAAAATGTGAACATAAGTATTTATACTATATTAATATATAAAAAAACTTAAATTTTTCCGAATATAAACTGTTTGAAATTAAATATTTTGTAAGAGATCTACATAGTTTGTCATCGTTTATTACAACACATGTAAAGAGCACTTAAGCAATGAACAAAGAAAATTAAGTAGGTACGGATACTAGAAAAAAATCGAATGTTTCTTGAAGATTCCACCTACACTTAGGTTCTCAGACTACTTTGTATTAAGTATATAACATAAAATTTCTAGTTTTATATCTTCTTATATATAAAAGGAAGTGGTGTGTGTTACAACACTTATAACTCAAGAATGGCTGTACCGATTTGAATGATCTCTGATTTGTTGGATTCTTCTCCGCCCGGAATAAACTATAGGCTATTAAAACATCATACAAATTCACGGGAAGAAAAAATATGAAGAAAATTATTTTCGTCATACATTTTTAATTTCAAAAATAAAAACAATATGGAGAGTTATGGCACTGTTAGCGCCCCCACGTCGCCTGTTGCATTGTGCTAAAATAATCCGTAGGTTCTGCTATATTAAGAACCAAATTACTATAACTAATATGAACGAAATGTGTACTAATATTTGTTTACTATAATTCGGTAGTTACATGGCAATAGGTTGTATCTCACTAAAACATAATTTTACAGGAGAGCAAAAACAAAGTTTGCAAAAGAGATATTTAAGCCAAATTTCGAGCATTATTATATCAAAATGAAGGTAATTATTATTTTTACAAGATAGATGTAACATTCTCTTAATAATTTCTTCTACAAGATGTATGTAACATTCACTAAATAATTTCTTGCAGTTTAAAAATATTTGTGTTTTTTTGCCATGTTGATGAAAACAATCTTTCTACATGTCAATAAGTTACGTCTTTTCTCTCTTTATTCTGACTATAAAGAGACATATCCTTTTGCCACATCAAATATTACACTATTTTGAGCATTTTATGGAACAAACTTGAAAACGCAAAAAATGCGAGATACAACCTATTGCCATGTAACTATCGAATTATTCGAGTAATATTTATGTATCGATAGATCTCCTGTCACATAAATGTGGACGTGCACAGATTATATTTGTAATTGTATTTTATTTTTGCAGATGGAAAATTATTATTGAACCAAAAATTGTGCTATTAAAGATGAAAATAAGAATGTGTTCATGTAGGTAGTTCTGATGCAAGATTGTGTAGTGAAATTTGCAGTCAGAGAAGAAAAATTACGAAGAAAATTATTTACGCCATACATTTTTAATTTCAATAAAAAATGCAATATGGAGAATTATACAAAATCAACAATGAAGTTTTTTTTATAGATTGGCCTATTTATATGATAATTTTTCTATACATTCTCAAATTAGAATCGTTATCCATACAATTTAACATCTGTAGTTCTGATATTTCAATTTTTAAAAAATCATGGAAAGAATTTTTATAAATTTTAAATGAATAGGTAAAATCTACCTGAAAAAAAAATTAGTACCTACATAATTATATTACGTAGGTACCTACTGCAGGTAATTTATAAACAAATCTGAGTTAAGTATAATTGTTCAACATAAATTGTTCATGTCGGCCGGTGTGGCGCGGAGCTCTTTCCTTTGAGTCACGAGGTCCCGGGTTCGATTCCCGGCCAGGGCAAAGTGAAGAATGACCTTTTTCAAATTGTCCTGGGTCTGGGTGTTACATATATGTGTGTATAGTGCATTGTATATGTGTATCGTCGCGTTAGTACCCATAATCATCATCATCATCATCATCATTGCCCTCAACGCTCCTCTCGGGAGCACAGGGCAGAAACCAGCCTCCTCCATTCAGAGCGTCTCTATGCCAATTGTGTTACCTCTTTCCACGACATTCCTCGCGCTCTGATATCGTTGTCATAGGAACGGTGTATTGTGAAAGAGGGACGCCCGGGCCGACGGAACCCCTGCGGACGGAAAAACAATGCTCTTTTTGGCCAACTATCATTAGGCATTCTCAAAACATGTCCCAGCCAGGACCATCTTCTCTCCTGTATTACGGAGATTACAGGTCTCTGCTGGGTGCGCCGGTGCACAGCATCATTTGTAACATGTTCATACCATTTGACATCCAAAATCCTACCCATAGTACCCATAATACAAGATTCATATCTTAATTTGGGACTAGCTCGATGTGTGTGAATTGTCTATGTAAAAAAATTAATGGAACTTATGAATTAATTCTACATATGGCAACAATTTCCTCATGTTTCGAAAATATTACTTTTTCTATGGAAAAAAGTACTAGACAACGGGTGGGGCCGCTAAACTGCGAAAGTTCCAAATGAATTTTATTTTTTTACACTATACCTACGACGACACACTTGGACAATTACGGGAGTTTGTAAAGAGATTAATAATATTAATCATTCATAAAGTCAGTGGGAAAGGGCAGAAGACCGGTGGGCCGCCCTAGAAGAAGCTGGCAAGGGCAGGTGTCGAACCTGTGTATTAAAAGGCTTGGTTTAGGGTGGCCAGAGGTCCTGGAAGCAGCGATGGCAGGGGTTCTCTGGAGGAGATACCTAGGGGCAATGGGACCCTGACTGAACTAGGACAACGAGAAGAAGATGTATGTATGTAATCATTCATTGATTCTTAGGCGGTACGAAGTTCGCTGGGACAGCTAGTTTTTAAATAAAAATAAATTATCCAGAGACATTCACAAGTATAGAGTGGATACTCAAGTGAAAAATGAATAATTCGTCGATTTAATATGCGGTCCAAAATAAAACATTATCAATTAGTCTTAACCTAGCGCGGGTTAAAAAATGAAATTTGTGAAAAGTGTTTTTTTTTTTATTATAATCCCTTTAAGAGTTTTAGACAAATTTTATTGAAGGGAACTCTTCAAACGATCTCTGAGGCTTCATATAAAAACAAATTATTTTCCATGAAGAGTGTGGTTGACATAGGAATTCCTGAATCATTCACAGATAAAAGAGTGTGGAACCGTTCATCAAATAGTCAAGTAGGTGCCTACATAGAATAATAATAATAATAAAATGATGATTTGTATTCGGCGCTGTTTAATGGTCCGTGACCATCTCAAGAGCGCCGTGGCTTTTTAGTTAAGTTGGAAGCATCTTCTAGGTCAAACATGAAGTTCATGTAACGCTGCTGCCACTGCAGAGGACTTTCTATCTTTATTGGCATCAATTCTCTGCCTTAAGCCATCCCATATCTTGGTCATGGTGTCGTACGTCTCTACGTTCTTGGGATGACTCTGGGGCCATCCACGAAGAGTGCAGATTTTCTCAATAGCCGACTCGAAGTCCTTCTTTTCGAGCGTTCCACTTTGGTTGACAATGTTGACATCAAAGAAAACGTTGGACACATAGATAAGCTTCTTCTTACGGAGATCTGAGATAGGCATTGTGGTAGACAAAATAGTATTTTGTCTCTTTCACCCGCTGTGTTGTTGCGAGTAGTCGGTGTTGTTATCCTTTTCTGTTACACTACTGGACATACACTGATCACTACAGGCTGGCACTTGTGAGACAACAGAGTGATTCCCGGAAGGGGTCGATTTTTTTAACACGTGAATGTGCTATATTTACGTGTAAGTGCGATCATAAGTATAAAGATCATATTTAATATTATTATTTTATTTTATTTATTCAGTATGGATTATACAGTTAAAACAACAAATATAACAATTAAATATCTACAACAATGTGCAAACCATTCAAGATCCCTTTCTTACTAACTTATTAACATTAATTTCAGGAAAGAACTTAATTTAATATAAAAAATAAGCAAGTAAAAAGTTAAAATATACATAAAAAATCACTACCTTAATGCATAACTAGCCTAAGTGTTTCAGGGTGATTTTTCAAAGGAGCAGCTTAAAGCTTTATTTTTGTAACAAAAAAAAAGTATTTCAAATATCTATAGCAAATAAGAAATTTAATTACTTTCATTCATTAAATAATTTCGTAGGTACCCATTATTATCATTTATTTCTCAAAACTTAACTCAGTTTGACCAAAATTTTAACTTAGGCTAGTTCTACATTAAGGTGGCGAAATGTGGAAAAATGTAAAAACACAATGTAGGTATAAAATATATATTCATATGAAAGTCTACAAATCAAATTAGTGTTTAATATGTCAATAACCCATTCAAAACTATAGAAGTAAGAAAAGCAATCTCCCCTATAGAACAACAGATGTATCCAGGGCCCCCGAGACATCCTCTGTGAACTCCCATTCCCTCAATGAAAAAAAAATACAAGCCTCAAAAAAATTGTTGAAAGCGCGCAAGTTTGCATTAAAAAAATTGTAAATAGTTTGTGGAGCTTGTGGGCAATCCAAATATATGGAGTTAAACAGCAAACAAAAAGAAATTGATTGTTTTTATATTACGAAACCTGATTTCTGAGAAGTTTATTATACCTTAGATCTGTAATGTAATACTCACTTATTAAAACATAACATATATTTTCTTATGAAGGTACTGACTTTTTCTCTTCACGAATCAATAATTGCGTAAGAATAGATACGCAATATATAAGTAAACAGGGATAAGTTCTTGCAAAACATTTTTTATTATTTCTCGAAAAAAATAAATATTTCATCCAACTCTTTAAATATTAATCAGATTATTATTATAAATACATACCTTTAGCAATTCATTTTTTGAGAAAATTTTGTCAGAATATACGTCAAAAATACAAAAGGGAACATGCGTGTGTGAGGAATATGAATGAATGTTATCATTTTACATTAATAAATACACGCTAATCACGGATACCCTAATAAGAAACGATAAAATAAAACTTTCAATTCATTATTTTCATTTTAACAATCCATATTTTCTGTCAAAATTTAAACGCCATGTTATTGAATTTGCCCATTGTAACAGCGTTAGGTGCTAAGTTGTATTTCGTCACGCATTTTTCTCGCAATACTGTCTGTAGCGGCTGATGACGTTACACACTGTTCCGACACGGGTGGACATTTTTGCGGGGATGTGAGAAAATTGCTTTTTCTTATGGTAATAAAAGCCTTAAAAATGCACATTTGAAAATATGAAAAAACGCTATGAATTTTCAAATTTTCTGTACTATTTTTTGAGCTATTTTTTTTGTGAAAGTTCCCATTCCACACTTGACGACGATCAACGGCACATTGCACATTGAAACATTGTGTTTTGTAGCAAAGCACCAGATACTATGAAGCGTAAACACGTGTGCGACATTGTCAGGAGGCATCTTGCAGTTGTTGCCTAATGTAATTGCAATGCACAATAGGTAGCCCATAAAAAATATTATTATGGTTGTAGATATGTGAACTTAAACACGTCGCTCAATAATATGCAGACCGTACGTTTGGCTATATTTCAAACATACCTATTGCAAAAATGAAGCCAAAGAACCAAGAAAAAGTGTTAATAAGCGAGTCCGTTGGTAGCCTGGAGGTAGAGTCTCGGCCTCGTAAACAGGGGGTCTGTGGTTCGATCCCAGGTGCCGGAAAACTCCCCTTTCACGACACTGTGAACGTGTATAAGGTTGTATTTGGGTTTATAACAAGACCCAGATATATAATTAAAAAAAAATAACTAGGTCTGTGTGATAAAGGCGGGGAAGAGGTCGAGTATCACTAAGAAGCGTAAGGAAGAATCTTACTAAAGCCTTTGTATGGAGCATTCTGCTTTATGGTTGTGAGACATGGACCATCAGCAAGAGTGAAAGCGGACGGTTGGCGGCCTTTGAGATGTGGTGCTACAGACGCATGCTCAAGATCCATTGGTCGGAGCACGTCGAAAATGAAGAAGTATTAAACAGGGTAGGCGAAAAAAGGCAACTCCTTAAGAGAATCAGCCAACAACGAGCTAACTGGATTGGCCACAACATCAGGCATCCAGGACTACTCATCGCCATCGCAGAGGGTAAGACCGAGGGGACAAATGGCAGAGGCCGTCCAAGAGACGCATATATGGACCAACTGAAGAGAGACATGAACTGTGGCTCATACGTAGGGCTAAAAAGACTGGCTGAGAATAGAGACGAATGGAGAAGAAAAACCAAACTCGTTGCAGACCAATCCAGTGGATTGTAACTCATTATATATAGAACGACCAAGTTAAGAAGACAACACTGAGCCCATTGGGCCCTGCACACATCGGATGATCATTTGAGATGGATACAGATGGTCTTTAGAATGTGACTTTAGTAATTACGATCATCAGAACTGAGGAACCTGCGGAGATGATTATATGGACTGCAATGTTAGGCATTACAAAAAAGTTTATTCGCATTATTTTTGCTAAGAAAGATATTTATTTATTTTTATATAAAGTTCTCGGCAAAGAAGAAAACCCCCATTTTTTTCTTTGTTTTCCAATGTAATAAAAAATACATTTGCGAAAAATCACGAATTTGCCATTGACCATCATAAATTCAGCGATGGGATTGCCACCCATCTTGAAAATTAAATTTTTATCTAAGTATCACATTATGAAAAAATGTATGCATATTACATTATAGATAGAATATAAATATTCGTCAATTTTCTGAATTCATTATAACATAACACGTTGTCAAAACACATTTAAGAGGAAGACCTACTCAAATAAAATATCATGATTAGGTAAAATGTCGTTTAGTATATAATAAAAAAATTCCGCCGAATTATCCAATAGGAGAACACCTTTATTGCTTAGATGTGTGTATTAAGACAAATGTTATATTTGAATGTGTTAGTGCAATACGACACGACGGTATAAATAATAATAATAGTGCATCTCAATACGAGTAGGTATCGAAGTTCCGCTGATATTATTATTTTCTCAGCTCATAGTCAGGACCAAGGATTAATAATAATAATAATAATAAAAATAATACTTAGTCCAAAATATTCAACCAAAGTTTTGTGCGTTTATAATATTACTAGCTCAGTATCCGGCTTTACCCTGAGAATATTGTCAAATAAAAAGTATGATTAGAACAATTCTTGACAAAGAAAGAAAAATTATTTTATAAATAAAATTTTTGATATTATTATGTTGGTTTCTGAAAATTGAAAATTTTAGGTTAGATTAGTTGAAAAACATTAACGATTTATTTTATATCATAGTCTAGTATTTATTATCAATTGAAATATATTTTTTTTTGGAAGTTGACATTATCACGGCATCTCCCACAATTTGTTATTCAGTGAACTAACTGCACGTAAGGGGTACTGTTCATAAAGACAAGGTCACATTTTGTGCCTTTTTTCAAATTGTCTAATAATATTGTCTAAATCATTACCAGATACTATATAATATATGATAGCAGCCACATTTAAGGATAATCAATAAATACCGACCTATAACATGAAATACACAACGATTATAACTATGCATTTCTATTGCTTGTTTAATATAAACTTCTGTAGCACAATACACAAACAATACAAGCACACATACGAATTTACTCAAATTATTTTTACAAAGTCCAGTGAGTGAATGCGGAAAGAAGCGATGAAGAGAGAGGGGAGAGGTTAGAGGGGGACACACTAGTGCATCATACAGCGGGACACACAGTGGCGTGCTTTCCACACATGCAAAATAGCCGATTACATATTTTTCATATAAATTTCTTATAGGTATGAAAATATTGGAATATTCCTATGTATCGTAATGGAAATTGGAATATTCCTATGTATCGTAATGGAAATCTGGCGACGGGGGATAGAATTTCAAAAATTTGGGTAAATTTTGAAATTGTAGGCACATACATATCTACTACTTCTATACTATCACGGCTTATCCCACAAGTATGTATGGATGACATTCCTGTAACATTCATGGGTGAGGGAGGGTGCAACTTTTAATCTATTATCCCACAAGTGGGGTGGTCAGCATCAGCCGCAATAAAAAATAGGACATTTAGGAAGGGTGGCAAATCTTATCGCCGAGTTTAAAATGAAAAATTTCTCGAACACCTGACTTTTACAGGACACTCGAAAACTTACAGAAAAAAGTGGTTGACCTATTCTTTACTGAGTGCTCAACGGAACATAAATATAATCGTGAAATATCTCAGTCTTATACTAAATCGAAAAATTGGCGATGTGAAAGAGGAAATGGGGGGAAGGGTATAGACATTTTCTCAAGTCAGGTGTGCTTTTAAATTTTTGTATTAATTTGTGGAATAATAAAATTGCTCATTACCCCACTGGTCCCGCCACTAGTAGGTAATAATAATAATTACAACTTCTAACAAAAAGAGAATAATAATAATAACTACTATAAAATTTTAGCCTATATCTAGGTAGGTACTTCTGCACACACGCACACACACACACACACAGAATGCATTTCTACGTGTTGTAATAATATGCCTAATATATATTATTGGTGGCATAGCTAAATGCAGCTACACTGATGGTAATAATTTAGGGATTTTCGACAAAATGTTTTTTGTATACATATTTCAAATACAGTATTGGTGTTTTTTTTTTAACCAAGCAGGTATATCATAGCACATTAAATTTTGATTAAAAAAACGTTGTGCTCTGGTGTTAAAACAAAAAAAGTTATTTTTGTTTACAATAAAAAAAGTGAAAAGAGGTGTTCGAAAAAATAAAGACAAAGTATTACAACTCAATTTCAGCGATGAGGTTTGCCGCCCATCTTGAATGTCTTATTTTTTTATTGGCACAGAGAAGACGGCCTGCATGTTTATTACATGCAACTGTTCTGCTGGTTACCCTACTTATGGGATAATTATGTCGTGATTTCTTTTTTATGTATAATTTTTTTTATAAAAAAGTAAATATGGGCAAGCCTACTAAAAAAATGGGTTAGTTGGAAGAAGCGATTAGCTTGCTCATTTTACATGGATATTTTACTCCTTGTTATTTGTTCATATTTAATAATAATAATAAAAAAGATGTATAAAATATATTGTTTTCGATAAATATATTGCATTATGTACTTAATAAGATAAAAAAAAATATAAAATATGCAAAAAAAATCAAGATTAAATTCGTCGTAAAATACATTTTTCCAAAAGGTATGATCCGTAGTGTAGTATTTACATACTCGAGACTTATATGCAAATTGTGTGAAATTATATACCTAATTTAATAATGACAAAAAAACAAACAAAAAATCAGCGCAGACCCCACGTCCGCACTGCAAGCCGGCTCGGAACCGACTGTGTCATTTTTCTCTCGTGCGCGTATAGATAAAGTATAAGACTCTCTCATTCTTTGGACAAAAATAAAGAAGTCATACAAATATGAATTGTTCCTCAACTGAAGGTTTTTTTAATTTTAAAACTGATTTTAATATTTGTTGAAAATATTTACATGACATTTCACTGCAAAATATTATTAGGCATTATAACAAAAAAAAAATATGTCGCTGGTCCACCCGGTATTCAAGCAAAGTGATTCAAAAACAAAAAAATTATATTTTTTTCGGAATTTTTATCAAAAAAATAAATTAACTATCCAAACTCAAAACATTACCATTCAATAGAAAAAGAATTGATCTATAACATATATTTTTTCCGTGAATATGTAACATTATTAAAGACGATTAAAAAAATGTAAAACCCAACAAAAAACCAGCATTTCGCTTATTAGAATACTGAAACAAGGTTGTTTTCAAGAGGTTTCCTTCACATAAAATACATCATTTTGACCAACTTTATAGTTCCTTTTTAGGTTTTATGTGACCTACCTACCAATTATTGATTAATCGTAAAAGGTTCGCCGTAGTATATTCATTAATTCAATATATTTTTTAGTGGGTCATTTTACTTTTTTTATGTTCCATTACCTACGAATTCTTCCATCATAATATTTTTCTTTCATGTCTACATCAAGATGTAGGTATATATTTGATTCTTATTTAAAGTAAGTGTTTCTTATTATTTATTTCAGGTCTCCTGGAAGACTTGCCCAAAGGCAGTATTTACGCATTTTATTCTTGTTTATTTCCACAATAAAGTGCTCATTATCATTATTTTTGTAATGTCACATGCATGTACACAGAATTTTCACCCGGTAATCCATGTCGTTCGGACACAAGTGCCGAGTGTACCCGTTTCTGCGTCAGTTTGTGAAGTTTCAGCCGTTTCTGTGTCAGTTATTATTATTTTTGTTTTTATTCAGACAAAGGGATCAATAGACATTTTACAAAATATTAAAATAAATAAGTTTTGAAGTAACTTCATAAGAAATGAAAATAATAATAATAATTATCTAATATATAAAAGGAAGTCGTGTGTGTTACAACACTAATAACTCAAGAATGGCTGTACCGATTTGAATGATCTCTGATTTGTTGGATTCTTCTCCGCCCGGAATAAACTATAGGCTATTAAAACATCTTACAAATTCACGGGAAGAAACAATATGAAGAAAATTATTTACGCCATACATTTTTAATTTCAAAAATAAAAACAATATGGAGAGTTATGGCGCTATTAGCGCCCCCACGTCGCCTGTTGCATTGTGCTAAAATAATCCGTAGGTTCTGCTATATTAAGAACCAAATTACTATAACTAATATGAACGAAATGTGTACTAATATTTGTTTACTATAATTCGGTAGTTACATGGCAATAGGTTGTATCTCACTAAAACATAATTTTACAGGAGAGCAAAAACAAAGTTTGCAAAAGAGATATTTAAGCCAAATTTCGAGCATTATTATATCAAAATGAAGGTAATTATTATTTTTACAAGATAGATGTAACATTCTCTTAATAATTTCTTCTACAAGATGTATGTAACATTCACTAAATAATTTCTTGCAGTTTAAAAATATTTGTGTTTTTTTGCCATGTTGATGAAAACAATCTTTCTACATGTCAATAAGTTACGTCTTTTCTCTCTTTATTCTGACTATAAAGAGACATATCCTTTTGCCACATCAAATATTACACTATTTTGAGCATTTTATGGAACAAACTTGAAAACGCAAAAAATGCGAGATACAACCTATTGCCATGTAACTATCGAATTATTCGAGTAATATTTATGTATCGATAGATCTCCTGTCACATAAATGTGGACGTGCACAGATTATATTTGTAATTGTATTTTATTTTTGCAGATGGAAAATTATTATTGAAACAAAAATTGTGCTATTAAAGATGAAAATAAGAATGTGTTCATGTAGGTAGTTCTGATGCAAGATTGTGTAGTGAAATTTGCAGTCAGAGAAGAAAAATTACGAAGAAAATTATTTACGCCATACATTTTTAATTTCAATAAAAAATGCAATATGGAGAATTATACAAAATCAACAATGAAGTTTTTTTTATAGATTGGCCTATTTATATGATAATTTTTCTATACATTCTCAAATTAGAATCGTTATCCATACAATTTAACATCTGTAGTTCTGATATTTCAATTTTTAAAAAATCATGGAAAGAATTTTTATAAATTTTAAATGAATAGGTAAAATCTACCTGAAAAAAAAATTAGTACCTACATAATTATATTACGTACCTACTGCAGGTAATTTATAAACAAATCTGAGTTTAGTATAATTGTTCAACATAAATTGTTCATGTCGGCCGGTGTGGCGCGGAGCTCTTTCCTTTGAGTCACGATGTCCCGGGTTCGATTCCCGGACAGGGCAAAGTGAAGAATGACCTTTTTCAAATTGTCCTGGGTCTGGGTGTTACATATATATGTATGTAGTGCATTGTATATGTGTGTATCGTCGCGTTAGTACCCATAATCAAGATTCATCCAAGTTTGGGACTTGCTCGATGTGTGTGAATTGTCTATGTAAAAAAAATGAATGTAACTTTCGCAGTTTAGCGGCCCCACCCGTTGTCGAGTACTTTTTTTCCATAGAAAAGGTAATATTTTTGAAACTTCAGGAAATTGTTGCCATATGTAGAATTATTTTAATTTGCCGGCAAAGAAAATCCACTTCGAAAATTAATTTCCTAAAATTCCGTACATACTACTCGACAACGGGTGGGGCCGCTCAAGTTTCATAGTTGCGAATTTTTTTTCCTATAAAAGAATTTTCCAAAAATTTGGTGACCAAAAAATAATTCACCATATGGCAACAATTTCCTCAAGTTTCGAAAATATTACTTTTACATGGAAAAAAGTACTCGACAACGGGTGGGGCCGCTAAACTGCGAAAGTTCCAAATGAATTATATTTTTTACACTATACCTTCGATGACACACTTTGACAATTACCTACGGGAGTTTGTAAAGAGATTAATAATATTAATCATTCATAAAGTCAGTGGGAGAGGGCAGAAGATAGGGCAGGTGTCGAACATGTGTTGAAAGGCTTGGTTTGGAGTGGCCAGAGGTCCTGGAAGCAGCGGTGGCCAGTTATCTCTGGAGGAGATACTTAGGGGCAATGGGCCCCCGACCGAACTAGGACAAGGGGAAGAAGATGTATGTATGAAATCGTTCATTGATTCTTAGGCGGTACGAAGTTCGCCGGGCCAGCTAGTTATTTGATAAAAAATAAGTATTTTCATAATAATTATTTGATAAAACGTTTCAACGGAGATTGGTTCCCGGATAATAAGACCTTTTCCAAGAAATGATTAATTTATTTATTTCTGGCTTATTGTGCTAGACCAATAGCGGACTGAAAGTATTAAACGCCGGAGGATTACTCGCTTAATATTAAGACGTATTTTAAATGCCAGATTTATATCGAAATGGTGGGTTTAAATTGCAATATAGACAAAGATATAAAACTCAAGACAGTGATCGATAGATTTCTGTTTAGCACGTCAATGAATCAGCAACGAAAGCCAACGAGCTTACGGTTTAATGACGGTTTGTCTTGTATAGGGTCGTTGTTAATGGATTATTCACTTCAACCATTTGTATTACGCTTTGAAGAAATAAAACGTAATCAATTACTTGTTTTTGGCTACAAATCATACTATATGCAATTTCAAAGCTAAAGTACATCCTTCTTTAAATAATCTATCATCAAATTTGTACCCTAAAATGACAGCATAGTGTCACTTGTGACCCAATTAATATAATTACCTTATTAAGATTTTACTCATCGACACTCAAATTAACCACACTAAATATTTGTTTTTGTTTCAAAAATTTTCAATAATTTGACATTTGTCAGTTTCTATTGACACTAAATATTAATAATTTTACAAAATCTTTTTTTAAAGACTGTGTACTACTTGACGTCCCATTTATTTTACTTTGAATTAATCACATAAATACTCCCCCTTGTTTATTAATAATTTGACAAGATTACCTACCATTGAATTGACTTGTGATTCATTGACTTTTTCCCTATTCATAATTTGTGCTATGATATTGATAATTATATCGTTCTTTTTTGTATTTTGTTGACTTTCTATTATGATTGTTTTGTCTTAATTTTCTATACTCGTGTGGCCGCCGCGCCATCTGCCTGGAACAGACTGCCCACAGATCTGAGGGTAAATCAGTCCACAACCACATTTAGAACCAAGTTGAAAACACTACTGTTCGGGAGAAGTCACGGCGCCCTTGAGATGCTCACGGATCATTAAACGGCGCCACATATAAATAGTCCGATTATTATTATTATTATTATTATTATTATTATTATTACATCATATTATGAACTATGTAGGTATGTAAATATATAACATGTTAAAGGCTAGCGTCGTGAATTTTTATTAAATAAATAAATAAAAAATATTAATATAATCCTTCCAAATTTGATTTTGTTCAATGTAACTGCGTTCTTAATTTCTTCGGTTAACACATTTTTTTTTTTTAATATTTACGGCAAAAGCCTTTAACATGTTAAACCTCTGTATACATACAAAACATGTAAACAAAGGAAAGATCTGTTACAAAAAAGACACAAAACAATTAGATTAAAGAAACGAAAGTTTTACAGACAATATAACATTAATCATGTTATAATTATAAAAAAAGATACAAAATTGTTAAAAAAATTTGGTAAAGACATAACAAAGAGAAATCAAAGGTATAAAAATGTCAAATATAGTAAAAAGTCAATTAGTTAAAATTCATAAGTTAAAAATTTGGTCAAGACATTACAAAGAGAAATCAAAGTGGTATAAAATTTTCAAATATAGTAAGATGTCAGTTAGTTATAATTCATAAGTTAAAAATTTGGTCAAGACATTACAAAGAGAAATCAAAGTGGTATGAAATTGTCAAATATAGTAAATAGTCAATAAGTTTAAATTCATAAGTTAATAAAAAATCGATATAAAAAAAATAATATAAAAAATTTCAAATAATAGAGATCAAATTGAAATAGTGAAACGATAAATAAAATCAAATCGATCGTAAAAAACAAATAAATATTTGACTAAACAAATCATTGATTACGGGTGGAATCCAGAAAAAAAGAACCATAAAGAAAGAAAATTTTCAAATTATATAACTGGTCACATATCACCATCGGATTATCGGGTCAACTGCGTAGTTGACAGTCATGTGCAAATTTTTCATATATTCACCATGTACCTTCCTCGAATCTATCATATTATAATGTTCAACCATTAGCATAATGGTTAACGGTTTCGCTTCACACTGCAATTTATGTGGTGTTCTCACTTTGGCGAAATTTCAATATCGCCAGCCATTTGAACCGTGTGAACAAAATGACAGCTAGTCTGAAACGATAAAAACCAGTAGAAACGATATCGTCTCGAGTTGACCACCTTCCAACATTTTCGGCCGATTGAACGATTCGCGCATGCGCAGATGTGCGCGGCGTTTGTATCTATGGTAAAAACTTTATAACCTATAAATTTTATAATGTTTCCCGCTTCGTGACAGCTGTTATCTTTGTTGTTGGTTCGTGGCGTTTGTTTCCTTAATTAAAAGACGCCTTATAACATCTACTATAACATTTTCGACTAAAAATAAACACTTCGCGATCTCCATCTCGACGCCATTTTGAAAACAGTGTCAAAATCAAAGCGCATCTGACAGATCGTTTCTATATCGGTGGACTGTGTGAACAGGTGTGACGATCAATGGGCGTACGGCGAATTTTGCTTTTTCGCCTGGCGTTATATTTTGAAATTCGCCTGGCGATATTCGCCAAATGTGAACACCCCATTAAGGATTGTCCAGTAATAAAAAAACATACTTAAGGGTATAACTATCGTAACTCCAAACCTTTATCATAAGAATACGCCCCTTTATTCCAACATCGAGACTTCTTCGATAAGAGAACCACATAATATATTATGTAGCACAACAACACAACATTGTGTAAAATCTAATCGGAAGATGTAAAAAGACGTCCCAACGTTTACGCACGTTTCTAGGTGAGTGTAATGTTGATCTTAAGTCTAGAAAAGCGCCCTTGAAGGTTTTTTTTTTTCACAATACAGTGCTATACAAATTATTTTCATATTATTTTTTATTTGATGATCACTTAAGGTGTCCACGGTTCATCAATTTTGCCACTATTAATGTCACATTTACATAACGTCCGTCAATCAAGAAAAATGTACTTAATGCAAATTTATATATTCTTTTATTTATTTATTTATTTATTCTTCTTGCACATCATCATTACATAACAGTGTTAACAAAATAATATAAAATTTTACAAACTAGGACGATGTGCAGTGGCGAGATTATTACTATAAAGTGATTTCTTCCATCTAATCACGATTCTTCTTCTTTCTGTGCCATGTCAGATACCCGCGACGTTGGCGATCACTCCGGCGAAAACCTCCCTGTCCTGTACCGCTATGAACAGGTCATCCACTGTCCTCATTCCGGTCCACTCTCTAATGTTGCGCAGACAGGACATCTGCTTTCTGCCAACTCCCCATCACCCCTCTATCTTGCCCTCCAAAAGAAGGCGAAGGAGACGGTACTTATCTCCATGCAGCGCGTAACCCAAATATGAGAACTTCCTCACTTTGACAATCAACTTACATATATACGCAACCGTTTTTATTTGGTACTTGATAGAACATTATTTGTTGTATTGAAAAAAAGTATTTCGTAAGTATCGATCGTAAAAGTAAGTAAAAGTATCGATCTATAAACCCTCATTCCGTATCTCAGATGGCGTAGGCAGAGAGAACGGAACGCCATAATAGTATTATATTTACGTACTTTCATATTTCGCTTCCTCCACATTCATGTAATCCCTCATACCTACGTGTGTTATAATATTATATTCTAATAAATAATTATGTACCCATGTACATAATCCGAACTCTATCTATGACTTAAAATTCTATAACAAAGCGGACTGGGAGAATCATTTCCATTTTCGCAATAAAATACGTTGTCCTTTTGACACTTTTTGTATCGAGATAAATAACATAAATCCTATAACAGTTACAGATACTACTACACTATACAATTTATACACTGTCTATTCCTCGCTCCATACAAAACAACAAAATAATGTCACTGATAAGAATCGCTGCTACCGTTCCAGAAATAACAGTAAATAATAACAACACGGAGCAGCTACAAACGAAATAACAGATAATAATAATATGTAGGAAACGCTTAGACACCCAATCGATATCGCTTTTAGAGTGCGAAACATAGAATGATATTAATTAATAATAAATTGAGAGATAAAATAATATGGAACAGCGCAATAAACAATATCATAACAATACAAACGAAATGTATTAATGTGATCCGTACATACTTAATATTTTATCATAATTTTTTAGGTGTATTTCAAAGCCAACACTTTTTCGTCTAAAATATCGTCCCTCTTCTGACTAACTGTCGTATCTGACAATTTTGGCGAAATCGAGTTATGATCACCAATGTGTACTTATATGTGCCCCGCATGTTCTCACTGAAGATTACACCTGTAACTGTTACCGTTATCCTGGAATAGTTTTCTGATTTTTGGTCGTATTTACGAATTAATCTTAATAAAATGTGTTATTATCTTCTAATTCCTCAAAATTTCATCACAAAAATGATTCTGAGATATATGAAAATAGGTAGAAATAAAAAAATGTAATATATTTACACTGTATATTATAACTAGGAGAGACGAAAATATGCACGGCAAAACACAAAAAAAACATTCTCCTGAACAATTTAATTTAGGCAGATACGACTGTTAGTCAGAAGATGGACGATATTATGACCCCCGGGTTTGATTCAATACAGTGCAAAGTAAAAATAAATCCTTTTATAAAATTATTGATCTTAGTCTGGGAGTTATGTTTGAAATAGTAATAAATAAAATTTAAACGCTGTTTTAATCCACTACGAGGATTATTTATTTGTAATAACGTTTTCAACTGCAATACAGTCATCATCAGTAACAACAACACAATACAGTTTGTGTTTTAATTTTATTAATAATCTTCTATAATGCATTTCCAAAAAGTTACACTAGAAAATATAGAATACTAGCTGGCCCGGCGAACTTCGTACCGCCTAAGAATCAATGAACGATTTCATACGTACATCTTCTTCCCCTTGTCCTAGTTCGGTCGGGGGCCCATTGCCCCTAAGTATCTCCTCCAGAGATAACTGTCCACCGCTGCTTCCAGGACCTCTGGCCACTCCAAACCAAGCCTTTCAACACATGTTCGACACCTGCCCTATCTTCTGCCCTCTCCCACTGACTTTATTAATGATTAATATTATTAATCTCTTTACAAACTCCCATAGTAATTGTCAAAGTGTGTCATCGAAGGTATAGTGAAAAAAAATATAATTCATTTGGAACTTTCGCAGTTTAGCGGCCCCACCCGTTGTCGAGTACTTTTTTCCATGTAAAAGTAATATTTTCGAAACTTGAGGAAATTGTTGCCATATGGTGAATTATTTTTTGGTCACCAAATTTTTGAAAAATTCTTTTATAGGAAAAAAAAATTGCAACTATGAAACTTGAGCGGCCCCACCCGATGTCGAGTAATATGTACGGAATTTTAGGAAATTAATTTTCGAAGTGGATTTTTTTTGCCGGCAAATTAAAATAATTCTACATATGGCAACAATTTCCTCAAGTTTCAAAAATATTACCTTTTCTCTGGAAAAAAAGTACTCGACAACGGGTGGGGCCGCTAAACTGCGAAAGTTACATTAATTTTTTTTTACATAGACAATTCACACACATCGAGCTAGTCCCAAACTTAGATGAATCTTGATTATGGGTACTAACGCGACGATACACACATATACAATGCACTATATACCTACATATATATGTAACACCCAGACCCAGGACAATTTGAAAAAGGTCATTCTTCACTTTGCCCTGTCCGGGAATCGAACCCGGGACCTCGTGACTCAAAGGAAAGAGCTCCGCGCCACACCGGCCGACATGAACAATTTATGTTGAACAATTATACTTAACTCAGATTTGTTTATAAATTATCTGCAGTACGTAATATAATTATGTAGGTACTAATTTTTTTTTCAGGTAGATTTTACCTATTCATTTAAAATTTATAAAAATTCTTTCCATGATTTTTAAAAAATTGAAATATCAGAACTACAGATGTTAAATTGTATGGATAACGATTCTAATTTGAGAATGTATAGAAAAATTATCATATAAATAGGCCAATCTATAAATGTTTAACACTCATCGTGTGGGTGCGGGTGTGTGTGTGTGTCTGTAGTACATGTGTGTGCATGGGTGTAAATGTATATAATGTGCATATTATTATTCTGTCTTTTTATTTAGTTTTTTCTTTATTTTATGTTAATTAATTAAGTTTTTTAGTTAAAGTTACTTTAACTAAGAGCAATGTTCTTTGACCACACATAAATTGATCTACCTTAGTACGGGCTGTAGCCTAGTTAGGTGAATCATATAATGAATATGTTAAAATTGAATTTATTTATATCAATAAAGCTGTTATTATTATTATTATTATTATTAATCTATAAAAAAAACTTCATTGTTGATTTTGTATAATTCTCCATATTGCATTTTTTATTGAAATTAAAAATGTATGGCGTAAATAATTTTCTTCGTAATTTTTCTTCTCTGTCTGCAAATTTCACTACACAATCTTGCATCAGAACTACCTACATGAACACATTCTTATTTTCATCTTTAAAAGCACAATTTTTGGTTCAATAATAATTTTCCATCTGCAAGAATAAAATACAATTTCAAATATAATCTGTGCACGTCCACATTTATGTGACAGAAGATCTATCGATACATAAATATTAGTCGAGTAATTCGGTAGTACCATGGCAATAGGTTGTATCTCGCATTTTTTGCGTTTTCAAGTTTGTTCCATAAAATGCTCAAAATAGTGTTATATTTGATGTGGCAAAAGGATATGTCTCTTTATAGTCAGAATAAAGAAAGAAAAGACGTAACTTATTGACATGTAGAAAGATTGTTTTCATCAACATGGCAAAAAAACTCAAATATTTTTAAACTGCAAGAAATTATTTAGTGAATGTTACATACATCTTGTAGAAGAAATTATTAAGAGAATGTTACATCTATCTTGTAGAAATAATAATTACCTTCATTTTGATATATAATGCTCGAAATTTGGCTGAAATATCTCTTTTGCAAACTTTGTTTTTGCTCTCCTGTAAAATTATGTTTTAGTGAGATACAACCTATTGCCATGTAACTACCGAATTTTAGTAAACAAATATTAGTACACATTTCGTTCATATTAGTTATAGTAATTTGGTTCTTAATATAGCAGAACCTACGGATTATTTTAGCACAATGCAACAGGCGACGTGGGGGCGCTAATAGCGCCATAACTCTCCATATTGTTTTTATTTTTGAAATTAAAAATGTATGGCGTAAATAATTTTCTTCATATTGTTTCTTCCCGTGAATTTGTAAGATGTTTTAATAGCCTATAGTTTATTCCGGGCGGAGAAGAATCCAACAAATCAGAGATCATTCAAATCGGTACAGCCATTCTTGAGTTATAAGTGTTGTAACACACACGACTTCCTTTTATATATTAGATATATGAAAATGTGTTGAACTATAAATTATATGTCTATCTTATGTTAAATCAGAAATAATTTACCTCATACCTCATCCTGTCCAACATCAGCTGCCAAACGGCAAAGAATAAATTAATCTTCCACTCTTTCCTAACAGTATTCGAATATTGTGAAAAAAAAACATATTAAGATAATTATTTAACATATTCAATCCAGCGATAAAATGTGTCACCCATTCTAAATGACTATTTTTTTATTAACAATGAGAGAACAGTATGCATGTCTATAGCATATATTTAATCAACTAGCTGTCCCCTTGTGATTAAGCCTTTTATAGATCAAACATTCAATCGCCCTCCCAGGATCAAAGGACAGAAAAAAACCTCCTTCGTTCGGGCCCTAATTGAGTCATCACTTCTAATTATTTTCCTATCGCTCTAATACAGTTCTTAACCTTTTTGGGGGTACCGAACCCCACCAGTTACATATTATGCATTCACCGAACCCCTTCTTATTTGAAAAATAAAATTAGATTTTTACAAATTCAAAACATGGTATATTTTTATATATAGGTGTACAAAATGTAATATTTGGATTGTTAGAATAAACTGGCAACATTGGATTTCAAACTTGTGATGGCGAATTGAAGGAATTATCGGAGTATTTTTTTGCTTTTTCCAACTCGCAAAACTATCTTGCCTTTAAAATGATTTTCACCGAACTCCCAAGACTGACTCACCGAACCCCTGGGGTTCGATCGAACCCAGGTTAAGAACCACTATTCTAATATTTTTTATGACCATAGGATTGCGAAAGAGAAATGTCCAGGAAGTCGAAATCGTTGTGGACAAAAAACAGCGCTCTTTTTCGAAATAAATAAAACAAGTGTTTTATTCTACTATTGACTTTTTCGACGAGAGAGACGTCTTTCGTCTTATTAGGACATTGCCAATCGCTCTTTCTAGGCAACTGTAATTAGATATTTTCAAAACAAGACCCGACCAGTGCCATCAAATAACAAAGACTACAGATCTTTCCACTGGCTCACTGACGCAGTTTAGATAGATCGACAACATTTCGTAAATTGATTCCCCGTGGACTCGTGAGATGGAATTTGATATTCAATAACCATAAATTTTGTCTGCCATTTTTCATCTATCATATTTTTTTCCCGATGAATAATACGACGCATCATGTTCGATATTATTTTTATTCCATATAAAAAAAAACTAGTATTAAATTCAACGTCCTCGAGGGAGAAATTATCAACAAGTATATTGTGAATAGCGGCAAGTACTTACCATATTTCTGGTGTTACAACATATTGATGAATACATATTGAATTTTTTTTTTGTACATACCTAGATATTTTCAACAGACTTTTTGACATAGTACCTAATCTACATACCTACTTAGAGTGTTCAATATTATAATGCTTTTCATTCTCAACTCATCAATTTACTAACGAGAGCATTATTTTAAATGCCATGTAATGTTTTCTGTAATTTTTTGGAGGTATTGTTTGTTTATTTTTTTGTACATATTATGTAATATAATTCCTGGTTACACAGCACAGATAACTCTTATTTATTTATTTATTTATTTATTTTATTTTTTACTGTACATTGGTTACAATATTACATAGTGAAATAGTGGCATAAAAATAACAATTATAAATTCAATGTACAGAGGGCGAGTTTATCGCTAAAATGCGATGTCTTCCAACTAACCCGGTAACTAAAACTAAAAAAAATTAAAAAAAAAACACATGCATACATATATACACCCTTACATATCAACAGTCATAAAAGAAATAAAAATACAACACAAAGTAAACAAAAGAAAAGAAAAAGAACACATGCAAGCAACAATACACTTACGGACACATAATAATAAAAGTATAACATATTAAATTGCAGCGTGCACATGCATAGGGAAAGGGAAAAGGATTTAGGAGTCAGATGCTAAATTCAATGAGAGAAAATGATTTTTGACAGCTTGTCTGAAAGAATTAAAGGTTGTTATCATCCTGATTTTCGAAGGAAGATTGTTCCAACTGCGAGCACCATGAACAAGGAATGAGTTAGATAAAAAGCTTGGTCCCAAAGAAGAGGAGGGGTTTTAGCCAGTTCAAGTCCGGCACTACCTAGTTTAAAGGCTGGGTGTCCATGACGGATTGCCCCCCACACAAAAAAGTACGATTGGGAAAGATGATGCAAATAGAAAGCTATTATTTGTGATTCCCTTACGTCGTATCAAAATACTGATCCGTGTGATTTCTGGGAAACGTGACGTTAACGATTTTTTGTGTTATTTAAACCGGCTAATTTCGATACAGATATTTGGTATTGGAGGCTGCTGTGAGTGCGTTTATTCTTTACTCGATTAAGTACAAACTCTGTCTGGTTAATGTTATATGTATTTATTCTTCTTTTGTTTAATGTCCTGTATTTGTTTTATGATATGAATAAAAACTTTGTTTATTTATTTTTGTACAACATAAATGTATCGTTTACGTGCCAATGCACCTCAAGGAAACTGTACAATTCATCAATGCGTCAAAATATTAATAAAGGCTAGGAAATATATCAAATAAGAATCTCAAATTCATAAAAGTATCCACGTCAGAAGTTATATAATAGGTATTATTACTTCACTGTGTCGGTGTTTAGGTAGAAGAATTCCATATCGAAATAAATAAAACAAGTGTTTTATTCTACTATTGTTTCATTCTGTGAGAGAATCGTCTTTCGTCTTATAAGGACATTGTCAATCTTTTGACAATGTCCTTATTGACAATGTCCTTATTAGACGAAAGATGTCTCTCTCACAGAATAAAACAATAGTAGAATAAAACACTTGTTTTATTTATTTGAGGTATTATTACGTTGTACTACGTCAAACATTTTAGATACAATACCTATGTATTTATATAGATCAAAAATATATCAAATAATAAATAGATTAATACGAAGTTTTACATTCCATTATAATTATCATCCATGACGTTTTTGTTTACGACTAAAAAGTAATCAAAATATCGTAACCTTTTTTTACAGCGTTTCGAAACTTTGTTTTCGCTCGTAAATCGATAGATATTTATTTTTGACCGGTTCTACTAATACCTTAGCCACAAATATAATAACCAGCATGTTATAAACATTTGAACTGTTCTCTCTGTGCCAATGCATCATCGCTTTATTGAAATGTTTTGTGCATATTTAAAATATTTTGTAACTTTTTACATTAATCTGATGACTGTTGGTGATGTAATTTTTGCGAAAAATGATGCGTGTATATTTTTAGAATTTCAACATTACAACAGTTAGATCACTGGTTACGCTATTTGTAGGATATGTGCATTGGTGGATAAATATCAAAATAGCTTATACATCCATACCATAATGGTATGACCCACAGTTTAGATTGAAAAAACAAGAATAAAAAACTAGTTGGTAAAAAGTCCACTCTGAATATAGTTATATATTTATTATAATATGCCTGCGAATTTATGCCGTAAAAAAAAAACAATTTTCATTTGATAATAGTACCTAACAACACGCTTAGTTAAAGTAAATCGAACAGAAATTCATTACATTAAAAGCAAACATTCATTTTCTTTATACATAAAGCCTTCTATAGAATGTAAAAACGGTCATTATCTGAGAATTAATCGGGTGCGAATTTCGCATAAATTTGTTGTATACCATTATTATTTTCGTAATATCGATTAAAGGAAGGAAGGATATCAAAAGGAATAATTTTAATCATAATTCTCTGCTATAGATATATAATATTTGGTGTATAATAATAAGTACACCTACAGTTAATATATACCTACTAGTGATGTAACGAATGTGTGATTTTGGATATTCGCGAATGCGAATGCGAATATTTGTTGCACACATTCGTAAATGCGAATGCGAATAGCGAATATTGACTTGCTTAAATTTCTACTATTGCTCAAACATTAAAATATCGACCCCCACAGTCGCCAAATTTTCAAAATGGTATAAGAATTTAAAATATTTCAAAACTCCTCGGTTTTCTTAAAGAATATTTTATTGCAGTACCTTTTTCTACAATGTACCGGGTAAGTATCCTGTACTTTTACCGAATTACCGATACTTTATTGCCAAAATAATATTCGCAAAACATTCGCATATTTTTTGCAAATAAGAATGCGAATGCGAATACTTTGAAATATGCGAATATTTGCGAATGCGAATGCTAATACGAATATTCGTTACATCACTAATACCTACTAAGTACTCTAGATATATCTTTAAAAATATATTTTCGCAGAGTGTATTATACTTGCATGTGTGTCTATATATTCTGTTTTTTTATAAATTTTATTTTCTCTTTCATACAGTTATAACATAAAAAAAATTATACACAGCCAAATCAATTATAATTATTAAACCAGCAAAGTTTGCAAACATTGTTTGATGTTATTTTACTTACATATTTTTATTTTATTTTTCTAGAAAATACATATGGCAATTGCCTTTATAAGTAAGCAGATAAACCATTTGAATATAACACAATCATTGGATACAAAAAAACAAAAATATAAACTATAAAATATATTGCAAGAATAACATATTGTTGTAGACACGAAAAAAACATAGGTAGTAAGGTATATAATTATCGTTTTTTGTCCATATATCCATATGTCCATATCATCTTTGTACATATATAATTATCGTCTTTTGTACCTATGGGTATAATAATCGTTTTTGGCTTCTTTACGAATCTACGGTAGTCTTAAGAAAGACTTTTAAGTTGGTCTTGAGAATGACCTGAGCTTCTGGTAGACGCTTCGTGCGGGATTCAACCTGACATGAACTGAGGCATTGAGGGGCGGTGACATACTTCGCCGGTGCGGGTTTCGAGGACGCAGCAAGCGTCGATGAACGAGGTCAGTGAATCTTTTTCAAGACTGCTGTACGTGTAAGTAGCCAAAAAACAATAGATCATTATTGATTTATTTCATCAATAAACGTCAATTTGCCTTTTACAATATATATAATACATAGGTATGACAAATCAATAATACAAACAGTCTATAAATATAAAAAAATGCACTAATATATTCAAAAAGTAAAAAAACAAAACCAATAACATAAATAAAATAATTCAATATTATGACGTTTAGCTGATTATACGAGTAGGTATATTTATTTTATTTATTTTTTATTTTTATTTATTTTATTCTATTTTGCACAATTACAAATAAAAACAAAACTTAACATAATATACCATTTACAATAATTTTACTCCACTCCTTTTAAGCAACTTAATGCTTGTGTAAGGAGTGTAGATGTATAGCATTAGGTACAAATAAAATTTATTATACAAACATATTCTATTTATTCGTAATATATGTCGTGTAAGGCATTTAATAATAGTTATTTATTTATTAACTCTTTCAAGGAACAGTCATTACAGTTCAATTACATTATTTCAAGAATCAATGTTACATAGACACAATATATAGACCACAAGAGTACCCCTATATTACCACAGCATATCAGTTCAAAGCAACTAAAAATAGAGATATACATTATTACAATAGGTAACAATAGGTATTATCTTGAATTCATACATAAAAGCACTATATATAGATTAGCCACACTAGCCTCATAGCCGCAAAACAACAATCATGTAAAAACTTCAATACATAAAGCGAACGCATATAAATCTCGATTTGCATGATTTTTTCATGCTGGATGGTTAACTGACTTAGGCGCCTACTACACGCACAAGTATCACCACAGTTCTGTTTGCGCAAGCTTCTCGCACGAAAACGCGGCACAAGGACGTAGCTACCACACGATACAGTTAAGTACGCGCAAGCCTCATTCTACCCGTAAACGTGAAGCGAGACCTATGGTCATTCTTCTTCAAACTGTAGGCGTCACAACGATGTTTCGTCGAAACTATAAAAGAAAGCGCTGCATGAACACTGAACACCCAACCACACGCGCATGCCTGGCCTGCAGGCAAAATTTCAAGCAAGTCGAAAAGTCCGCAAGCCTAGGGTTTGCGCGGGATACAGTTTTACCAACTACACGCACGGTGTTCCGTGTATAAGTCGGCCTGCGCAGGCAAAACTGTGGTGATACTTGTGCGTGTAGTAGGCGCCTTATGGAAAACATTCTATCAGTGTAATGGTAGTAGGTAGTAGCGGCATAATAAAGCATTGTTGTCTGAAACGACTTACATAATCTGTTTAAAAGAAATAAATAATACACTGGATATTCAGTTGAGATGAAACGCGAGTAGGCTTTTCATATCTACCTACGTTGTTTTAAACATTTTGCACAGTACCTACCTATTTCATGTTAAATTAATAAATAACAACAACTAATGAAGCATTATTAATAAAATTATTCCATTTGATTAACCCGCTTCAATCGCAAAGTAAGCGAAGATGATAAATCGATTACTTCATTATTTTGTCTTGAATGCGAACAACCTTTGAACGGGGAACAAATTGTGGTTATACCTTTCTACCAGTGGCGTACTCTTTCCATACAGAAAAAAAGGAACACATTATTTTTATTATCCTGATAAGTTCATCCTGCACTGAGACCATAACAGTTTTTGTCAAAGGTGATCTGAGCAGTAGAAAAAAAAAATAAAAAAAACAACCTAAAAAACAATTAAAAATAACTTTCTAGATATAGTTCCCAGGTGAGGGCATCAAAACTACGTCGCAATGAAGACTCTTCATCGGAAACTGAAAATCTTCTTGCATGTCGGAGAGAAAACGCGTCGCAATCGCTTGCCAGAGAGTCGAGTATCGAGCGTTCGCAGCGGCTTGCTGAACAAAATTTGAAAACTTCTATTTATTATTTACAGGGAAGTTCTGACTTAATAAACTGAATGGCTTTTGTTTTGTACAAAAATTTGAAAAAAAAAAAAAAAATTTTTTTCAGACCTGTTTGAAAACTAGATAATTTGATTAAATACCTTTCTACCCGTGCGAAGCCGGAGCGGACCGCTTGTTACTATAAATATAGTACAAATAGATTAAAAAAAAACAGCAAAGTTTGCTAACACATTACAAAATAAATCTTACCAAGTACCTACCTACGTACTACAGTGAAAAGATACAGCAGAATCGCAAGAGAGTCTCTACTCTGGCGATAAACTCATACCTTCAATAGAGTAATTTCTATGCATGCAAAACAAGCTATGCATGTTTACAATTTGATGTATTCCATGCATGTATTATGACAAAAATTGCGTGCTTTGCATGTTCGCAAAAATGCCCAACATGTTTGTTGGGTTGTTTGGTTGATGCTTCCAGTAAAACTATTTAGGTTCTTCAATTATTTATTTGTCACACAGGTTATACAATTGTACAATGCAGGATAGTTGATTGCAAGTAGAGTTGATTTGAAATACGATTGTAAAAGAGATAGAAATGTAAAAGACAACTGCTTATATTAACAACAAACAAAGATAATGTTTCCTACACTACAAAAACGAAAACCTTAATAAGCTGACAAAATTTCGCCATATTATAATATTATTTTGTTCTACAAACTGGCGCATCGGCCGATTGTACAATGCAGGATAGTTGATTGCAAGTAGAGTTGATTTGAAATACGATTGTAAAAGAGATAGAAATGTAAAAGACAACTGCTTATATTAACAACAAACAAAGATAATGTTTCCTACACTACAAAAACGAAAACCTTAATAAGCTGACAAAACTTCGCCATATTATAATATTATTTTGTTCTACAAACTAGCCAATTTTCGCCACTTATGTCGCTATATTCTCAAACCTGTCACACTGAACTATAAATATAAGGTAATGCTGTTATTGGTGGAATCGAGTTGTTAGCGCCACACGGCGGCAAACATCCTAACTATTTTGCATTGGCGTGAAATTTAAACCCCTGATTTGAAAACTGAACATACCGCCCCCTAAAAACGCGTTTTTACAAATAAATAAACGTTTTTATATATGAATTTGAAAATTTAACTATCTACTATAAATGTCTTGGTACCTGTGTAAATGTCATGCGTAAAATTGAGATAGTGGACTGTAACATAACATTGAAAAAACATGACATGAAAAACAAAACATTTCTGATAACTAAACCCCTTGTACTACATGAATGAAAATTTTGTCAGCCAAGAAAGAAAGAAAGAAACATAAAACCTATGTAAAACAAAACAGATGATCTAAAAATATTTTTAAATATTTGAAAAACATGATGAGCAATAAAATACAACACTTCTTGAGATATTGTTCTTCTGATAAACACAAGTAAATAAAGTAAAACACTTCTTGAGACATCTTAGAAAATTTGTAAATTGATTCACCATCTTGAAGTGAAATTAATTTTTCTCGATTTCCTGCACAGACTTTTCTTCAATCGGTAATACAGCCAAATTGACGACACTGCGTTTGAAGATACCTCTTGTAGTCTTGACTGAAACGACTCTGACGAGTCCATCTCTCCCTGGATGTAGCTCCGTTACTCGTCCAAGTTTCCACACCATAGGTGGAAGATTTTCTTCTTTAATCAGCACCAAGTCTCCTAGCTGTAACTGCCTCTCAGCCCCCTTATGCCATTTGCTCCGACGTTGCAGCTCGTGAAAGTACTCGGCATTCCATCGTACCCAGAAAGATTGAAATATCATCATTAGTTTTTGATAATGGTTAAGCCTATTGTTAGGAATTTCCAAAACACTACGTTCTGGAAGAGCAAACAAGCTTTCTCCAATCAGGAAGTGAGTAGGAGTTAAGGCGTTTTGGTAATTTGAGTCAGAGGAGAGTGGAGTGTGGAGTTGACGCAAGGTTTAACTTGCAATAGAATGGTGTACATACTAACAAAATCTAGCAATCGATAATGCAGTGCCTTTAAGTGAGTATTTCAAATATACAAGAAAACATAACATGAATTTAAATTGAATGAAAATGAGTGAAAGCCTTTGAATTTCACTGCTTGATCCAGCAAAGTTTGCTACATTGTCTCAGTAAACTTAAAGTTTAGATTGTCCCAAAATGAATATTGAAAATAAATCGAAATGCTTCCCTAGAAAGTGAAAAATGTTATCCCCTGCAATGAAAACAAATCAACATACCTGCGCACATATCATTTTATCATATTGTAATATTTGTACCTGAAACATAAATACTTTGGTTAAAAAACATTCTTGATAATTAGGTACAAATCAATAACTCCTTGAGGTTTGCAAACTCTTGTGCATTCATGATAAGAACATTGTGTGCAAGTCAGTTACATTCTGTTCTTCTTTAAAACGTGGTTTTCTACCGCTTGCGTTGAGTAAGTAGCATATCAAATATGCTGCGACTCTTTGTAACTCAGTAAATGATGAATACCAAATAAATGTCTCCCAATCTTCCCTTTGAGTGACAACTAAAGTTGTATGTATCTTGTAATGTGTCCATAATGTTGTGATTGTATCTTGCATTCTTGAAAATGTTCCTATAATCAATCTTGTTAACAACAATGCATCACATAATTCTATACTAGTTGATGACAATTGTTTAATAAGTGCTACCTTAGATTTTGCACATATTAAATTAAATTCATATCTTCCAAATCTATCATAAGATCTCAAATATATGGAACAGCTATAAGCTTTCTGCGAGGCGTCTGAAGAACTTATTAATTGAATATGAATTGAAATTTCACATTTGATATTTCTACATATTTTAAAATCATTGATTGTCAATAAATCAGCCTTGTAATTATTCCATTGTTGTAATAGATTTTCTTGAAGAAATTCATCCCATGCTATTCTTTGCTGCCATAATTCTTGCATAAGAATTTTTGCTCTAATTACTATAGAACCCAATAAACCAAGAGGATCAAAAGTTTTGAAACATCTGACAACACCTTTCTTTTGGTAGTTGCCTGATTATCATGTAAAATTTCTACCCTGTAAGAAAGACAATCTTCTCTGCTATCCCAATAAAGTCCCAAGATTTTAGATGTATCTTTGTCTTCAACAAATAATGACTTTCTACTAGATAATATATCATCAGACATACCTGACACATTTGATTTCCATTTTGTAAGATGAAAACCTCCTGATTGAAGTATAGTGGTTAATTCCTGTTTCAATTGTGAACATTCCTGCAAGTTTTCACCTCCTGTTAACAGATCGTCCATGTAGAAATCTTCTGCTATAACTTCACATGGTTTTGGATATTTGTCCTTGAACTCCATACTTAATTGTTTTAGACATCTTGTGGCGATAAATGAAGAAGGTGTTAATCCATATGTTACTGTATTTAACTGAAAACGAGATAATTGTTTGTCATCTGAATCCCTCCATACAATCCTCTGAAATCTTTTATCTTCGGAATGAATTTCCACCTGTCTGTACATCTTTTCTATGTCGGCAGTAATCACGAATGAGTGTTTCCTGAAATTTACTAGCAAGGTAAATAAATCATTTTGTATTAAAGGACCTGTCATGAGTGTATCATTTAAAGAAACACCTGAACTTGTTTTTGCTGATCCATCAAAGACAACTCTTATTTTATCCCCCTTGAATACTGCATGATGTGGGAGATAACATATATCATGTTGATCTGATGGTTCACATGGTGACATGTGACCTAAAGTTTCATATTCTTTCATAAAATTAACATATTGATTTTTTAGATTTGTATCATTGGCAAAGCGCCTTTCCATACTTAACATACGCCTGCTTGCAACTTGTAAAGAGTCACCTAACTCTTTATGCTTCGGTTTGAATGGTAGTCTGGCCACAAACCGACCTGTATTACTTCTTTGATGGGTTGAAACGAAATGTGTTTCACATAAAATCTCCTCTTGAGATTGAATTGGCATAGAAAGAATTTCCTCTATTTTCCAAAACCTTTCTATGTCTTTATGCAATTGATTTAATGAAACATAACAATGTAAGACTTGCCTGGAATTTTTGACTTGCCTGTCTTGAAATACCTGTCCAGCGATGATCCAACCTAGCAACGTCTGCTGTATCACTGGTTGTGAAGGTTCCATTTGAAGTCTTTCTGCTTGTAAAATTTCCCAAAAAACTTGTGCCCCTAGAAGCATGTCCACTGGAGCGCTCTTATGAAAATCGGGATCAGCCAACCTTAGTCCATGAGGTAGTTTCACATATTTTTTGTCAAAAGTTTGCTGTGGTAGTGGCTGCGTGATCTTTGGTAACACCAAACATGACAGTTTGCGTGTGTAACTTGAGTGTAGAGATTGGATCTCCACATCGGCTCCTTTGCTTATTTTCGTAACCTGGTTATGGATTCCTGCTACTGGAATCGCTGCATCGTATTGTGAAATACGCAACCTAGAACATAAGGATTTCGTCATAAAATTAGATTGAGCACCACAATCTAAAAGTGCGCGCACCTTGTGTGACACGCCATTATGTGTGATACCTACTATCACTGTAGACAACAATATTTGACTACCACCTTGTGACATGTGGGTAGTGATGGTAGCATCTTGTTCATGTAGTATTGTTGTCACATTTTCTTGAATACCTACTTGAGGTTGCCTTGTAACATTTGATGTGTGTAACATTGTATGATGTCTTTTCCTACACATTCTGCATGTGTTTTTTGAACTACATTTGGAGGAATTGTGCCTTGTACCTAAACAATTAAAACAGAGTCTAAACCTTTTTGTTGTCTCATACCTCTGCTCCATAGTCTGGGCATGAAACTGACCACATTGGTGCAGCCTGTGTTCCCCATTGCACAGCGGACATAAACTTGAAACATTGTTTCTAGAACCAGCGTGGAGTGTGATCCTAGGGCTTGGTTTCCGCTGGTGTGTTAGACATGTTTCTAACACCCTTGCTCTTTCATTTAGACATAAAATCAACTCACCTAATGTGGGTAACTTTCCTGCGATCGAATAGGTCTCCCAATGTTGCTTGCTACTTACTGGAAGCTTGCTTGTTATAACATGAATTACCAATGCATCCCACTGCTTGGTAGGTAGTCCCATGCTTTGTAGAGCCCTCAGATGAAGCTGTACTTCATCTACTAATTTTCTTAACCCTGTGTGACTTTCATCCCTTAGTACTGCCATGTTGAGAAGACTGTGAAGGTGCTTATCTGAAATTATACGAACATTATGATACCTTGAATTAAGTATTTCCCATGCTACACTGTAATTCTCTCCTGAAACTTCCAGCGAAGAAATTAACTGCAATGCTTCTCCCTTTAGACTTGAGAGAAGATAATGGAACTTTTGAAGATTATTTAATGATGGATTACTATCCACCAATGAACTGAAGGTGTCTCTGAAGTGAAGCCAGTTTTTGTAATCCCCACAGAAATTCGGTACCTCTAAAGGCCTCAATTTTACTTCTGAAACAACTGTAGGAATTTGTTTCATAATCGATCTCGCTTTTCCCACTGTTTCGTAGAATAAAACTTCGAATTGTTCCCTATAGTCAGCCTCACTTTCACTATACTCTTCCATTTCCTGCTGGATTGTCTCAAATTTGTCTAGAATAGCTTCTATTCTAGATATTCTCACTTCTAATTCGCACATATCGATTGATTTGCTATTGAGGTAGTCTTGAAAACGTGTCAATTGTCCTTTGAGAGCACCTCTTTTAGAAACAAGCATCTTCACTCTCTCGTTCGGCATCTCGATTATTGATAAATATTGTTATATTTAATCCCAATGCAGCACCCTTAAACCAAACCAAACAAAGCACATGAATCAAACAAGAAAAGAAAAACGTGTTTTTACATGTAACAATAATAATTATTCGACTTGATTTTATAACTACCCTTAACCTCACTTAAATGCCGCAAAATCAACTGTATGAAATTACTAGCAAACCACAATGGAAGGATTATGATATTGATTGAAATAATAACATTATGAAATGGATAATAAGGATGATTGGATTAAGAAAACCTGTCCGTCTTTCCTTTACGATGTCTGGAATTCCTGTTCAAACTGGTATGTTCTTCCTTCTACGAATCCGGCTGAAGGTCCATAAACTGTTGGGTTGTTTGGTTGATGCTTCCAGTAAAACTATTTAGGGTCTTCAATTATTTATTTGTCACACAGGTTATAATATTGTACAATGCAGGATAGTTGATTGCAAGTAGAGTTGATTTGAAATACGATTGTAAAAGAGATAGAAATGTAAAAGACAACTGCTTATATTAACAACAAACAAAGATAATGTTTCCTACACTACAAAAACGAAAACCTTAATAAGCTGACAAAACTTCGCCATATTATAATATTATTTTGTTCTACAAACTGGCGCATCGGCCGATTGTACAATGCAGGATAGTTGATTGCAAGTAGAGTTGATTTGAAATACGATTGTAAAAGAGATAGAAATGTAAAAGACAACTGCTTATATTAACAACAAACAAAGATAATGTTTCCTACACTACAAAAACGAAAACCTTAATAAGCTGACAAAACTTCGCCATATTATAATATTATTTTGTTCTACAAACTAGCCAATTTTCGCCACTTATGTCGCTATATTCTCAAACCTGTCACACTGAACTATAAATATAAGGTAATGCTGTTATTGGTGGAATCGAGTTGTTAGCGCTACACGGCGGCAAACATCCTAACTATTTTGCATTGGCGTGAAATTTAAACCCCTGATTTGAAAACTGAACAATATTGTTTGTCAATCACATTCTCTTTACACGTGAAAATACTTAAGTACGCCTTAACAATTACACGTATGACTACAATTTATTGAATAAAACATAAATTTATATTTACTTATTGTGCGAAGAATAGTAGAATAGTTGTCGCATTGAAAGACGAAAAGTGGCCGATAATTTTATCTATTTATTCATTTATTTATATCAATTCCTTTACACATTTTTTTCATAGTTAACAAATACATATGAATCAAACATTAAATTTCAATAGCTCAACTTAAAAAAGAGATAATCTCGTATTTTAAAGTGAGTTACATTGTTTCAATAAAACAAAATAAATACGAAAAAAAACACTCAAATTATTACTAAAACGTATACATAAATCCTAAAAAAAAGGAAAACACTCATCGTTTTAAAATAAATCTGTTGATTAAATCAAATAAACTTATTCTGTTAATAACAATTAAATCTATTTTCTATTTATAAATCTATATCAAAAGAACCTACTTAAGAAACTTATTTAAAGCTAGCTTTATACTCAGCTATATCAATATTTGCCAGATTCTTGCAAATAAGTGAACGGTGTACTTCAGCTCATTATTACTAATAGAAATGTGTTGAATATTTATTTATGATAATATACACGGCTTACGCCTTTAATACACAGTATATGGCAAAAAATGCTGGAGTACAATACTATCTTGGTGAATTATTATTTAGAGCGGCATCTTTAAACGAGATAACAATGTCTAAAATTTTATAAAAGCGTTGTACCGTCACTGCTTGCTTTATATTATAAAGCGTTTCATAATAATGCGAAGACATGGATTGAAAGGCGTACGTCAATGATGAAAACATTAAATATTGTACCTTTTAAATAAAGGAATAAATATATAATTATTATTATTATCATTCGTAAACAAACTTGTTGCTCTTTTTTCAAAATATGTATATTATGTTTGGAGTTTACCTACTTAAGAAGAAAAAAAATCTTCTTTATTTTTAGATACTTGTGTATGATAAGTGGATTAGAACCACGCTGACATTAAAACATACTACATACATACTTGCACGAATAACTTTATGCTGAACGCGCTCATATACCGGGCATAACATTTTGAATATTGATTCATCAATAATGCGAGTCAATGAAACTATAAAAAGATCCCTGATGACTTCGGCATCTTCTTTGGTTAAACCATTTGATGTTTGTTCCTTTCTACATACTCTCAATTTCATTCTCGTTCATTTCTTTATTGGAGATTAAAAAAAAAAAGATATATCTGGGTTTTGTTATAAACCCAAATACAACCTTATACACCTTTCTAAGCTAAAAGCTTGTGTCGTGAAAGGGGAGATTACTTTTGTCTTTTTTTATTTTTCAGTTATTTTTATTTCATTTATTTATCCCGTGGAGCATCCGGTAAAGAATTGATCTCCCACTCTTTTCCGTAAGTTTTCGAGTGTCCTGTAATAGACTGGTGGTCGAAAAAATGAAGACATTTTATTTATTTATTTATTTATTTTATTCTTCTTGCACATCATCATTCACATAACAAATAAAATAGGGCAATATACACAGGAAAAAATGTGATGATGTGCAGTGGCGAGATTATCACTATATAGTGATTTCTTCCATCTAACCACATTTTACATCTTAAATTCAGCGATGAGGCTTGCCACCCATCCTGAATGTCTTGATTGTGGCACGGAGAAGACAGCTTACATGTTTGTTATATGCGGCTGATCTGCTAGCTATCCCACTTGTGGGATATGCCGTGATGTTGAAGTAGTAGTAGATTTTATTTTATTTTTTATTTATTTAAATTCTCAAAGATATTATACAAATAATGAAATAGGTATTCTTACATACATACATACATACCATCACGCCGCTTCCCTCGCGGGGTAGGCAGAAAGGATCGAGCGCCACTTCCTTCTATCCTTGCATACATCTTTCGCTTCCGTCACTGTCATACAATTCCTCATGCATGCTCTCCTGTTCAATGTGCTCAACACGTGACCGTCCTGTAGGATTTGATTTAAATGATCTTGCCATTTAATCCTCGGACGTCCGCGTCTCCGAGCACCATTCCTCTCAGCCAAATATATTATTCTTCACATAATTATATTTTATTTAACCTCGTGCTTTGAGGAGGGTTGCATTATTTCTAATAATTATCATTTATCTTTTTTATATATAACTAGCTGGCCCGGCGAACTTCGTACCGCCTAAGAATCAATGAACGATTTCATACATACATCTTCTTCCCCTTGTCCTAGTTCGGTCGGGGACCCATTGCCCCTAAGTATCTCCTCCAGAGATAACTGTCCACCGCTGCTTCCAGGACCTCTGGCCACTCCAAACCTAGCCTTTCAACATATGTTCGACACCTGCCCTATCTTCTGCCCTCTCCCACTGACTTTATGAATGATTAATATTATTAATCTCTTTACAAACTCCCGTAATTGTCAAAGTGTGTCATCGAAGGTATAGTGTAAAAAAATATAATTCATTTGGAACTTTCGCAGTTTAGCGGCCCCACCCGTTGTCGAGTACTTTTTTCCATGTAAAAGTAATATTTTCGAAACTTGAGGAAATTGTTGCCATATGGTGAATTATTTTTTGGTCACCAAATTTTTGAAAAATTCTTTTATAGGAAAAAAAAATCGCAACTATGAAACTTGAGCGGCCCCACCCGTTGTCGAGTAATATGTACGGAATTTTAGGAAATTAATTTTCGAAGTGGATTTTTTTTGCCGGCAAATTAAAATAATTCTACATATGGCAACAATTTCCTTAAGTTTCAAAAATATTACCTTTTCTATGGAAAAAAAGTACTCGACAACGGGTGGGGCCGCTAAACTACGAAAGTTACATTCATTTTTTTTACATAGACAATTCACACACATCGAGCTAGTCCCAAACTTTGATGAATCTTGATTATGGGTACTAACGCGACGATACACACATATACAATGCACTATATACAAATACATATATATGTTACACCCAGACCCAGGACAATTTGAAAAAGGTCATACTTCACTTTGCCCTGTCCGGGAATCGAACCTGGGACCTCGTGACTCAAAGGAAAGAGCTCCGCGCCACACCGGCCGACATGAACAATTTATGTTGAACAATTTATACTTAACTCAGATTTGTTTATAAATTATCTGCAGTACGTAATATAATTATGTAGGTAGGTACTAATTTTTTTTTCAGGTAGATTTTACCTATTCATTTAAAATTTATAAAAATTCTTTCCATGATTTTTTAAAAATTGAAATATCAGAACTACAGATGTTAAATTGTATGGATAACGATTCTAATTTGAGAATGTATAGAAAAATTATCATATAAATAGGCCAATCTATAAAAAAAACTTCATTGTTGATTTTGTATAATTCTCTATATTGCATTTTTTATTGAAATTAAAAATGTATGGCGTAAATAATTTTCTTCGTAACTTTTCTTCTCTGTCTGCAAATTTCAATACACAATCTTGCATCAGAACTACCTACATGAACACATTCTTATTTTCATTTTTAATAGCACAATTTTTGGTTCAATAATAATTTTCCATCTGCAAAAATAAAATACAATTTCAAATATAATCTGTGCACGTCCACATTTATGTGACAGAAGATCTATCGATACATAAATATTAGTCGAATAATTCGGTTGTTACATGGCAATAGGTTGTATCTAGCATTTTTTGCGTTTTCAAGTTTGTTCCATAAAATGCTCAAAATAGTGTAATATTTGATGTGGCAAAAGGATATGTCTCTTTAAAGTCAGAATAAAGAGAGAAAAGACGCAACTTATTGACATGTAGAAAGATTGTTTTCATCAACATGGCAAAAAAACTCAAATATTTTTAAACTGCAAGAAATTATTTAGTGAATGTTACATACATCTTGTAGAAGAAATTATTAAGAGAATGTTACATCTATCTTGTAGAAATAATAATTACCTTCATTTTGATGTATTATAATGCTCGAAATTTGCCTGAAATATCTCTTTTGCAAACTTTGTTTTTGCTCTCCTGTAAAATTATGTTTTAGTGAGATACAACCTATTGCCATGTAACTACCGAATTATAGTAAACAAATATTAGTACACATTTCGTTCATATTAGTTATAGTAATTTGGTTCTTAATATAGCAGAACCTACGGATTATTTTAGCACAATGCAACAGGCGACGTGGGGGCGCTAATAGCGTCATAACTCTCCATATTGTTTTTATTTTTGAAATTAAAAATGTATGGCGTAAATAATTTTCTTCATATTGTTTCTTCCCGTGAATTTGTAAGATGTTTTAATAGCCTCTAGTTTATTCCGGGCGGAGAAGAATCCAACAAATCAGAGATCATTCAAATCGGTACAGCCATTCTTGAGTTATAAGTGTTGTAACACACACGACTTCCTTTTATATATTAGATTAAACTAATTAGGTTCTAGCTTAAATTAAATTCTACCTTATTTGTTAGATCTTTTTATTTTACATGCATTGATTTTTTCATGAGTTTTTTTTGTAATAAATTTATCAACTGTGAATAATTATTGTAAATTGTTAATACGTAATTGCAATAGGTACTATTAAAACAATAATTTATTAATACCATTATCTTGTGATAAGACAAGTAAGTGACTCCTGTACATGAAGTATTACTTATACTGAAGTGCACATCTAATTAATTGAATAATCAATTTCACTCGACTTCACTCAAAGCATAATTCATCAAAATACCAAGTAAATTTACTTAGTAGATAGTCCTTCATAATACCTATGGTTTATGGTTTGTCTCAACCTGAAATTGCATGCCTGCATGCACATTTACTGTCCTACAACAACACATTAAGGGATCTTCTCCTTCTTGCATCCTCCCTCACCCATGAATGTTACAGGAATGTCAGTTCCTATGTCATCCATACTCTTCACGCAAATTCTTCGCAAGGAAAGGCTTTAGGTTCGCCTTAAGGACTCCCCTTAATAAAATCCTTCCTGAAATTAAAACGACCCTTAGTGCCCATTAACTCTTTACTTTAACAATATGACTTAAAATTAGCTTACAGTTACGTATTTTCTACGTACTAATTGTTTGCTTAGACTAATTCAAAGTATTAAGACTAGATATTATGGAAATTTTAAAACTAAATACATTTTTCTTAGTCTTCGAATTTCTACAACTACCTAAATGAATATTTCAAGACATTAAATTTGTTCACTCGGTATCTGAAATCATAACAATATTAGGTCATTATTAGTGCAGGTAAAAAACAAAAAGTTAAAATATAAAAGTCCAATCATAGATTACACATAATATAATAATATGTAGGTATGTTTTTAGTTTTGGTTTGCAACAAGAAAGGTGTCCAAATATTCGTGTATATATTATGACAATGATGTTTTAGTCATTGATAACTTGAACCTAAAAATATTTCTTAATCTCACTTTTTTTTTAAATAATTGTGTAGTTCACACCCCCTATTTTCTATTTCTCACCATCATAATATCATTCTTATCACATGTAAAACAGGGCAATATACCACCAAAATATATTCCACAATTGGGTAATCAGTGGACCAATTAAATATCGTAAAGGCGGGCACTGCTTACCCAAAAAAATATTTTATCTATCACAAGTTATGGTTATTTTCTGAAAGTAAAATTCTATCAAAAGGTTCTTCAACAATTTTTCATAACACCGGAACAGCTGGTAATAAATTAATAATAAATAAGTTATTTTTCTTCAGCTTGCATTCTATTGATAGATATATTTTCTTCTGTAGTTATGTTATTTTCTGTTTAAACAAAATACTCTAAATAAATCCTCGAACATTCATTTACTAACCTTTTTCTCATTATTCCTTAACGATTGACGATTTGCTTTATGGCCTTTTTTATTGTTAAAGGGAATGTGAACAAACTATTTATAAAAAAAAAACATAGGACGATTTGTATTGTATTGAAATTGAAATAACAAATTAATTAAGAATCATTGTTTCTCAATGTTTAGCCTAAAGGTATAGACTCAAAATTCCTTTCTCGAAACACTTCATTACTTAGCATTTAATAAACTTTCAAAAGGAGTACAAGAAATAGGTGAATAAGAATTCCATGTAGAAGAGAAATATGCGTGGGTCATCTATTGTTTACTCTAAATTAGCAAAGTGTTTAAATAAACACGCCTACATTACCTAAAGCGACAAAACTGGGGTTTTCTCTCGATATTAAGTAAATACTTTTATAAATATACATATTATTTTGAAAAGCATAAATTTAAATATACTTAAATCGCTCCGTTTGCTCGCTCGACAATCTATGTAATGATTTTCGTCATTACTTTTGTATGATCTTGGTAGGTACTCTTAAAGATTAAAACATCATCATCATCAATACCCTCCTTTACACGAGATTTGCCTCTATAAAAAGGATGTTAAGATTTAAGTTTTTATAAAATAGGCCATAATTATATTTGTTCTGAGAATGCCCAACGATAGTTGGCCAAAAAGAGCGCTGTTCTTCCGTCCGCAAGGGATCCGTCGGCCCAGGCGTCCCTCATTCACAATACACCGATCCTATGACAACGACATCATAGCACTAGGAATGTCGTGGAAAGAGGTGACGCAATTGGCGCAGAGACACTCCGAATTGAGGAGGCTGGCTTCTGCCCTGTGCTGCCGAGAGGAGCGTTGAGGGCGATGATTGATTGATGATTGTTATATTCAGTAAAATTATCAATTATCAATCATCAAAAAGACATTAATTTAACACATTCGTTTCAATTGCGATCAGAGCAGTCATCCATATTATTATTTTCTTACTTGTTACTTTTTAAACTTTTCTATCGCAAGCACAATTAATTTACACAAATAGAGCTTGTACCCACTAAAATTATATATTTACCTATTTTATATTATGGAAACTAGCACGATGATACTATAATATACTTTACCCTCACATCGTGTCCCAAATGGGGTATGCAGAGAGAGCAGAACGCTTTATAGATCTATTCCTACACACTTCCTTAGCTTCCTCTACAGTCATGCAATTTCTCGTACATGGACGTCAATTTATCTTACACAATATACGACCGGTCTTGAGAATTTGTTCGTTGACATAAGAAGTAACAAAAGGGTTATCATACAACAATGTTCTATGTTCGCCTAGTTGGATAATCTTATTTCATAAATACATATTTTTTAATGCATGAGAGATACCTATATGGTTTAGATAATTATTCAGAATAATATAAAACCATTAATTAGTTTTTTGTTCAAATTAAAATGAAAACAATATAAAAAGACGATGATTTATTTACCTCATATAAATATTTTTCAAATAAATTATGCTATTAATTAGCATTTTGTTTTTTCAAAAAATAACGTTAGCTACATAAAACAATGTGTTTTTTTTTAATTAAATCCATTTATTACAAATATTTTAATGTATTGGACATGTGATGATATAACGTACCCCTTCATATTTTAAGTGAAGAAATAATAAGCACGAGTCCGTTCATATACATATTTGAATATTCACTCACCGAATAATAATAAAAAATTGAAAACCCTTTTAAAATATCATTATATTTTAGGTGAAATATGTAAGAATATGTCCTTATTGAATTATAATATGGGCTTGTTAGCGTTATATGTTTGTGAATAAATAATTAAATAAAATGGTCATACTTTTCAGTGGTCCGGAAGGGAACGAATTTTTTTTTTAATTCTCATATTCGCATGAAAATAATTACCAAAACAGTATACCTATTATAATTTTTTCATGAATATTAATGAAATTATCAAATTAAAATATTAATGCATGAAGTATATTTAACGATCAAAATACATGCATACATTAAATACAATTACATAATGAATATTTCAGGACTAACTTTTCATCCCAGAAATAAAGCTGAGCTCGAGCTTTGAAGGATATATTTTTATGTATAATTTCATTGTTTTCTATAGTCGAATATTTGAAGCAGGTAACCGAGTATGTATATTATTGTGAAGTAATGTTTGCGAGGGATGGAATATGCGATGGGAACATTTAAAGAATGAAAGTGGTTTCTATACTATTACAGTGTCTAGGTTAATGTATTAAAAAATCTATTTTGAACTATTTTTACCGCAAGCGGGATTATCGATTAAAGGTTAAACTCAATTAATAAAGTAATGTTTATCGATCGACGGTACTTGATAGAAATTCATCATACTTACTTAATAATAAATTAAAATAAAACTAAATATTTCTTTACATTTATCGCCTTACTTTGTAAGCGGAATGTTACTAAAAACGGGTTGAAAATCATTCAGACAAGACATAACCAGAGGAATAACTTAAAGTTTTGTTTCATTAATTTCTCAATTCACTGATTCCCGTGGAGTGCCCGGTAAAGATAAAGCTTAACATTAAGTTTTCAAGTGTAAGTGGGAGATTTTCGTAAAACTTTAGGTTTTAAAACATTCAATATCTTCAGTTCAGCGATGAAGTGACCCATCCTGAATGCCTTAACTTTTATCGGCTTGGAGAGACTTGCGTGATGTTGGTCCTCTGGCTATTTCAATTGTAGAAGATGCCATGAATGGATAGATGGTTCCTACGAACTTAATTATTAGTGATTTCGTGTGTGGACATACGTTGTGACCCAGATTTGTTATGTGCAGATTTTTGAATGTCTTCATGGAATTACGGATATCTTTTGAATAGTTCTTAGATTTAGAAGATAAATAATTTGACAACGTATAAATGTTGAGACAATTATCACCAAAATGCTACACTTAAGTCGCAGCAGCCTCACTAGGTTGCCCTTAATAATAATATTCTATTCTATTTTTCTCAAGGCCATCCACTCGTTTGCGAGTGATTTAATAATAACAATAAGAACACTTTATTGATCAGAAAAAAAAATCATGAGCAATTGGCGAGCTTATTGCCTGGAGGCAATATCTTCCAGCTAACCAAAATAATGTGTGATACTATGTTGACAATGTGTAATTAATACTAAATGTGAACAGTTAATACTAAATTTTTAATGAAAGTCAGTGTGTCCTTTAATATATGGTGTTTAATAAGTGAATAAAACCTATTTTTAGACGGAGAAGCCTGTATCCATCGATATTGATTTTGAAAAGTATTAATTGAGACTTCAAATATTCAGATTGCGTCAATTATTACCTACCTTTCTGGGAGACTGGATATAGATTGGGTGTTATCTAGAATTTCGGTTAACTTTCTGAATTCCTAAAGGTCTGAATAATGATACAAGTTGTGTTAAATATAAATCTGAAATAATTTAATAACAAATATTTATCCAGAAAATATAGGTGTACCCAAAAATTCATCTAGAGGAAAAATAACCTGATTTTTTCTTTTCAATATTAATTCCTCCCTCCCTTCAATATTTTCAGTTTGTCATAGGAAGTTGAAGAAATTCCGAATTTCATCATTTATGTTTTATAATTTTCTATACTTCAAGACCGATCCATCTGATGTGATGTTTTGTGAAGGAAATGTTTTTTTTCTATTTAAGATAAATCTACAAAACAAAACCTTTTCAACTGACAAAATATGTTCAAGAGCTAAGCGTTGATCCGTAGTAAACCTTAATATATTCAAATTATGGTGTTGTCACCAGTAACAAATATGGACAATACTGCCAGTAATCAGTTACAGAAGGAAACAGGTTTATATTACTAAAATATCAGAACTTCTGCAAGAAAAGATATCCAATGAAAGTAATTTTTTATGTGAGTTAATGAGTTTGCCCACCCTCTGAAATCTGTTATTTTCTGTATCTTTGAATATCCACCTGTCCCCTACCCTTCTCCACTTATTGTTGCTAGGTCTGCCCTCTGTTCAGTTGATACACCCACACAGAACTCTTTTATTACATTACGTTACATTTAACATTTGTATATTTGGATAGTACCCTTTGAACTTTTTTATTTTTTTGCTGAGATTGCCTTGCCCAAAAGCTGCTATGATCACAGTGTAGGGAGAAATTTTTGGATAATGATAGTGTACAGAACAAACAGATATAATCCCAAATTCTCCTGTCGGCAAGGCTTTAAAATCGACAAAACAGAAACTCATTTGATTCTCTTGTTTCTTTTTGATCTTTCGTGATTTTTTCTCGTTTTCGTTTTAGGGTTTGCTTTATTTTTTTATTAACGACCTCGACTCAACTACAAAGGTGATGTTTAACTTCAATTCAAAATTAATCAATAAAACTGAACCTTTTCAATGAGCTTTTATAAGTAAATCAAAAACCTAACCATCCAAATCGCAAGAATTTTTAGTTCTTTCTTCTATTGAACATTATTTGTTCAAATACAGAGAAATTTATTGAGTTTCATGATTATTGATATAAGTTTCATTCGATAGTCGATTTATAATATAATAATAGTATTTCAATTTTGCTTTGTGTGCTAAGAAAACATAAAGGGACTGCTGGTATAGATAAACTTTATAAACAGGAGGCTGAACCATTAGATCCAAAATAGGTTTCCCCTGACCGTTTCACTACTTTTGATCAGCGAAAACAAGATCTCTCTTCCGTTTAAAGCAAATCGACCGGACCCATAGGTTTTGAATATAAAAAAAGATCACTCCGGCCAAAACGCTGTGTTTGTACAATATGATAATAGCTCACAGGTCATAATTATATTATTATTGGACAACATTAAAGTGTCGTTTGCGTGCCAAATCACCTCAAAGACACTGTACAATTCATCAATTCTAGGACATTAGATAGATAGTATTGTGTTTGAAAATCTTTTATTTAGAGATTTGTAAATTTTTATACTTCTCTAAATTAATCGTTTCAATTAATTCAAGTCCGGAAATGAGCTGAAACATTCTGTTGTTTCTGAGAATTTATTCCACGACCTCTCGCTTATTAAGCGAGTATATAAACCGCTATTTAACCTAGTTGAATAGATATTAATTTAGTATGTATGTATGTCTTTTCCCTGTATAAATACTTTATAGTACAAAATAATAAAACACTGAATATAATTTATATTTATTATATTAATTTATCCGCATTAAATTAATTACCAATGTGCAAGTAGGAATTAATTAAATTTTTGATTTCAGCATAAACAAACGAACAATATTTTGTTATATTACGTATGCACAGAAAATATTTTTATCATTGGAATTAATTGAAATAGGTATATATTTATATAATCTGCATGAACAAAATTTAATCATGCGATGAATGATTATTATTTTATTGAAAATGTCATATCTGTGGAATGGGATGTGTTTTGTTTATTAAGTTTTCTATTTTAATATTAATGCTAATAAGTATGTTTTTTTTTAATCTAGTGTGAATACCGTTATGATTTGTAAGTCAAGGTGAGTGGTGTCATTTTTTTGAGAATAAATAATAATAATCTCTTGTGTACATTATTATTTTTATATTTATTAATGTTCAATAACGTGAACAAAGTTTGAAAGGCGTTTGGACTCAGCATAAGGACAAAATGTGGCCTGTTCAATACGTGTATCATTTTATATTGCTATGAGTCTTAGGAGGATTTTGGATGTAAAATGGTATGAACATGTCACAAAATGATGCAGTACGTCGACGCACCCAGCAGAGATTTTTAATCTCCGTGATACAGGAGAGACGATTGTCCTGACTGGGACATGTTCTGAGAATGCCCAATGATAGTTGACCAAAAAGAGCACTGTTCTTCCATCCGCAAGGATTCTGTCTGCCCGGGCGTCCCTCTTTCACAATACACCGTTCCTATAACAATGACATCAGAGTACAGGGAATGTCGTGGAAAGAGGTGACTCGATTGGCATAGAGACATTCTGAATGGAGGAGGCTAGTTTCTGCCCTGTGCTCCCGAGATAAGCATTGAGGGCGATGACGATGATATATTTATTCAGAAATTGATACAACCACTATATTCCTACAAATGAGATAGCCAATTAAAAGCATTTGAAAACAAATCCTTTCGTCGTGACAATATAATATGTTAAGCCGTTCTGAATGAGAGCCATACTTTGCAGTGTGACCAGATTTGGTAGTTTCCTACTTTTTTGGTAGTTTTTGAGGCTTTGGCAAGAATGTTTAGTAGTTTTTATTTCTTTGGTAGTTTTTAGTAGTTTTTGGTAGTTTTTTAGTAGTTTTTGGTAGTTTTTGTATTTGGTCGGTAATTGGTAGATAAAGTATCGGGTACTTGGGAAAAGAAGTACCCGAAAAATAATTGTCGGTACAAATACCGGGTACATAGTAGAAAAAGGTACTGCGAGAAAATTATGTTTAAGAAAACCGAGGAGTTTTTGAAATACTTCAAATTCCTATACCATTTTGAAAATTCGGTGACGGGGGGATAGAAATTTTCGTGAAAAGAAAAGTATCCGATTTTGACCATCGTCGGTACAAATACCCGGTACATTTTAGAAAAAGGTACTGCAAGAAAATATTGTTTAAGAAAGCCGAGTAGTTTTTGAAATACTTCAAATTCCTATACCATTTTGAAAATTTCGCGACGGGGGGGTAGAAATTTAAGCGAGTAACAAAGTATCCGAAAAGTAACAACAGTTGGTACAAATACCCGGTAGGTTGTAGAAAAAGGTACTGTGATAAAATATTGTTTAAGAAAACCGAGGAGTTTTTGAAATACTTCAAATTCCTATACCATTTTAAGAATTTAGTAGTTTTTGGTAGTTTTTGACTTCCCCATTTAGTAGTTTTTGAAAATAAAATCTGGTCACACTGATACTTTGTCTCTTTCTTACTTACACATTTTATATATGAATAGAATACAGCAAGAATTAAAGGTCTCAGAAGTGAAAAAATCTGATTTACTTTAGTTATAGGTCTATGATATTGTAATAAGTAGTGCCTGCGGAGCCTAATTTCGTATTACATTAGGTATATGTAATACTTACTTGTTTTCTGTTACCCTAGAATATTAATAATGTCATTGCCTATAATATTTACATTTAATTTTCGTATGCCAAAGGAAATGTATGATCATTTACAGCATATTTATTTTATTTAGCATTGGTATTTTAAAATTATATCGCAAATAACTGATATGTTATATTATTCGTTTATTATTATTTTCATTTCTTGAAAATAATAATATAATTATTTCCGTACAAAGAGTGAAATTGTTTTTATGATTGTTCTTTTAATAAGTAGGTATTTTTATTAACGACATACCTTAAGTCCGCTACCAGCTCTTTGTAAAAGTCGTTGAAAGAAAGTAGAATTTTAACACGCACAATGTTCTACAATCAATGTTAGGATTTTTTTCATTAGACTGCATAATTTCCTCAGCAATATACTTGTGTCATAAAGGTGGAGTAAGTCGGCAGCGAATGAGATCGAACTCTGGTCTTTCGATTGAAAGACCGAGTCACTACAATCAGGCTACCGTATATGAATGTAATTTCTTCACTTTAAGATAGTCTAATGATGGAAATGGAAGCTCTCGAAAGACTTCTTCCCATTAGCTAAGTCACTATGGAATTACTAAATATTTTATTTTTAATTAATTAAGTTTCTTCTATTACATACTTAAGCATTTACCCATAAAAAAAGAGAGAGAGAGTAATATGTGTATTGTGTACCTATGCTTTTGTTCTCTGTCTCATAATTTCAACAATCTAAAAGGCTCACGCCGTATACAATTGTTAACAAATAAAAATAAAAAATAAATAAATGGGTCTCAAACCAACATAGCAGTCTAAAAGCAGAATCTTAATTTTCAATCATGGTATAAACATCAAATTGGTGATAATGATATTGGCAATTTGTAATATTTGAAAGTCTTTAAATTTATAGGCGTGTTTGATTCAATAAGTCGAATAAACGTGTATTTTTTCAACTGGAAATCCACCTGTAAGGAGTGGTTTATGACATTTATGTGTATAATAGAGGTTTTGCTGTACAAAAATTACTACGTTGCGCTAGAAGTCGACATTGATTTTTATAGCATGTTTATTAAGTATTTTACTTGGACGAGAAAATAAAGTAGAACAAAATTTCCTTACACGGTGATTATTTTATAATTTACATATTTTTTTCCATGAGAACCTTTTGTATAGCAATCATAATTATAACCTACTGTTGAGAAACACACGCATGCATGTAATGGTATGTATTTTTAAGTATGCGATTATTTTTATTAATTCTTCGTAATTTTAGAGTATTGTGCAACAATGTGTCAAGTTGACTCACCATCCTCAAACTGATTCAATCAATATTTTAGTAAAAAAAAATGGTTCCCAAAGAGGGTGGTATCATTCCCCAGTGGACGCTAAATTCGATGTGGGTGGTAGAGAACCCAGAGAGAAATGAGAGACGCTGAAGAAATTGTTGCCTTCTTAGAAGATATTATACCCCGTGGGAGGCTCTGGAATTTGATCACACAAAGTGGATAGTGGTCAAAAAGGTTCTGGAATTTCTGGTTTAGATTAATAACTTTAACTTGGTCTTTTCTATAGAGCTGTCAAATATTTGAGGGGAAAACAGCTTTGCACGTGTTATTATGTATGACAATATGAATATAGTCTGTAGTTCTCATAAATATAATAATGAATCAAAGTAGGTATATAATGTTACACGGTTTAAACAAGCCAAAAGAGATGATAAGCGACAGATGACTGACAGTTCCAAGGCATTGTAAATAACAAAGTTATACATTCCCTTGGAAAAGCATACTATATGAGAGGAAAAGTCACTTATCCACTTTTCCTCTGAAATGATCCAAGATCAAAAGTGGAAGGATGCTATCTCTACACGAAGTTAGTATTATGTTGTGATAGGAAGATACACCACCCAACAGTTCTCCCCCACGCTTCATTTTGTTAACATGAATATTGATCTTTAGTTCGCTTTTTATATTAGGTATATACCTACATGTGTACATATCAATCATGTTGCAATATAGAAAAAAAAACAATGTGATAAGATTAGACAAAATAACAAATAAAAAAGCAAAAAAATACAGTCTTACACACAATAATTTTCTATTATTGTTTTTACATTATCTTGTTGTTAATCTTGACTTGTGGTGTATTGTTTTGTATAGACTGCGATTTGTTTTTTTTGTTGTTGTTGTTGTTGTTCCTTAGGTACACTTTTTTGTTAACATGTAAAAGGCTTACGCCGTATATTGTGTAAATAAATAAATAAATAAAATACCAATGCATCGTCAAAGGGGTAGGTATGTGAATTTATAAATGTTTAGACACTTCTAGAATAAACTACTTATACGTAATGACATAATCATTGTATAAAGTGATTATTAGTATCAAATATTAAAATTCAATAAGTACTTAAAGAATAATATCATATGCCAATAATAAGTCCAAACAACAATTTTAATGCCCTAATAAACAGTTTTTAAAGTATCTAAATTAAAATGTTCGCACATACCTCTATTTGAATATGCAATGACGATATAGAAAAACGAAATCCGACCATGCCTTGAACTGAGCAAAGATAAAAATAATAATAAAATGAAATAATCGAAATCAGATGTTGTTCTGCACAAAATCAAAGAATAAAATTTGAAATAGATTTCTTACCCTTTTTTATCTTCTTCTTCGCCCTCGCCTTTATCCCATTTACTTGGGGTAGGCTCTCCTAGTCCTCATCTTCCAAGTTTTCCGGTCCCCTGCGTTCTCCGAGCGCAACTTTGCCTCCTTCATGTCCCTGGCAATTGTGAACATCCAGGTGGTCACTGGTCTGCCTGGTCTTCTGTGTCTTACTTCTACATCCATTTGTCATTTTGATCATGTTTTCCTGTGGAAGTCTCAAGATGTGCCCGTACCATCTTAATCGATTTTCTGTTATTTTTTCACCGATGGGAGCGACTTTGAAACTAGGTACCACGGATATGGAAATTTCTCACCATATCAATCCTTGTTACACCACCAGCCCATCTGAGCATTTTCATTTCATTGGTGTGTAGAGTCTGGGCGTGATTATGTTTTAGGGCCCAACATTCAGATGAATAAGTCATGGTTGGTCTGACCACAGTTTTGTACATCTGGCCCTTACCCTTTTTTGTATTTTTTTAACGTTTTGGTAAAAGCATGTGTTCCTTAAATATCAAATTGAATCTCCAATATCCATTGAAAGAACTTCACTCATCCTTATTTTTATTGACACGAAGGCCATATATAATAATATTTTACATGCAGTTAGTTCGCGAGCTAATCCACTTCTATAATTATGATGTGGTGGTATAATAGTCGTAGTAGTAAAAGTCAATAATCTACATACATAGGTATCTAATGTAATTAATTTAAGGTCCACCAATCGAGACAGTGAGAATGGTGGATTAGGTGAACGTTGTCCATGGACAACGAAAGTGATCACTTAAACCAGCCTAGAGCCAATTCGTAAGCATTGGGACACCTTTCTCACTTCTTCCGATTAGATTTTACACAATGTTGCATTGTGTAGACATGGTTCTCCAATCGAGGTTTCTGATTGGTTTTGTCATCTGCACCCAAATCCGGTTAATCAATAAAAAAAATAGTTAATATTCTAAACATCTAATATAATTGTTTTGTTATTATTTGCTTTATTGAAATACTGTATTTATCCAAAAGGAAATAAAAAAAGAAAAATACGTTAATCCACCACACTCCCATTATTTAAATCCATAAACAGTACTTTTTGTTAAAATTGTTTTTATTGATTTTACTAAACTATACTATACCATCACGCCGTGTCCCAGGTGGGGTAGGCAGAGAGAACGGAACGCCATGTCGATCTATCCTTACACACTTCTTTTGCTTCCTCTACATTCATCCGGTTTCTCATACATGCACGCCGATTCCTCTTACTAAACACGCGACCATCCTTGAAAATTTTATCCACGTGGTCAAGCCACGTAGTTCTTGGACGTCCGCGCTTTCTCACACCCTCTCTTTCAGATAAATTAATTGATTTTATATTAACTTATTAATTACTTCATCTGTAGTTTTCTCATCTCCATTTTTATTTTAGTTGATTTATAATTCCCGTTTCTCATAGTATTTGAATTGTTATGTGTTATTTTTATTTATAGGTATTTAATGTTTAATTTTATATTTTTTACTATTAGTATTTTGATTTTAAAATGATTTATCGTTTTTCTTATGATATTTTTACATTTCTTATTAAGATATTTCCTTTCCAATATTATTTTTTTGCTGACATTTTTTTGTTATTTTTTTGAAATTGTAGTATTTGTATTTGAGTCATTGCAAAAAAAGGTTTCACGCCATTTCATGTATCAATAAATAAATAAACAGCATTTGGATAGAAGTGGCACTTCTTGACACCTATGGTTTATAATATAGTCAGAAATTTGATATTTGCCAATATCTCTGGACCTACATTTTTGAATTTATTTTTTTAAGCTCTCACTTGTTGGAAATGTCATTATCTGAAATTGAAAGTGTGTTTATGGAAGTGTTTTGTTGATGAGAATGAATGCTTGGAGATGTGTGTGTTTGTTATTTCATTTATTCCGTTGTTTTTTTCAATGTTTTCGGCGTGATTGTGTTTCATTTTATGTGTTTGGGATCATGTCTTCCCGATGCGGACTTGTCTAGTGGGAAGATAAAATATATCTAATCTTTGTAATAGGAACTAATATTCTATGTACTACTACTACTATACCATCACGGCATATCCCACAAGTGGGGTAACCAGCAGATCAGCTGCATGTAAGAAACATGCAAGCTGTCCTCTCCGTGCCAATATAAAATCAAGACATTCAGGATGTGTGGCAAACCTCATCGCTGAATTTAAGATGTAAAATGTCTTAATTTTTTCGAACACCTGCCTTTTACAGGACACTCAAAAACTTACGGAGAAGAGTGGGAGACCAATTCTTTACCTGGTGCTCCACGGGACATATTCTATGTAATTGCATGTAATGTTTATAATATTATTAAGCTTAGCTCAAATAAATAAATAAAGTATTTAACTAAATACCTAATTGATATCAGATTTTAAAAATAATTTTTGAATAATAATTTACTAGCAGACACATCATTTGACAAATTTACACCTGAGTTGGTATCTAGGTTAACTCTTGACATTTTGCAGTAGGTACCAAAAAGAAAAACAGTTATTTATGTAGGTGTTATTATACAAGCATTATATTAATATGTCTTGCCGAGAATTTCAGTAAATAAAGGTAGAAGGAATATATTAAGTAATTAATTATTTGAAGAAGAAAGGTGTATAATACCGTACAACTACAAGAGTGTTTGGTTTCTCTACCACAAGAAACTCCCAAAAAGCTTTAATTTAATAAATACCTGTCTACATAGTTATAAAACGTTAAAGATTTCGTAGGAAGTTTGACAATATGACTTTACATATGAAAAGGTACATAATTTCTCTTGCTTCTAACTTTCATGGATAGTAAATCTCACACATGTAGCAAGTGTATTCTCTCGGACTAACAACAATTTACATATTTTATTGATAACAAGGCTAACTAAATTAGTAGTAAAGTATGGGAACATAGTTGCGCTCGACTACACTACCAAAAACTTAATCTAGCATTTTAGACTCCACATTACAATATATTCAAAACGCAAAGATTAATATTAAATAATTTTCCAAAAATAGAAAGTGGGTTGAGTCCCAGATTAAAAGTAGAACACTCACTCTTTTCTGCGTTTTTTCAAGTGTTGTGCAAACACACCTTTTTTTAAAACAACCCATATAAAACATTAAACACCTTCAATTCAGAGATGAAATACGTTAGCAATAATTCTAAATGTCCTATTTTTTGGCACCATGGAGATGGTTGGCGTGTTTTTACATACAGTTAATCCGCTGGCTACCCCACTTATGGGAATAAGTAAACAAAATAATATAAAGTCGGGTTCACATTTTGAATATTTTATTATCTCTGTTTTATTATTATACATATTTAATTTATTTTATATCTCTGTTTGTAAGTGACTTGCCGTTTTAATATTATTTATTTGTAATAAATTTATCCCACAGAACAGAGTTTTGCTCAATTTTGAGGGTACAAAAATTAATTATTATTCATTAGTCATTGCAAAATGTTGTTTTAAATGTCTGTATGGATAACACGTGTAGTATTTTTTTAACAAACATTTAAAATGTCATTTATATTCGAAGGATTATCTATGCTACAGTTGCTGAACATTTTGAGATGATAAAAATAAATATATGTACATACTGTGCAATTCATTACAGTTTCACACTATTTCACTATTTCGGCTCTGAAGTGTAAACACTCTAAGATTGGAATGGAAAATCTTGAGAAGTGGTGTTCCATTTAAGAATGCTGTCAGAAGGTACCTTATGGACGTTGGGGTGGGTGTCTGAGGTTGGTTTGATTGGGTGTATTTTCACTTTGACTATTTGGTTATTGCTGTTCAGTCACCACTCTAACATATTCCATTTGTTTATTCATCTGGCTCTTTAACTAGCTTGATTGCGAGCTCGCTCACTGACTTATTCACTCGTGACTTACATAGCTCATTAACTATCTGCACAAACTAACATACTAACTCATTTACCAACTCACTGTTATTCATGTTTCATGCTTGGATAGTCAGACAGACGTTTTCGCTGATTTAATCTCTAGCCCACTGACTAACTCATTTTTAGTACACAGCTTCTGATTTATACACTTAATAATCCGTTGATTATTTTTATTATATCTGACAGGATAAGTTTATTGTTTATCTACCACAACAAAACCTTATTGCTAGTATGGTAGTCATATTATCTGTGCGCATATTAAAATTTATTTTGTTTACACTCGTATATTGTATGGATGACTGAAATCAACAGTTTTTCAATAAAAAAATATTATTACTATCATATCTTATAATATTTTTAGTCATGTCAGCTACAGGGGTAACTCCGAAATCTTTAATAAATAATTTACAAAAATTAGATTTACCGGTTAATTTGTATATTAAAATTCAAAAATCTATCATAATAAACACTTGTAATATTGTAAAAAAGTTTTTGAACACAGATATTTCAGGCACAATGCTGGTATTTTGATCCCGCGTTTTGAGCCTAATCCTTTGATATCCTGTATATCTGGATAGGTGAATTTTTCCCGGCATTAGACTGTTAAGTTTTTGTGTGACCATGACTGATCATATGGAGACTTATCTGGTTGTATAATGCTGAGAAGTGTGGATGGCAATTAATTATTAAAAATCCAGTAACAGAAATAAAATTTTATTTGAAAATCGTTTAACATATTAAATGCAGCGACGAGATATGTTACCAAACCTGAACGTCTTTATTTTTGATTTGCATAAAATATTTTTGATAGGTACCTACATACCTATAGAAACTCTTTTTTTTTGAAAGACCTTTTTTTATATACATAATATGTATTATAGAGTATGTTTTATATATACATAATATGTATTATATTTAAGGAATTTTTATTGAATATATTGTAATTGTGTGAATGTTGGATCTATCTGTGCGTGTTTGCGTGATATCTGTTCGAGATTTAATCCATGTATGTAGATCCAATATCAATAGATATTGTGTACATGGTTTGGATGTTTGATTATTTGTGTGAATTATGCTGATTTTTACTTATTATGTATATTGAACATCTGTAATGCGCCTTGACATAAATAAATAATCGGAGCCGCCGTGATAGTATTGTAGTAGAAACTATCTATGGCAATAGTATTTTATTATTTAACGTAACCCAAACATTTCCAATTAGTTTTTATCATTGATTTACAATTTAACTTCTATATTAAATATTAATTACAATATGTTTATACTGTAAATTAACCACATTTATGATATTTGAAACAGTAATTATTAAAAACTAGACTTCATCAACCCGGTGCCACTCTGAAAGTTAATTTATTATTTTAATCAATCTACACACCCATCTTTGAGCTGCCAAAACACATAAAATAAAACGAGAATAAATATATTATATAAATCAGACTGAAAATGTGAGTGCCTTTATGCTCACAAAAAGGAAAGGAAAGATTTTGAATATGCAATCGACACCCGCAGCAGCTTCTCTGGTATGTGACTGAATCAGTGTTCTCGAATGACATTGTCCAATATCGGTAGAAATATCCGCTAAAATCGGTAAAAATGGTATATTTTGTACCCAAAATCGGTATATGGGGTATTTGTACCGACGATGTTCAATATCGGATACTTTTCTTTTCACGAAAATTTCTACCCCCCCGTCGCCGGATTTTCAAAATGGTATAGGAATTTGGAATAATTCAAAAACTCCTCGGTTTTCTTAAAGAATATTTGCTCAAACCAATAAGTATTCGGTACTTTTACCGAATACCCGATACTTATCTACCGATTATATTTCCCTATCGACAAATAGTAAAAAAATCGGTAGATTACTAGACCATTTCGGTATATCGGTAGGACACGGCCCATTTAGGTATAAATACCGAAAAATCGGTAGGTTCGAGACCACTGGACTGAATCGAAGCAAGCCACTACAGACAAAACAAAATAATGAATCACGCAATCCCGGAATGCAAACGACCTTAAAAATAATATAGAACTATCACGCGATATCAATCTGCTTCTAAGGCTAATTCAAAGCGAAATTAAAATCAATATTTAAAAAAGAAATTCTTTGCAATAAAATAAACAATAAGCTAAAAATTTGTGTCGAGAAAGAGGAGTTTGCCGGCATCTGGGATCGAACCACGGACCCCTTGTTCATGAGGCCTAGACTCTACCGACTACCCACGAACTCAAATTTTGACGAATAACGAATCCTTATTTACAGGACACTCAAAAATTAACAGAAATGAGTGGGAGACCAATTCTTTATCTACCAGAGACTCCACGGAATATGTGTAGGAACTGATTAATTTATTTATTCCTGGATTTGTGTGATCACCTAAATATAATAACGTGTTTGTTTCGGTGGGTTGAGAATACCAGCTTATATTGTCGGTTAAATTATTCAATAATTTTATCCTAATTTTGTGTAATTTATACTGATAACAAGGTAACACTTCATGATTAAAATCTAAATAATGGTAGGTGATATGATAATTTAGAGCTGATATTTATACTCGTTAAATGTACTTCTTTATTCCTTTAAAATAATGAATTATATTCACGAAAAAAAAATTGTTTTGTTATTAATCAACTTGAGGTCTTTCATAAATATTAATTTCAGTATAAAACATATAATAATAAAAAAAAAATTGGAAAATATTTTTTTTGTGTAATAGAAAGAACGCGTTTGAAAACAACAACGCGTGTGCAAGCCTAAGATACTAAAATGCATTTACTAATGAAAATCATATTTTTATTTATTATGATATAATGAGATAGTCTTAACCTTGCATGCAAGCGAGAAAAGGTAAAAAACACAAATTTGGAAAATATTCTTTTTGTGTGTAATAGAAAGAACGAGTTTGAAAACGACATCGCTTGTGTAAGCATAAGATACTAAAATACAATTAGGTACAAATGAAAATCATATTTTTATTTATTATAATAGAATGAGATAGTCTTATGTCTTATCCTTGCATGCAAGCGAGAAAAGGTAAAAAACACAAATTCGGAAAATATTCTTTTTGTGTGTAATAGAAAGAACGAGTTTGAAAACGACATCGCTTGTGTAAGCATAAGATACTTAAATACAATTACTAATGAAAATCATATTTTTATTTATTATAATAGAATGAGATAGTCTTATGTCTTATCCTTGCATGCAAGCGAGAAAAGGTAAAAGCCGGCTATGGATAATTACATATGCCTCTTAACATTATATTCATTTTGCCTTATAAAAGTGCAAAAATACAAAATATGTAAATATTTCTTATTTCATTAAACGGCAATGCATCCGCGATCAAGTGAATTATGAATAATATATGTAACTAGCTAAGGAAATTTTATGCTTATTAATCTAAACTGCTATGGCGTGTCTTACATGACGTGAAGAATGAAAAGATGATGAGGGAAATATTAAGACATGCAAATCGTCCTCTTCGTGCCAACAACAGCTTAAGAAATTTATACTGTAGGATTAGTCGTCGCTGAATCAAAATTGTTAACTGCTTTACTCCTAATATTTTACGGATATTTTAATTCATGTATTATTTCTATTTTTTTCACTGTACATTGTTTACAATAATTCAAATTAAAACAGTATCATAAAAAATATCAGTTATACAACTCAATTTACAGAAAGCGACTTTATCGCTAAAATGCGATGTCCTCCAACTAACCCGGAATACCCGTCTTTTGGAAGGATCGGGATGCCTTTTTTGGGACAAATTTCCCATGGATTCCTTACTTTATATTTTAAGTGTTTGTAGTTAGAATCGTTGATTTTTTTTTTTTTTTTATTAATACAAGCAGCTTTTATATATTATATAGTACAACTAAAACATACACAAGTAATGAATGACGCCCATGAGGGGGGGGGTAAATGCTCTCCAAGCAATAAACAGGGGTATATCGGGGGAGGGGGGGGGGTTAGGGGAAATAATGCTCATGCGAACCTCACTACGTTCAGGACACTCATTGATCAGAACCGCGCAGAGATCTGGAAACAGCACCCCTAAATTTATTACTAGAGACCTCTTCTTAAAACGATACCATTTAATACCGAGATCTAAACCGTTAAAAATTCAATATCGACGGTACATTTATTCACATCTTTCCCATTACTCAAATATGTTTTGAGTTCTTCATAAACATGAGTCATAACATAACATAACATAATGGTCTTCATCCTTATGGTCTTCGTCCCAAATTATCAGATAAACCAATTATCATCTTTTCTTATAACTATGGGACCCATCCAGTTTCGATTTAGCTTAGAGGCTATTACTATACTATACTATACTATACCCTCACGCCATGTCCCAAGTGGGGTAGGCAGAGAGAACGGAACGCCAAACAGATCTATCTTTACACACTTCCTTCGCTTCCTCCACATTCATACAGTTCCTCATACACGCACGTCGGTTCCTCTTACTCAACACGCGGCCGTCCTTGAGAATTTGATCCACGTGATCAAGCCACGTGGTTCTCGGACGCCCGCGTTTCCTCACACCCTTTCTTTCAGATAAGTATATCCTCTTTGTCATTCTTACCTCGTTCATTCGTTCAACATGCCCAAACATTTATGAATTGTACAGTGTCCTTGAGGTGCTTCGGCACGTAAACGACACTTTAATATTGTCCAAAATAATAATAATAATAAAAAACCACCGTAGTTTATTCACGCGCATTCTGTCCACAACACTCTTCTTGCATCCGCTCATTCTTCTAATATCCTCATTCTTCACTCTATCACGCAGCGTTTTACCAACCATTCTTCTCAACGATCGCATCTCTACTGCATTTATTCCACTTTCGTCCTTCTTCAACCACGTCCATGTCTCGCTTGCATACGTAAGTGACGGTACCAGAATGGTATTGTGCACCAGCATTTTAGCCATGTTCGACACATTGTCATTGCTGACAATGGGTCGAAGTGCACCGTTTACTCTAGCACCGGCCACTTTCCTTCTTTCAATGTCCCCATCGCATCTTCCATCCCTCGTTAGGGCTATTAACCTCTAGGGCTATTAACCTCTAGAAAGTCTATTATTTTTAATTATTTTCTTCATAGTGACAATTGTACTTCAAAAATTATTAAAATGATTCTAAAACGACAATAATATTATTTCATAAAATCATTCAAAATGTAAATGAGAGAAATTGCCCCATTTTTTTTCTATGAGAGGGCAGCTATGCTCTCTGAACTTTTGACAGAAGGGATTGTGGTCTCTTAGGGCTTTCAGAGATACCGTTTTATATTGGGTACATTATTTCTTCTTGCGTAATATTATAATGTTAAAGACACTAAATAATATAATAATGTTGAAGAGACTAAACTTAATGTGCTGTGAGAATGTAGTAATTATCTTTATATTATTTCAAATCAAGAAGGCCAAGAGTGTAATGACTCTGTTTCATTTTCATTTATTGTGAATATGTTTGGGTTAGTTAGAAGATATCGCGTCCCTACCTTGTTGTAATCTTATTATTTTTATACAAATATTTTGTAGATTTTTTTTACAATCCACGCTTCCCAGCATTATACAACCAGATAAGTTTTCACATTATCAGTCATGGTCACACAAAAACTTAACAGTCTAATGCCAGGAAAAAATCACCTATTTAGATATATAGGATATTAAAGGATTAGGCTCAAAACGAGGGTTCAAAATACAAGCATTGTGCCTGAAATATCTTTGTCATTATTATTATGTTTTTGAATTAATAGAGAGTTAATTTACATTTGTTGTGCGTTGCAGATGATAATATTATTTTAGTTTTAATGTGTAAGTATAATATGGTGTTATAATTGTTATGCTTTGTTGTCACGATGTTTCGAAAGCGTAAGCCGTATAATATATTATTTTAAATAAATAAAGGAAAAAAATAAATGAAGACAGAATAACCAAAGAGATATATTTGGCTGAGAGAAATGATGCTGTCCGTGGGTCAAACGGCAAGATCATTTAGATCAAATCCTACAGGACGGTCACGTGTTAAACACATTGAACAGGAGAGCATGCATGAGGAACTGTATGACAGTGACGGAAGCAATATGCGTAGGTGTGCAAGGATAGAAAGAAGTGGCGATCGCGAGGGAAGCGGCATGATGATATGTATATAATTATATATTTAAATAAATAAATAAATTTAGATTTTCTTCATTACTTATACTTACCGGAAATGAAATGAAATTAAATGGCGCTCGATCCTTTTTGTTTAACCAGCGAGGGAAGCGGCGTAGTGAAATGTACCAATATATTTAAATGAATAAATAAATTTCAGACTATAATTTAATTAGCTGAATTGCTGCGTTCACTAGTTATTGCAAATCAAATCCTTGATTTTCTGCTGTTAATTTATATTTTTACATTACTTTGGATTTCTAGGACAACGACTAACACCCCTGTTCTTTCTCAGGTACGTCATTGATACTTGTTATAACAATATTGGATTACAAGAGTAGGTAGGTACATGTATATTAATTTTCCATTATCTTTAGATCTACAAAGCCGTGAGGCACAACTGAAGATAAAGGTATCTTATAAATTTGTAATTAGTGAAACACATCAGTGGAAGGATTTAAATAAACATTAATTATATGTACCTACCTACTCTTCTGTACTGTACTGTACTACCTGTCCCTTGCAAGTGGGTTGAAAGGGAAATTTAAAAAAAAAGTACAAAGTGCTAATGGGTAGTAATCTACCCAGATAAACATTTTTGAATTGTTCTTCAATGCATACATTTCAAATATATTTATTTGCCACCTTTCTTTCAGTCAAACTCTGTGTCTTTACCAACACGTCAACTCCCACACCTTTTTTAATTTTATTTTTTTATATTTCTCGGTTATCCACCCGTTATCGAGTGACTTGAGTCTTTTGGGATCAAGGTATTCGATAACAATGGTATAATACACCATATTATTAGTGCATTACACTCCAAGCTACATCAAAAGAATAAATAAATATTATATTCTAACAAAAGAAAAACATATTCATAACTCCGATAACTTATTGACCAAGGATTATATTTGACAGGTACACAATGACAACAAATATTTGAAGAATTTTTCAAAAGATTTCAAAACTTCCTCATTTTATTATTCAACATACGAGATACTCATGGTTACCTTCCATGTAAAAGATTTAAACATTTTCTAAAAAGAACAAATCAGGAATGCTGCCTCAATATTCGTGAATCCGCTTAGGTTGATGTAAGAGCATTTTATTAATTGTACGTCCACCAACATATCAGTCATCATCACTCTGCAATGGATAGTTTCTGTTATACGAGAAAGACCATGTTCCCGACTGGGTGATTTTTTTTAAATTTCTCTTGACATTCAGTTAGTATGGCAGTAGGTATTATTGGATCAACAAGGTGTCTTACAGAGCGTTAAGAATATCCAAATTAAATATGGTTTAACTGGTGTAGAGTCGTTTTGAAATAAAGAGGTTTTTTCTGACCTGTGTTTCCAGAATGATCTTTAAAGAGCAATAAATATTTTATTAGATAATCTTTTACAAAATATTTATCGAAGTCTTTCTGTAACAAGATGCCCATCTTCTTCAAATAGTGTAGCTTCTCTGTGCCACGAAACACAATCAGACGTGATGAATAGCAGAAAATGCAGGATTGGAGACGTTCCATGTGATATATGGAATATTATATTAAGGACATATACGGAAAAAAAAATGTGAGGGACCTGTTAATAGCTGTAAGCTCCATGGAGAAATAAATAGGTTTCAAAAGCTAGTCACCTAATATAAATGACTGAAGATAAAGTATTATTTTGTAACCATTAGGTAGATACTACCTTTATTTAAATCCCCATCAACCTTTAAATATTCACTGGGATAAGTACAATTGGATTCCAACTTACACAGATAAATTATAATTATCTTACTTAGCGATTTTGACTCAACAAACGAGAAGGGACAAGACTCGAATACGATGAAATATCTGAGTCCGTTTATCAGTATGAATATATAAGTATTTATTTTGCATTCACATTATAATGTAACGCTCGATTAATTATTGTTGGTAAAATTGAAACAAGGATTTATTTCTACTATAGATTATAATTTGTGTGAGAAACGTCTTTCGACTAATCAGGTCATAATCGATCTTAAATTGTATACCTACAATTCTTATTTCACATTTATGACCCTTAATGTATAATCTTGAGATTACGGTTTATAATTTAAATAATTACGATTATACATTGTGTCGGTGTTTAGGTTGTTTAATTCTATAGCGAAATAAATAAAACAAATGTTTTATTCCACTATTTGATTTATTTGACGAGAAAGACGTGATTGACAATGTCCCAAAAAGATGAAAGACGTGTCTCTTGTCAAATAAATCAAATTGTTGAAAAAAGCATTTCGCTGGTTAACTTCAACAACCTCGTATCTAATTTTGATCAATTTTTCATTCTTAATTAACAATGTTTTTAAAGGCTTTAAGGAATTAAACAAATAAAATTATCCGATTAATTTGATGCAACCTTAATTGAACCTTAACACTAGAGCACACGCGCTCCAAATAGAACTTAAGCACACGCACCGCGAGGGAAACCTTTACAAGTAATTAAATGCTTATAGCTCTGTTATTGTATAAGATAAAACTATCAATTCTTCATCATTATGTACCTTGGAATATAAACAACAAATTTGTATTATTTGTTTCTTTAATAATTTCTTTATTTAATACGAAAATAGAAAAATATAACATCACCTATATTTTCGAATAAAACAGCCTTCATGGTAACACGCGTCGTGAGGCAATCCCCACTTTTATTGCCATGTACGCAAGGACCGCATTCAGGTAAACAAATACATTGTATAGTTTAGGGTTCCTATTGAATTTCGGCGCCATTCAAACACAATATTGTTTTTTGTCATCTTGTTTCGGATTAACTTCTGCAATATAAATATTTATTATTATAGTTTTATTTTGATGTTTGTACCCAACATAGAATTATATTTCACTACTTACCTATTTTACTACTTCACTACTTACTATTCACTTATTGATAATAGCTGTTATTAAGATATCTTACATTACAAGTAGCCCATATCTCATTTTGCCAAATATTGCTCTTTATAATAATATACCTCTCAAGTCTTAAAGTTTACTAGGGGAAGAAGTAGAAGAGATCTATAATTTTCTATTAACTACATCATGCCGCGTTCCCTTCGGTTTAAGTTCGAAGTAAGTATAGAACGCCAAGCATGCCTATCTCGACAATCTTCTCTTGCTTCCCTTACATTCATAAAATTCCTCATGTCTACCTTTCTATTTCTCCCGCTTCTGATTTAACATCCTTGAGGACCCAGTCAGTGGGATTTAATCAGGTCGTCCGGGGATGGCTATGCTTCCATGAACCTAGTCTTCAGTAATGTAGATTTTTCTCGTAAATTGTTGCTCATTCATTCTTTCAACGTAACCAAACGGTCACTTCGAAAAAATGAATTTAATTAAATAGCAAAATTTAAAGAAATATTTATGTTAACTTCTCAATATTATATTGAAAAAAATAATAGTTAAAAAAAGTCATTAGTTTTTGATTAACATTTTTTTTAAATAATGCGTAAATTAAAGATGAGCGATGAATATTCGGAAACCTATATGTCAGACGTAGTTTTTTGTGCCATAGTCTACTTTTTTATGTTTTAAGGTTTGGGAGAAAGTAATAAAAACAATAAAATTAGTTTACACAAGCATATATAATATATTATAACAACATCCAATGGAAAATAATCAAACAACACAAATGTTGTACCTTTGAAAGAATTTTGTGATTAACAAAATAATTATTATCAGCATTGTCCTAAACAATAGCAAAAATGAGTTATTTGTTACATAGCAGATAGAAATGATTTTATAATTATAATAATAGATACATTGTCCAGGTATAAAGACACACTCAATTGTAAGTACCTGCTTAACAATTTTATACCCCTTAGTAATAAGTATGTAAAATCAACTGGCGGCTGAAGTTCAAAGACAATAAATCACTTTACCTACTCAAAGTAACACAAATGGACATAAACTTTTAAACATAGAACTACAATATAATTCAGGTAGGTATACAGAGATTCCCGATTGTAAATACATAATACATCCACCTTTGCGACAAAATGTAGGTAAAATCAACTGGAACTTAGAGCCATAAAATAATTTAGACATATTTAATCTTACTTATAATAACCTATTTTTGAATAACAAAACGTGTTGACAGCAAAAAACATTTTAAGCTGAAGAATAGAAGTCTATTCGTCATCTTCTACTTCCATTGGTGAAGAAATGCATACGTGGCATGCTGTAATCCTATGCTCCTTGCAAATATTCTTTTTACACGTGTAACATTTTGTCAGGGTTTTTCTGTTTTTTCTCGGTGGACAAAACGCACATTTTGTCTCTACCAATGGTTCTATGTTCTCTTGGTTTGCATTACGTGGTAAATTGAAGACTTCTGCAATTCTATGCTTAAACACATTAGACAAATTACTTTCATACAAACGACGTATGCAATGATTTTTGCACAAAGATTTGCCCAACTGAAATATGAAGTCTTTTCTTTTTAAATTGCTGTCTGTGTTTTCTTTAAATATTACATAGGAATTAAGAGCTCCTACATTGAGCACGAAAAAGAAGATTGCTAATGGCCATCTTCTTGCAACTCTTGCGACTGAATATTTTTTTTGCATGGCATCGCTCATGTCTACACCGATTTTCGTCTTATTGTAAAATGAGACAATTTCTGGTCTGCACTTTTCTTCACTGGATTCGTCTATTTCATCATCTTTATGCATTGTTGACAGTAAAAGGACTGTTTTATTTTTTTTTGGCCTGAATGAAACCAATGTGCTTGTTTCCGTGAATCCAAAGGTTGAGCTTGGAACGCCTAAATTCTTATCTTTTTTATAAAACGACGGAGGAATTTCCTTCTTATTTTTTCTTATCGTGCCGACCATCGTCAATTTTTTGTTAATTAATTCTTCTGCCAATGGAATGGAGGTGAAATAATTGTCACATGTGATATTTCTGCCGGAACCTTCTAAGTGATTTATCATGCGAAGAACCACTGCTTTTGTCGAATTTTCTTGTTTATACATTCCTTCTGGCTGATTTCTCACAAAAATTTCCATGTTGGACGTGTAATATGAGTTGGCATCTGAACACGCCCACACTTTTATGCCATACTTACCCGGTTTGCTGGGCATATATACTCGAAAACTACACGCCCCTCTAAAATTAGGCAGCATTTCATCTATTGTTACAAAAGCGCCATGGTTATAACGAATTTTACATTTTTGAACAAAATTTTCAAATAAATTTCGAATGCAGTACAGTTTGTCTATGCTTTTTTGGTGAATTCTATTAGGGTCAATTATATTATCAAATCTTATAACTTGCAATAGGAACTTAAACCTATTGACTCCCATTACAAGTCGAAAAATTTCTACTCCAAATCCATCTTTCCTCCAAATGTCTAACAAATTTTGTTTGCCAGATTGACAAACACCAGCCATGTACAAAATCCCAATAAATGCACAAATTTCATCGTAATCAGTGAATTTGGCATCTCTCTCTCTCTTATATTTTGCTTGAATTTGACTAATTTTAATATTAGTACATGACACAATAATATTTATAAATTCAACATTGAAAAATAACGAAATAATTTCTAACTCAGTTTTTGCCAATCTTGCTTCTGCTGAAGGGCCAGGGGTGCAATTTACAATATTGTATTGCCTGGTTCGTCCACAGTTTGATATTGGAGTGGCACTCCATAAAACAGATCCATCTTTACTCGCATAAGTGGGGTGTGAAGAAGATATGTCAATTGTAGTTTCTTCGTCGTCAGTCAATTCTTCCCCAGAATTTCCATCTGATTCTTGATGTTTATCTTCACCCTCTTCAATATCGCTGTAGTCAGAATCCACATCTGGAATTGCAGAAGGAATTTCTGTCTCTTCATCTTCTAATTCCGCCAAAAGATTCCTTATTCTTTCTTGTTCTTTCTCGAACTCCATTTTTCAAATAAGTATGTAATTTAAATTGATAATCAAAGTTAATTATAAAATGGTTGAATTATGTTTTTATATCAGTTGTGAAAAAAAAATTATAGAGTTTTTAATTTAAATCAAAGCTCCAAATCTGAAGTCCACAAAAACACATCACTTTTTAATATGAAATATTAAAAAAATTACACTAAAATTGTCTTTTAAACGGACGCTCAGTTAACGTTTTGAATGTGTGTGCGTTAAAAAAATAATAAAAATATTGTTCGGACAATAAAAAAAAAATAAAATTTACTTATTTGTTTCAAAGAAAAAGAAACCAAAACGAAACCTAGAACCGTACACCGTCAGATCTTATTTACGACTGAGTACCTGTATAGTGACGCCGTAACACGCGTAGTGGGAGAATCCCCGCGGAACAGCAAAAAACTTGCAAAATGTATTCTTATGAAGACTTCAAAAAGTCAATTTCGTGATAAATAAATGTAGTTTATTGACCTGTAGGATATCACAGAAGGAAAAATTCGACAATCTCGTTGATTTTATTTTATAACTAAAAAACTGTAGATGTGAAGGTTTCCCCGCGCACGCGTGTGCTCTCGTGTTAAGTTCACATTAACAGAAAATTAATATTTGTTGTGTAGAAAAAGTTATAGAGTTTTTAATGTCTCCTGCAAAATGGTACTTTTTTAGATACGAGGTTGTTGAAGTTAACAAGCGATTTGCTTTATCGCTTTCACTTATTATTTATAACTTAAATGATTACGATTTATAATTTAAATAATTTAAATTAGAAAAAATACTTTATTTTACCAAATTATGGAATGTGCACCGACACAATAAATAAATCAGTTGTTAAGTAAACAAATCAAAATTTGAAATTTGAGTATCACCGTGAATTTAATCTTTAATTTTCAGACTTCGACATGAAATTAACGAAGATATAACTAGTAGGTACATCTCGAAATCTCAGTAACTTCTAATATTCTTGATAAATCTCAAATATCATACGTTCATTTTTATTATGTTTGCTAACTGTGATTCACATAATATTGTAACATGAGATTATATTTTCTTGTGAGGTTCATTTAATAAGTAAATATGGCACTAAAGATTCCCACGTGACAGTTTCACCCGGCCATCCATTCCTTCAGGTTGCTCATTGTGGCCCATCCCAATAAAAGGTTATCCCCTTACTTCTGACATACCTATCCAGGCATGGTATAAAGTCTTTAATGTACCTATATCTAAAGGGGAAGTAAACTATATCACGGGAACGTGCAGCATGTATATTCACATTATATTATTGATAACCAAAAAGCATTTTGTACGTAGCTAATAATTAATGTATATGGCTATGTAGGTGTGTGTTCATGAACTTATACTGAGTGCTGTTTTAATTATTCAAATGATACCCATAATATTGAATTGTATATTTGTGTTGAACTACTATTTGTTTCATTTTATTTATTGGTGAGAATTGTTTTGTTGTTAACTGTAATGTACCCATAGTACATATAAATCTATGAATGTACCTATACATTTTTAATGTATGAACACTGCATAATATTGTTAAATTATCATGTATTGTTAAGGGCAAATGCCGTTTTTTGTCCACAATAAAAAAAGTATACATGTACCGTGGAGCCTCCTTCAAGGAATTTACAACCAACCTTTTAGTTTAGGGGTAGGTATATCTGGATATTCATTATAGATATGTATTGTTTTCAACGTGCTTGTAAGTGGATAGTGTTTTATCTTTTTTTTTCATTCATTCATTCTGCACATTGACTACAAATATTTTTTTTTATAATGTACGTAGACATTTCACACAGATCGAGCTAGTCCCAAACTAAGATGAATCTTATATTATGATTTTTTTTATTATTATTTATTTACTCGATAAATATTTACTCGAAAATGCATTAAAATCATACACTCACACAGATCGAGCTAGTCCCAAACTAAGATGAATCTTGTATTATGATTTTTTATTTATTTATTATTTACTCGATAAATATTTACTCGAAAATACTTTAAAATCATACAATCAATATAAAGAGGGTAAGCTTATTGCAGAGACGCGTTTTCTTTCAACTAAACCTTTTATCTTTTTCATAAAAGCTACCTTTAAAGGGGGGGGGGTAATTCATCAAATTATATGCACTTAACAAGATACTTTTATTTATTGCAATTAAATATGCTTAAAAATAATATATTTGAAGTTAACAAGACTTATCAAAACATTAAATCATTATTCATATACAAAAAAAATGATACACTAACACGCTATTGCAGCGGAAATATGGCACCGGCATAAAATTCGATTCCGTGCCAAGCTTCAGACGGGCAACGGCAACAACATACAGCGTTCGCTGTAATAGTTACATCAAGGCTGCTAAAACGTTCCACTAAGAATTTACACAGAATCGTGTCCGTCTATGTTACATGGCAGAGAGTCACTGCAATAGTTTATTCTACATGATGCTTTTAATTGGGTGGAAAGAGTTAAGCATACATTTTTGTCGCATATTATTCCACCTTTTTCATTAAAACTTTCTTACAATGATCATTACAGCTGAACTTTAAACAATATCCATACAACAATATAACATTATCCTTAAAACGAAAAAATCGTAACTTTTATTTACGATTAAAATTACGATCTTTTTCTGATCACCTACTGTGAGATTAATATTTGATAATAACTGTAAACCCAAACGTGTTATGTTATGTTTTATGTAAGTACCTATATAGGTACATTTGACATTGGACTATGGAACCGCTCGCGGCACTACAGGATACATGAGAACGAAGAGAAAATCGTAGGAGATTCATTATTGTCCGAGAACTCCTGTTAACACTTATCAATTTACTTTATAATAAATAATTATTTATTTATGAATACAGTAAATGATTGTTTGCTCTTGTATAATACAACTATTTTCTTCCTTCATCTTCCTATAATTGTTTTTTTAAATATAGTGCTGTTAAATTGTTCATGGTTTAGATACTTTAATTGACGATGTAAATTATTAACTGTATTATTGTATTATTCATAGTCAAAGCTGTTGTATCTTTTGAAATAGATAAATAGTATAATGTTCAACACATAGAATATATTTTTTACTCTTATTGCTCTTTGTAAGATAAAAACATAAATAATAACAAATGAAGAATTAAAAGAAAAAAACAACACAAAAATAAAATTATTTCAAACAGTATCTTCATACATGCATACAAGTTTCTATGTCCAGACTCACCTTCCAAGACACAGTTACACATTACAATATATGTAACCACACTCAATACATAGGTAAGCCAAGTAAGCATGCAAGTTATATATATAGGTACAAGATACATGTATATAATATATGTATATTAATAATCGAGTTCACTTATACACGTGTCATACCTTTTGTCTCATTTCCACAAAACATGGTATGCTCACGTTCCCCAATGGGCATTACTTTATTACCTGTAGTGGTTTCATACACACTCCCTTTATTATTTACTATACAGTGGTAAAATTATCCATTGGATTGGTCTGCAACGAGTTTGGTTTTTCTTCTCCACAGTCTTTTCAGCTCTACGTATGAGCCACAGTTCATGTCCTTCTTCAGTTGGTCCATATACGCATCTCTTGGTCGGCCTCTGCCATTTGTGCCTTCGGTCCTACCCTCTGCGATTGTGATGAGTAGTCCTGGGTGCCTGATGTTGTGGCCAATCCAGTTAGCTCGTTGTTGGCTGATTCTTTTGAGGAGTTGCATTTTTTTCGCTAACCTTGGTTAATACTTCTTTGTTTTCGACTTGTTCCGACAATGAATCTTCAGCATGCGTCTATAGCACCACATCTCAAAGGTCGCCAACCGTCCGCTTTCACTCTTGCTGATGGTCCACGTCTCGCAACCATATATCAAAATGCTCCATACAAAGGCTTTAGTAATTTTCTTCCTCACGCTGAAATCAATATTAGGGGATTCCAATATTTTAGATTTTTTGTCAAAGGTAATTCTTGCCTGGTCTGTTTTGCTCACAATTTCTGATTTGGAGTGTCCATACTAGTTCGTTCTGCTGCCCAAGTTCACGAATTCTCTTATTTGTTTGATACTCACCCCGTTTATGGCAATGTTCGCAATCGCTTCATCCTTTACAACGACCATACATTTTGTTTTGTCTTTATACATTTTCATGTTGTACTATGACAGTAGTATACTTTCCATTTTTCCATGTGTCCTGATAAATTTCATAATTTTTCTTACCACGGCAGAAAACATTCTGCATACAAACACATTGCATCGTAAAATATTAAGATATGTCGCTATCTGCTGCATGACATTTACTGTGAAGCACGGAAATATACTTTTATAAATAATATAACGTTAAGTACAGCAGAAAACTCCCCATCTACATACCATTTTAGCCTTCTCGAACCTTTTTAACCCCTACTTAACCCAATGTCGGATAATTGGACCGACTCTCTGTCTCTCAATACAGTTATTATTTTTAAGCCTATTGTTTCCTCTTTCAACACTGATCATGGTCCTACTAGTATGTTAAAATATTATTCTCTTTAAGCCCTCAAATTAAAGTGAACTTTATTCTATAGGAACGTTTTAATAAAGTGAAGGATAATACGAACAAATAGATGACTAATTAAACTAAATAATTTATTTGCTAAATTTTGATGGATACCTACATTTATATAGGATGTCTCAGTAAGAGTACACTTTTTAAATTTACTGTTAATTTTTTTCGTGCAAATTTCGAAGTTGAAATTTGAAAGGCGTCACCAATAAACAAAAAAGCAACGCAATATAATTGTGAAAAATTATTACAAAAATGGCGAAGTTACGCTGAGACCGATCGCAAACTTCGCAAAATTTTAAGTCGAGATAGTGCACCTAATGTGTCAACCATTCGAAGATTGATCAAAAAATTTGAAGAATATGGGTAAATTATGGACATTAAGATTTCTTTGCGTCGACATACCGGTCCTCCTTTAATAACATTGCTCCTGTAAACGAAAGTGTCGTCTAAAACATCAATTGAGCATCGTCAGCCGTGGGTGTCATTTGCCGGATATTTTATTTCATTCTATATCGGAACATGTTTTCGTTAAAACCAATAAAAATATCACAACTTTCTCAAAAAATACATGTTTTTTTGAAAATGCAAAATTGCACTCTTACTGAGACATCCTTTAGTTTCATTGAAATCTAGTCTGTTTCGAAACCATAATAAATATGTTAGTCTATCAAATTGTGGTTGAAGCTTTTAGCAGTCTCGTTAATTTACTATATCGTTCCAAATTCTTTGGTTTGTCTTGAACGTGAAGACGCGGATTGTGTTTGAAGTAAATAAATAAAAAAATAAAATTAAAAGTACTGCAATCTGAAATATAAATGATATTTTTTATCAACACTATCACAGTTTATCCCACAAGTGGGTTAGCAACTTCAACAATTTGAAGGAAGAATATAGGTTTAAAACGGCAGATAAGCTTTCAAATTTTAAGTATAATCTGAAAAAGGTATATAGGTGAAAATAACTGAGTATATTATCGTTTTATTAATTTTTTTCCATATAACTCTATTGTTAAGTATTAATTTTTGGTTGGATATTTTATAGTTGTGTATGTTTTGTTACTGAATTTAAGATATAAGAATTACCCTTTATCCTTCAAAGCACGAGCTCTGCTCGATTTTGAAGGAACAAATAAAAGAAAGATATATGTTTTTATTATTATTTTGTATTGTTTGGTTATTGTTTTAAGTGTTTATTTTTTACTGAATAAATATATTTGAATTTGAATTTCAAATTCCTATACCTACCATTTTGAAAAATTGTCGACGGGGGAGTAGAAATTTTAAGGTGAAGTAAAATTATTAAATGTTCCATATATGGAGTATATATGTAGTTGTGCGGCCCGGTAGGAAATCTCATTCTGAAATTTGGCCCGGCTGCTGAAAAAGTTGGCCACCTATGGTTTATACCATGTTTTCATCTTTTGATTTTTATCAAAATATTTTGTACAGTAAAGTTTATTATTACTATACTATCACGGCATAGGTATCCCCTCAAGTGGAGTTGTTAACTGACCAGCTGCATGTAACACGCAAGCTGTCCTCTCCGTGCCAAAGTAAAAAAAAAAAACATGCAACTTTTTGATTTGAGTAAGATTTTGTGTTTTGTTAATTCTTGTTTTCCAACTGTGTTGTGAATGAGATATTTGATTTGTGTATTATTTATTCTTGAACATGTAAAAGGTTCACGCCGTGGATTGTGAAATAAATAAAATAAGATATCAACATTTCATTCAAAATTTTATAACAAACAGCTTTTTGTGATTTCTGAAAAGTTTGTATTGAATGACTTATGTTGTTTCTTAAATGACCGATTCAAATACTTTATTTTATAATAATATCTTGCATAGAAGAAGCTTGCAAGGGCAGGTGTCGAACTTGTGTGTTGAAAGGCATGGTTTGGAGTGGCCAGAGGTCTTGGAAGAAGCAGTGGACAGGGACCTCTGGAGGAAGAACCTAGGCGTAATGGGCCCCCGATCCAATTAGGAAAAATGATATATGTACGTATGCATCTTGCAACTATTAGAATAGTTAATCTTACAAAAATAAGTCAAAGGAAAAGACACTGCTGGCACAAGAATAAGCTTGCTATAACTACGTGTTTGACTTATAATTATATATTATGAGTTCTATAAAATATAGATATAATATCATATCGCAAATTAACTAATGCGCTTAGTTATTATATATAATTAGCTTATAATATTATAACATAATATGAGTTTTACTGTATTACGTTGACATAGATTCTATTAATATCAATGAGTATGTATGTAGGGTAGATGACCCGGTTGTAGACACTTTATGTAAGAAATTTTCATCCTAACACGGAGCACTACGAAGTTGTAAAAAGACAGACAAATTTTTCTCCTATAGTCAAACCATTACTCTCCAAGAAAAGAACAAACACAGTATTTGAGAATAACTAACTAAAAAAAGGTCGAAAAACATTGGTTTTAGACATGCGTTGTACAAGTTCTGGACATTTTATTGCACTTATTATTTTTAATCTTTTAAATGAATATTATTTGAGTGAGATGGATTCATTATACCTACCGTGTATTTTTTTAATTTATTTATTCATATTTTGCACATCATCATTAAATAACAGTGTTTACAAAACAATATAAAATTTAAAAAAACTAGGACGATATGCAGTGGCGAGATTATCAATATAAAGTGATGTCTTCCATCTAACCACGAAACATTGAGATAAGACTAGTTAAGACAAATTTACTTACAAAAAAATATATATTTATACACAACAAAAGAAAAAAAAAGAAAATTTAAATTATTAACTAAGGATATTAATTAATTTATTTATAAATTGAGTCGGTGCACATGTAGTAGAATTCCATATTTACCCGTGTAATTTGAAACAAGTGTTTATTTCTACTATAGATTTTTGATTCCGAAAGAGACGTCTTTCGAGTTATCAGGCCATTATTAATCTTGATTGATTAATATTTTTTATTAACACTATCCCGGAATATTGATTACGTAATCATAGATATTAATTAACTCTATAACTATAATAATCAGGAAATTTTATTCAATAATTATAATAATAATTAAACTTCCACTATTCCATCACGGCATATCCCAAAAGTGAGGTAGCCAGCAGACCAGCCATATATAGCAACTATGAAATTGTCCTCTACATGCCAAGAAATAATTAAGACTTTCAGGATGGTTAGCAATCATCATCGCTGAATTAAAAATAAAAAAATAATCTTTGTGCCAACACCCACCCGCCTTTTACAAGACACTTTAAGACTTGCGAAAAAGGGTGGGAGACCAATTTTTGTCGGGTACTCCACGAAATATGAAGAGTTAAAGACTTAATTAAGTAACAAACATATTGAACAAAACGAGTATAATCATACTTAAGCCATTGAATCATGCCAAATTATATTCGAAGAGATTAATTTCAAATGACATAAACAAAATAAGTCACATTGTATCTTGTGTTAAATTAAGGTTTGGGTATCACTATTTAAATGTTTTTTTCTCCTTAAATGTAAAAGTATTCATTTTCCTACATTTTATGAAAGTTTCCAAAACTGATACACTATGTGAGCCGGTTGTGTACACCGCTATGTCCAAAACAGTTAAATTGCTGCACTAGTTGTGAACATGTAAGATAGCGATGAAACAAATGAGTAAAGTTATGAAATATTGTTAAAAATATGTTCATAGAACTTCGACCTTACAGTCTAAACTGCTACATTATAAAAACATTCATCATCATCATCATCATCTCTGTCGGTCCCTCAATCCTGAGGATCGTGACCATCATGCCTCGTTCTGTAAACCATCTGTCTCCATGTTGAGCGATCCTCCGCCATGTGTAAAGCCCCGTGAAGTGAGCTCTGTGTGGCCTCCTTAATTTGGTCGCTCCATCATATTGGCACTCTGCCCCTTCTCCTCCTCCCTTCTACAACCCCAGTCATAATTACTTTTTTCAGGTTGTCATGTTCTCTTCTTGCAATGTGCCCGAAATACCGCAAAGCGCGCTGACTGCAAATCGTTGAAACATTATTAATTTTAAAAATATTTTCAGATTTCTAACCAATGGGTCCTTATCATTTTTGTAAACAATTCAGTAAATTTACACACGCTTTATTGCAAACTTCAACTGTCACGAAATTTGACACAAAACCGGCTTATTTGTTAATTTAAAAATTAGACCCTACACGGAAGAAATATGTACTTTGCATAAATTAAATGTTTTTAAATATTGTTCTTATATCTGCGACATCAAATCTCAAAATATCCAAAACAGGAGCAGTGTCCATAACCGTGTCATCTACCCTTTGATATGTAAATAAATTTTATTACATACAGAATATTCACTCAGAATATTATGTTCCTTATTTTTAAACTCTTCATTTTACTAATACGAAGGAACATTCAATGAGCGTGAATGTTTCCAGGATGCAATCACAAAAATATTATTTTACAAGAGCTCACCGGCTCGTACAATATGCGCCAATTGAGTCATCAGCTCACATCACGACACCCTCAGCGCTCTGATATTGTTTTCGTAGAAACGATGTTCTTCGTAATGCTGTATTTATGTAACTAAGAATTTAATTTTCGTAAAGTATTTTCTATTCGAAAAATAAATGAAACCTTTGTTGCGAATACCCATTGTTAATGTTTACATAGGTAGGTAGGTACTTATTGAATTAGAAAATGCTCCAGATTATGGGATGTTTTCTTATAAAATATTCTCGCCTTACGTATTATGTGATATGTTCATTTTTTCTCATTTACTACTTGGTTTTACACTATCACGTTATACATATATCACAAATGAGATGGCCATCAGACCAGCCCCCCTTGACAAGCACCCACTTGTCGATCGACTACAAACGAATATACGACAATCTACCTACATGTACCGTGTAATTATGCGTTATTGTTGCGGTTATAGTCGTTTGTAGTCGATCGACAAGGTGACGGTTTGTCTATGGGGGCTGATGCATATAATAAACATACAAGCTTTCCTCTCCATACCAACAAAAATTGAGACATTCAGGATGGGTGGCAAAGCTCATCATTGAATTAAAGATAATGATAAACACTTGATTGTCATAAAATAATTGTAAAAAGACGTAGTTATTGCCTTTAGGTACAATTTATATAAGTTTAGGTACAAAGTAAATAATATATATTGCAGGTACCTACATAATAATATCGTAATCCTATTTTGTATTTGTCTATGTGTTTTTTGTCCTTAAGAAAACATTTCTCTGTGTAAATGCATTGTATGCAGATGTATGTACCTATACATAATTTTATTGTGTTAAAAGCTTAGGTCGTGAATATCTATAAATAAATATTTATCATGAACACATAACGTCTGTACATAATGTATGATGTCTGTTCATAATAACCAATACTTAATATTTTATAAATATCGTCTTCGAATATACAGAATTCTCGAAAATTCGCGGAAACGAGAAGGAGACCAATATTTCGGCCGGGTACTCCAAAATTATAAAAATTACTTAGGTATAATAAGGAGAAACAAATAAAGATGTAACAAATTTGAAATAATTAATATCCTCCTTTCACACTTTGATGAATTTGAGATTTTTTCTTGTATAAAATATTAGTATAATAAGAGTTGAGTGGTGCTCAGCGTCACGGCGTACGTCATTGACAAATATTTCCCATCCAAACCCACAAGCTCAACACTTTGTCTTCTCTTTCGTTTATCTTGTAAACTTTGTTACCATCAAAGGGATGAAACCTATTACTATTCTTATATATTACATCGAAATTATTATTTCAAAACCTGCACAATAAGAAAAAAAAATGGAATTTTCAACATAATAATAGGTAATTGTTAGCCGTGTGACGCTGGCGAGTCGTTATATTGTGATACATTTCGTTGTTATTTTGATTATTTATTTATCAAATAAATGGGTAGAAAAGCATAAGGATGTACAATTAAATGCTTTGTGAAATTATTGTTATGTTATTGTATTAAAGTTATTGAAACTGTTTAAATGTTCTCTGTGTTTTGTATGAGATTTATTGAGGATTGTAACTGATGATACAGATGATGTGAGATGGATAAGCGAATGAATTATTGTATTGTTATTGTTTTTTTTAAGTAATTTTTAATGCTTTGGACTAGAAATTTGTAATTTGTGCAATGCATGATTGTATGTAAAAGGCACTAGCCGTTTTTATATTAAATTGATATATAAATTATCATAAATCGGAGTTACGCCATTAATTTCCTAGCAAAATAACAAAAATTGATATAGGATAATTGAATCAATCGACTTCGCTTGAAGATTTGATCAAATTCCGATATTTGCAATAATTTTCCTACGATACAAACATATTAATAATTATCCTCAAGTTAATTGTTTTATCTCGTGTTACGTAATTCTCTATATTAAATTTTCATCTATTGATTTTTATCTCTATACAGAGATTTGTGGTTCTTACGAAATTTAATGAACAGTTATAAGCAAGTTCGTAGAAGCATTACCTACCTTTGTTTAAAAATGGTAGGTACCTACGCGTGTATGATTGTTCATTACGATTACACACCACACACCACACACCACGTAGGCATTTACGTGATTCGTATTTTAAAGCGTTTTATGATCACACACACCTAATGTTACCCGGAATGAATACTTATTTTCTCAATTAAAATTTAAAACACGCTTACATTACATTCCATTTGACTTAATACACAAATCTACACGTAAATATTTCAATCGGTTCTTATGTTTATAATTTTGTATTGAATAGAAATCTTAGTTAAGCATGATAGAGAAAATAATATAGTCTATACCTGGTCTCATCCATTGGGCAGATTCAAAGATAAAAATATTTATTATTTATTTATTTACTGTACATTGATAACAATGCAAACAGTTCAATAGAAAAATGGATTCAAATCAAGTACAGTATGTTCTCGTATTTAAGTTATTTAGTTCAGCCAGCCATTCTGATAGTCTTGACTTTTATTGGCATGTGCAAAAATGAAAACTTGCATTTTGATAACTTGCAGTTATTCCAATGGCTAACATACTTATGATTTATTCAATAAATATCTAAATAAGTATAAATAAATCATTTTAGAGATAATTTTCTTGATGTAAAAGGACCGGAATTCATAGAAATTACTACTATGAAAAGACAAGACACCAATATTGACAGAATATAACAAAACCCTTTAAAAGTATTTGAACCATATTATGTTGCTATTTTTTTTTATTTTTCCTTAAAATATGCCATTTCTTAGTATACATCCATAAAATTTAGTTTCTTAATTTTATAACATTAATGTTGTCGACCGAAGGAAGTTGGAAGTCCATTTCAAGATAATTGAAAAAAAAAAACACAATATATAGTTAACTTCCCGTTTGTCTCTGTATCTTATTTTACTTTTTTACTAATCGCCTGATGATGGAGACGAGAGTCTCCGAATACTAGTACGCGAAGTTAATAAAGTCATTTGGAAGTTAACTACATATTGTGTTTTTTTTTTCAATTATCTTAATTTTATGTTTTTATGCCGAGCGATGCCGTGTAAAACAACAAATGAAATAATAAAATAATATTGTATAAAGATGTAAGTTTCACATAATATTGTATAAAGATGTAAGTTTCACATATCTACATATGTCTCATTCACCTTGGGACTGGAAATATTTTAAAGAAAAGTTTTTCAGAGAAATAGCGATGGAGGTATGATTACTAAACATGCAATATCCTTAAAATGTTTAAAAGTAAACCTAGCTCCCGCTAATAAATATTTCACATTGTTTAATTGTTCGAGAGTTTGTGTATTGAGGGAATTAATATTTAAAAACAACTCTATATATTTTTCAATAAAACTATATATTATAAGCTCGAGTGCTTTTTCAAGATTACTTGACATTGTCAAAAGAACTTTTTTCCCTTGATAATGTCTTGACAAAAGTACTTAAGCACATAATTTTTTTTTTGTGAAAAATAAAGTTTTGTTTTATCATACCATTTCTCCCAAATTGTTTATTTGTTCGAGTTTGTTGTTTCAATAGATAGGTATTTTCCTCATTTGGAATTTTGTAATTACAAAATAATTATGTATCTATAATAATAATTACAATCTGGACAATTTATTAAGCGTTTTGTGGTCAAACCACCGCAAGGGCGCATTTTCAGTTTTTTTTTTAAATTTATTTATTGTTTCAAATTTTAATATATTTTATAATTTTAATTTGACTGTTAAAAAATTTAATGCATTTATTACTGTCACAAATTTGAAATATGAAACAATTAAATGTGAGTTCCAATTGAAAATATTATCATTTGTCACAAATTTTGTCCACTAGTTCATTTGTATATAAATTTGTAGTTTTTAATTAGTGTGAAAATAATTTAACACTCAAAAAACAATTATTATCTTTATAAAACCATTGAAACTAAAAAAAATGTATTAAATATTTATTATTTTGAATCATTATTAGATAATATTTTAATTTTTAAAAATGAGACGTCAGAGGTTTCAGGCAGCTACTATCGCCTGTATTCACCAAGAAAAACTGAGCGAACGATCAGCTGAGCAAACGATCAGCTTAAATCTCCCTCAGCATTCCTCAACGTAGATAGGTATTCACCAACGAAAATTTACAATGCTTAGCTGAGTCGAATTTGATCGTGCGTATCCATGGATACAATGTAAATATTATGAAATGAAACTGACATTTATTTACGGAAACAGCCATTAAAGTAACTAAAAAGTATATTTTTGATAATTATACAAATAAAAATATTTTTTAGCCATTTAAAAAATATATGTATCATTCAAAAAATTGTATGTATATTTTTTAAATATTTATAAATGCCTTTATTTATACAAAATCAAGACTTGAACTTAAACAGTTATTACTTTGATAGCAGTCGATTTGACAGCTAGCATTTAATCGAATCATGCATTGTTGTCAAAGTTGTTTGCCGGTGAGGTTAAAATTAAAAAGAAATTATAAACAAGGATAGAAAAATAACTGAAATACTCCGTATATAACTAAAACATACAATAATTCACCATCAAGATATACTTACAATAATCCTTACAATATTGAACTGTATACTATCCGTGGTATTTTTTAACATAGACATGTACAATATGAAAAATTATAAATAAAAATCTTATTATTATTTTTGTATTTGTTTATATTTATTTGTAAAAGGCACAAGCTGTTTAGAAGATAAATAAATAAAAAAGTATTCATGTTTAGTAAGTATACTCTGTAACATGTTTAGTCGAAAGTAGAACTATTATAATTATTATTATTGGACCAAATTAAAGTGTCGTTAACGTGCCAAAGCACCTCAATGATACTGAACAATTAATCAATTCTAGGACATTACATCCACATCATATAGAATCTCGGATACACAACAGCATCCATGTCAGAAGACACATTATGTTGAATTAAATTAAATGTTTTGGATACAATATGTGTCCACGTCAGTAATATAAAACAGAATACAATATTTAATAGTAATTAGTAAATTATAAGGTTTTTAGAGCCTTTCTGAATGTCTTAAGATCTGCAGCTTGCCTACGCTAGCGAGGCAATCCATTCCAGAGGTTGGGTCCCGCCACACAAAAGGCTCTATCCCCATAATTAGTTAAAATTCTCCTCTGCGGGCTCATTTCTTGATATTTCAACCTGCACAATTCAGCAATATAAACTGGGGCATTCTCATTCTGTGCCTTATAAACTAACATTCACACTTTGGACTGCACTATAGTCTCCACTGGTAGCCAATGAAATTGCTTTAAAAGTGGAGTCATACGTGTACACCTTTGTACTCCAAAGATAACACGTGCAGCGGACTTCAAAACTGATTGCAGCCTATCGATCTGACAAGCAGGTAATCCCACTAAAATACTGTTACAATATCCTAGTCTGGATATTACCAGAGCCACAATTAGTGACTTCTTAGCGTCTAATGTGAGACACCTTTTTATCATCCCAATTTGCCGCAGCTGAAAGAAACAAGCACTGACAAGAGAACTAATGTGCTTCTCAAAAGTTAGCGAGCTGTCTTTTATGGTTCTCAGAAGTTTGACCTACGTTGACGGTGCCTTTTATGTGTGATAAGAAAGTCCGACTGTGATTGAAAGGATTGTTGTATTGCATCAAACTATTTGTGATCTTTTTGTATATGTTTAATGGCCTTGTGCCGTATATGTTATTATAAATAAATATATAAATAAATTAATTAAATAATTTATTTATAAATATATATATATATATATATATATATAAATTATTACATGCCGCCTACAAAAATATATTCAATAAATTGTAAATAAAACGCCAACAATACGAAACAAGTATGGCGGACATTATAGAATAATTTTGACAGATCGACGCTGAGCAAAAGTTAATCCACCTCAATTGGCCGATCAAATTTGAGGGAAATTTTCACTCAAATCACGCTGAGGGAGCCTAAAATATGTTGGTGAATACCAATTTTGACGTTGATCGTAATTTGAGCTGATCGAACGCTCAGTTTTTCTTGGTGAATACGGGCGTATGAGCGCCATCCACCGACATAAACCGTATCAATCAATTGAATGGCTAGACGGTTTATCAAAAGCTGGGATTCAATTTAATGGTCAACAGATTGATTAACGCAACGTTTATCAATCAATCCTCGCGCCAAAGTTCCAAATAATGAATTTAAATTTCGATAATCTCGCTAACTAGCTTTGATCAGGTAGAACGTAAAGCATTTACGCGTCTCTGTGAACCCACAAAACGTCTAACCTGTCAGTGTTTTAACTAACAGTCGGTTCAATTAGTTAATTAGCCTATGTTAATGGTACTATCGTTTGGTAAAATGTTTACATTTATAACACTTTATTGTACTCAATGTTTTGTATAAAAACTTATTTATTTCCTTTTGAGTCGATGTCTTTCAGCGAATTTGTGTGAGATGGATCTCAGCACACATACGCTGAGAAAAATATTCACAACGAATCATTGGTACGTACTATCAGATTAGGACCAGAGATAATACAAACCATTCATTTGTACAAATCAAGTATATTACCAACGTTTTGTTTGCGACAAGTTGATGTTATAGATTCGTACCAATGATTCGTTGTGAAATTCCGTTAATATTTTTCTCAGTGTACCTACTTCTATCGCTTGATACGATTCATTTGAATAAAGAGAGAGAGAGGGGAAAAGAGAGAGAAATTTGTTCAATATGCCGCGGAGTCTCTGGTTAAGAAAAGGAATCTCATTTATTTCAGCAAATTTTCAAAGGTCCTGTACAATGCAGCAGGTTTACTCTACAATCTAGAAACGATCTCAATCTGGTCTTGATCTTAATCATACGACATGCGAAAGGAATATAAAATAGTCAAAAATGTCGCGCTTCCGCTACTGCGAGATTGGTATGCACGTATTTTTTACTGTAGTCACTTCTAGCGTCAAAATTATGATTAAGATCAAGATAAAATTAGGATCGTATCCAGATTTTGTCAAGAGTAAACCTGCAGGTACTCGTATGAAATCACGTTTATTTATTTATTATTCAGAAATTTAGCAAAAACAAAAAACATAACGTAGACAAAAGTTAACCAACCAAGAAGCATTACTTATATCTAAAAACCCATAATTTTATTACAATTCTAGTAAATAAAATTTACTATCTCGCTAGACTTGAGTCTGTTCTCAAGGTGTATTAAGTCATAAATCATATTTTATTTAGCGATGAGGTTTGACACCCCACCTTAACTTTTATTCACTAAAAATAGTAATTTAATATTTTTCCCATATATGGTAAGCCCACTAACTACCCTATATGTGGAAACTGCCGTGATGGCATGTATTATTATATAACTCTAGAAACATTCATGAATGACATCATTCTATTTATACAAGCTTTTGTGAAGAAATTACAAATATTATTGTAGTTGTTGCAATGACAAATATTCCATATTTATGAGTTGAAAGGACGATTCGATGTTTGTATTGTCTTCTCTACAAACCTTACCGTCACTCTATCTTCTACATCAATAAAACTTCCCCATCTCCATCTCATGTTCCACTCTCTAAATTCTCATCTTCTGAACTTCTCACTATAGCACATCCATTGTTTTCAGATTATAAATTCTATACACAAACGTAGGTATTTATTTACTCAAGGCATTGTTATATTATTCATTCATTCATATTATATACCATTACGGGATTATAAATAAGTAGCGTTACCAATGGGCTTTCTGTATATAATTAACATAAAAATCGTACTAAAATAATCTAACAAAGTAACAACTAAGGTAAGTACCTAGGAACTTTCTTACATCTATGTATACTTGATGTAGGTAACTCCTAAATTCATAAAGTTGTAGATGTTTGTGTATATCTTATTATATTTTTATGATACGAATATGTAAACATACGAAACTCTATGTTTACATATTCGTATCATAAAAAAATATTATTAAGACAATAATTTTACATCTTATTCATAAAGAAAACATACATAGTTGTAGATTTCAAAATAAGTTTATGCGATGGCGATAATATTATCATGAAAAAAAAATACGTCATATTGTTAATCAATTCCATAATTTTCAGATAAAAACTACGTTTAATAGTATTTCAACTAGATGAAAAAAAATATCAATGGAAATACATATATTTAAGAAAAAAATGTTCATTTATAGTAGATATATTATATTTGGAATAATTCTGTGAAATTTCGTTTAAATGTACTAAAAATATAAATATTCATCATTTCCTTTTATTCCTTATAAGCCTTCGTGTTGACACGTATCAACAACGAGTTATTTTTCTAGGAAGTTTGTAAAGAGTGGGAGACACACCATTTAAAATGAAATCTACGAAATATTTTCATGATAATAATAATATGTATATTACTTTATTGGGTACCTATAGTTTGTGGTGTATTTAGGTGTGTGTGTAACATTGATTTCATTGTGTCAATCACTCAAGACCTTATCACCAGATCAGTACAGCTTTAACTATCCTTAAGGGCCCCGTTAAGCAAAAACGGTCAAATTTTCTATTTTCAACAAATTTGACAGAAAAACTGCCTAAACTTGTTGGTGACAGGAAAATTATTCGAATCACAATTATTCGAATGGACAATTCTTCGAAAAAACATTTATACGAACTAACTTTTTTTCGAATGACAATTATTCGAATGGCAGTTATTCGAATCCACAATTATCAGAAAACACAATTGTTCGAATTTTTATACGTTATATTGATAACAACAATTATCCGAAACACAATTCTTCGAATTTTTATTATCAAGACATAATATTGCTCCTATTTTCGGCGAAAAGTGACGTACTTAGCGAAGTTAAATTATATTATTCGACTCAGTTTGAAATCGATTTATCTTAATAGTGACAAACGTTTGGAAAAATAATTAAAATATATTTATAATTAGGTATGAACGCAATTGCCTCATTTTCGTAAGAAACTAAAATAACGTTAAAGTTGGATGAGGTATGGCTGGAGTTTTATATGAAACGTAATATAATTGCGTCAATATGACCTGCTTCTGAAGATCAAAATAAAATGAATTAAGATTAATATAAAATATTCGAATAATAGGATTTTCTAACAAATGTTAGTCGAACAATTCACTTTCCATTAATTGTAATTCGAATAAGTAAGTAAGGTGAGAAAGTAATTGAAGGACAAATTAAATAAATACTGGATTGTTAAAAGACCAGGTTTCATAATTGTACATACATAGATAAAGATATATAAGTATTTCACGGTCATGCAAAACAATTTATTTTAATGGTCTACCTCCAATGTCCTTTAGACGTGGTACTAAGGAGACTCATAACATCCTTCTTGTACTGAAAAAACATATTTATTTTTATATATTATTTATGATCATATTTATATATAATGCACATTTTGACTCAATTTTCATTATTTTGTCTCGCTTTTGATGCCTCACTGCTGTTTTCTTTCATGTATTCTTTTTGTGTTATTCTTTTTATTCTTTTTTATCTGTATAATAATGATGAACTCAAGTGTCCCGTAAGGGACCCATGGGGAATGATTTACAATAAACAATAACGTTATAGATGCGATGACCGAAAAGATGGCAGAAAGGGCCCCATTGCAACGCAAACTGCAAACTTCTTAACATATCAATTTCATTATTTTCACATTATACATTCTACACACAAACATTACATACGAGTAGATATGTACTGGACATTTTTAGAGTTTATTCACAATAAAAATCATGTGATATCTCATAAAGGGGGTAACCAATAAGCTTACTGCATGTAATAAATATGCAAATAGTCCTCTAAATCCCAATAAAAGTTATATATTGTCATCACCATGATGTTTTTTTTTAATACCTGCCTTTAATATGATACTACAAAAATAAAAAATAAAAAAAGTGTTAAACATATAATATCATCATTGCCGGAACTCCAAAAAAATGTAAAAGAAAAGATGTATTACAAGATCACAAGACATAAATTATTCGTAAAGAATAACTAAAAAAAATTACGTTGATGTAAAGCAAAATATTATAATATTTTACATAGTAGGTACCTACTTATGTTATAAACTACATCTTGTGATGATATTTTACCTTCCTAATACAGACATATCCCTTGTATGAGGTGGATGTAACATTATGTATTATAATTTTTTCTATACCTACCGTAATTTGGCCAGATTAAATAGCCTGAAGGTATACGTAAACTAAAACAGGATTGTTGATTATTTATAGATCAAAGTATTAAACAACTAGATTAACTTTATTAGATTATTGTAATCCAAAATATTTACGGATGAATAAATTAAATTTATTTATAAAACTATCGGAATTGTTTGATAAAACGAAATTGTTTAGGAAATTAAAGAAGGCTTTGAGATGGTGTGTTTTGATTCGATATGTAATTATTAGTAGTTATTGAACGGTCTTTTATTGCTTGTAGAAACGATGTTTAATTTGTGTCATATAATTTTATTTTGTTGTGTTTCGTTTTGATTTATTTTATTCAATTTTGTTATTGTACTAATGTTATAAATTTTACCTATTTAATATCCATGTAAGGAACAAATATGCATGTATGTAATAATGAAATAATCCCTCAAAGCACTCGTTCTGCTCAAATTTGAATAAATCAATTATATTATGTTTATTTTTGTGTATTTTTAAATAAAATTATAAGTGTTGTGGAAAATCATAAATAAATATATTTTAGTTGGTTTTTGAAAATTAGAAGATGAGAATTTTATTAAAATATGTAAGTAATAAATGAAAATCTACCCGATCACTCTTTGTTCTATTTCACTTAAGGATACGAGTATAAAAAGCTTTGGCTGAACGTAGATACTTGTCTCGTTTAATTTAAAGTATCGACTTACAGCTTTACTCCGAAGAGGAAATAAGTTGTATTGAAATAACATCAAAATTGTTTATTTTATTATTTTTGGTTTCATTATACTTCTTTTGTTCTCATTTTAGTCAAAAGAAAAGCCTATTATTAACCCAGGTACGATATTTGCTTGCTCTGCTATCTTGATTTCAGAAACTCATTAATAACATTTTCGTTTTAAATTTATGTAATATGTAGACAACAGATGTTTGTTTTCGAGTCGGATTGAAAGTTTTGCTTTTGCTAACTAACACCCAAAAATTTAAGCTTTGATAAATGAATCTATTTTCGTAATTCCTTAACATTTATAAGTTTCCTTTTCATCTTCACTTTTTTTTTAGTTTTATCTTCCCCCTGAACATACCTCGTTAATTTTTGTGTATCCTGTAATAAAAACGCTTTTCGTGAAATATCACGTAGGTATAAAAAAATAACGTCTACGATAAGACACGCGGTCCACCCTGATTGTATTTTTTTTAATTGTCAGTGGAAGAATAGTCTGGAAATTTATTACCGGCTACCCATTCGTGGATATGCTGTGATAGTATTAACGAATTATCAATTTGTGTATTTTTTATTTATAAATAGAAAAATACACGGTGTTACTCTACTCTTTTTCATGTTAATAAAACAGTATAATATACAAAAAAAAAAACTCAAACAGAAGAAATAACCACACAATCACAAATCAAGAATACATTTTTGTATACATTTTTGTAATCAAATTATAAAAAAAACAGTCAATAAAATAAAGTATCTAATGCTTAACAGAAGAACTCAATCGGAAACTATTGGTCATAAAATAGATAAAGTTTAATTATGTACGAATTCTATTTAATGTTAAGTAAAAGTTAATAATGAGTTTTTTATTAAATCGTTTTAATAAATTTATTTCAATGAACTGTGATACAGTTGACAACAAAAATATTAAATAATACATACTTCCTACTCATAATTTGACTTTATCTGTAGAATTGCCTTTCAATTTAAGTACCTTTGGTTCAAATCCTCTAATTGCTAAGTCACTGCAAATGTATGATACAAAAATTTTAATTGCTGCGAGAATATTTGAAAGATTCAGTAATTCTTAATTCAGTTATTATTGCAAACCAAGATTTACCTTCAATAGTAGAAAACATCATCTTCCTAATTGGGTCGAGAGTTCATCATGCATGAATTGGTATATACTTTCTCTAGAAACCCCTACTCCCCTTTTTTTCTTGAATCTTAATGAAATACATATTTTCGACTGTATTGACACTCACAACGAGATAAATAATTCTAGAGTCTGTACGTTCACAGAGTGAAAATTCATACTAATGATAGTATTTTCTTTTATAAAAACACGGTTCATATTACACTTAAATTTAATTTAATTTAACTGTGTTTCAATAAAAATAAATCTTGCATAATTATGATAAAATTAATCAGTTTTAAATATAATTAACATTTTACATTCATTATACATATATATTTACACATTTGAGAAAATACATTATCACATTATTATTATTTACAAAGTGTTAGTGTTGCTATCTCACTAGGTTCAAGGCACCAGAATTGAAGCTGTGCCCTTTTATCAAAAACCCTCACTCATATTGTTAGACATATTATGAAACAGGGGTAGCAAAGGGAGAATTGTTTAGGGCATAAGTTTCAAATTTAATATCAACCCTTCGTTAACCACAAACCACAATCCTAACCAATGTTGTTATTCTATATTATAATATTATTATTATTACTTATTGTTTATGGAATAACTTGTATTTTTTTTATTCTATGAAGACCTGTATACACGTGCAATGTGCATAAAATAATACCATTGCTGGCTTAGAACCCAACTCAGAAGTGGGTAGGAAATTATAAAGAAAACAATATGAAATGAGGTTCCCTTTAGAACGGCCTTAATTGCCTGTAGTATGACTATGGCGCTGAGCAATCATAATTTGTCACAATATCTACTTTAGTCATAGACTTACTGGACTGATAAAGCAGTGCAAATTTGTTGTAAAATTATTTTATAAAATTAATAATATATAGTAATTATGGTTGATATGGGGGGGTGAGAGAGGGATGGTGAAAGAATGGTTTTGGTTGAGGATCTAATATAAATAAAAATTATGCCAAAAATGCCAACGGCTGAGACTCTACTGGGCTACCCACAGCACTCCAGGAGTTAAAACAATAAAAAAAAAAAAATGGTCTCAATTAAATATATAGTGAGGCTATATAAATAAGAGACGACAAGTTATTTGTAAATAAATGGACAAATGTGTAAAAGACAAATTTAGATTCAAATAAACATTTAATTAAAAATAAAAAAATTCTTACCACTATTACAAACACACGTTTAAACAGCAACACAATACTACGACTTACTCACTACCCCGTATTGTCTGTGCACACGTAATTATCCCAATATAAAAAAACACACTTGATTATTATTTCAATAAAAACGAAAACGTAGCACTTTTAAAATAATTAAATTTCACTTTGCGATGATTGTAATGGATCCCACGATGAGGGCGCCTCTGGCATGAAAATGCCTAGAGGCAAACAAGTTGAAGAAGGCGCCCCTTGGCGCAGTGCTGGGAGGGCGAAGTCCCACGTCCGAGGCTCCTGGAGGCAATTACCAGCCTACACAGGTGCAGAGTTGGCTCGTCATAACTTCAGGAGGAGAATATCTCGACTCAACTGAAGCCCAATGACTAGAGACAGCCTTGTCTCTCTGAAGGTCAGATGATGAGTGATGGCAGGAGCGATCCTTATACCAAGGACGCCTGTTTACGACTCGCTGATGATAACTGTTCACCACTGATGGCTGATGGAGACTCACTGATCTTTCAAGGACATTTCTCCGCTGTTCCTTGAGTGGTGTAGAGAGGGGTTGGTCATATACCCCTCCTACGCTGTGATGCATCTCTGTGCAGCGCCGTGATTGGCTAATGAAAATACAAGTACACGCCTTCCCGCAGGCACCATTGTATTGCGAGTACACCTGCACCCTTGTCTGCATTCCAGGAATTATGTACATGATGAAATAAATATTTACAAATAAGTTTGATATTGTTAAGCGTCCGGTGTGGCGCGGAGGCTAACGCACTTGCCTTTGAGTCACGAGGTCCCGGGTTCGATTCCCGGCCAGGGCAGAATGAAGAATGACCTTTTTCAGATTGTCCTGGGTCTGGGTGTTACATGTATATGTGTTTAGTGCATTGTATATGTGTATCGCCGTGTTAGTACCCATAATACAAGATTCATATCTTAGTTTGGGACTAGCTCGGTCTGTGTGAATTGTCTACACGTGTTATGTTATGTTATGTTATATATTATAAAACTGATGCTAGTTCCTTAAAAACCCCTTGAGGGAAACTAAAATGCAACGAGGATAATGGAGAACAAACCCAGGAAAAAAAAAACACAAAAGCATGAAAAGTTTTTCACCGTGTATCAAACTATCATTTTAAATTTTCATACGTTAAATTCCAACCTTATTATAATGGCACGTATACGTTTTAAAATTGTTCGCAGACGTATTAAAATTTTACTTCTATTTTTAAAATATGGTAATAAAAACTCTTCATATAAAAATGTACAATTTGTATAATATTTCAAAGTTTTTGTTTTAGAACCATTTGTTTTTAATCCCAAAAAAATATTGTAGAACAAGTTTGTGAAATTCATTCGACAACATAATACCTACTCGTACACGAAATTCTCATGGGAAACATATTTTGTAATAATTGTTTGCAAACGGCTTTTGGATATGTAATTTACATTGTGTAATATAGAGGCTCAATTTCGGCTTAGTTGTTCATTTATTTGTAAAAATAACGTCTCTATTAAATACATTGGTTTGACAAGGCTTGTTGTAAATTGCCGATTATTCCTGATTAATTGTTGTAGTGTGTTCGTGAAATAAAGCAGTTTTTACAACAAATTTATCAATGAAACGAGCATTTTTAAAATTTTTATTTTTTCACAATGGAATCGAAAAAAGCTCATTTTATACTCACAGAATAAAAAAAATATTGTAGAATTAAATCTGCGATATTTATTAACTCATTCCGCAATGAAAAGATTTCTCACTTTTTCAAGTTGCCAATTGGTTTAGTCATTAATAATTGCATATAAAAACTATGCAATTTGTTCTCTCCGTGTCAATGAAGGTTTATTAAATTAAAGATGGGTGATGAACTTACCTGTCACTGAATATTCAAAACGCTAAAAGGCTGGAATCACACAAACTGACCAAGAAACATCTACATGGAAGTATTGGAGGATGTTGGTACGTACCTGGAGGTTGAGTGTCGGCTACGAACAAGAGGTGCGCAGATCGATTCCAGGTGCTAGCAAACTCTTTTATCAAGACACAAGTTTTCAGCTTACTGTGAAAGGTGTAGGTATAAGTTTGTATTTGGGCTGATAACAAAAAGCCAGATATATCATAAAACAAAAACTAGTTCTGTACTGTAAAGTAGGTACAATTGAAAACTCAAATAAGATACCAGGAACAATGTCGATGATAACCAGGGTTTCTTATAGAGAAAATCATATTTTTATACTAGTATATCATTATTTATTTTATTTATTTATTCTCTACTGCACATTAATTACAAGTAAATTCACACAAAAATTGATTTAAAACAAATACAATCATACAATCAATATACAGAGGGATTGTCATTAGAGTAACTTATGCCCGTTGATGCGAAATGCATGTAATGAGAGTGACCTAATGATGGCAAGTGAAAAGGCTATTTATATGTACATACATCGCTGAATACTGGATTGACAAAATTTAAAGTCCGGATCCGAAAAGTAAATTAAGTACCTAAGTATTAGAACAATAAAAGTATAAGAACAACTTATGAGAAATCTTTGTTTTTCACTTGTATTCCAGTAATCAAGTTTAAAGAATGATCATATTTGATCAGGAGTAAAAAAATCTCCAACAAGTGTCAATATTCAATGTCGAAATGGTGATTTGTTTTTTTTTCCGATACTCATGTAAGTTTATTGGCTTGCTGAAACTGAAACCTTCACTCAACATTACAATGTTGATGTTTTAACACGACTTGGTGAAAATGTTGGAATGTTACGACTCTAGTTGTAGAAGTGTAGGTCATGAATTCTTTATCAAGACAGTTCGCCAGACCACAATGTATTGTAGTATGTCAAGATGCGCTTAAGCAAGCACAACATCTCCGTGTTAGACCATCTGCTTTATTCACCTGACTAAGCACAATTCAACTTTTGTTTGTTCCATTAGATAAAATTTCTTCTTATTTTCTTTCAATTTAACACAATAAAAGCTATAAATAATCAATACCCATTTGGTGAACTTTGTACAAATGAGGATAAATTATTTTTGGGATAGAAATTTTGTGGTGCCGTTGATCTTATGGAGTGTTTATTCTACTTTATTGTGTTTTGCGTCAGTATTCCAAGATTGCCGGCGGGTTTTTGTGAATATTACTTTACGGATGGGTGATTTTTCTTATTGCTATAAACGTTTTCCAATTAAACATACGTACATTAAGAAAATTTATTTAAAATGGAAAAACAATTTGCGTTGAAACGCGCCATTTCATTTACACGGTATTTTAACCGACTTTAGAACCTTCTGCCTGAATATGACTGGGAAAATAAAATAAACTATATTAATAAGATAACTCAGCACAGGATGAAGCAAGACTATTTGAGCCATCTCGATCTCGCAGAACAGGTTTGAAGATATAGCGTTTAGTGTTGCGGGTCCCAGACGCTGGAACAAGCAGCCTCTGTGTCTGTGAGAGGAGGTGAATGGAGAGAGCTTTAAAAGAGGGCTGAAGTCCACTCGCCAACATAATAAAATTATGATCTCGTAGTCTCCCAATAAAAAAAAATAGGATATAAAGCATTTAAACAAGGTTCAAAAAGTTTAGTATATATAGATTCCAAAAGAATACGAAAACGGGCAAACAGAATTACTTATAAGTAAATATTCTAAACAAGGTGACATTGTCTCTTCTTTTCTCTGCGTTACGGTAGTTTTGTGTGTTAAATTTACACAATATACCTACTTGAGCGGTAAAAGTTTCACCCCCATCCCTCTCCCCTGACAATTGTGTTTATCTTTTTAATTCTAAAGTCTGTATGTAACATCTATCATGATTAAGTTTAAGGTCTTCGTGATATATGAAGTTGTTAACTTTTGTATTTGTTGTTCTTTTATAATAGCTTATTTACAACGATTGTTTAAAATATTTCAAATGTAGGTATAAGTTATTTAATATGTTAACAAAACATCTAACATTGAACTCGGCCCAATCTCTCGCCCCGGAGCTCTTTCTCGCGTTGTTTCGCTTTGTAATGTCTACAAGAGCCTTTAGGTTCTATGTAGGTTATCTGTAAATTTTAAGAGTCTGGAAGGAGATGACGAGTTGCTTGACGCATATTATGTTTGTAATGGGGTGCAGCTTTATTTCTTTTGATGTTTCATTTCGTTTTCAACTTCTATATACATGATGTACCTATTGTCACAGTATTTAAATAAGTAAAAATGGTATTTTTTTAGTGAACGTCAATGTATAATATATTCGTTCATACCATCACAGAATTTCCCATAATGCAGCGGGACAATTAACTAATATGAAAATGGTCTTCTGCTTGATGAGACGCAGTGCAAAAGAACTTATTTTGTTAGTAAGGTTTTGATTTCACTTATGTTAACAGGTCGCTTTGTGACAATGTTTTTCATTTGATTAGACCTATTTTAGGACAAATCTAGTTCATCTTGAATAGGTCTCAATACGATTTCAATCAGTGGTTTCGATTTTTTGTGTTTATTCATTAAATTATACTATCACATCTTCCATAGTGGGATAACCAGCGTATCAATTGCGTGGAGCAAATATATACAACATGGAGTTTTACAAAATTAACGTCTACTCAATCAATACAATTCGTTATTTCTGTATTATTCTATAGATATTTTTAAATTAAGGTAATAAAAAAATTAAAATGAAACACTGTATAACTTTCACTAATTAATAATATATTGCTTAGAAACTTTTCAGACCTACGTCCATCCTCAGTAATAAATATCTTATATTAATTTAAAAATGAAATATCATAGTGTTTCCTCTTCAAAAATAGAAAAGTTATAGACATTTAAGAAATGTGGCATTCTTTATTACTGAATTGAAGATCTATTGAGATAATATACATGTCTTACGTACACCTGACTTTAATACAACACTCAAAAACAAACAGAAAAGAGCAGATTAGGTACTTATTATTTGCCGGTTATTCTACGGAATGAACGTGACACACTTTTGCGTTTTTAAATATTGCGTTTTAAAATATTTTTTACACCTGTGTGAGCGATAATATTTTTCTACACCCATGTGACCAAAGATATTAATAATATTTTTCTACAAATAGCTATGTAGTTGCCATAATATTATATTTTGCAACCGCCATTCAGCAAGAAAATAAGGAGAAATTTCCGATGCATAAAAATGATTGAAATGCACTTTATCCGTAGTACGTTCACCAATGAGATCAATTCCTGTTTGGAACTATTTATTCTTCATCCGTTTCCTACTGAAACGAGTTCGCACAATCTGTTTCCTTTGTTGTTGTGTAGGTAAACAATCTGTTTAGTAATATTTACTCTTAATGGCTAGTTTACTTTTAACTTAGCATTTATCTTACAATTATAATTTTAAGGATAAAAATTATTCATTAAAAATAATCCACACCCATCATACCACGTCAAAGTGGGTGAATGGCACAAAGAAGAGTCCGGAATGCCGGTTATATGGCTTTCCGTTTTCTCTGCCTACCCCACATGGGATACGGCGTGAGGGAATTGATAGTTAAATAGATAAATACATCATAATAAACCCAATTTAGTATAACATGATAATGGTAATAAAATAACGTACCTAATAGACATCGCTGTCCCAAATACACATAATAGGTATATCTACAAACAACCGACCCGTCGCAGATTTTTTTTTTAATATACAGAACTAGCAGGAGAAAAAAAAATAATTGGCTTTTTAGGTCCGTTTATATTTAAATATTTCAGATCATATTAGCATCGGTGGAAACTACGAAATCATTAATAAATAATTAAAAAAAAAATAGATTTGCAGATTAATTTATACATAAAAATTCAAAAATCTATTATAATAAACACTTGTTATATTGTTAGAAGGTTTGGAACACATTTATTTCAGGCACAAAGCTGGTGTTTTGAACCCGCGTTTTGAGCCCAACGCTTTGCTATCCTACATATATATTTATTATCTGGATAGGTAGTTTTTTTTCCGGAATTAGAGTGTTAAGTTTTTGTGTGACCATGACTGATCATATAAAGACTTATCTGGTTGTATAACGGTGAGAAGTGTGGATGTCAATTCAACCGCCACGTCTATTTGCGTAAAAAAGTTCAATCAAAATGCTCGTTATATTTCAGATGATATTTTTTTTATTTTATTTTAATATAAAGCGCCATCCAATAATATAATGTTACATTAAATTCGTTCGTAACATATTGATCACACACGAATAAGCATGAAGATTTAACGGGTTTGACACATCCAATAATGAGATAATAATTTGATAAGGTGTCAGAAGTGAATGAATTCGTGTGGAAAGAAAAGAAGTACCTACCTATCTTAGCCTAAAGGTACTCGAATGTACGCAGCAAATTTGCCAACCGTAACAAATGAAACAGATATACATACATAGTTCATAAGTATTTATAATATATATGTAGGTTTATAATATAAATAATTTGACGTGTGGGAGACTATTTTTTATCTTTCTGTCATAATTTATACTACCTACTTATCGTATATATAATGAGTTACAATCCATTGGATTGGTCTGCAACGAGTTCGGATTTTCCTCTCCATTCCTCCCTATTCTCAGCCAGTCTCTTCAGCTCCACGTATGAGCCACAGTTCATGTACCTCTTCTGTTGGTCCTTGTACGCGTCTCTTGGTCGGCCTCTGCCATTTGTGCCTTCGGTCCTACCTTCCGCGATAGCGATGAGTAGTCCTGGGTGCCTGATGTTGTGGCCAATCCAGTTAGCTTGTTGTTGGCTGATTCTCTAAAGGAGTTGCCTTTTTTCGCCTACCCTGGTTAACACTTCTACGTTTTCGACATGTTTCGACCAATGAATCTTCAGCATGCGTCTGTAGCACCACATCTCAAAGGCCGCCAGCCGTTCGCTTTTTCTCTTGCTGATGGTCCACCTCTCACAAACATATAGCAGAATGCTCCATACACTGGCTTTAGTAAGGTTCTTCCTAACGCTTAAATCAATAATTATCGTATATAAATTCAATTATTCCTTCATCTGATGGTAATGTAACATAATTGATAATTTAAATTAAAATTAACATTTTATTGTTTTATTTATCGATATTTCTATCTACAATTGATTGTTTTTTGGACATTTCAATTATTTCCTGCATTGATTCTTATGGCATTTAAATTATTTGTACCATTTTTTAAAGATTTTTTCTTCTTTTATGTACTTGACATCACCTCACTTTATTTCAATTTTAATTCTTGATATTTTAACTACTAAACAATTCCTTGACATTCTATACTGATACTCCAATATTTTTGTTTACAATATTTTATTTACAATCGATGCATAATTTGATATGGATCAATTATTTAAATAAAATTAAACGCGGTTTTACTTCTCTACTATTTCTATCTTTGATTGAGTTTATTTAATATTATTTTTCTGTTCTTTGTAAGGTTTTTTAGTTATCTACATAAGTGTTTGCGTTTTGTGTGTTTTTTTTAAATTCTATTGCATCATCACCGCCATTTAACTACTTAAATTACCATTTCAATTTAGTTTTTGTTTACATTTTATTTCGTTTTTCATTTTATTAATTTTCTTTCATCTCTTGTATAATTAACATATTATGAACATAAATTCATGCATATCAATAATATATAGATTTATTTATTTTATTATACTTATTCTGTTTTTATTAGTTATTTTTGCTTTATTTGTACCTTCTTTTGGTGTGTTCTGTTTTTAAATCTGGTAATGATGCTATCAGTAGATGGACTAATGTTGCCAAATAATATTTTTACTTCTTTTTTATCAGAGATTTATTTATTTATCAGAAATACAAATACAAGGTTGACGAAGTCAATAAAGTGTTTCTAAAGCACACTTTTAAGTGTTAGGAAAAGAATGAGAGAAAAAATACATTTATTACAATACTTTTCAATAAAATCATTCATTTGATATGAGGCATATAGTTCCAAACTCTGTGAAGTTCCATATCTATCTATTTTGAGATTTTCTTGCAATCCGATAGTGCATATTATGATATTCAACCAAAAATAATTTTCGTTTCTGTTTAAATGCAGTCCAATACTATATTAAAATGTAAAATGAAATAACAGTTTGTTCCAAACTGCGTTAAGTCCACTGATGATTTTGTTTCAAACTATGTTAAGTCCACAAGGTCGTTGAATCAACCAATCAAAGAATAATTATAATAATGAATTACAATATGGCTGCCATTGTGTTGGCATTTGCTTGTTCCAAAAACCATTAAGTCCCTACGGACATATCAAACTACGTTAAGTCCGAACTCTAAATAAATATATTTTGTTATTAAACACAACCTTTGGTAGTTATTTATTGATCAATTAGAATGTTAAGCGATATTCCATAATATTATGAATTAGGGAAAAATTAGAAGTGAATTAATTATAGCACAATAGAAAAATGTGTTTTACTCAAAACTGCCAAAAGTGGACTTAACGGAGTTCGGAACTATATGCCTCATATGCCAAAAAATATTAAGCGTTATTTATTTCGCTATGGAATTCTACTATCAAATTACCGACACAGTGAATAAACTATTTATTTGTTGATTATTGTATGTAACACAGTCTGTTGTGTTGAAAACTGGATTTCACTTGCTCAGAAGTGTGGATGTCAATCAAATTAAGTTTTAAACAACTATAGATGACTCGTACACATTGAATTAGAATTAGTACACACGGTATATATAATATACCTAACTAGTATGTACCTAATTCATTAGGTTGGACTAGTGGTTAACACACTCGCCTTGCAAGCTAGGGGTCGTGGGTTCGATCCTCAGACTAGGCAAAAATATTAATGTCCATTTTCTGAGCTAATTCAATGTGATATTTATTTGTTGATCATAATATAAAATACCTTTTAAGTTATAAGGTTGAACACTAATTATTTTTAGTTCAATATATTTTCAAGGCGCAAGGAATGTCGTGGAAAGAGGTGACGCAATTGGTACATAGACGCTCTGAATGGAGGAGGCTGGTTTCTGCCCTGTGCTCCCGAGAGGAACGTTGAGGGCGATGATAATGATGATATTTTCAAGGATTCTAAATAATTTCCTTTGATGTAACCTTTTTCTTTATTTTGAGATTTCTATACCTGTTAATTAAAAAAAAAACTTATAAATTCAATTAAATTAAATTTGCCTTGAAGTTGCTTATTAAAAATAAAATGATTAAGCAAATTTAATGTGCACATGTACACTAGCACGTTAACCTTCTCACTACCGGAATTACAATAAATGAAAACCCCTGAATTTTACTTTCAAATGCACAATGGTAATGTATTGAATATTGTTTTATGATATTTGGTGAAAGAAAAATTAATAACATCGGATTTTTAGAGAGAAACGTGTGTCTGTATAAGGATATCATAAGTTTTAGAACACGTTGAGAATCGAATTAATCTACAAAGTTGCAAATAATACTATTTTCATCGCCCTCAACGCTCCTCTCGGGAGCACAGGGCAGAAACCAGCCTCCTCCATTCAGAGCGTCTCTGCGCCAATTGCGTCGACATTGCGCTCTGATGTCGTTATCATTGGAACGGTTTATTACGAAAGAGGGACACCCGAGCCGACGGAACCCTTGAGGATGGAAGAACAGTGCTCTTTTGGCCAACTATCATTGGGCATTCTCAGAACATGTCCCAGCCAGGACCATCGTCTCTCCTGTATTACGGAGATTACAGATCTCTGCCGGGTGTGTCGGCGCACAGCATCATTTGTGACATATATCATACCATTTGACATCCAAAATCCTTGACTGTAAAGCTTAATATTCAAATTCAAATATTTTTATTTAAATAAAATTAACAATTTAATAATATTACATACACACCTTATTACTTAAAAAACACATTTATTAGGTACATATTTGACCCTCAAAATTGAGCAGTGCTCGTGCTTTGAGGGTTTAAACATATTTCATATAATTAACGTAAAACAATAGCGCTCACCAAATAATAATAAAAACCAACATAATCTACAATACAAATAGCAACCAAATACAGTTTATTAACAAAACTCAACAACATAGCAGATGAACAGCTATTTAAAAATATCTTTCAGATTCATTTTAAAGCTCTGAATTTTTTTTGTAGAATCAATTTTGTAGAGTATAAAGACACTTGTTTTCAAAGCTGTAATATCTTCCATTCTTGAACCTTGATTAAGTGCCAAGATTCACAGCCATAGATATAGAAGAATTGGGAAAATGTACGCATTGAACAAGCGACATTTTGTCCTGATGCTGAGTCCAGACGCCAAATTTTGTTCATGAAAGCCCCGCTAGCAGCTCCTATGCGGATTCGTTATACTATTTTACTGACAAATAACTTTATATAGGTTTGTTAAGGCGATTGGAATGTAATATATGTATATAATATATTTTTGAATTAACTTCAGCGCCATAATGTTAGATGGGAGCCAACTATAAAAAGATTAAATTGTATTTAAACATATTATTGTCTGTTTTGTGATTACATATAATATTAAATGAACAATAATTATAAAATAAAGAAAGTATGGATAGGTAAAATAATTATTGTTACTAATGTCGTTTCTACGAAGGTCGTAACTCCAATAGAAAGCTTAATAAAAGCTTAACTTATAAAATCAAACAAAATAATTTCAAAATGAAACCAATAAAGTTATTTTGAATAACTTCTTTTGCATATTCAAACACACTGGTTGCGAGAAGGTTAAACGTGAAAAGAAGAAACCATATTACGAGCTGCTTTTAATGTTATTCTTCTATGTACATAGATTAAAGCTCTCAAAACTTATTCATTGAAAAAAGTTCCAGCAGGTTCTTTTTTTCATAGGGCAAACATATTTTTTTCCAAGGAGGTGGGCAGTCACCTCAATTTCATGGACACAGTTATTAAGTTTAGAGTGTTATGTCTGGGTTTCTCAGTACATAACAAGTCCTTTACTTTTAATATTCGAGTTCGAGTTCGTCGGTAGCCTGGAGGTAGAGTCTCGGCCTCTTGAACAAGGGGTCCGCGGTTCGATCCCAGGTGCCGGCAAACTCCCCTTTCACGACACAAGCTTTTAGCTTACTGTGGAAGGTGTATAAAGTTGTATTTGGGTTTATAACAAAAACCCAGATATATCTTTTTAAAAAAAAAAAAAAAAATATTTTATTATTTTAATGTTCAAGTTTTCGTAAGAAATGTCTTTGAAGATAATTTATTGATTTATCTTATTCTTTTTGCACATCATCATTCACATACATACCTATCAAAATGAACCAAACAGTTTACATAAAAATAAAATGTGATGATAGGTATGCAGTGTGTGACGAGATTATTTTATGTAGTTAGTTTAGCGATAAGGTGTGGTACTCTTTCTGAATGTTTTAACTTAAATTGGCACGAAGAAGATGATTTACATAGCTAGCAACCCCACATGGGGGAAATTTCGTTATTGTTTTTATGTATGAATTAATTGAAAGGGGGGAAAAACTGCCCATTTTGATATTATATTGCCCATACATAGGTAAGAATGAGCGGATGCATGAAGAGTGTTGTGGACAGAATGCAGGTGAATAAACTACAGTGGTTTGGACACGTTGAACGAATGAACCAGGTAAGAATGACAAAGAGGATATATTTGTCTGAAAGAAAGGGTGTGAGGAAACGCAGGCGTCCGAGAACCACATGGCTTGATCACGTGGATCAAATTCTCAAGGACGGCCATGTGTTGAGCAAGAGAAACCGACGTGCGTGTATGAAAAACTGTATAAATGTGGAGGAAGCGAAGGAAGTACGTAAAGATAGATCTGTATGGCGTTCCGTCCTTTCTGCCTACCCCACTTGGGACACGGCGTGAGGGTATAGCATAGTTTAGTACATACATAATAGTTTCACCTACTTGTAAATTACTTCCTGCCTCAAATAATATGTTTTATTACTCACGAAAGCCAGAAATTCCATTACAAATTAACCAAAAACATGTTTGTATTTTTGTTGAAATTAAAAAAAAATGTTTTAAGCTTGTTATGGGAGCAGCTGCCTTTCTTTGTCCCCTCCCCCTCTAACTTGGTGTGCCATTGATACCTATGCACAACAAGAGTGAGTATAAATAAAAATGACGAACATAAAAAGGAAACAGAATTATACAAAATGGACACATTATTCCTTTCATCTCGAGAAACGTCTATTCATTTTTATCTAAAGTGATCATTATATTCATTAAAAAAAATAATGCTGTTCGTGTTATATTATATTATGTATATCTTGTAGTATTCAAAAATGGCCGACCATGCAGAAATGCTTTAGAAAATGATTATTTTATTCATTAATACACTTATAGTTAGTTTTAAGCAACATTTGGAAATATGCGAATAGCAGAATTTCAATTTAATTTTTTTATAAGGATTATTTATAATGAGTGATTGCTTAACTTTACATGAGTTAGTTGGAAGATATCGCTTAACTGCGATGAACTTGCACATTGCACAGTATCATTTATTTATATCACATTATTTTATAACTTTGTAGTTTAATATTGTCCATTATTTTATTATCATTATTATATTATTATTTTTACGCGGCGGCAGAATTACCATCCACACTTCTCAGCATTATACAACCAGATAAGTCTCCATAATGATCAGTCATGGTCACACAAAAACTTAACAGTCTAATGCCGGGAAAAAATCATCTATCTAGATATACAGGGTATCAAAGGATTAGGCTCAGAACGATTAGGCATATTAATTTTTATTAACATTATTGTTCATATGTTCATTTTATTATCTAAATTTTAACTATTATTATTACTTTGACACACACTAAGCCATTTAAATCATTTTTATTTAATTTTCATACCATTTTCGTTTTGTTAATTTATACTCAAGATTTTACACAAAATCGAAGTTTTATAAAGATTATATTATGTTTATAATTTCCTGATTATTTTATATATAACATTAATGACCTAAATATAATAAAAAAAATATTGTGAAAACAATGATTTAACACCTGGTTTGACACCTGGATAGTACTTTTTATCATAAAATTACGCGTACGATTCCCTCTGACGATTTACTCTACCTTCGTGACAGTCATTTTGATGTGATATGATAATAAGTGTTTTTATGTATATTTTTTGTTTTTACCATTTAATATAAAAGTAATTAATTTAAAAACAAAATAAAGAGTGTATAAATATACATAATTAAAAAAATAGGTTATAAAAAATATAAATGGAATAATCGTAGGTATATATTTCTCTAGATATTTTAAATCACTCACCAGTTATAAGTACATGGTCGATTGGTTGCTATCTTTTGTTGTTTTTTTTTGTATTTTCAGTCGCTCATCTAACTGGGGACCATTTTTTGATGCTTGGTTAAAAAAAAATGTTACTCGATATGACTTGTCCCAAAATTGTTTTTATTTTATTCACCCAAATAGTTTCTTTTGTCACACGAATACTATTAAAGACGATTTTTGAGAGTTGACGATTTGTTTCCTGTGTTTTTTTTAATGAAAACATTAATTGTGTATTTTTTTCTTTTCAGATACCGCTGAAGCAATGTGTCAAAGGGGTTCATTCAATTATTTTAGATAAAACAGTTTTCATTCGTAATATTTTTGTAACTAAAAGTGCTGTTTTTAATTGAGCAAGAATATTAGAAAATAACGCTAAAATGATTAGAATTAAAGGTGGATAAACTTTCTAAGAAAACAATACAACATGAAGAAGACAGGAGGCATGATGGTATTCAAAAAGGATTTTATTATTCTCCTCCTACTGATTACTGAAATTTATACAAAAGGTTAGTAATTTTATTAATTTATAGCTGACGTTATGAACGATTATTAATTATTACACTTTATATGTAAACTGATAAAATCTCATGATAAATTGATGAGCTTTTTGTATAATCGATGTATTCTAAAATTGTAATTTTACCGGAAAGATAATTTATACACAGCAAAATTGAGCTTAGATTTAAGCTTTGTATTTTTATCTACACGCCATGTTCCAGACGGAATGAGTAGAAAGAACAAAACACCATATTGATCTCTCTTTACATATTTCTCTCGCTTTCTACACATTCATCAAGTTTCTCATGTACGACAATTTCTTTTTAGCGACACGCGGCCATCATTGTAAATTTGATCCGCATAGACAAATCACGTAGTTTGTGAACATCCGCGCTCTTTAACACCCCTAGATAAATACAACCTCTTCGTCACCATCATTCACCCCACATATCCAAGCCATCGCAGTTTTTTACACGCATTCCATCCACAAAACTCCTTGTAATCCACTCATTCTCCTGATATCCTTATTTTTCACTCAACGCAACGTTTTACCAACCATTCTTCGAGCGACTGCTATGTATATTACATATGTTTGTTAATAAATTAAACCCGCATAAGCTTTCATTTCAACTTTCAACAGCTTCTTTACAGAAAGGGAGCTGAACTCGTAACCTAGAAATAACACTTATAACAAATATTGCAAGCTTTTCCGCAACAATTTTGAAAGAAAGCTCATCAATTTTATTTCAAGAAAAAAATACTGATATATTTAAATGATGGTGAAAATTTCGGTTTACTTTCGATGAGTAAAATATTGAGCATTTTAATATCTTTCTATCTTTAAAGAAAATGGAGTTTCATAACTGCAAAAATCTCTATCATCCCATCACTTTTATGTGGCACTGTGTGAAATTTAATACAAAACGTAAGAAACTTGAGTTTTATTTATCATTGTAGATACATCCGTTAACCAATCCGGCTGCTAATACGACAATGTCTATAAAACTATGTTTTTAAAACGTTAGGAACTCGAGATTTATTTATCATTGTAGATACATCCGTTAACCGATCCGGCTGCTAATACGACAATGTATATAAAATTATATTTTTAAAACGTAGGAAACTTGAGTTTTATTTATCATTGTAGATACATCCGTTAACCAATCCGGCTGCTAATATGACAATGTTTACAAAATTATATTTTTTTAGGTTTCGCTACGCTCTTTAGTCACCAATAGTAATATAAAGTAGAAATATAAATATAAAACTTAGAATAAAATATGTTTTGGTATACATAAAATTCAAAAAAAAGTTTTTTCAAGAGTTTTGTATTTACATCGGGAAAAATATGTTTAGGAAGATTAAAAATATTTAAAACAACAACGTTGTTTATTTTTTACGACGATTTATAATTTAAGATTTTAAATGAATGATTTTATTTACTATTGAAGACTGAATAATTTTAGGTAAATTTAATGAATAAACAAATAAACAACTTAAGCGTTTTTGTCAAGATTACTTAAATATAAATATCAAAACGTGTAACTTTGCGAAAGAGTTCGAACTATATAATTACTAAATTGCCCGTATAAAAAAACTAATGTTATTATTTAAAATATTTTGATAAATTATCAAAATAATATACATGTATGTAGATTAGGGTGTCCCTTATATGGGCAAAAAAAATTTTTTTCAGATATTGAAACGCATACCCCACAATTTTGTTTATTAGCCTACTACTTACCAAAATACAGAATTTCAAATTCCTACGTTGATTGGAACCCGTGCCGACAGAGCCTCAAAATTTTAGAAAAAAGCTACTTAAAGCGTCTTTCAAATTTAGCTGTAGATATCACCTAAGCCCACTATGTTAGCTAAATATTGATAAAAACACAAATTTATAAGGTCCTTTTCTTGTAATTATCAAAAAAGTTTCAAAATTGATATTAATTTAATTTTTATATTTCTTCTTTAAAGTCTCTTTTTTACAGTCTGGATACATTTTTCTATGTTCATGCACACAACGTAATAAGAACCGATTCTATTCTTTGTCTGCAGTTATCAAACCATGAAAGCCATGGTTTAGATGCTTAACAGCTCTTTCAGCTGTGTTATTCACTTCTTTCAAGCTAGATATCTTTTTTTGGCTTCCACAAACACCGCGTTTTCTTTTTACGAAGATACACCTTCTCGAAGGAAACTGCTGTCAAGTTTAAGTTGTGAATATAAATCTTTGCTCTTGACGGGTACATGATAACTATTTTTTTTCTACAAAAACATGAAACTACCTACTTGTAGAATACATAAAATGAACATGGTATAACATATTGAATTGAACACTACCACACATAAAGAGAGCCAGATAACTGTTCCCAAAATCTCTCATATCTCTTTCCGAAATCACCAAATATTTATTTTTTGTAAGTTTTCTACGATGTTCTCTTTTGTCTGCTCATCAACATCGTCGTGAAAAACTGAAAAGACGGCTATTATCTTTGATAAGTACCTACCACAGGGTGTTGACTGAACTTGTTTCAAGTCGCTTTGGAAAACAAATTGTCAATTATTTCGTAACTTTTTAAGGTTTTTAAAAAACACAAGTTTTGATTCGGCGCTTTTACCGTCAAACAGAATTCAAACAAGGGCTTCTCATAAACTGCCACAATAAACAAACATCTCGTGAAGCTTGTCTATCCTTAGCAGTCATTTCAAACTAAGACTGCAAAAAATGTATTTTTAAAGAGTAAATAGCTCTTGCCATCAATTGTGCTTGATGCATTGTACCAGTAGGTCTGATTTTCATTTTATGTGGATGGCATAGGATCTTCCGGGTTTGATTCGGAGTTGTAGATTGTTCCTCTATGTATATTAAAGCTGTGTAAAGCAGCAGGTGCCAATAAGATCTCTGATGTCATTCGCTTTAGTCTCTTTTTCTCTACTGCTAGTTTTTTTCTGCCATGCCCTATTTTCAATTTCAGACAAATTTTGTCAACATTTGCTAAGCATCCTGGACTGGCTCTCTTTGATTTCACAAGAGTATTTTATCTTCTTCGATTTTTTGCCTTTCAAGAGCATCACTGTATGCGATATCGAATCAATTATCCAATTCAAGTTGAAAGTTCTCCTCAAGTTGCCTATGAGAACGCTGAGTCTTCTTGCTTTTTTTTTGCAGCTCACGCCAGACCTGAGAAAGATCCGCTAACTACTTAACACAATTAGTAATAGCTCTTGTAGGTATTATAGCTTTTTCCAGAGTGTAATGCACTCCCGAATTTCTAGATTTGTGCTTCTACTAACAGTCAACTTAACTTCGCGTATGTTGAAAAGCAGAACAGCGAGAACTTGACGATTAGACGATAATTATGCACCATAATTTAGTGATTTATTTCACAAAGCAAGAAAATACTTTTTTTATTGATTCTTAATTCCACTAATATTTTCAAAATATTAAACAATCCGCATTTATTCCTAGATAAGCCGAGACTAAGTGACATTAACAGCGAGCACTCACCGCCCCTATGAATTTTGTATGAAATTTGTATGAAAATATTTCCGTGCAAGTCGGCACGGGTTGCACTTTTCCGAATGAGATAATAATTTGTTTTTGAGTGTTTTAGGTCCAAATGAATAAAATAATAGCCAATGCGTTTTGAAATTAGAACTTTGAAAAATAAGGGACTCCCTAATGTAGATGTACTAATATAAATAGAGAAAAAAAATATAGAGAGATGAGAAATAAAGGAAGTAAAAAATCTTCTTAAACTATTTAATGACACATAATATTGTTAAAATTGTCACTATTGTAGGTATTTATAAATGTTATGTGTAATGTATTTTATCATGTAATAGACTTATGTCGTGAATTTAAGTAAATAAGATAAATAAATAAAATATTGTAAACTAAGTAATCAAAGGCTTACATTGAAACATGAAAGATTGTTTATGTAAGCTATGGACATAATTTATCATAAAATAAATAAATAAATATGTAACAATGGTACGTGCCCGAATGAAATGTCGTTGTATTTGACCTCTAAACCTCAAAGCAATTTGGCGTATGGCGCAGGGTTACGACCTTTTGTGGAAACATTTGATCTCGCAACCCTTTCCTGTCGTTTTATTTTTATAGCCTTAGCAATTCTAAGAAAAATATCAAATTGAATTGAATTTCTCACGTATGATATCGTATACAGTAGCAAAGTATGTATATCTGTAAGTCGTCAAAATAAACAAAACACAATAATATAAATGTATGTAGGTGTTGCCAGCTGAGCTCATCTATTCTATACATAATATGTATTCATACGTCAATTTATTTACACAATATATCATCACCCTGTTATGTATAATCTCACAATTATAAATTTGGGGTAAAGATGTGAAAACTTAGGAATGAAAAGCGAACATTGTTTGGTTTCCCGATGATACGCATATGCTTGATTGCCGATAGTGAATAAGAATAATGAAGAAATTTCAGTGAATACGTATATTTTTTTAAAGTTTAAATATAATATGAAAATTAAAAAGGCAACATAAAAGCATTGGTAGTAGAGCATTATGAGCAGCATATTAGAATAGTTTCGATAAATAACGTCAAAGAGTTTGTATTCTTAAACGGAAGTAAGATTTCCTATGATGTTCGGTCAAAGAACGAGGTTGATAGTCTTACGAGTAAGTTTAAACCAAGCGAGACTTGCATTAAACAAAAGATCGAATATATTCGAATTTTAAAATGTAGAAAAGAAACTACGCCACCACCTTAGGAATACATGTGTTTCGATTATCTAGTTACATACCAGCAAAAAATGGTGTCTATCTGAAAGAGATTAAAAAGAGTTCAGGAGCGTTTGAGATGTTATCCAATAGAAGAATATTTTATGAATGTCCTGAAGCAGTCATATCATTGACATGAGTAGAACAGTTTGCATGTTTATGTGGCTAGTCTGCTGGCTATCCCATTTGTGGAATATGCTGTGATGGCATAGCTAGGATCATCATCGCCCTCAACGCTCCTCTCGGGAGTACAGGGCAGAAACCAGCCTCCTCCATTCAGAGCGTCTCTGTGCCAATTGCGTCACCTCTTTCCACGACATTCTTTGCGCTCTGATATCGTTGTCATAGGAACGGTGTATTGTGAAAGAGGGACGCCCGGGCCGACGGAACCCCTGCGGACGGAAAAACAGTGCTCTTTTTGGCCAACTATCATTAGGCATTCTCAAAACATGTCCCAGCCAGGACCATCGTCTCTCCTGTATTACGGAAATTACAGGTCTCTGCTGGGTGCGCCGGTGCACAGCATCATTTGTAACATGTTCATACCATTTGACATCCAAAATCCTTCTAAGACACCCGTTTTCAAAGCTTAGTATCTTCCGCTCCTGAGCCTTGGTTAAGTGCCAAGACTCACAGCCATATAGAAGGATTGGGATGATGCACGCATTGAACAAGCGACATTTTGTCCTGATGCTGAGTCCAGACGCCTTCCAAACTTTGTTCATGTTATTGAAAGCCCCACTAGCTGCCCCTATGCGGATTGGTAATTCCGACCGGAGATCACCCTCTGGCGTTATGGTTGCTCCCAGGTATCTGAATTTGCTAACCTGAGATATTTGGGAATTACCAACCATTAGTGGGGTGTGAGTACTCGTGCATGTACTATTACATATGTACTCCGTTTTACCAGCGTTGATACGAAGGCCAAGGCGCAAGAAATTTTCATAAAGAGCATTAGCGTTGCACTGTAATCCGTCCACAGATGTATCAAAAAGGGCTAGATCATCCGCATATTCAAGATCGTGCAGCACTCCCACAGACGTCTCACTGTTTTCACGCTGTGATAAAGGCACACCGCCAGGGCCCAGAATAGATTTTCTGAGCAGGTAGTCCATAATTATGGCAAAGATAAAAGGTGCCAATACACAGCCCTGCCGGACTCCAGTTGTGATCCTGAAGGTGTCAGTTGGACCACTTGATGTTCTGACAGAACATTCAGAGTCCATATGCATGGCTTTGATCATGGTTACCACCTTGGGCGGGATGCCATACGCGGCCAGTATTTTCCATATGGTTGGTCTGTGGGGGCTGTCAAAAGCTTTTTCGTAGTCAATGAAGCAACATGCAAGCGGTGAGTTGAACTCTTGCGACTGTTGAAGTACGCAGCTAGGATACATCTCAAATAAAAAGATGAAAGGTATTGTTGCAGATTAATCCACGAAATTGAAACCGGAGAGAGAAATTACAATTCTAGTTGCCAGCTCAGTTTTTAAGTCACAAATATAGTCTGTTTCAACAGTGCTCATTAAAGGAGACATATCATCCAAAAGTCTAGGGTCTTTAATTTATATCCGTAACTTCTACACGGAGGCTTCATGGTGGAAGTCTGAAGAGCTGGCTGGCAAAAAAAATGTGTATGAAATCTTTTAAGTTCACTTCTTCCATGCCCCTCTAGCACAGAGGAATAAACCCAGTAATAACATAAGACAGCGAAGTTCTCAAACTCTTCATGAAAGATTGGAAGATTTATTCCTTTCTGGGCACTCAATAGAATATTTTTTAACCCGTTCTTTTAATAAATCCCCTCATATAAACATAGTAATTTACAAATGAATTCAATATTCGTAACCTTTACACATCGTTGTCAAATTGACGTTTTCCATTAATTTTGATTGATATAAATGAATATAATGAAAAGAGGAATGGTGGCGTATAATTCGTATTTGTGTGTATTGAAATTATTAACATAATTTGATGAGATTGAATATAAGATTCCATTTAATACGATTGTTATAAATATCTACATATTGAAATATTCTTGTACCACCATGATGTACTCAAGTGAACATTAATGTATGTCGACGCTGACAGCGACAAATATATTTTTAAATCCCCTGTAGGTACATGTTTATGTACATATAATTTATTTATTTTATTTATTTATTTTTATTTATTTATTTATTTTCTCGAAGGGAACAAACAGTCAACACAACAAGTATTACAACAATTAAAATTAAATGAAATATGGACCACAAGAGTCCCCCTATATTACCACAGTTTAAAAAATTCAAAGCAACTAAGACAAACACACAAAACCAACAACATATATAATGAAAACTTGGTCATGAATTTGTATGTTTTCTTGATGTGAACCATGTCATGATAGTTTCTTGGCAACCTCCACTTAAAAACGACTGCTACATCAAGGTCATGAAGATGATAAGTGACGTTTCATCGAAACTTCGTGATAGGCCCTCTCCCAGTAGGTACGCATGACGTCGACACATAACTGGAGTTTACCATGAAACCTGTCATAACATTTTTTTTATTTTATCCTTCTGATGAATATGTCCGTGATGAGTGACAAGTAGGATTGAGGATGACACCTGATTTACAAGAAAATCTGCCTTGAATCAGAAAAAATATATTATTAAGTTGTTATATTTTGTGAATGACAAATCTTTTAGAGTATTGAAAAGAAACTCACCTAAAACCTGATTATTGATTTATTTATTAACAAAGTATACGGCTAAATAGTCTTTACAGTAGAATAACTTAAAAAAACAACATACTTGGAACAAGCACAATCAACATATTAGAGACAATAAATACAACATAACAACAGAAACTACTGGATATTCTTAACAGAAAGCATGTACCTTTGAATAAACCCGCTCACAGCACATTTCCTCACAGTGTACTCCGAATCGTTTAAGATATCAACTTCACAGTAATCATTCCCTTTAACATGGAATCGATTCGTCGATGAATAATATCTATAGTTGGACGATGATCCCGTAGCATAGAACAATGCTTGACTTCTGGTGCTACTTCTCCGGACACGCAATTTCACTAAACCAAGCAACTCTGGGCAATTCAGAGAGCCAATCACTATTCTTTTTAATGTAAGGAGATTGAACATCACTCTGCAATCATGCAGACTAACAAATGTCTCAGGAATCGTTAACTCCTACTTAAATCAAAGTTGTCCTCACGGACGGGCCAACACCGCTGTCTTTGGTATCTTTCTTCAATGTCCCGTTAGGAAATAAATAAATTTGTTAAGAAAAGAATACATAAACAAGATAAAGAGAATTAATTGAACAAAACAAGAATAGTAGGTACAAACGTTTAATAAACATAAATGTTAAAAAAATAAGAAGAAACAATGAAAATAGTACGTATTTATTCCGGTCTTGACACAAATAATAGTCGGTACAAATACCCGTTAAAGATAAAAGAACTAGAAATACAGGGGGTCCACCGGAACCAGCAAATTTTTGAAAGTGGTCTATGAGAAAAAAAGTTTGAGAACCTCTGGTTTAAACAATTGTAGATAGACATGAAATTCACCCTGGCGACGCCGGGTAGGATCATCTAGTATAAAAAAAAGATATTATATGTAGGTTAGTGTTAAACCATGGGTGGCCAACCTTTTCAGCAGCCGGGCTAAATTTCAGAATGAGATTGCCTACCGGGCCGCACAACAATATACTCAATATTTGATAATTTTACTTCACCTTAAATTTCTACCCAAATGGTATAGGAATTTGAAATGTTTCAAAATTCCACGGTTTTCTTTAAAAATATACTACTATACTATACTATACCCTCACGCCGTATCCCAAGTGGGGTAGGCAGAGAGAACGGAACGCCACACAGATCTATCTTTACACACTTCCTTCGCTTCCTCCACATTCATACAGTTTCTCATACACGCACGTCGATTCCTCTTACTCAACACACGGCCATCCTTGAGAATTTGATCCACGTGATCAAGCCACGTGGTTCTCGGACGTCCGCGCTTCCTCACACCTTTTCTTTCAGACAAGTATATCCTCTTTGTCATTCTTACTTCGTTCATTCGTTCAACGTGTCCAAACCACCGTAGTTTATTCACGCGCATTCTGTCCACAACACTCTTCTTGCATCCGCTCATTCTTCTAATATCCTCATTCTTCACTCTATCACGCAGCGTTTTACCAACCATTCTTCTTAACGATCGCATCTCCACTGCGTTTATTCCACTTTCGTCCTTCTTCAGCCATGTCCATGTCTCGCTTGCATACGTAAGTGACACAGTGAAGAAAGATACAAATATTTTCTCAAAATACCTCTTTCAGAAAAGTAACGGGTACTTGTACCGACTATTATTAAAAATAAAAGTAAAAGTGTGCATATGCTTCGCGGGCCGCGGGTTGGCCACCCTTGTGTAAAAGCGTAGTTTGTTACGGTGAAAGTAAATAAAACTTAATCAAATGTTGTGCTTGTGAAAGACATGCATATTATCATTACGAGAATATCTTGAATAGATAATTAAAAAAGTTTATGGCGAGCCTTATTTTAACATGACTCGGAAAACTCTTACAGTTTTTCAAAGGTCAGAAATTTTTTTTAATTCATTCAAAAATAATTATAGATTTTGTGTATTGAATAAGATTACTAAAGACCCTACTTGAATTCATTTTTATATCTACAAAATTTTATTCAAATAGGTACCTACTAGTACCTAATATTTGAGATATTTAGATAAAACCTACTTATAGTTTTACAAGTTGGCCACTCTAAAAGTTTCTTCGTATACGTAAAAATTTCCGGGAAAAAAATATATATATATATATTATAGCACTTTTGGTGATTACATATTAAGAAATATGCAGGTTAATAAGTGGATTCTTTCCATTCCTGAGTTAGTCGAGCATTATCAAAAGTTTTGATCCCGTTGTTTTCTTTACCTTCTCTCTTAATTGTTCTTCTCATCTTTCGTTCTCTTTTCTTCTTGGTGCACTTATCATCATCATCATCGCCCTCAACGCTCCTCTCGGGAGCACAGGGCAGAAACCAGCCTCCTCCATTCAGAGCGTCTCTGTGCCAATTGCGTCACCTCTTTCCACGACATTCCTTGCGCTCTGATATCGTTGTCATAGGAACGGTGTATTGTGAAAGAGGGACGCCCGGGCCGACGGAACCTCTGCGGACGGAAGAACAGTGCTCTTTTTGGCCAAATATCATTAGGCATTCTCAAAACATGTCCCAGCCATGACCATCGTCTCTCCTGTATTACGGAGACTACAGGTCACTGCTGGGTGTGCCGGCGCACAGCATCATTTGTAACATGTTCATACCATTTGACATCCAAAATCCTTCTAAGACACTTGTTTTCAAAGCTTAGTATCTTCCGCTCTTGAGCCTTGGTTAAGTGCCAAGACTCACAGCCATTTAGGGAAACATCCTTTTCCCTGAAGATTACAGAAGATACAAAACGTTCTGTATCTAACCTAACAAAGTGGAGATTAAACAGTGCTCAATAATATATTTTTATATTTTATTTAATAAAATTAAAAATGGATTTCCACAGCGTAAACGCAAAAACTCTTGAATTATTGATACCTACCTATTTTAATTACGAAACCAATCAGACAACTCGATCAAAGAGCCACAATGTAACATTTTGCAAATCGGAAGGAGCGAGAATGTCGTATCAATACCCACGAGTTAGCTTTAGGCTGACTTAAGAAACTTTTTAACTGTTCCTGCAACTGATTACGTTTTACACAATATAATACACTTACACTTTGATTTCTCTTTGTAATGTCTCGACCAAATTTTTAACTTATGAATTAACTTATGAATTTCAACTAATTGACTTTTTACTATATTTGACATTTTTATACCACTTTGATTTCTCTTTGTAATGTCTTGACCAAATTTTTTTTAACAATTTTGTATCTTATTTTATAATTATAACATGATTAATGTTATACTATCTGTTAAACTCTCGTTTCTTTAGTCTAATTGTTTTGTCTTTTTTGTAACAGATCTTTCCTTTGTTTACATGTTTTGTATGTATACAGAGGTTTAACATGTAAAAGGCTTTGGCCGTAAATATTTGTAAATAAATAAATAAATAATATGTGTAGGCATGGTTATCCGATCCAGATTTCTGATTAGTTGTATTATGTATTTGACCATTAAATATTTGAATAGCCCTTCCTATTGGCGACTTTGCCAATAATATGTTTGTTCTACTTTGAGGCTGATAAAAAAAATCGTGATGCCGAGAACGTCCATATGCAACGGGAACATAAATATGTTAAAATTTTCCAGTATTATTGGATTAAATACATATGATACCATTGAGCAATTTGAAAAAGTGACGAGCACAGAATTATATCTCGGCGATGTTCCAACGTATCGTATCGTATCCAAGACAACCCATTACGAACGAAGATGGAAACAGGTAGGGATAATATCCATATATCTTCCAATTGGCTCAGAAAAAATAGAAATATGTACATATAGCTGTAGTGTGAGTGTTAAATGGATTTGTGGGCATTTATAGGAGTAATATAGTTGTATTTAACTTTTTTTTTAGTTATAAGTTGGATGTGGAGATGAGCGGAGCCTGTTGACAAGTCATTTCAATGACTTAACGGGCTTCGTTCGTTTATAGAAAAAAAAATTTAAAAAAAAATACAGCGACCTCAAAAAATTTTTTTGTACTTTTTCCACCATCAAAATATATGCGTCTTCAGGAGGTACCTAAAGATTTATAATATATAAATCATTACCTCCGTGCCAATTAATAATAAGACACGCAAAATGAATGGCATAGGTACCTAATTGCTGACTAGTAATATTTAAATCTGAATTGAATTATGAATTGCAAAAAAAACTATTTAATTTACTTCCACGTGAATTTATTATCTTCACTTACAAGTATTTGGTGACCCTCGACACCATCTCCGGGCAATAAGTGTAGGTAATAAATTTTCGTGAAAGTAAACTAAATAGTGTTTTTTTTTCAATTCACATTATTATGGACTTCCAACAAGAATATTCGATCAATAACATCAAAATTTTGGTTGTACATATTTAGTTTTCTTATGAGCAAAGCTTTTTACGAGCACCTGCCTTAATAGGTGACTCGAAAAACTTAAAAGCTTAAAAATGAGCTAGAAGTCCGAAAACTCTAAGCAAAGTTTTCTGCATTGCACCATCCATTGGACGCAAAGAGATGAAGACATGGAATTAAAATCAATTTTTGTACTAAATTATTAACCCGAACAACTCCGGCCAATGTTCTGGTGCATAATATAGAGCATAAAAATCTCTCTGCATTGCAGAATGTAGGTTAATTCGGCTGACACTTGATTGCTGCATACAAGATTCAAATATTGTTACATGTTCATTATATATTCAAATAACGTTTTGATTTTTTTTACCAACATATAAATTAATAAGTAAAATGGAATACTATCACGACATAATATCAAACAAATGGAACAACCAGCTGATAAACTGCTTTTAAAAATAAATTATTATTCATTTGAAACGTTGCCATAAACTTTTCTTTACTTAAACCTGATGGCAAAGCGCAAGACAAGTTCATATACATACATACATACATAGACAATTCACACACAGATCGAGCTAGTCCCAAACTAAGATGAATCTTGTATCATGGGTACTAACGCGACGATACACACATATACAATGCACTACACACATATACATGTAACACCCAGACCCAGGACAATTTGTAAAAGGTCATTCTTCACTTTGCTCTGGCTGGGAATCGATCCCGGGGCCTCGTGACTCAAAGGCAAGAGCGTTACCTCCGCGCCACACCGGCCGACAAATACATACCTATATTTATTTATTTCTTCTTAAGGGACACAAACAGTTTTACTTAACAAATATTAACAGTCATATTTCTCCAGAAAACAAACCAATCAAGGTCCCGCAAATTACCGAAGCGTATGACGAACACGTTGCAAGTAAACAGTTATAACACATACTTACCCTACCAATATCAAATGCAAAAAACAAGACAAACCACGTGAAAATGAATAGTTAAAAATTACACTACAATAAAATTTATAAGAATATATAGTAATTAAAAATTAAAACAATTAAGATTAAAATAGGTAGTTCAAATTATGAATTGATCAAATCTCTGTCTCTCTTAAGACTCCGGAATACAGTGTACTCCTTACACCCCTTCTGAAGAAATCAAGATTTATATATGATCTATTATACAACGTACAAGTACGTCTCACAAATGAGCCCCGAACATAATTTGTGGTACTGGGCGGCAATCTAAACAAAAAACCAGATCGGTTACTTATACTTTGTATACGTTGTCATAATTGAACATAATTAATCAGTGTTAAATCTTATATTATTTTTAATGTTGTGGCACAATGAAAATAATAAAACATTCAAATTCAAATTCAAATATTTTTTATTGAGATAATAATAAACACATACAAATATACAATAAGCACAATTATACAAATCTTTATATTATCTGTTTTTTTTTTAAACATTAAATTGTAATAATAAATCTAAGCGCATTTAAATATCTACTGATTCATCATACATACAAATCATCACGCCGCTTACCTCGTGGGATAGGCAGAAAGGCTCGAGTGCCACATCTTTCCATCCTTGCACACATCTTTCGCTTCCGTCACTGTCACGTATAATCATGCACGTTCTCCTGTTCAATGTGCCCAACACGTGGCCGTCCTGTAGAATTTTATTTTGCCATTTGATCCCCGGACGTCCACGTCTCCGAGCAAATAATATAATTATGTTCTTGGTCATTTTGTCGTCTTTTATTGTTTCCATATGCCCAAACCATCGTAACTTATTTACATTCATACTTGTAATTACACCAACTTTCATTCCACATTCCTCCCGTATATCACCATTTTTATATGTAATTATTCATTAATATTTTTTTTATATAAATTATTAATAGGAAGTATCCACGTAATGATAATTTCTCCGAATTTGCCAACCATGTAATTGAAGAAGGCCATTATTTTGATAAAAACATAACTCAGTACCTACACACTAATATTAACCACTACCCCAGACTTGCTTATTTGGAGATACTGGAAATCAATAAAAATCTTAATACTGTCAATACACTGGTGAACAAGAGCTTAACTTTGAATTTGCCCCTTCTTACACAGTTCCCAATTCGGAGAAGTCATCATCCCCGCATAACGGTCACCATTAGCACATAGGTTGTAGGTCAATAGATTATATTCGATAGATTAATCAAATTATTGTTACTAAGATACAAATTTATAAGACACTCATTCGACCTGTCCTGACACTCACTAAGGCGGATGAGCTGAGACTGGACATATTCGAAAGAAAAATCTTAAGACACATCTATGGGCCCATATGCGAAAACGGAGTTTGGCGAAGTAGATACAACTACGAACTCTACACATCAAAATCTGCCGACTCCGATGGCTAGGGCATGTGGAAAGGATGAACGACACATCAACAATCAAAAGAATATACTCCACAAAGCCCAGTGTCAGAAGAAGCGTCGGGAGGCCAAAGTTGAGATGGATGGATGGGGTGGAAAAGGACCTGCGAGCTTTGGAAGTGACCAATTGGCGACGAGAGGTGATGGATAGGAGGGAGTGGAGGCGACTTCTTGCGGAGGCTAAGACCCACACAGGGTTGTAGCGCCATTGATGATGATGAGTCAAATTATTGTGCTTGAGAATGACAGGTTACCTGTTGAAATGTTACCTGTTACCTGTTACCATTTTAATACCTTTTATAGTGGTATTAGTAAATTTCTTTGACTCCAAACATTCGTAATTACGTTTAGAAACTACCACAACGTTACCGCCAAATCAATAAATAATATGAATAAGTATCTTATAGATATCTGTGTTGTTTATAATATATTCACAATAATAATCAAAATTAAGTGAAGTAAATGCTGAAACATTTTATCAATGTAGTTATACTGTCAATTTCATTTGAAAAAAGTTTTTATATAGATTTTAAAGCGTCATTTTTGACTGTGTTAGAAAATCTAACTATGAAAATTTTACGAATTGAAATCGTTCTAATTCATGTTAAGGGTAAGTGTATCATTATACACCTAAAATATTCAAAAATATCAAATTCTCCAAAAAAAATCTAGGATACCTACTGAGAGATGAAAATTTTGATAATTAGTTACTGGAAGTACAATTTTAATAATTTTATAAAATATAAATAAATAATTCCTCATCATTCCTGTATCATTATACACCTAAAATATTCAAAAATATCAAATTCTCCAAAAAAAATCTAGGATACCTACTGAGGGATGAAAATTTTGATAATTAGTTACTGGAAGTACAATTTTAATAATTTTATAAAATATAAATAAATAATTCCTTAAATATTGAACCTCAACACTATTCGAGTGAATTCACCCACTATGAACCAACTTATGTTATTTAAAAATAGAATCACGGAAAATCTCAGACAGAACCTAAACCTAACAGAGTTTCATGGACAAAAACCTTTTAACGAACTTGCGTAGTAATAGTAAATAGTAGTGCAACTTTCTGCGTAATATGCATTACATAATAATTTAGTTTTATATTAGCTTGATTACATAATAATTTTTTTTAATGTTAATGGATAACTTAATAGGGCTATTGTTGTCATGTACAATATTATAACATTTCACAAGCAGACATGGATAGAAACATACAAATTTCATTAAGTAAAATCGTGGAATAGAGAGTCGACTCACAGCCGGATATTAAATGAGTCGTAAACATTTATTTATCAGCTCATTCAAACCAAATATGTCCTCACGGACGAGCCATTGGGCAGGCATGAAAGGTTAACTATCCAAAACAGCCGTCGTGGGAATCTTTTATACTACTGTCTCTTCAAAATCAAATAAATACAATAAATAGGTCATTTAAATTTAACTCTAAACTATAACTTTTTAAATTGTCTGAAACATGGTTGTTATATGGCCTTAAAAATAATATGCAAAAATCTGTCTAAAAATGTGCATTTTAAATAAAGAAAGGATAGAAATTATAAGAAAATATGTAAATTTAAAAATATGTATGTAGATCAAAATTTTACTTAAAACATACAACAAAAAATTGCAGTGTATCGTTTGTAGGTGATAAAAATACATGTATGCAGAAAGCTGCGCATCGCTTACTAACGTAGATCTGGTGGTAGACGAATGTACATAACATAACATACATAGACAATTCACACAGATCGAGCTAGTCCCAAACTAAGATGAATCTTGTATTATGGGTACTAACGCGACGATACACACATATACAATGCACTAAATACATATACATGTAACACCCAGACCCAGGACAATTTGAAAAAGGTCATTCTTCACTTTGCCCTGGCCGGGAATCGAACCCGGGACCTCGTGACTCAAAGGCAAGAGCGTTACCTCCGCGCCACACCGGCCGACTGGACTGTATTACTCGTATACATATAATGAGATATACCAGACATTAGGTAAATAAGAGCATGTTGTCTCTTCTTTAGGTAATATTAATAAAGTTTATTACACAATAAGAAGCATACATAATTACAAAATATGTACATATACATCTTCTTCCCGTTGTCCTAGTTGGGTCGAGGTCCCATTCCGCCTAGGTACCTCCTCCAGAGATTTATGTCCACTGCTGTTTCCAGGACCTTTGGCCACTCCAAACCAAGCCTTTCAACACACATGTTCGACACCTGCCCTTGCCAGCTTCTTTTAGGGCGGCCTACAGGTCCTCTGCCCTCTCCCCACAGCCTCCAAAGATCATTACAAAATTACATAATTACAAAGTTATAAAATATGTAATGTCATACAAATAAATGATATTGTGCAATGGGCGAGTTTATTGCAGAAGTGACATCTTACAACTAACCCATGTTACATAGGCAGAAGAATCAATTAGGTGCTTACATGAAAATTAATTTCTTCCATTTTATTTTGGTTTACCGAAATTCTATTTAATCCTCTATACATTTATGGATGGAAGGGCTTTGTTGGTATAGATTGTTAACGATAAATATCCTCACAGATCCACTGTGTACATATTTTCCCTTTCTTCCATATACAATTTGCAGAAGGCTTGATAAGTAAGAAGATTAGTTTGACTCTAAATGATTATATGAAATTAAATGCTGTGATTAAAAAGGAACGAAATGAAACAGTAATATTTTACTTACATGAAAATATGCTTTCCAATAAGTTTATTCACCAATACACATGACAATAAAAATGTTAGTAATGTGTTAGACTAAAGTATGTTGTTTGCTGGACGTTCAAAAAAGATCTGACCTAGCTAATTATTCTCTACTTCCACCAAACATAATTGTTAAGGAAATATTCATCGCCATCTACCTATGATCGTTGCAAACTAATACCTAGCTAGTTACCAAGATATTTAGTAATTATTTTCTGTAACGTGCTTCTTGATGATCCGGGTAGATGTCGCCACACAGCCCCCTCCAAGTGAAAAATGCAGGTTTTTCACTGATTCGGTTGAAATATTTTCCTTCCAGACCGCGTGATGTATGTATGTGGTCTGTCGGCTGAGTTGTTAGCTTCCTCTGGATGTTCTATGAAGGCTGGTTTACATCGATCCAACGATACTTTCTTTTGTTCTCCGTTTATTTTTAATATGGCAGTTTTGTCATCCCTCGAGCAAACTTCATAAGGCCCCTTGTAAGCTGGAAGCAAAGGTTTATATATTCTATCGTCTCTCAAGAAAAAATGTGATGCCTTACCAAGTTCTGGATGTACGAAAATATTATCCTTGTGATGTTTAATAGGTTTCGGTTTTACATTCCTCATAAACGTTATATGTTGCTGTGTATAGTAAGTTGGATCTGCATTTTCTGTGTTTTCCTGTAGAATGTCAGCTGGCATGCGCAGTGAATTTCCAAACATCATCTCTGCAATGGAAAAATTATGGTTTTCTCGTATCGTGCACCTTAAACCAAATAAAATTGTTGTTAGAGATTTAGTCCATGGTATAGGGTGATGTGCTTTAATAGACGTTTTTAGTGTCCTGTGGAAACGTTCTATAAGTCCATTCGCCTGTGGGTGATACGAATTGGTTTTGACGTGTTGGATACCTATTCTGCAACAGAAATATTTAAAATCAGAAGATAAAAATTGACGGCCTTGGTCCGATATGATCTTCTCTGGGACGCCGTATTTTGTGATCCAGTTGTCCCATAAAGCACGTATTATTGTGGTAGCTGTGATATCTGCTATTGGGATTACCTCAACCCATCTGGAAAAACGATCTATAATTGTTAAGCAATATCGCATACCTTCTGATGGAATAAATGGACCTATCAAGTCCACGTGGATTGTATGGAACTTTCCGTTAGGTAGTGGAATTGGAATAATTTGTGTTTTTGTGTGCTTGTGGATTTTTGCTTTTTGGCATGGTATGCACAATTTACACCATTTTGTGCAATCACTTTTCATATTTTTCCACACACCTCTCTGGCTTATTGTTTTAATTGTATCCTTGGTACCTGTGTGACTTAAATTATGGATACTTTGGAAAAATTGTCTTTGTAAAGTTTTAGGTATATAAGGTCTCATGTTACCATTATGTGTGTCAAAAATTATTTGTAAGCCTTGAAAATTGTTTTTTATTAAATTAAGTGAGTGATCTTTTGTTTTTAACATGTCTAAAAGTTCTATGTCTTTTAATTGCTCTCTTGATATTTCATCTAATGATATGTTATGATTCATTTCTATCATTTCGACGCGTGAGAAAGCATCTGCGACAACATTTGATTCACCAGTGATATATCTTATATCGGTGGTATACTGGGATATATAATCAAGATGTCTCTGCTGTCTGGGTGTTTCTTTAGCATAACTTTTTTTACTGAACATGAATTGAAGGGGTTTATGATCGGTAAATACTGTAAAATCTCTACCTTCTAGGTAATGTTTGAAATGTCTTATAGTTTCATATATTGCTAATAGTTCTCGATCATAAGTGCTATAAGAGCATTGTGCCTTGTTAAGTTTTTTTGAGAAAAAACAGATTGGTTCATAATTATTTGATTCGTCTGTCTGTTGTATAACTCCACCAATGGCAAAGTCTGATGCGTCTGTCCACACTGACAGTTTTTTGTTTGCATCAGGAAAACTTAACTTAGTAGCATGTAATAAAGAATTTTTTACCTCTTCGAAATCGTTATTTGTGATTTCGTTCCATTCGACAGGTCTATTGTCGTTTTTGGTTGCCCCTTTTAGATAGTCGTTCAGTCTGACAAGTTTTTGTGCAGCCTTCGGTATAAATCGCCTGTAGAAATTGGTCAGAGCGATGAATCTGCGGAGATCCTTTATTGTTTTGGGTTTTTTGTACTCACTTATGGCTTTTATTTTTTCTGGAGCTGGTCCAACTCCTGCTGCTGATATTTCATATCCTAGAAAAATTAAGGATGATTTGGCAAATTGACATTTAGAAGGGTTAAGTATCATACCATTCTCCTGTAGTCTTTCGAATAGAGCAGTCAGATGTCGTATGTGAGTTTTTTCGTCGGGCGACGCTATCAGAATGTCATCTATATATGTGTGTATTCCTTCTAGTCCTTGAGTGATGGTGTTCATGTGCCTCATGAACGTCTGGCACGCACTGGTTACCCCAAATGGCATGCGTAAAAACTCAAAATTCCCGAAAACGGTGGTAATTGCTGTCTTCTTGATGTCTGCTTCATTGACAGGAATTTGATGATATGCTCGTTGGAGATCTATCTTAGAAAAAATTTTACAATTGTGCAAATCATTACAAATATCATGAATATGTGGAAGTGCATATCTATCTGGCACTGTCATAGAGTTAAGCTTACGATAATCACCACAAGGGCGATATGTACCGTCACTCTTTTTTACCATGTGAAGAGGCGATGCCCATTCACTGTTTGAGGGTCGGCAGATACCTTGAGCAACCATGTTCTCAAACTCTTTTTTCGCTTGCTTCAGCAGTTCTGGAGACAAACGTCGAGGTTTGAACATAAAAGGATTGCCACGGGTATCTATGTAATGTATTGTAGAATGTTGACAATCAGTATATGGTCTATTTATATCAATCAGTTTGGGATATTTTGCTAATAATTGATGGTAAGGGTTATTTTTATCTAGTAATGAAACTGACGAAATATCATTATCAATACAGTTTGTGTTGTAACCTACGACCTTATGTTTATTAGTATTGTCTATCAACATCTTGTTTCTAATATCTACAATTAAATTAAAGTGATTCAGAAAGTCTGCGCCGATAATTGCGCGTGGAACGTCTGCAATGATAAAGTTCCATCTGAAAATTTTCTTTAGACCGAGGTCTAAATTTAATGTGGTTGTGCCGAATGTCTTGACCACTGTCTCATTCGCTGCAAAGAGTTTTAGGTTATCTTTACCGTTTAAACTTTGGCGTAAACATATGGAACGCGGAACTAAGCATAGTTCTGAACCGGAGTCAATCAAAAATGACGTACCTTGTATGCGGTCCTTTATGAAGAGACGAATTTTTGTATGCAGTTCACCCGTCTCGCTAGTGAACTGTTCTACAAGTTTTTTGAGTTAGATGGTTTGTTTGATGTAAATGAGCACGGAGAAACACACCTGCGAGCCTTGTGTCCGAATTGCTCATGATAGAAACACAGTTTTGTACTATTATTACAAGTCTTTACATTATTATAACTACGATATTTATTTTGATTTTGTTTGTAAGACGCGTTGTTGTTTTTGACAGAGCTGTCAATATGTGAACTATGGCGGGTGTTGCCATGATAGAAATTTTTTCTATGAAAATTATTTTGATTTTTGTGTTGCAACTGTTTGCTAGGATTGTCGAATTTCTCAGTTAATTCAATCACTGATTGCTGTAAGGAAATAACTTTACTAGAATTTTTATCATCTTTAGGTTGAATGGAAGCTACTTCTAAGGGTTTGTAAATTGATGAAACTTTGTCTGCTAAAATTGCAATTTCTTCTAAATTTCTGTTATCGCTTGTGATATGGGCTTGTACCTGTTTTGGTAATTGTTGCATCCACAAATATTTTATAGTGGTGGTATCTAAATCTAAACCGACGGCTAACATTTTCATTTCCCTTAATAATTGTGACGGCAATTTGTCACCTAGTTGAATCCCCGAGAAAAGTTTTTCTCTGCGATTATCTGGAGATTCGCCCATTCTTTGAATGATTGCGTTTTTTAATCTGCTGTACATGGTATTACATCTGGGTAAAAATAAGATATCTGATACCTGACTAATATGTTCATGGTTGAGTTGAGCGACCAAATGTGAATACCTGGTGTCTTCCGCCGTAATATTGGCTAATTCAAATTGGTTTTCTACCTGTAGAAACCAGAGTTCTACATTGTTTGTCCATATCGGTGGGATTTTCACGGACACTCGTTCTGAAAATATCGGAAAATTTGTATTAATTGTTCCTTCACTAGTACTAGCTTTCGCTGGGTGGGAGGTTGAATCGAAATTTTTGTTAGGAGTTGTCATTTTGTATCAAGTGTATGAGAAGAAAATTTGAAGTTAATTTTTAGAATTGAAAATATTTATTTTATTTTTGGATAAAATTAAATGGAATGTAAATTATTTGAATAAAATTGATTGATATACTTTCTTGTTTGGTTGATTAAAATGTTTGGGAAAAATGTTTGCAGATGAAAAAATATTTGTGACAATAAATTTTTTTAGCAGAAAATTTTGATACCCTGTCGACTGGTCTCAAACAGTGAATGTTCACAAAATATAATAATAATTAATGCTACTTACAAATAAAATGCTTTGTGTTATATTTAAAATCTGGAAAATACAATTATATAAATAAGTACAATAAGTTATGTTCTGCCTTTGGCAGATTTTTAAAAAGACTTGTAGTCTGAAATAAATAATAGTAAAAATATTTAAAAAAAAAATAATAAATAAAATATGTGGCATAAAATATGTGGACGGTTTTCTGTTCTTTGATTGCTTAAAAAATACGGAGCTAAAATATCTTTTTATGTATTTTGTTCCGGGACTCTATATGCCTGAAAACCGTTCACAGAGAACTCTTCTGAACGCAGCAGTAAAGGTGAATAAAATTAGGAATTGATTAATGAATTGTTATTTAAATTGTTTCGTTCGATCACAGTTTGGAAATAAAGTTAAAATCAAAATTGAATATAGAATTAAAAGTTGTCAGGAAAATTTTTCACTGGTGTATTGTGACAAAAATTTTCAAAGAAAAAAGTTTTTTTTTTAAAAGAAAAATGTAAAAAATTCGTGTTCGTTCGAGGTCACCATTTATATGGATGGAAGGGCTTTGTTGGTATAGATTGTTAACGATAAATATCCTCACAGATCCACTGTGTACATATTTTCCCTTTCTTCCATATACAATTTGCAGAAGGCTTGATAAGTAAGAAGATTAGTTTGACTCTAAATGATTATATGAAATTAAATGCTGTGATTAAAAAGGAACGAAATGAAACAGTAATATTTTACTTACATGAAAATATGCTTTCCAATAAGTTTATTCACCAATACACATGACAATAAAAATGTTAGTAATGTGTTAGACTAAAGTATGTTGTTTGCTGGACGTTCAAAAAAGATCTGACCTAGCTAATTATTCTCTACTTCCACCAAACATAATTGTTAAGGAAATATTCATCGCCATCTACCTATGATCGTTGCAAACTAATACCTAGCTAGTTACCAAGATATTTAGTAATTATTTTCTGTAACGTGCTTCTTGATGATCCGGGTAGATGTCGCCACACATTCAGCTGTAAATATTATGAAATTTAGTACTGATTATGTAAATATTAGAGAATGGACCGGAATGAGGACAGTGGATGACAGGGAGGTTTTCGCCGGAGTGATCGCCAACGTCGGGGGGACCTGACATGGCACAGAAAGAAGAAGAAGTACTGTTTATAATTTTTTCCATAGAGTTGCCGGCAAGGAATTATTTCCACTATTTAATATGTAAGTTTTCAAGTTCAAAAGACAGGTTTTAGACAAACATCTCTATGTTTTATTGTCACATAAAAACTTTTATGAGGAAATTTTAAACAAAAATCTCGCAGGAAAATTCAGAGGACGATTGGGCTAGTAATGTACTTAACATTATATTGATTATAACCAGTATGTATAATTCAAAAACATTCTTCACTAGACCGAAAATGAAACAAATTACTTCTCCTTCCATCTTAACTGGAAATAAACAGAAGGAAGAATAATGTTGGGTCGTAAAAACGATATTTTTTCACTATAACGAATCTTATTACAAAGCTTAATATTTTTAAGATAATTAAAAAAAAACACAATATGTAGTTAACTTCCAAATGACATTGCTTCCAAATGATTTGTCATTTGGAAGTTAACTACATATTGTGTTTTTTTTTTTCAATTATCTTGAAATGGACTTCCAACAAGTACCTTCGGTCGACAACATTAATGTTTTAATATTTTTATAGAATAGTATTTTATTATCTCATTCTTTTTGTTTAAATATTTTGTACAATAAAGTTTATTATTATTATTTTCGTGTCGTGGAGCCGTGGAGCACCCGACAAAAAATGGTCTCTCAGTCCTGTCCGTAAGTTTTCGAGTGTCCTGTAAAATGCAGGTGTTCAAAAAAATAAAAATATTTTACATCTCAAATTCAGTAATGAAATTTGCCACCCATCGTAAATGTCTTGAACATTTGGCACAGAGAAGACGGCTTGCATGTTTATTTTATGCAACTGGACTGCTGGCTACCCCACTTGTGGGGTTTGCCGTGATGGTGTTGTAGTAGTAGTGTTTTACGAATCAAGATACTGTGTTAAGCTATTCTCTTTGTGACATTTTCTCTTTCATTCATCCATAGCATCACAACATTTTCCACAAATAAGATAAACGGTATGCCTCCCATCATGAATGTCTTGAAATTCCATAGGTATGAAGAAACCAACTTGCATAATAATTATATGATAGGTCTGCTAACCAATAATAAACATTCAATATCTACCTACTTAAAATTCTAGGTCCGTTTATATAATACCTTTAGTCATGTCAGCTACAGGGTTAACTCCGAAATCTTTAATAAATAATTTACAAAAATTAGATTTACCGGTTAATTTGTACATTAAAATTCAAAAATCTATTATAATAAACACTTGTAATATTGTAAAAAAGTTTCTGAACACAGATATTTCAGGCACAATGCTGGTATTTTGATCCCGCGTTTTGAGCCTAATCCTTTGATATCCTGTATATCTGGATAGGTGAATTTTTCCCGGCATTAGACTGTTAAGTTTTTGTGTGATCATGACTGATCATAATATGGAGACTTATCTGGTTGTATAATGCTGAGAAGTGTGGATGGCAATTCTGCCGCCGCGTAAAAAAAAAAGTTTGATTAAATTAATTTAAAACACCGTGTCTTTCACTTTTAACGTATTATATATTTTCATAAGCTTTTCGGACTACATCCATACTTAGTGAAAAATATTTTTGTGTGAAAATACACAAGTATTTTTTCACTGAGAATGGACGTAGTCTGAAAAACTTACAAAAAAATATATGATATTTTCTCAGTGTTGGCTCTTCAAAAATAAATAAATTAACACTCAATACGTTTTCTCCATGACAATAAAAAATTGTCTTAAGGATGTACCTACTTATATTTATATATTTGATGAAAAATATTATCACGGAGATCTATATTGCAAGTTTTTTTTGTCAGATTACTATGTGTGCTTGAGTTATTATTAGTAGGTAAATTTTTTAATTTATATACACCTACAGGTAAAAATACGACGAAAAAACTAAGGTTTGCGATTTTGAGAACAATGAAAGTGTAAACAGAGTATGGGAGAAAATAACCACAGCGGCAGACGAGGTAATAGAGAAAGGAAAGCCGCAAGCTAGGAAAGAATGGATTACGGACGATATATTAGAAATGATTGAAGAAAGAAGGAGGTTAAAGAACTCGAGAACAGAAGAAGGAAAAAAGGAATATAAAATCTTGAGAAACAAAATCAACAGGGAGTCCAAATTAAGAAAGGAATGCTATCTGCAAGAAAAATGCAGGAATATCAACAGAAATATAAAACAAAGAAAATTTGAAACTGCATATTCTGAAGTCAAGAATTTTTTCAATGATAAGACATGTGCTATCCAAGATCAAAACGGCAAACTACTGTTTGAGGATGAATTGATCGTTAAAAGGTGGAAAGAATACCTAGAACAACTTTACAAAGGAAAGAACATACTTGAGGAAAGTAAAGCACTGGAAACAGAATATGACAAAGAAAATAATGGAGATGATATCTTAAGAAGTGAATTTGATAATGCCTTATCAAAATTGAAAGACGGCAAAGCACCAGGTATTGACCTTATTCCATCAGAGCTGCTTAAATGCGCAGGAAGCGGCATGCTTGACACTTTGTATAAGCTTGTCTGCAAAATATATAACACAGGAGAGATACCTGAGGACTTCGCCAAATGTCTGATACGAGCGCTACCTAAGAAAACAGGCACGACAAAGTGCGAACAACACAGAACCTTAAGCATGATATCACACGCTTCTAAGATACTCACCAACATTATAATGAAAAGGGCGGAAAATAAAATAAACGAAACACTTTCAGAAGATCAATTTGGATTCCGCAAAGTGACAGGTACAAGAGATGCAATTCTGAGTCTAAGACTTGTTCTTGAGAAGAGAATAACAGTGAATAGAAACACGTATGTAGCATTCATCGACCTAGAAAAAGCATTCGATAAAGTAGAATGGGAACAACTTTTTAAGACTCTAAACCAGATAGGAATGAGCTATAAGGACAGAAGAGCAATCTGGAGCCTATACAAGAATGAAATGGCTGTAATTAAAAGCGGAGAGAGCTGTGCAGAAGCGAGAGTAGAACAAGATGTAAGACAGGGATGCTCAATGTCGCCAGCACTCTTTAACTGCTATATACAGCAAGCTATTGATGAACTCAGAGAAGAAATGAAGAATTGGACAGGAGTAAAAATAAATGGGAAAAGGGTTGACATGATTAGATATGCTGACGACATAGCACTGCTCGCAGACTCCGAGATGGAGCTGAACGAAGCCTTAGGAAAAATGGAAAGTATACTGTTGTCAAAGTACAACATGAAAATAAATAAAGATAAAACAAAATGTATGGTCGTTGGAAGGGAGGAAGCGACTGCGAACATTGCCATAAATGGAGTGAGCATCAAACAAGTAAGAGAATTCGTGTACTTGGGCAGCAGAATAAACCAGGACGGACGCTCCAAATCAGAAATTGTGAGCAGAATAAACCAGGCACGAATTGCCTTTAACAAAAAATCCAAAATATTAGAATCCCCTAATATTGATCTAAGCGTGAGGAAGAATCTCACTAAAGCCTTTGTGTGGAGCATTCTGCTATATGGGTGCGAGACGTGGACCATCAGTAAGAGGGAAAGCGGACGGTTAGCGGCATTTGAAATGTGGTGCTATAGACGCATGCTGAAGATTCATTGGTCGGAACACGTTGAAAACGAAGAAGTGTTAACCAGGGTTGGCGAAAAAAGGCAACTCCTCAAAAGAATCTGCCAACAACGAGCTAATTGGATTGGCCACAACATCAGGCACCCAGGACTGCTCATCGCAATCGCAGAGGGCAGGACCGAAGGCACAAATGGCAGAGGTCGACCGAGAGACGCCTATATGGACCAACTGAAGAGGGACATGAGCTGTGGCTCATATATGGAGTTGAAGAGACTGGCTGAGAATAGGGAGGAGTGGAGAAATAAGTCAAAACTCGTTGCAGACCAATCCAATGGATTGTAACTCATTATATATATATATATACAGGTAATAATCCAAGTACACAAGTATACGGATTAATCCGACAAAAATCTTTCGAACAAAATTAATATGTGAGAGACATAATGTGTGTAGAGGAAATAGGTTAACGTTTCTGGAGTAAAGCATGTTTAAACCAGCCAATGCTAATTCGTAAGCTTTGGAAATACGCATACTCTCTCTCTACATGCAAAGGGAAGTGTTTTCCAAAAAAAAATATGATCACAGAATATGTCTATTGAAAAATCTTATATATTTATATATAGGTAGATATTTACAAAAACAAATGTATATACAATCAGGAAAGCAACATAGAGATTCTATGGAAATTTGAAGTCTCGGACGCCTTCATAATAGTGAAAACTTGATGAGGTCATGGGCAGGACATGCTGATATATTAAGAAATAAAAAATTAACAAAATCAAAAAAAAATGGAAAAGACTTTCTATACAATGAACTGATGCTAATAGAAGAATCTTTAGAGACTAGTAAGTTATTAAAGGCCCTGGGGGCCTCAAATGGCCGCATTGAGCAATTCCTCTATAGATGTTTCATTTTCCGAATTGCCAGCAGATCCGTAGCAATTAATCTAATTTCGTAAAAATCGTCTTGATTGTACGCACTTCACACACAATTCAATTCATCAAACGATTCGGATTTGGTAAAATGTTGCCACATGAAAAAAACAATACCCGGCACTGTATCGGTAATGTTTTCATCGTGATTTCATTAGTTAAAAAATAAAATATTTCATATTTTACATGTTAAAACATATATTTAATTAAAAGAGTCCAATACCGTACTAAATTACAATTAATTACCAAATAAATGAATCTGAAATTAAAATATTAAATATATTTTCTGTTATATTTTACAATAATAATAAACTTAATTCTACAAAATATTTGGACAAAAATATTTTACACAAAGGGCGAGTTTATCTCAATATTACAATATTAATTTATTTTATTTATTTATCTCATTGTAAATTTTACGCATGAAACAACAATTATTATGAAGCTTAAAAAACAATGTCGCCTTATTTGGTAGTGGTCCGGATGGGACATCAAGCCGCAATCTGTCGTTTACGAGGGGTGTGCTTTGTCTGCTACCGGGCGACATGTTGAAGGCTCCGATACTCTCTTACTTGTCCCATTGACAGTTTCATGCGTAGGTATCTAGAATATGTGGCATATGCTGGACGATTCCAAGTGTAGGCAGATAGGATTAATTGATATCATAAACTACCTAATTCTATGTATTTTTCACAGATAGTTGTCTATATTTTTATAGACATTTTTTTATATATATGTATATATTCAATTTTTACTCTACATTCATCACAATGTGATGAATGTAGAGAAATGCAATCAAATTAAATACAATCAATATATACAGAGAGTTTTTATTCTGGATTTCATAAAAATTGTAAATCAATGAGCATTTTCAAACATTTTGCTTTAGTGATTTTTCTTTTCCAATAACTTCAGTAATTTCACTTATTTTAGAGGCAGTAACTATGCAATTTCTAGACTGTGTTTACTGACTAGTTTTTTATAGTTATTATGTTTGTCAAGGCTGTTTCAGCCGTTTATTGTATAAATAAATAAATAAACAAATTTTAAAACTTCTGTATTGATTAAGAAAAATTACATACCTACCTACGTATATAATTATTATTGTTGTAGGCTGTATTGAATGTATAATTAATAACATGGAATTTTACCATAAAAACCATTTTTTATAATACCTACCTACTTATATTATACTACAAAATCCACAGTGACTGTTCGAATATATTATATGATTTATTGATTTAGTTCAATACATATGTTTATACGCTGATATACCCAAATAACAATAAAAAACTTTCTTTCTATCGATTTGTTTCATTTACCTAATGATAGGTCATTAATTTATCCATATAAATATGTATTCTGATGTTGTTCTTTAAAAAAGTACTCCGACTAGGAAACTTTATATTGATCCCTAAATATATTTTTTTCGATGTTATTTACCTTAGGTACCTACCAGTGGCGTGCCTTCCATACATGCAAAAAAGCAAAGCATGCCCAAGAAATAAATCTATAATTTTCGAAAGAAGTTTCTAAAAAAACGACGAAGTAAGTTTAAATTGATTTAAATTCACCGCCAAACGATAGCAAATCTTTTGCAAACTTCAGGTCAATAGCTAACATAGACAAATTTATGTGACCTCTAATGCACCCATAAAGCAAATTAACCTTGATTTAAATTTCGCGCAAAATGTTCGCAAACCTTTGCAAACTTCAGTTCAATGGTTACCATAGATACATTAGTAGGTATGACTCCCAAAAATAGTTCTGTTTCGTTGCATCATATGGAGCTTCTATGTTCTCTGTCACACGCAGGGAAAGTACGGTAGTAATAATATTATTTATTAACACAAATACAAGTCTACATGCATGTGTAGTGGTACAAAATATATGGGGTCTATAAGCTTGCTTCTCGGAAAGGTTTGTATGTATTAGTGCATACTGCATAAGACAGTAATATTATTATTTTATTAAGTGTATTGGGCTTCGGTTGTGTCATTTTTAATAAATTATTTTTGATGAATTGAAGTTGTTCATTTTGTAAATTTATCTATGTAATAGCGGTAAAATGAAAGGTGTTTATTGAGATACCACATTCATGTTAACGCGATATAATATTGAGGTTCAATTTCATTCAATTAGAGGATGCAGATGAAAATCTTGATACTTTTTATATATTTGTCATTACTTCAAAATTTATTTATATCTTACTTACGTAGGTGTTGTCATTAGTTGTATTATTATTTAATATTTTTCAAAACTCAATTTATTTCTTTAATTCTTTTTAAATGTGATGTTTGTTTAATCGATAAGCAGAATTTCTTATAAAATCAAAGACATACTTTAAAATATTTTATTCGTTCTAGTGACTGCACAAAAAAATAACATAATTATCATAATTATTTATATTTCAACACAAACACAAAAAAAATCCATCTATCTCCAAATGTATTGTTTTTTTTTGCGTTTTAATTTATTTTCAAATTTGCATCTGATTGCTGATATTATTTTATATATATGTATATAAGTTGACTATAAATTAGACTTTTTTTAGATAGTATTATTTTCCAATTAATTTGTTAATTTTTTTTCTTAACATAGTTTTGATATTTAATTAAAATTGATAACTTGAAGTTAACAATTATAAATGTGTGTGGTGTATTATTTTATGATTATAATTATGATACTATTCCACTTTATTTCATAGATATACTGTAACAATCTCTAGATATTTTTCTCTAATCCAAATATTTGTAAAATTGTATGTGTTTCGGATAGTAGAAGTTTAAAATTTATAATGAAAAATAGTATTAAGTACCATAATTAACTCGATTGCGGGTGCCTTGCCTTATGTAAAGAAGGTATTCAGTTTCAAAAGATTAGGTACATTTAGAGATGCTTTTGATTATATTCAATAGTTAAATTTGTTATTTGGTTTTCTTTTTACAATAAGAATTTCTTAGCAAAGGGACTTTCACCCTTTATCGCTCATCTTGGGAGTAGGTATAGGGTAGAAATAAGCCTCCCCCGTTCAACGTGATTCTGCGCAAATTGAGTTACTATTTTTCATTTAATGATATTTATATTGTTCAAATGTTGGTGTCATTAAAACGGTATATTGTAAAAGAGGGTCATCCAAACTATCTCAATGATTGTGGACAGAAAAAAAATGTAGTTTTTGGCCAACAATTGGTTTCAAACATAGGTAGGTACATATTATAATAAATTCTACCTACTGTACCTACACAAACCGCATGCCCAATACCAAAAGTCTAGTCCCGCCACTGGTACCTACTTGTTCGAAGTCCATTTAAAGATTGTATAAAAAAGCACACTATTTAGTTAACTTCCAAATAACTTTTATTAACTTCGCTTACCAGTATTCAAGACTTCATCAAGCGATTAGTAAAAAGTGAAATAAGATACAGAGACAAGCAGTGTTTATAGAATTTTACTGTTTTTTATTTAATTTACCTTGAATATTTTTTTGTTTTTGTACTATTTTCTTCGTTAATCATTTCAAGTATTTTTTTTTAAATAAATAGGTAGGTACCTACTCTCTTTTCCATCTTTACTGCAAGAAACTTTTTTTTTTAATTTTCTGTCCAAAATGTATAAGGAAATTGTATTGAAAACATTTGAAAATACTACCTACATTTTTTCAAAAATTCGGAAATCAATGGTCGAGGATAGACATTTTGAGTTAAAGCCAAAATTATTAATCACTAGGTTGATAACTGACTGCGTCATCTGGGACCCCATACCGTCACTGTGCCCCAGAAAAGCCAGGTGTTCGAAAAAATAAGGCACATTTAATATTTCAAATTCAGCGATGAGATTTGCTACCCATTCTAACTTTAAAGTTTACATTAAATTGAATGATACGGTTCCACGTTAACAGAAATTGTTTTAAAATACTGATTTTATTGATTGAAATACTGACTTTATTGACTAATATTGATACAACGTTTGTACCTATGTATATATAAAAATATTTCAATGTTTGATGTGTTTGCCCACGCGATGAAATATTATGAATTTATAACCAATTGTTTGTAATTTATCAGACTAGTGACAGCGCGTAGCTTTTTAATGTTTTAGTTGTTTGATGTTATTAAAGTTGAGCCCAAATGCATTAAAATAGATTTAAAAATAAGGATTACCTTACTCTTAATACTTGTAATTATATAATCATTACCGATTCTTCGCAATAAATTTTATATGTAGGTATAACTTTATTAAATTATTTAAAATGAAGTGTTATAAGACGATAATGTCAATAAAATCAATGCAATTTGTTAAATATGTACCTACTTTATTCGTGGCATTCATATTTCATTACGATTGTTGTTATTATTTAAAAAAAAAAAGATGTAGGTATCTGGGTTTTGTTTGTTATAAACCCAAATACAACTTATACACCTTTTACAGTGAGCTACTTATGTAGTGAGCAGGCAACACTTAAATATTATTGTTGTGGTCAGCAGGCATGACGTCAAGATTTTGATAACTGATAAGAGTTATCACAATTCCAAACCATTCTAGTTCTCGCTGCCTGGCTGGACCACTAGTACTTTTACATCTTCTTTGGCATAACTCGTAGTGTAACATAATTGTAATATTACTAAAACCGTTTTAAATATAAATTATCTTTCATTAATAACCGCGACTTTCATTGTACACATTTGGTAAGTCACTTTCTCTTTATAACCTTCTGATCTGGAGTCATTCAAACTAACATTACTTTTGCAACCTTCTGATTTGCCATCTCTATCAGGGGTCATCACTCTTCTACCCTAATTATTTCCCTTAAAGCTCGTGTCGTGAAAGGGGAGTTTGCCGGCACCTGGTATCGGATCACGGACCCCTCTAGACTCTACCTCCAGGCTACCGACGAACAAACGAATTAGAGTAGGTACAGCTATTTACAGTTCATTCAATATATTAAAATTACCAGAAAACAGTATGTTTATGGAGAAAAATGGGAATATACACCCATTTTTCTTCTTCTATCAGTGGTGTATCAAGTCCTCCCGACGTTGGCAATCACCCATTACCTACTATTAAAGAAAAGATCTGTTTAAATGAATGAATCTTCTGCTACCATACCCAATGCCCAGGCTAAGAGAGAAACTGTACATTATATTTGTTTTCAATTCAATAACAAAAACTATACTCTTAATACCAATTTAAGCAAGCGGCCGCCGCTCTGTTTAAGTAGCTAGTATTACCTGTTTGTATTAGTCATATTGAAAAAAAATATATTAACCCAATTAACACTTTTCAAAAACTTTTTATTATATGTAGTAACGTGAACGAGATAACACGCCTCTGGTCCAACACAAAAAGACAATATTTATATTTTAATCCAACCAAATAACATTAAAGTTTTATAAAATTCACAGTGGAAGCTGGTGGCAAAAGCATAAACTTCCTACATTCAAACAAAATAATAATGTACATTATTTATTAGTAGTAAAGGAGTTATGAAAACCGACTTTTAGCGAAAATATAATTCATACCACTTTCCAGCATCACATACCACACATAAAACGTCAGTTTTCCATTCATTATTTATACACAGAATTAAACATTTTCCACTCTTTATAAACTCCAGAAAATAATTACTACCATCATTTGGTTTGCCAGCAAGTCACCAGAATCGTCTGCAGTCTGTATTTAATGCAGCTGCTAGATTGATCTACAATGCCAACAAAACCTGTCACATAACTCCTCTTCTAAAAGATCTTCACTGGCTAAAAGTCAGAGAAAAAGAAGGGTTTAAAATCATATTGACTGTGTTCAAGGCACTACATGGCATGGCACCGGTGTAGGGGGAGTGGGGGCAGATTGATACACTTTTTTTCGGAGTCTCAAAACACCCTAGGGATGAGAACATTGAGATCCATTTTGGAGGTCGTTGTGTACTCTATTGACTTAACTGTTAAATGTTTGGTGGAACTTTCACGTAGAACCTACTGATACCTTGCAATTTCAATTTTTCCAAAAAAACTCTTCTGCATTAAAGTGCCCCACTAGCGGGGTACATTGATTCACATAGAGGGGCACATTGATACATATCACTATATATGAAGATATTGACTTGGAAGTATGATAAAAATATAATTGCTTTTTGTAAAAATACTCATAGTACATCCTTATTGAAGAAAAATGTCGAAAAAATAAAATCAGTATTGAAAATAACACCATAAAATTTAAATATTTGAAAAAAAAATTAAAAACAAGTTTAGAAGAAAAAAAAAGATAAAAAGGTACGAAATAAGAAAATAACATGTAAGTAGGTACCTATTATTGTACGAGACATGCATTAATATAGAAGATGAGGAAATGAAATTGCAAAAAATTACCAAAAATCAAACGCTTTGATACAGCCTTGTGGTAGTTTGATTCGTATCAAAGTGCCCCACTAAAAGGTGTATGAAACTGCCCCATATGCAGGATTTACAAAATTCTTTAAAATAACAAAACACACGGCTGGTGTAGTGTAAAATCATTATTTATATAAAAACTACAATGGACGTACATAACGTTTGCGATACTGTCACGGCTAAAAGAAAAAAAATTACGTGAATAACAAAACTTTACGCCGGTGATATGTTTTTACTTTTGACACACAAAGACACACTTCAGCGCATAACATAGAAATGGAAAATATGGCGGCTGACCTTTCTTGGTCAACTCAAATGATTATATTATTAACACCAATTTTACTCCAATATATAACCGCGTAGGTAAGTCAGTTTTCTCGGTACCTATAGTGTATCATTGCTCGCCTTGTATCAATGTGCCCCCACTCCCCCTACATCTCAGAGTTCTCCATTTCTGAGATGGCAACGGTAAGGGAAAAATCACTAAGGTCTGCTAACACAGACTCTGTCAATAGACTTTATTGTGGGCCCTTTGGGTGTTTTTTTCCACAAAACGGCACATTTTAAAAAAGTTGTCTAGTTATTATTCAGGTCAGAAGGGTTATAACCGTTATTAATAATAATGGTTAAAACCCTTATCTAATAGATAAAATATTAACAATGAAAAATATAAATCACAATCGCGACAGGCTTTACGGTTGTTCTACTCAAAAATCATGGCGACGTTGTACAGAAATCAAAAGATGTTTCCATTGAAGTTTATATTATTTTTTTTACCGTTTTTAAAAACGAATAAAATTAATAATAACAATTGCTGGAACGAAAAAAGTAATTGCATAAAAAAAATCATAAACAGTTTAATTAATCGGAGTCTATACAAAAAACTAAAATGAAGTTCTCATAATTTTCTTTCATTTTATAAAAAGCAGTTCTTCATGAACAAACCCCCGTCTGTCTCCGTTGATATATAATTATTTCGTACATATTATAACATTTATACATATCGTTCTCCTTCCACGTACATTTAATGTTGAAGTATTTATTCAATTCATCGCATTGTTCTTGATGTGATTACAGAGGGAGAAAAATCCGAGTAGTGTTTCATATAAAAATCAACGTAACACTATAATTACATCTCAGATATTTTTTTAACAGTTGTTATACCTCATAGACAGTATAAACATTTTTACACTTAGTAAGAAACACGAAAAATATAAATTTATTATTCAATAACAGTTGTAAAGTATGATTTTAAATAATCACTTGATGTAGCTATAAAGGTGTTTAAAATTATAGATAAATTCATTTAAGTTGGGAGAATATAGTATATTTAGAAATGTAGAAGAGAAGTAAAGAGGCAGATCAGTTTATTAGAAGGACTAAGATCAGAGGTGAAACTTACTGAATTACAATAAACATTTAAATTTTCATGATTAAAATAATATTCATTTACATGATGTTGTGACTACAGAAGAATTACTCAGCAAGCTGTAACATCATAGAATATGAGCTCGTAGCTTAACTATTTTGAAGAACTTCAGTTATATTGTCAAAACAAAATAAAGAAAACAAATGTTTTATTCTACTATTTGCTTATTTGACGAGAGATACATCTTTAGTCTTATTAGGACATTGCCAATCAGATTGACGTAATAGTAGAATAAACAAATAGTAGAATAAAACATATGTTTTAATTATTTCGCTATGGAATTCTACTACATAAACAACGACACAGTGAATTATATTGTCAACTTTGTAAAGACTGTAGCTTATTTTCAAGCAATGTCAATATTTTAATAAATTGAGATTGAGCTATATGGTGCTCAGAAATGTGATGCCTAAGGAATGTATTATGGCAAGACTACTTTCTTGTATCTGTAAATTTATTGTTTATTTCTCTATCAAAACAAGATTTAACTATAGGTACTTTTAGATGAATTAAATCAGCCATGACTTTCAAACAATTTATTTGAAAACTAATAATCTAAAACCGACTCGGAAATTCAAGAGATGAAATAAAATAGATAAGATATCTTTTCTCTACGTAATAAATAGAAAAAGTATAAAAATAAACATGGTTAGTTGTAACAGATAGTAGTAGTTATTTTATCCATTCGCCTTCTTAGTAACTGTGGGGTAAATGTTATCTGCAAAGCGCCTTAGTTTATAAAGAAGTTTAAATCTAAGAACAAAACATTAAATATCTTGTTCAAAGATTAAGCAAAAGCAAAAAACAAGAAATTAACCTGATGAATCCAGAGATCCGCATCCGGAATCTAACCCACTAAAAAAATGTTATTAATAAAATACCTAGGTAATTTATTTTCCAATTCATCATATATTTTTTCCCCACATTGCAGGAACATTTTATAAAGCGATGTGCAATAATTAGTTAGCATCGTCTTATGCCATATTATGTATATATTCATAACCTCATATCCTGTACCTATGTATTTTGTTGATGGATTTTGCTAGTGTGGATGCAAACTTTCTATTTTATGCATTCTTCTCAACGTCATCCACTCGCTTGCGACGATTAAAAAATTAACATCAACAAATCAGCGATGATGTATGCTACCTATCCTGAACTCTTAATTTTTTTTAGCACGGGGAGGACAATCTGCGTGTTTATTACATGAAAAAAAACTATGGTGGTATTTTTATGTATATTTTTTTATAATGTTATATTGACATGATTGTATAATAATAATAATAATAATAAAGACAATTTATATTTGGCGCCGTTTAATGATCCGTGACCATCTCAAGGGCGCCATGACTTTTCTTGAAAAGCAGTGTTTTCAGCTTACTCCTGAACGTTGCAGTGGGCTGGTTCTTTCTTAAATCCGCTGGTAATCGGTTCCAGGCAGTTGGCCCCGCAACGCTAAAGCTCCTCTCTGCGAATTTGGAAGTGTTTGCCCTGTTGGGCACCACAAGTTTGTTTACAGCGGTGGAAGCTGATCGCAGTGGTCGCCTCAGAGTTTCGTCGAGGGGACATAGCTCAGCGAGGCATAGAGGTGCTGTGCCGTTCAAGGCTTTGTGGACCGTGAGGCACAGCTTGAACTCTACTCTCTCTGGGACTCTAAGCCAGTGTAGCTCCTTAAGCAGTGGTGTGATGTGGCAGCGCTTGTTCTCTCTATAGATGGTCCTGGCAGCAGCATTAAAGGCCATTTGGAGACGATTCAGAAGGATCTGGGGCAGTCCTGTACATATGATGTTACAATAGTCTAGACGGGAGACGACGAAGGCGGCGACTAGACTCTTAACCGCGTCTACAGATAAGTGTCTTGATACTAGGTACAGTTGGCGAATATGAAAGAAAGCTGTGCTCACTGTCTTTGACACTTGAGCCTCCATAGAGAGTGCTCCATCCAGTAGGACGCCGAGAACAGATATGGTGCGCGATGGTGTTATATCAGTGCCGGAGACAGAGATCGGTTTGGTGTCTAAGAGATGTTGCCGTCCAGGAGAGGCGACCCACATAAATTCCGTCTTAGTTGGATTCAATTTAAGACGTCTCTGGGCCATTAAGTTCGAGAGTTTTGCCACACACTGGACAGTGGTAGCTACCAAGTTGTCTCTTTGATCCGGGCTACAGAAGCCTACGAGGACACGATCGTCAGCGTATGCATAGTTTCGCAGGCCACACTCTTCCAGCAGGCGATCAATGCATCCTATGTATAATATGAAAAGTACTGGACCCAGAACCGATCCTTGTGGAACTCCTTGAGTTACGATATCTTCATCAGTTGAGCCAGATTCGACTCTTACAGACCACCTTCTATTGGTCAGGTAGGAGCGTAGCCATTCTAAGACGGTGCCGTTAAGATTGTATTCGATCTCCAGACATTGAAGGAGCATTTCATGTTCTACGGTGTCGAAGGCGGCGCTCATGTCAAGGACCGTTACCAGACCGATGTTTCCTGATGCAACGCCCGCAATCAAGTCAGATGTCAGTCTTGTGAGGGCGGATTCGGTGGTGTGGTGTTTTCTGTATGCGAATTGGTGCTTTTGATACAAATCGTTACTCTCAAGGTAGGCTGTAAGCTGGGACGCTATGACTCGCTCAAGCACCTTGGATAGAAATGGAAGATAAGAGATTGGTCGGTAGTTGGTTGCGTCGTCGGCATCAAGTGTTCTTTTTTTGAGTAAAGGAATGACATGCGACACTTTCCAAAGTGACGGCACAGTTCCGCGCGTCAAAGAAAGATTGAATATACGTAAAATTAGTGGCAAGAGGAGGTCAAGATTTTCCTTTAACAATTGTGTGGGTACAGGATCAAGCTGACATTGCTTGTTGGGAGAATTTCCTATGGCTTTTCTGAGCTCTGTTTCAGATGCAGGTGTGAAAGTACTTAGATTATTGGAGCACGTTGTTGGAAGTGTGACCACGGTGTTGTGCTTTGGAAGGGATGCAGAAATCTCGTCGAGCTTCGTCTGGAATGCAGTCTTAAACTGATCAGCTCTCAAGTTTGTAGGCGTCGTAGATTTTTCCGTCTCCATGATTCCTTGTAGGTCTTGCCAAAGCTTCCTTGGATTATCTTTGTTGATGTTTATTCGCTCTCTCCAGAACCTAGACTTCACTTCCTCGATGAGTTTTCGGTATGTCCTTTGGGCGGAGGTCCAGGTGCTCCTAGACTCAGGTGTTCTTTTACGCCTATAGACTCTTTCAAGCTTGCGGACTTTGGCCTTTTCAGCTCTACACTCAGAGTTGAACCACAGCTGTCGAGGGTTATGAACTCTGACAGTTTTTGATGTGAATGGTGCAAGTTCATTCAAGATGTCATGAAGCGTAGAGTTATACTGTTCTACAAGGTTATCTATGTCGTCGTTGGCATGAATGACATCAGAACATAATACCGAGCTCTGCAAGCGAGTTCGGAATGCATCAGGACAAAGATCTTGCCATTGTCTTGAGGTGATAGTTGTATAGAGAGGCGGTGGAATAGTGACATGAAACCCTGAGACAAGAAGTCGATGGTCCGAGAGTCCCACATCAAGGACTGCGGTTGATGACGGAACAAAGTCCGTGCGTGTGATCAGTAAGTCGAGGATTCCTCCGGCATCGTGGGTAGAAGATGTAATATTCTGTGTGAGGCCGTGATCCTCCAGTAATTTAACAAATTTTTTTGCGTGGACGTCGTTCTGTTTTTCTACGTGGATGTTAAAATCTCCCGTCAGTATGACTGGTATTGCAAAACGAGATGTGAGGTTCAGGATGGTAGTGACCTCGGTAAAAAAGTCAGACGTGGGTGAGCAAGTACCGGGTCTGTATATGGTGAGAATTATGAATGATGTACCGTCGAGAGTTAGCTTGCAGCCAACATACTCAAAAGTACTGAATGTTCCAAAGGAGGCTATATTGGATATGCGTAATTCTGGTTTACAGACGATGGCAACTCCGCCATGGTTGGTTTTCAGTGAGCGATCAGATTCTGGGTTGCGGGGTCTGGCCTTGTCCAATACTGTGTATCCATGATTGCGGAGAGTTTTGATTGCAATCGACTCCGAACTGTCGTGCCATGTTTCATTTAGTGTTAGGAAGTGCAAGTCATGTCCAGTGAACAGATCATGAATGCTCTCGACCTTATTTGTGATGGACCTGGCATTCCAATGGCCAATTCTGAAAGTGACTGATGAAGCTGTATGTCTACTGGTAGTTTTGTTTCGTTTCACATGTGAGCCGGCCCTGCAGCCGCGGTGGCGTTTAACATAAGTTGAAGGACGATGAGATCTTAACAGATGGACAGGTAGTGAGAGATGTATGTCGCAAGAAGACTTGTCAAAGACACTGAGTGAAAGGAGCTCATCTCTGGTGTAACGCAAGGTCATGGTAGCGCGAGATGTGACATAAAAGTAATCGTATTATGCTAATGACGAATTGAATGATAGGTGATAAAATTAGATCCATAAGAGTCGAGACGGAAGTGTAAAAATCAATGTGTTATATGAATACTCATACACATACAAAACTAAGTAGTAAAAAGTCGACCAATATAGGCAACTAAAGACTAAATGTGTTATTGTTTGTAAGTAAATGTTGTAATAGGTATTAGTATAGTATTATCATGCAATATCATAGCAGTATACGACCAGAGGAACGAAGTGATGTTGTTGTTCCTTTCTCCACTGTGTCTGCAGGTGGGTGGTGTTGTGTTGCCGTCTTTGTTACACACTAAGGACGACACGTGTTATCACTGCTGGTCGCTAGCGTTCGGACCGATACAAAGTTCTCAGAAAGAGATCGGAACTGGACACATGTTATGAAACTTTGATGTTATTTAGAACTATTGATGCACTTATTATGAAAGATTATTATGATGCGTAACACAGAATATTAAATGCGAGAATTTGATTAAAATTGAAGTATAACATACAATGATATTATACGAAAAATGTGCGGATTTATTACGTGATTACACACGCGAAAGCTGAACACTGTAGGGTCAAGATATACCATGAAAACGGCTGTTTTTTCAAGAGTGATGTAAAACGTGTCTGGCAGCTAGGACAGCGCCAAAACAACAGCTAGGATAGCTCAGTGTAAGGTAATATTTGGGGACTTACCGATTCGCCATCACGAGCATGTGGAGAAATCCAAGCAACAGAACATATAATTGACAAATTTTCTATATTCTTATTTATAGGAAGTATGCAAGGTCTCCATTCTGAGTTCGTCGGTAGCCTGGAGGTAGAGTCTCAGCCTTCAGAACAAGGGGTCCGTGGATCGATCCCAGGTGCCGGCAAGCTGCCCTTTCACGGCACAAGCTTTTAGCTTAGTGTGATAGGTGTATAAGGTTGTATTTGGGTTTATAACAAACCCAGATATATCTTTAAAAAAAAAAAATTGTCGACCGGTGTGGCGCGAAGGCTAACGCTCTTGCCTTTGAGTCACGAGGTCCCGGTTTCGATTCCCTAATGACCTTTTTCAAATTGTCCTGAGTCTGGGTGTTATAATATGTGTGTAGTGCATTGTATATATATGTATCGTCGTGTTGGTACCCATAATACAAGATTCATATCTTAGTTCGGGACTAGGTCGGTCTATGTGAATTGTCTAAACATGTTACATATGTTATTTTGTAACAGACAACATAAAAACATGACTTCGGTCCTTCGAGACTCAAGTCTAGCAGCCCACATGAAGAAGAATATATAGGTATATTTGCATTGTAAAACTATTTTATTCACGTGTTTCGATCAATCCCTCTTTGGAGTACATTTTTTCTTACTTAATGTAACTTTTTCTCACTTTTTAATTTAAATTATAATTAAAATTGTAATTAACACATTAGAGGCTGATGCCATTAATGTATAAATATATTAACTTAATTTTGGTTTTATATTTATGCATATTGTTTATTTCCCTAGTTGTTAGATTTATTTCTTTGTAATCTTATGAGCGAAACACTTGTTTCTGATAATAAAATATATTGAAAAAAAATAATAATATAAGCTCAAGATTTTAGAGATTAAAAAACTTTAGCTTAAAAAAATTAGGTACACACTTGAGTACCTACGTTTTGATAATATTTATTAAGATTTATTTTCTTTTCTTTTTAAACGTTTCATTATTAAACAAAAAATGTGAGCTTTCATCTCTGCTCAGATTAGATTCCATAAAAGTGACATTTCTTCTTCGAAATATTCACTGTCTAGATCAGTGGGGAATACTGGAGTTGCCAGGTGGGGAATATTTCGGGAAGACATTCATTACTGACTCTACAAAAAATATCTCTTACTGTTTGTAATAAATCCAATATATGCAAACAAAAATTAAAGGGTGTAAAATATCACAAAAGCAAAATGTTGATGATTGACAATGTCCTCATAAGACGAAAGACGTCTCTCTCACAAAATATAATCTTTAGTAGAATAAAACACCTGTTTTACTTTTTCGACAAAAGCAAAACTTATATCTATGTACTAAAAACTGCATAGGTCAGAATTGAATTTGTCACAGACCGATGCTGTGGTGGAAAATGGAAAGTCGGCTCACTAAAAAGTGGTGAGTTGGAGAAAAAAGCTTGAGAACCACTGGTCTAGGCCCGGGTAAACTAATGCCGTTGACGACGTTGCGAGATAGTGTCAATTTCTTAGCTATTTGTGATTGTGAAAATTATAATATAAAAGTATTTGTAGCAATCAGCACTTTCTTGTAGCGTCGTCGAAATTCGAACGAAAACGAAACGTATCTTTTTTTCTAAAACAAATTATTTTAATTGAATTTAATGTTTCAGTGTTGACATTGTGAACCGACATTTTAATAATAAACAATAACAATATTTTTTAATTAACATATAATACCTTTAGTCATGTCAGCTACAGGGTAACTCCGAAATCTTTAATAAATAATTTACAAAAATTAGATTTACCTACCGGTTAATTTGTTCATAAAAATTAAAAAATCTATTATAATAAACACTTGTAATATTGAAAAAAGTTTTTTAACATAGATATTTCAGGTATAATGCTGGTATTTTGAACACGCATTCTGAGCCTAATCCTTTGATATCTTGTATATCTGGATTGGTGATTTTTTCCCGGCATTAGATTGTTAAGTTTTTGTGTAACCATGACTGATCATATGGAGACTACATAATCCATATGATCAGTCATGGTTGAAGAAGTGTCGATGGCTTGATGAATTCTGCCGCCGCCTAAAAAAATGTATACAAAGTATACCACAATTGCACCAATTTTTGATTTCACCAATAAATGGCATCATCAGGGCGGAGTAGAATTGAGTTTTAACTCATTGATTTATTTTATTTAAGTATTTATTTACCTACATGGTACACAACAAATGAAAGACATATAAATATAAAAATGTAAGCGATAAAAACATTCCAATAGTCTTACATCTATACAGTGTACACTTCAGCAATAACACACAAAACAAATTACATAACATTTGTGAAATATTACTTATAACGTATTGATTTTGTAATTGTATATTGTATTTAATATTTCATTTAATTCACAAGAAGTAAATATATCATAATTATTATACACAGAAAGTTTTGTAGAAAGCTAATGTATACCTAGTATCTAGGTACTGTATAGTAAAATTTAAAAAGCTCCGTAAAGAAATCTTCAATTTTCAGTTTATATAACATCATTCTAGGTTCAGTTTCAATTATCTTGTTTCAGTTTGAGGAAACTTAGGTATGTTTTGACTATAGAAAAGTACAAATACTCGGAAGATTTTAATATAACTTTACCAAAGGGTACATTCCAATATGGGTAAATTCTTTGCCTGTTTCTTCTTTGAAAAATATCTCATCATTGTATGTAATTTGACATCGAGATGTTTTCTTTACACGTCATTAGGTAGGTACTTTAAACTGCTCATCGATTTCATTTTTAATCCGACGATACTAGAAAACTTTATTATTAATTTTTTGAACTCATATATCTACCCGTTCCATTCACCACACGTTATTCTATCCACCACAAAGCTGAACAAAATGAATATAAGTGGTATCGAAGTCGCCAGTTGGAAGGGCAATACCAAAACTCAATAGTTTCATGTGACATACGCGCCATTTATTAGGGAGATTTAGTACATATTGTAAATATGTTATCTGTATTTTTTCTTGTTATTTCTTCTCTCTTTCACCTCACACCCGAATATCCCAGGAGTCGTAAACTCTTTTCAATTTTCTTTCTTTGGCGTTACTTACTTACTACTTATGCCTGGTCTTCTTGTGTCCACTGCTGGATATAGATCTCTTCAAAACTTTTTCACACTTTTTTATCTCCAGCAACACTATACCACTGTTTTTTCATTGTCTGGACAATATCGCTAACCCATCTTTATTAAGGTTTTATTATGCTTCTTTTGTCCTCCTACGGCCTCCATTCTTCTAGTCTAGAATTCTGGAAGTCCATCTGCCATCCTGTCGTCTTACCATATGACCAGTCAATTCCCATTTCAGCTTGACGACTTTATCAACAACGTCGACAACTTTTGTCTTTTGTTGGATGGTTTCATTTCTTATTTTGTCTCTCAAGCTGATACCCAGCATTTTTCTCTCCATGGCACGCTGTACACACGTCAGTTTTCGTTTTCTCGTAAGTGTTAGCGTCATCGTCTCCAGCCCATATGTAATCACTAGCATAAGCTTCCAATTATTATAATTCCAGTGAGTTATGTTTTACTCTAGTAAATATACAAAAATATTAAGGAATTATGTACATACTGTAGTAAATTTGTATGTATAGGTATGAAGAAAGATACTTTTGGAATTTTTAGAATTCTATCTAGGTTGCGTACAGCGTAAAACACAATTTACATTTCTAATATTGCTTATAAAATATTCAAATTATTTTAATAGGTAGATGCGAAAAGCCTTGATGTCTTCTCATAAATTATGTATCATTCTGTTCTCTCGGTAGTAGCCACCCTTGTAAAATATTATTACTATACTAGTGTAGCTTAACTAGATGTCCTTCAGGAAAACGACATTAATGTTATGGAGGATTCCTGTATCGAGTTATCGACAATATTAGACAGCACTCGATTACGTCACAAAGACCGAGGCAGTACAGTGCATTATAAAATTGTTAGGAGAGCGTCATAAAACGATGCATCAGATGACATGAATTTGTGCAATCTGCTGATGTAATGGCACTCGACTTCATTGTCCCTAAAAATTGCCACATAAATGTTTGCAGATAGAAACCAAAAATACAGTAATGTAGTATAGTTATTTAATTATTTTTATGCAATGTTTATTAGATGTTTATAACACGCTTGCTGCACTTGTGGAATGTGCGTGATGGAATAATAGTAGTAATAATTTATGACATCATTTTTCAACTAATTAAGAATTTCAATATACAGTATTATTTATTTTCATCTTTATTTAATCATCATCATCGCCCTCAACGCTCCTCTCGGGAGCACAGGGCAGAAACCAGCCTCCTCCATTCAGAGCGTCTCTGTGCCAATTGCGTCACCTCTTTCCACGACATTCCTTGCGCTCTGATATCGTTGTCATAGGAACGGTGTATTGTGAAAGAGGGACGCCCGGGCCGACGGAACCCCTGCGGACGGAAAAACAGTGCTCTTTTTGGCCAACAATCATTAGGCTTTCTCAAAACATGTCCCAGCCAGGACCATCGTCTCTCCTGTATTACGGAGATTACAGATTCTTTATTTAATACCAACACAATTATTTTGGTTTTCATCGTCTTCATTAGTCCCTCAATTCTGAGAATCGTGACCATCATGCCTCATTCTATAGAGCATCTGTCTCCTCCTCGAGGGATGCTCAAGCGCCATGTGCAGGGTTTCACGCAGTGAGCTGTTTGTGGCCTCTTTAATTTAGTCGCTCCATCTTGCTACAACCCGACCTTTTCCACAGGTCCAATTTTTTTTTTTAAATATATATTAGGGTTTTGTTATAAACCCAAATACAACCTTATACACCTTTCACAGTAAGTTAAAAGCTTTTGTCGTGAAAGGGTAGTTTACCAGCACCTGGGATCGACCCTCGGACCCCTTGTTCATGAGACCGAGACTCTACTTCCAGGCTTCAGACGAACTCAATTATCACAGTACATTTACAAATGAACACAGTATTACTTAATAATATTATTCCGATTTGTGACCGACTTACATATTCCAAACAAATTATTTTTGAATGACAAATCTTATAAGGAAATATATATATAATGCTTCAATGAACTTATTTAGAATAAAAGGCACTAAGTAGGTATGTAGCTCAGCAATCACCGTATACCGAATTTTCTATTCTTTCTACACCCTTCAACTTACATAACTCAACTGTATCTTGTTAGTCTGCTGACTGCTGCACTTGTGATGAAATGTATTATTCCATTCAGCTTTAATGAGGTGTGCTACACATCCTTAAAGCTTTAATTTATATTGGCACATAGACATGGACTTGGATATTCATTATATTATTATGTTATACGTCTACTGGATACCTTTCCTGTGTGATGGTTGGGATTTTAAAAGATATATCTGAGTTTTGTTATAAACCCAAATACAACCTTATACACCTTTCATAGTAAGCTAAAAGCTTGTGTCGTGAAAGGGGAATTTGCCGACACCTGGGATCGAACCACGGTCCCCTTGTTCACGAGTCCGAGACTCTACCTCTAGGCTACCGACGAACTCATTTATTTATTATGATTGTATAATCAACAATGAGTGACATGATACATAGTTGTTACTTTTGCGTTACTCAAAATTCACAATATACAAAAAAGTTTCACAATAATACTTACAAACAAACAATTTCACTACAAACATTGAGTGGTTATCACTGCGTCTTTTATTCTTCTGCTTGAATAAAATCAATCATCTGTATATTTATTAGGTCAAGTACAATTAGGTCAGTGTTTCCGCATTATCTCTGTCCATAAGATCCACAAGATCTCTCCGAAACTGTCTTTTCTCTCGACTTCAGCTATGAGAGGATGTTACCAACTGGCTGCAGCAGCTGGACCTGAGATTATGAAACATGACTGAGACGCAACCACAAGTGGTGAAGAATACTGCCCAAGACTCGCCATACGAAAAGTAAAGTAAGTAAGCTATCAATTTTTTTTTCAATTTTACATCATATAATCCCTTTTTCAAATGTATCTAAGTTGAAAGACTGAGATGGGTTAGACACGTGAATGTAATGAGTGAGGAAAGACTGCCAAAGAAAGTCCTTTTTACAAGACCACAAGGTAGACGTAGCGTTGGTAGTCCAAAACTCCGTTGTATGGATGGGGTGTAGAAGGATGCAGATATCATTGGCAATTTGGATTGGAAAAGTATATGCTAAGATAGAGAGAGGGAATGTCAGGAAGCCATGGCTCATAACAGGCTCATGATGATGATCGTTCTTTCAGTAAATATATCCTTTCTTGGACAATGAAATCAAAACATAACTTTCAGAGATATTATTGTTTGAATAAAAAAAAAAAAAAAAAAAATAGAGATTATTTCCTATCTACTGCTAAGACTTTTATGCATTAACTAGAAGTGGGGTAACCGGTTAACTAACTGCATGTCAAAAGAAAAACAGTCAGAGATGTTGAACATTTTTATGTGTACCTAAGTTTATTCCGTGAAACCTCGGCAAAAAGTTGATCTGCAAGAATTAAAAAACCAAAGACACATTATATCTTAAATTTGGCAATGGGATTTGCCATTCATCTTGAATGTTTGAATTTTTTGTCGGCAATGAGAGACAGCTGACAATTGAAAACGTCAAGTATATTTTTTTATTCTTTTATTTTTATTTTCATACCCATGAAAGCTTACTACTAAATTCAAATATTTTAAATTCTTTTTTGTTGGAATTATACAAAAGCAAGGCTCTTTAATTTGAAATAATGTATACCTACATACATTTTTATATTTTATCTTTACCCCCAATGTTACAGAACGTTTCATGATAATTCGCAAAATGTCCTAAAATCCTTCTTGACTTTAATAATTTTCTCTCTATTTCTAATGTTACATACTTGAGTTTCTAAAAATGTCGCATTGTTTACATTTAGAATATTTGAAGTATGTAAGTTTATATAGAACAATTGTTAGCTATTTAGGTTTGACAATGTCCTCATAAGATGAAAGACGTCTCTCTCACCGATTAAATCATTAGTAGAATAAAACGCTTGTTTTATATATTTCGATATGGAATTCTACTACCTAAACACCGACACAGTGAAAAGCATTCACATTGTTTCACTTAGGATGATCATCCAAAATGTCAGGGTCAAACCTGTTCATCGAAAGTGAACACGACTGTTCACACTTATTCATCCTATGCTTTCAGTGCCATATCAACACTCACTGTCATGTTGTATGTTGATTGACGTATTTTCATAAAAAAAATAGGTAATTAAAGAAATAAAAAAAATGAGTAACACTTATTTAAAATTAAAAAAAAATAATATCATTCCCGACAGCATGATATTTTTGTAGATGATTCTTACTCTCAATATAAATTAATGGAGAATAAGACAAATAATAGAATAAAACTTGTTTATGGCCATTTCTGTGAAAGGATATTTCATCAAAATTATGTCGGGTAGTAATCACTTTCATCCGTCATCGCTAGTGATCATAGCGCCCTGTCATATGCACTATGGAGGATATTTTTGACGCATCTCCACCTGCTGTGCGGTTTGCACAGTACTGTAGATAAGTTTGATTGTTTTTTTTTCTGGGTTTCGACACGATAAATAATAAGTGATCACTATTTATGAAACGCCTTTTCACACATTTTCAATTTGTAGGATCATTCAGAGTGATCAGTGAAAGTGAACAAAAATGTGAACGCCCCTTAAGGAACATTGTCATCATTTCGACATACCAACATCCACCGTGCGGTTATGAGAGTTCGCCTGACAAAGCAATAACAATGAATCAAAATGCCCTCAATTTATCTTTACTTATAATAATATAACAATAATAATTCTTACCAAGAGGCGGACGGACAGGGAAACACAACATAGCAAAGCAGATATGATGAATGAAGAACAACAATGGATGTGGAATGTCTTCCTCTGAATATTTTATGTTACCCGGTTACCTCCCATCGTGAATTATTTAAACGTAGGATTTTCAGGATTACGTTTTCAAAATAGGGTTCGTACAAAGCTTTTGTTCTTGCACGTCTCTGCAAAAGAATTCTCACGGCTTTTGTTTTATTACTTACTTTCTTTCACCACGAAGAGATTTTGTTGTATTGTTCACGTCCAAATTTTATATAAGTTGTCATGCGTAAGTGAACTTTTTGTTTTATCAAAACATGTGCGTGACATACAGTATAAAACAATACACTCATTACTTGGATATCTTATATTATATTATGACAAAACAATTTTCATATATACTTACATGGTTTTCTTAGTATGTACTAAATTTTGTAGGACGCCAATTTCAACCTTGAAGTTAGAATATTCATAATGAATAACATAAAACAAATATGTTATTCTGCTACGAGTAAAGTAGCTATTTGATTTATTACCGAGAGAGATGTTTTTCTTCTTGTTAGGACATTGTTAATTCCAAATAGTAATAATGCTTCTTCCGAGCTCGATTCCAGGCCCGGGCGGATTGAAAAATGACCTCTTTCAAATTGTCCTGGGTCTGGGTGTTGCATGTGTATACAAACGTGTTTAGTGCATTGTATATAGGTGTATCGTCGCGTTAGTACCCATAATACGAGATTCATTTCTTAGTTCGGGACTAGCTCGATCTGTGTGTATTGTCTATACATATTAAATTATGTTCTGTTTTGGAACTAAAGTAACTTTTTACAATAATCCGTTGTATGAAAATCAATATTATAACACATTCCATAGAAAATGTACCATTAGGTACGTCATTTGGTGATTCCCCGGTTGAGACATGAACCCACAATCATTTATCCTTTTTGCAAGCAGAACTCTTCCAATGAAGTAACTGGAAGATATACCAAAGGCTCCGAATGTTTTCTTACATATCCCATATATTTTTGTTTCATTTTATTATCTCCTATACATTAAATCACATTATGTCAATAAAATAAATGTACACCAGACATTTCATCAAATCAATGTAAACGCATTTTGAAGATTTTGTTTTGTACAATTATGTGTTTTTTATTATTATATTTTCATCAATAAACATCAAATCTAATCTTACATAAAGTTCTCGAGTCACGATGTTTGTTATCATAGTCCTCCGAAACGGCTGGATCGATTTCGATGAAATTTTGTCTGCTTATCGGGTAGGTCTGAGAATTGGCCAACATTTATTTTTTTTTCCCTTAAAGTTAAGTGTGGTCCACCCCGATTTTTTTTTCAAATTTCTTGGACAATTTATATATTTTTATGGTGAGGCAATAAAAAATACATACAGCCCTAACTTTTCACTTTTCTACCATCAAACCCATTTTTTTAATTGCAAAATTCAACATTCACTGTGTTCCATATTAAAATATATCCTCTGGAGCTATCAAAATATAATATCTACCAATTTAAAAATAATTTGATAGAATTAATTAAATGTGCCAGATTACTATAAAAAAAGTGAAATTATACAGAACAATCTTGGTAAATAAAAAAATTCACAAGTACCTACTCTCGTAAAAAATGATCGAGATTATTTAAAATTAGTCACAACCACTAAATACCATTAGTGAAGTATTTTTATAAGTATATTTATTTCAATTTTATTTTTATCTATTTATTTCTTCAAACAAACAGACAGACAGCTATAAAACTTACAATTAAATATAACAACACATTTTACAATTTATAAGCCAGTGAAGTTTGCCTTGATGCTGAGTCCAGACGCCTTCCAAACTTTGTTCATGTTCTTGAAAGCCCCTCTAGCTGCTCCTATGCGGATTGGTAATTCCGACCGGAGATCACCCTCTGGCGTTATGGTTGCTCCCAGGTACCTGAATTTACTAACCTGAGATATTTGGGAATTGCCAACCATTAGTGGGGTGTGAGTACTCGTGCATGTACTATTACATATGTACTCCGTTTTACCAGCGTTGATACGAAGGCCAAGGCGCAAAGAATTTTCATAAAGAGCATTAGCGTTGCACTGTAATCCGTCCACAGATGTATCAAAAAAGGGCTAGATCATCCGCATATTCAAGATCGACGGTCCTGGCTGGGACATGTTTTGAGAATGCCCAATGATAGTTGGCCAAAAAGAGCACTGTTCTTCCGTCCGCAGGGGTTCCGTAGGCCCGGGCGTCCCTCTTTCACAATACACCGTTCCTATGACAACGATATCAGAGCGCAAGGAATGTCGTAGGAAGAGGTGACGCAATTGGCACAGAGACGCTCTGAATGGAGGAGGCTGGTTTCTGCCCTGTGCTCCCGAGAGGAGCGTTGAGGGCGATGATGATGATGATGATGAAGTTTGCCTTATTTTTACTTTTCATATTGACACACTACGAAAGTATCTATGTACAAAAAAAGAACAATATACCTACACATAACCAAAAACTAAATTTAAAAAATAATATAAAAACCTCATAAAAAAGAAAAACCCTCATAGGAGAAACCCTTACAAAAGAAAAAAACAAAAACTAAAAGGATATGGAGGGGGTGAAGTACCCTAAAATCAGATTTATGTCCAACCATGATCCAAGATAAAATACTGATGGTTTAATTCTGTGGTGTAGTCTTGTTTTTATAAGCAAATGTGATACTTTTCTAAAAATAAAAATATTGGACAACCTAGGTCATCAATTATATTATTACTTATTTTTTTTTGAAGAGAGGAAGCAACTGCGAAAATTGCCATAAATGGAGTGAGCATCAAAAAAGTAAGTGAATTCGTGTACCTGGGCAGCAGAATAAACCAGGATGGACGCTCCAAAGCAGAAATTGTAAGCAGAATAAACCAGGCAAGGATTGCCTTTAACAAAAAATCGAAGATATTGGAATCCCCAAATATTGACTTGAGCGTAAGGAAAAACCTTACTAAAGCCTTTGTATGGAGCATTCTACTTTATGGTTGTGAGACATGGACCATCAGCAAGAGTGAAAGCGGACGGTTGGCGGCCTTTGAAATGTGGTGCTACAGACGCATGCTTAAGATCCATTGGTCGGAGCACGTCGAAAACGAAGAAGTATTAACCAGGGTAGGCGAAAAAAGGCAACTCCTTAAGAATCAGCCAACAACGAGCTAACTGGATTGGCCACAGCATCAGGCACCCAGGACTACTCATCGCCATCGCAGAGAGTAAGACCGAGGGGACAAATGGCAGAGACCGACCAAGAGACGCATATATGGACTAGTGATGTAACGAATGTCTGATTTTGGATATTCGCGAATGCGAATGCGAATGCGAATATTTCATGCCGACATTCGCGAATGCGAATGCGAATGCGAATATTGACTTGAAAATGGTATAGGAATTTGAAATATTCCAAAACTCCTCGGTTTTCTTAAAGAATATTTTCTTGCAGTACCTTTTTCCACAATGTACCGGGTAAGTATCCGGTACTTTCACCGAATTACTGATTTGTTTCTTCATTTACATGGTACACAACAGATGAAAGACATATAAATATAAACATGTAAGCGACAAAAACATTCCAATAGTCTTACATCGAAACAGTGCATACTTCAGCAATAACACTTAAAACAATTATAGAAAATCTTACACATAATATAGGTATTAATTCACAATACATCCAATCACCCATTCCTATTACAAATCGCTGCTCACCCAATTTCGCACACATACTACATTCATTCGCACAAACACATTCACACTTCACTAATGTATGCAATAACAATACAAAAAAACTCTTAAAAAAGAAAAATCAAAAATTTAAAAATTTAAAAAACAGTCTAAAAATTAATACTATCCCAAACACTTCACATTTTATCAAACATATACATTTTTTTTTATATTTATTTCATCTTATTCTACCCTCAACTCTCCTTTCTCACAAACCTGACGTAATTGGCACTTTAAAATTCTATAAACAGGGTTTCTTGAGTCTGCAATCGTTTTTGTTTTTTTTTAATGTAGAACGGAAAACAAGATCTTGTTAAAGGAAGCATTCTAAAGTTAATCCTATCTAAAATATTAGGCACATCGTATTCGGACAAGCATATTTTTCTCAGGTTGCATGCATCCAGCAAAACTCTTCACAATTCCAATTTAGGCAAATCTTTATTAAATACAGGATAATGCAATCTCTTCCTAACCAAACGAATGAATTTAGACTGAGTTCTCTCAACTTGATCGACATATTTTTTAAAATGTGGATTCCATACAGAGGAACAGTCCTCCAGCTTGGAGCGAAACAACGATAAGTACAAGTACAAATACGATTCATATAACCTAAATGACTTTGTAGATCTCAGAATAAATCCCAGTATTTTATTGCTCTCTTCGATAATTTTGTTCACGTGATCATCAAAGTGAAGCTCAGAGTCAAACACCACACCTAAATCTCTAATATTATTTACTTCTTTTAAATCATGATTATGGATATTGTAAATTTATCGAATTTTGTTTCTATTTTTGGTAAAAGAGATCAGATTACACTTCTCCAGATTCAAGTGCAAGTTATTTCTTTTTCACTTATTTTAGAGGCATTGACTATGTAACAATTACGAGACATTTTCAAATAAAATATTTAAAACTTGAATCACTATGTTTATTTGTTACCTACATTAATTTAAATTACGCTATCGCGATTTCAGTGCACTTGCACCATTGACGAGCTTTTCAAGACTGACTTACAAAGATAGAACTATGATAGTAAAATAACAATAACAATAATAATAGACACATACAAAGGACAATGAATCATACAGCTGATGTTGGTGTATTACTGAATATAGATAATAATGGGGATTTATTAGGGGCTATTATTTTATTAATTATATTTACTTTGGAATTTAAGTTTTTGTTTATTTCGAGTATTTCTAAAGAAGATAATTTAAAATAATTATTAACTGTAGTATGTTTAAAACTATGTTTAAACATACTAAAATAATTTAAAATAATTATTAACTGTAGTATGTTTAAAACTATGTTTAAACATACTACAGTTAATAATCATTTTAAATTATCTTCTTTAGAAATACTCGAAATAAACAAAAACTTAAATTCCAAAGTAAATATAATTAATAAAATAATAGCCCCTAATAAATCCCCATTATTATCTATATTCAGTAATACACCAACATCAGCTGTATGATTCATTGTCCTTTGTATGTATGCATAAGTGTCTATTATTATTGTTATTGTTATTTTACTATCATAGTTCTATCTTTGTAAGTCAGTCTTGAAAAGCTCGTCAATGGTGCAAGTGCACTGAAATCGCGATAGCGTAATTTAAATTAATGTAACAAATAAACATAGTGATTCAAGTTTTAAATATTTTATTTGAAAATGCAAGTTATTTCTTTTACAGTACTCGTGTAGTCTTTCCAAGTCCTCGTTAAGCATTTCATAGTCAAACAATAATTGAATTTGACAGTATATTTTTAAATCGTCCGCAAATAATAGAAGCTCTGAGTGGTCAAAGCACTTTTTTATGTTGTTTGTGAATATCGTGAAAAGTAAAGGACCCAAAGAAGACCCCTGAGGGACACCAGATGTAACACTGACACTGCCAGATGAGTAACCGTTATGTTTAACTGTCATCAATCTATCAGAAATATATGAGTCAATCCATCTTAGTTGAAAAAAGTCGATGTTCTACTTTATCAAATGCCTTTTGAAAGCCGATATAAATGGCATCCAACTGTATACGATTGTCCATAGCTGAGAAAAAAAATCAGATTTGTTACTGTCGATCTTCCACTCATGAATCCATGCTGCTCTACAAGAAGATACGGCTTCAGGAAAAAAGTAATTTGTTCACGAACCATACCCTCAAATATTTTTGAAATAGGTGATAGAATTAAAATTGGTCTGTAGTTACGAACGTCCGATTTGCTGCCAGATTTATGCAAAGGAATAATACTAGCCATCTTCCATTTGCATGGAAAGCATCCTTCTTGCAAACTCCTAATTTATTTATCGTGTCGAAACCCAGAGAAAAAACCCATCAAACTGATTTCCAGTACTGCGCAAAACGCGCAGCAGGTGGAGATGCGTCAAAAATATCCTCCATAGTGCAAGTGACAGGGCACAATGGACACTCCAACAAGTGTGGCATAGTCTGTGCTGCACCACAGTAACACGCTCCGGATTCGTCCTGTAGGAAGCCCAATCGTTCTCTATTGTCGCGGCAGTTTCCTACACCAGATCTCAGTCGATTTAGGGTTTTCCATGTCCCATAGTCTAGATTGCCTCCTGCAGCAAGGTGTTCTAATAAATGTCAGATACAATGGTTTGGTTAAATGACTTACACATCTCTTTAATATATTGGTGCTAGACCATCAGGGCCAACTCCTTTTGTCTCATCTATACCTAATAAACGTTTATGAATATCAGATTTCAAGATATTAACCATGGATAAACATGAGTTAGTTAAAATATTTTCCAATTCTTTAGTATTAGAATCATGCAAATTATTCAGTGAAAATACAGAACCAAAAAACGTCGAAAACAAGTTTGCAATCCCCTCTGGATCGCTCGAAGTCTGGTCACCGTCACCCATTACCCTTGGATAGCCTCTAGATTCTTTAAGGGAATTCACGAATGAAAAGAAAGACTTGACATTGCCCTTAAGTGACTTCTCAGTGTTATTAATAAAAGACCTATAATCGTGATTCTGCGACAACTTCAACTGAGCTCTTAGTTGAAAAAATAAATTGTAGTCAGAATCATTACGGTTCATCTTCAACTTACGCCAAGCCTTAGACTTCTCTTAAACAATAACAGAATTCTATTAGAGAACCATTTGGGAAAATTATTAGGTGACACCCTCTTCATATGTAGATGTATGCTTCTCAATTATTGGCAAAACATAACCATAAAAAGATTCAATCATCTTATTCACCGGTCCGTTTCCCAAAACACTGACCCAATCAACACTTTGTAGTTCAAAATTTATTTCCGAAAAGTTTGACTTATAGTATATTAATTTCTGGATCATATTTTGAGACAAATCCTCAGCAATTTCAAACTCATAATCTATCAACAGTGAAGGATAGTGTGAATCCTTACCAACCAGTGGAGAGTCACATCTGGTAACAGAACACGGAATAGTTGAAAGAACTAAATCCAAGATAACTTGATTGCTGTTATAAACTCCGTTAGACTGAAACATATTGAGAAAAGATATAGATTCTATCAAATACTGCGCAACAGGACACGAATAAGAATACGGAACAAAGATTGAATCAACATCGGGGTCTTTTTTCCATTGGATTGTTGGGATATTGGAATCTCCAATAAGACAAATATCCGTTTTGCCGTAATAGCTGATTAAACGTTCAGATATACTTTAAAAAAAAAGATGTTTTAAGTATCTAAGGATGTGGAAGGCGGTATATACATATACTACACCCAGTAGCGGTGAGCATTTAAACTGTATATTCGTTTTGAAAAAGTTCGCTGTCAAATATGCCACAATTTAGCCAAGCTTCCGTCAGAACAATTATATCATAACTATTTGCAAATAAGTTTGCTCTAAACTCCTCGATCTTAGTCTTCAAGCCCCGAAAATTCTGAGAGAATACTTTAGTGTAGTTCACCTTGTAGTATGATATAAATATTCCTTAAATAGAATATAAAATTATTGTAGGGCCCTATACTCATAGCAGTTGTAATACTTAAAACAAACATATAAATTAAATCTCCACAAATGCATATTTCTCCTAATAATAATAACATCATCAAGCAAACGAACACAGGAAACAATACAACAAATGTGGCCAACACGGAACAGACCAGATACTTTATTACTAAAATAATATTCGCAAAACATTCGCATATTTTTTTGCGAATGCGAATGCGAATGCGAATACTAGTTAGTTAGGTTAGTTGGAAGACATCGCATTTTAGCGATAAACTCGCCCTCTGTACATTGAATTTATAATTGTTATTTTTATGCCACTATTTCACTATGTAATATTGTAACCAATGTACAGTAAAGAATAAAATAAATAAATAAATAAATAAATACTTTGAAATATGCGAATATTCGCGAATGCGAATGCGAATGCGAATATTCGTTACATCACTAATATGGAGCAACTGAATAGGGACATGAACTGTGGCTCATACGTAGAGCTGAAAAGACTGGCTGAGAATAGAGACGAATGGAGAAGAAAAACCAAACTCGTTGCAGACCAATCCAATGGATTGTAACTCATTATATTATATAAGGATTTTGTTCTAAACCTAAATACACTTTATTATACGCTTTTCTCAGTAAGTTAAAAGCTTGTGTCATGAAAGTGAAATTTGCCAGCACCTGAGAGGTTTTGATTCTGTTATTTATGTAAGTAACATTATTGTTTATTAATGTTACTCGATAACGTATGGCTAGCCGAGAACAAAAAATATTATTTATATATGTATGATTCTAAAATCTGCTCCAACGATGATTCTTCTTATGGAATGCATTATTTTTCTCTACATGTGTTATTATTGCACTTCCGGTGTGGACAAGATTTGTTAAGTGTAGAATTTCGGATGAATGGAAGTCCCCAGACTTCTGCGGTATCCGGGTGGTCGGTGGGTCCTTCTTTGTATCTTGTGTTATTAAATTGCTTATTGAGGACTTTTGTAAGATAAATATACTAACGAAATAGATTTTTTATTAGATTGTCTATGTACTTTTTCTTCTATTTAAATACAGTTTATTAAATTTCATTTATAATAATATTGAAACATTTGTCCCAGAATTTTTTGTAATTCATATAATCTACTTAGATGAAAGAACATTTTTTGTGTGATATTCTATTGAATTTTCCCTATTGTGCCAACCTAAAGCTCACTCATTTGTGATCGTTGCTTTTTTGAATAAGCGAAATAAGAAAGCTTTTTTAATTCAAGATAACAGGAATGTATTTTGAAAAGAAGATGTAAGAATTATGTATTATAATATAATATTAAACTTTGTCTAAACTACATCTTAAATAATTTTAAAACAGTGTATTGTTTCCTGTGGTGTGCTCCTCAACACCTAACCCACAATTTTATTTGTAAGTTTTCACGTGCTCATAAAAGCCATGTACCTAAAATCCGCGGGGACGTACTTTCTTAGAAAGCAGTAGCTTAGCTTTTTCGGAGCATGATTTTAGCTTTTGGTTTTCGTTATTTGTTTCCAAAACTTTAATTTCTTTATGTAGAAAAAAGCTATTTCTTTTACGAGTATATACCTATACTTAGCAATTCTCGTATTAAATTCGTTACAAAATACATTGTTTTTATGTATCATGTACGCACAAAATATGAATAATAATAATATTACTGTGTCGGAGTTATACTACACTATGTAATAAAATTTCAATTTTTCAGTTTTCCCATTCAAAGATATTCAACAAAATGTCATAACGTATTTTAGTAAGGCAAAATAATGTATTAAAGTTTGTTAACATAATTTTAACTATCACAAAAAAAAACATATTGGTCTCATTTTTCTCAAAACTTGACAATATCAACAGTGGTGGTCCCAGCTTTTTGTTGACCATGAGGCAAAAAAGTTATCCAAGAGCCCCCTAACCATAACTTTTACAGAGATTCAGGGAAAAAAAACTTATTCTTCTTTTTTTAAACCCCTAGGTAGATTCTCAACTGCCCTTTCATCTTTTCGGTGGTCTTTGAAAGGGGTTGAAAGGGGCCATTCTTTCGTTATGTTCATGCCAATATCTTCTCCTTTTTCTTCCCATTTCACAATGTCACCCGTTTCACACATATCCTTTACCGACACTGTTGCGCAATTTCTAGACTAGGTACATTAATTTAAGGACTTACGTTTCTGTTTATATTTCTGAGTATACTTTTATTCTTAGCGTACTTGCTCAAGCTAAACAATGAACTTGATTTATGAATTCTGACAATTTGGTATTTAATTTTTTGGAAAAAAAAACACGATTTCTTCAGTTTCTTGTTCGAGGTCTCAGTGAGTGGAGGGCCCCGGGCGATTGTCGGTTTTTTCCTTCGTGAGGACCGTAACAGGATATTTAGTAGTAATACCGTTGTTTTGATTTAATTTCACTTTACATTTAACAAAACAACATGTATTTTTTCATTGTAGATTTACAACCAACATTTTGTTAACAATGAATTTGACATAGTATAATTTCTATCCGACATACAAAAATTACATATCGTAGGTAATATTTTAAACAAAAAGCGCGGTGTAGGTACAATAAAGCGTAATAAATTTGCGTCGAGAGTTGAGCATGCATGTAAGGTATATAAATTGATGTAAACATATGTATATATTATTGTTACTGTGAAAGAAGCAAGAAGCAAACATATAAAACGAAATTTTGACGATGTAAAAATCAGTATTATTACATATGTTTATTGATCGTACGAGTATCAAATCAACCTTCACATAGAATTTTATACATCATTTGGATTTGTAGCGAAAATGAAAGAACAATGAAGACAATTTAAGTATACATGTATCTACAAAACAATTTATTCCACGATGCTTCTGGTTAGTAATATATCTTTCACATTTTTCTGCTTGTTAAAGGCTTGTCTGTAAAAGGCGAGAACTTGTGGAGTATCTCGTTTCTATCTTTGATTTAGCAGCGATGAGAATTTTCACCCATCTCAAAAGTATTTCTATCGTACTGAGTCGATGACTTGAAAAAAATTGGTCTACTAGCTATTCCATTTCCAGAAGATGTTCTGATATTATAAATTATCAGTATATGAATACCATTTCATTATTCGTATAACGTTGTGACCGTATATGGCGGTGTACCAGTGTTTGGTAGATAGATGTGAAGGTCCTGATGTTCAGAAGGTATGTACTGGTCCAACGTTATATGTCGATCGTCGTGCAGGGTAGTTCAGAGAAAGAAGTCGGCGGTGATAATTAATTTATTGTCAACTGGTCGGTTTCAAGTACAGATTATGAATGATTGAATCGATACAATACAAAATTTATTTATTTATTTATTTATTCACTTATACATCACTATTACAAAACGTCATAAAACACACATGGACAGAAACAATACACACAATCACAAATCAAAGACAATGCATTATCCTACTCAACCCGCACTCATCATCCGACCCCTTGCTATATAATACCAAGCCCACAAGTTTGTCATTTATTGCAAAAGTTATACAAAAAATTAAAAAAAGAAAAAGCAACAAGACACCAATCCAACATGCATAACAGGCAGCCAAAACAGATATGTGACTGAGCGTGCGCGCCGGAACAAGCAAGTCAATCAGGACTATGCAGTCATAACCCGCAGCAACCTCACTAGGCGAATGCCTGTATCGAGGCAAGCCGCTACAAAACATCAAGAAAGTACCGTATCTACCAATTCACCTTGAAATCGCACAAAAAATTACACAACATGTAAAAATAGCCTCTTTTTTGCTTCCTCTCTACCCGTGTCAAGCAACCAAACCTTTAGCCACCGGCTGAAGCATCTCCACCCATCGAGCAACTTTATTTGCTTGGGAACAGAGTTGTAGAGCCTCGGGGCAAGATACCTTGCCGAGCGCTGTCCCAAGGTTGTTCTCACTGGCGGAACAAACATAGTACCTCTTGTAACCGAGCGAGTACCACGCCGGTCCACCCAAGCAGCCTCTCCCGGGCAGGCTCTCCTGTAACGCGTAACAACATTTTTGATGTATGTTTGCCTGGAATCCAAGATACCATATTTCCTAAACAGTGGATCCGATGCATGCCTATAGGGCGCCCGGCTCATAACCCTCACAATCGCCTTCTGAGCCACATCAACAGGATACATGTGAACACCAGCTGCACTTCCCCAACACTCAACACCATAGCTCAGTATAGAGTCACAAAGCGCAAAATAAACAGATCTCAACCTATTATCATCCAAGACATCTCTCAACATTCTAAAAACATATATCAACTTCCTTAAGCGAACCGAAAGACCCTCCAGGTAAACATTCCATTTCAAATTTGAATCAATCGTCAGACCAAGGTATTTCATTGTCTCACAAGGTGAAATGAAGGGGCAGTCACACATTTGGCCCAGCGTACACCTGTGTAACCTCAGAGGAACAGGCAAGGCTGGTTTACCCGCCTCCGAGATGGAGAACGGTATATACCTACTTTGTTTTATCAGTATTAAGCGTTAGCAGATGTCCACTCAGCCACTTACCCACCAGAGAGATACCATTTTCAGCTCGTTCATACACCCCATCCCAAGACACATCCCTAAACATGAGAACCATGTCATCGGCAAAAGAGACAATAGAGCCACCCACGCTGAGGTCGCACAAATCGTTTATGTACACAAGAAATAATATTGGTCCCAGCGCTTATATATAGTGATTTACATTATGTGTTCCGTGTGCAATGAACAACTGGTATGCGAAAGGAATTTATATTATTCGCTGAGTCAATGAGATAAAGTCTCCAGACATGTTATCGGCACTTTCGATAACAATGTTCCTGTGGCCTGGTATGTACATTGTTATATTTGCTGAGAGGTCAAAACTGATTGTCTCAGAGAGTATGTGAACTTCTGTTGATAAGAAATGCTTACAATGTAATAATGAATAGCGTCGCTTTTGATGTTGTTTTTACTAAGATAAACAAATCTGTGAGATTGTTTTATCGCTGACTTTGGTTCAACATTGCGATGACCTTATCGCAATGTCGTGTGCAAAAGCGTGTACCTAAAAAGGTAGGTGTTACATATTTCCCCCCCAAGAGCGCTGGGTACGCTAAAAAAATTATCGATAAGTGATAATACAATGTTTTTGAATTTAAGATATCATGAATACAATGCGTGAAATAAATGATATATGAAATTTACAGTTGTTTGTTTTCATTGTTTCCCTAATCTAAGGTACACAATATTGAACATATTCGTTTGGCAAAACATAAAATGGTTGTAAAAATGTTGTTTGTAAATGGAACAATAGTGTGTAAAATGTGTATACGTAAACAATTATAAAATGCATTCGATGAAATATAAAACATGTGTTTGTTTGTAAAATGGAACAATGAGAGTGTATATATGTGTATATGCAAGAGATTATAAAATACATAATGTAAAATAAACGTGATTGAATAAGAGTAAATAAGAATGACGATGAGTTGTGACGCAGTTCAACCATCTGGAGACAATGATGGTTGTCTTCTGTTGTCTTCAGATTGGATGATGGTTCGGGTGTTGTGTCGTGTTAGTCATGGATCTTGATACCTCTGTTGACTGACTGTTTGATGATTTATTGTCGAGTCACGTTTTCGTACATGGTAGATTTCTTCGATGTTTAATATCACGTATCGCTGTGCATGCTTGTAGTAATATTAAAAGGTTGATTGCTGATGTAGTTCGATGTGAATGGAGTTTGTTCGACTATGTGTGTCTTTGTCATCTTGCGTCGGTGATGAAAATGTTCAGCTTGTATGAAGACGGTATGCATTGTCGCTGTTTCGAAAGGCTGCTGGATGATGAATGTAGACAGAGTGTAGTCGACTCTGCTTCGATTGTGCTGGTTGATGAGCTCTGTGTGTGGAACTTATTCGCGTGTACGAAATAGGTTCCATTTCGTTGAGATGCTCGTTGTTCGTATCTACTGGCATTTTAACGATCGTGTTTGCGTATGTCTGCAATGTGACGATGTGTTAGTAATGCGTAGACGTGCGTGCGATTGTTCATCTGCTGGTGATGTCGACCTTGACTTTTAATTCTTCTCCTGTCGATCAGGAGTCCCAGAACACCATTTTTGGGGGTGATGTCCACCAAGAACGAGTCTTACTCGTGTCGCTCACGAGATGCAGGAGTTTTTTGTTCGTTTGTTTCGTTCTGCAGCGTTGATTGTAGCGAATGCGTCTTCTTTTGTCGTGTTGATGAACTTTTGTGTCGTTGACATAGTAAATATTGTTTGACCCACATTTTAACGTCCTTGTGTATTACTTCCGAGAAATACCGTTCGTTCATAATTTTCTCTTTGTTTTTAATTCCGTGTGGTCTATGTGTTGATATTTCGTGGAACAATAGGTCGTTTGTACTCGTGAATAAAAGGTTTGTTTGTTGACGTAATGTCTCAAGTTTCTTGTCGCTCAGCTGATCGTCATATAATTCTTTCTCGTCGAATAAGGTAGGTACAGTTACTTCATTGATGCGGGATAATGAGTCAGCTACTATATTATTTGTACCTTCGATGTAAATAATATTATTGCAGAATTGTGAGATATAGTCTAAATATCGCAATCTTCTAGGCGTGTCGGATGGTGAAATTTTCTTGTTTAATGCGTAAGTTAGTGGTTTGTGATCTGTATGTATGGTTACATCTCGTCCTTCTAACATATGTCTAAAATGTTTAACAGACATGTATATTGCTAGTAATTCACGATCGTACGTACTGTATCTCTGCTGTGTATCGCTGAGTTTTTTTGAAAAAAATCCTAATGGTTTCCAATCACCATTGATTTTTTGTTGTAAGACGCCTCCTGCGCACGTTGCGGAGCTGTCTGTCATCAAGGATAGTGGTACATCTATTGCTGGATGCGTAAGTGTAATAGTGCTTTTGAGGCTAATTTTACACTTTTCGAAAGCGTCGATTGCTGAAGGTGTCCACTGTATTGGCGTTTTGTCGTTTTTCTTAGAGTTGTGTAGATAAGCGTTTAATTCTTTCTGAATTTCAGCGGCGTGTGGTATCGATGATCTGTAGAAATTCATCATACCTAAGAATCTTCGTAGTTCGTGTATTGTCTTAGGTTGTGGATAATCGGTAATGCACTGTATTTTTCCGGCGCTTGGGGATATACCATTTTTATCGATGTGGTATCCTAAGAAATCTAATTCTTTTTTGCCGAATTCGCATTTACTCGGGTTGATCGTGATTCCGTAGTAGGGTGGAACACTTTTGTATGAAAAAATTTTTTTTTTCGAATATCGAATTGGAATACCAGGCAAAAGTTGCCTTATATAATTGTAAATAACACCCACTAATTTGGAAGTTCTAGCTCAACAGCAAGAGGTCCCGCCATAGACTTCAAATTTCAATTTTTAAGTTTTTACAGACGCTTTGTTAAGTACACCCTATTAACAAAATATTAACTAAATATAATATGTTATGCATTTATATGACAAGATAAAAGTATATTTTAGTTAATAGAATCATTTATTATACAAATATACACAGTTTCAGAGAGTTGTGTCGGTATGAATAACGTCATTTTTCATAAAAAAAATCCTTTTTCGTCTCAAACTTTGGCATGAGCTTTCGAGACGCTTAATTAGATTTTACAAAACCCTATCTTCTTGTCTTATCGCATACACGTAGAGCTGCTTCTATCACATCTTTTACTGATCTTTCCACAGCCTGGGTGTGGCAAGGCAGTCTCATTAACTCCAAAACCGAATCTCTTCCATTTTCAATAAGATGTTGTAACTGCTTATCGGAAATATTCATCAGTATTGAGGTTTCGTATTTATTTTGTAGCCAGTTTATCAAGTCTATGTAAGAACTTGCATTGAAGTCCACTTTTGGTACCTCAAACATGCGCGAAACAGAATTTTTATTCACTTGACGAGCTTTTAAAATGCGTCTGGCAGCTAGTTCTCTAATGTGCTCGTAATGTGCTTACGCTGGATGAGCAAAGTAACTGTTCCGAAATAAAACAGGGTCCACAATCGCTAACAATTCGTTCGACAAATAACTAGTGCTGTTAATGAGCTTCCATAAATGTTTTGAACCATCTTTAATGCTATACCAATTTGACCTGCAAATGATTTAGATCCTGCTGTAGGGCTATCCTAATAGGAAAACAAAGCGTCAATAGCAACTCATTGGCGTATAAGAGACAAATTATCCAATGTAATGATTGAGATAGTCTATTTTCCAAAAAACCAATCACGCCTCCCACATTCCCTGTATTTGTGGTTGTTCCATCACATCCAACAGTCATTATACTCTCTGGTGATATATTTTCAGTCGTCAAAAAGCCGTGGATAGCTCTTTCAATATTTCTCGCACTGCCCGATGTTGGAAACACATACCCAACATAAACAGAACCTGGTTCTTTAATAATCGAAACATGTTCCTCTTGTACAATCACTTTAAATCTCTTCGATCTTTTTAAAACGGTTTTAGCCGTCTGGTTTTTCCTTCCATCAAAATATAAGGCAGGAATTTCTGTTACTCTTTCTTCTGTTAAAATTTGCTCGCAAACTTTCTGTCTTATTCTTCTGAGTTTCATCCTGCCCACGACGTAAGTCGACTGCGCCTCAGAGTCGGCATCAGAAGCAGAATATAGAACATTTATGATACGATAACCACCGCAGCTCGGTCTGATACTCCGTATCTATCGCATACAATCGTCAAACTATGAAGACTGGCATCCGTGAGCTTTATAGGCTTTTGATCCACTTTGTTCGCGGTGTCAAGACCATCTGCGGCCGACGAACAAGAAGGAAGGTCAACATTAGAACTAGCTTCAGATCTATTTATCCTATATAAAGAAAAGGAAATTTCTTTAATTCTTGTATTTGAATTATGCCTGATTTCTTGTTTAAGAGCACGTAATCATCTTTTCTGCAATTTTTTACTCTAGATAAGATCCGTTCTTCCTTAAACCATTTGTCTGTTAGTGCGTTGGTCTTCTAAAAATATTTGTTCCTCTTTTGCCACTTTATTTTCTCTCAAACAAGTACAGTTTACAAACTCTTTACATTTACATGCAGCTATGTCAAATAGCTTTCCACTTTGTACTCTGAATTCTTCTACCTTTCTTTCCTTTAGTTTCTTCAAAGACTTTTTCAAATTTCAAACAAAATCAAACAAATCAAATCAAAACATTTTGAGTGATATTTTTTAAGTAACTGTAAAACTCGTTTGTGTGTAACAATTGAAATAGAAGATTTTATTCATACCTAATTCTTCAATTTTTGTTTCAACTGTTTCGGAACTTTTTCAAAAATGTAGGTTCTTTTGTTGTGTTGTTCTTTATTTTTAAGTCTTGTCGAACCCATTCAAAGAATTTCATAACATTCTCATACGTAAGTAGTATATTCTCCTTGAACTCTGCACTTTCACCAAATATCGGACATTTTAACTTTTGTCTTGTAGAAGTCATATTTATACACTTAAAAAACGTACCTACATCAACTAGTACCTACTAGTGAATATAATTGACGGGCTACCTTACACCTTGAGACAATACTATCGACACTAGTTGAAACTAAACACTGCAAATTCGTAGATCGAAGCGTGCTGCCCCCGCTTTGTCCCGCACTTTGCTCAACTGTCCCAGTACCAAAGTATATTAAAATGATGAAATATTTGATTGCAACTGCTAGTTAACTATATTGGAATATGTTTTTGAATAAAATAAACCTATTTTAATAAGTTCTGTATTGTTATGTAGGCCGCGCAAATAGCCCCTAAATTGTCCTTTTTGTAAATATTCGATGTCTTGTCGGGGGCTCTTACCGTTGTCTGATAATATTTATATTTTTAATGCAGGCAATTGATGGCAAAAGGCAACTAAATGCAACTATTCCAAATCAAAATTCGAGAAAAAAAAATTTCGTTCCACCCTATTCCGTAGTCTTGTAGTCTGATGAGAACTTGTCTTATGTGTGAGAAGTGTTCGTCTTCATTTTTCGATGCTATTAGTATGTCATCTAGATAAACGAAGATGAAGTCAAGTCCTCTGAAGATGGAGTCGATCATTCGTTGAAATGAGTTACCTGCGTTACGGAGTCCAAAATTCATTCTTGTAAAAGAAAAAAGGCCCCACGGCGTGATGACGGCCGTTTTTGGGATGTCTTCTGGTGCAACAGGTATGTTGTGGTATGCACGGCGTAGGTCTATTTTAGAAAAAATGGAATTACCGTTTAATATGTAGGTGCAATCCATTATTCTTGGAATCGGATATCGGTCGGGGACTGTGTTCTTGTTCAGTCTTCTGTAGTCGCCTACGGGTCGTATTTCGCCTGACTTTTTGTATACGACGTGTAGTGGGTTGGCCCATGGTGAGTTGGAAGGTATGCATATGCCTAGTTCAAGCATCTTTGCAAATTCTTCCTTGGCTGCCTTGAAGTGTTTCGGGTTGAGAGGTCGTACCTTTTCGTGAACCGGCGCTCCTGTGGTTTCGATGTAGTGCAGTATGTTATGTTTTGGTGAAGACTTGAAATTTTCTAACTTCGTGATGTCCGGGTACTCAGCTAGTAATTTGTGGTACACGTTTGTTTTGTCTACTACGTGTATAGATGTGTCTTCGTCGTTTCGTTGTATGCACTTTATTTCCCTGGATAGTCGCGTTTCTTGATCGATGAGTTTTCTTCCATGCAAATCAATTATTAGCTTGTTGGCGTGGAGGAAATCCGCCCCTAGTATGGATGTCTTCACATCAGCGATGATGAAAGTCCACTTGTATGGTCTGCGTAGGCCAAGATTTAGGGTCATCGTCTTCTCGCCGTAGGTTTTTATTTGCGTTCCGTTCGCGGCGTAGAGGTTGAAGTTGTTTTGCGCGGCGTAGGTGTGCTTTCGCGGTGAAAGTACAGATATATCGGCGCCTGTGTCGATAAGGAAACGAATGTTGGAGTCGCGGTCGGTTACGATTAATCGGGAGTTCGCGGTCGCGGCATTCACGGTCCCGATTGTGAATGGCGAGGTTAGTTTCCCTGAGTTTGGAAACTGCACGGCTCGCGGCATTTTCTTGCGTCGCGGCCGAATGTAGTATGATACCAGCATGTATCAGACTCTTGATTAGCGCCGTTTGTTGATTGCGCGTAGTTCGGTGATTGTGCGCGTCGCTGAGATCGAGAGCGAGATCTCTGTCTGTACCTTCGATTGTCGTAGCGCGGCGTAGCATGATCGCGGTCTCTACGACGACCAATGTTGTCGAGTCGCGTCGATAGCTCTTCAATCTGGCGGGCGATTGCGTCGATTGATATACCCGTCGTCGGCGTAGCTTTCACTTCGTGTACTTCGGCGTGTCGCGACGATTCCGATACCTTGTCAGCCACCTGTGCGAGGTTCTGAAAATCGGTATCGCAGACTGCGAGTACCGCGCGTACAGTCTGAGGTAGTCTTCCCAGCCAGAGAATCTTCAGGGTGTCGTCTGGAAGTTTACCGCCTGCTAGTTCCTTCATTCGTCGTAGCAGTTGAGACGGTTTTTGATCTCCCAGTTCGATTTCTTCCAATAGCTGCTGCAGCCGCCGAGCTTCTGACTCTTCGTACACCTGCAGAAGTCTTTGTTTAAGCGTCTCATACTTGTTATCCGTAGGAGGTTGGGACAAGATGTCCGTTATTTGTCTCAGCTCCTCTTTTCCCAGCTTTGCTATAAGCAAAAAGTATTGATTTTCGTCGCTTGTTTTCTGTGGTTTGAGGACAGCTTCGAACTGGTGGAACCACAGTCGTGGTTGGTCCCTCCAGAACTCCGGGATCTTCGCGTTGATTGATACTGGAGCCACAATTTTGCTGTCGGCGTTCATTGTTGATCGATGTTCGTGGGTTCTGTTCCAAGTAGAGACTTTGCGTGTTGTAGATGTAGCGCTGGATGGACGTCGAGGGTTGCCGGATACAACGATGTTGGTTGTCCAATGTAGGATCGTCGGAGGTACCAGATATAACGATCTGGTCGTCGGGAGTCACCAGATATAACGCTGTTGACCAGGTATTGGTATAACGTTATATGTCGTTGTGCAGGGTAGTTCAGAGAAAGAAGTCGGCGGTGATAATTAATTTATTGTCAACTGGTCGGTTTCAAGTACAGATTATGAATGATTGAATCGATACAATACAAAATGCTTATATATAGTGATTTACATTATGTGTTCCGTGTGCAATGAACAACTGGTATGCGAAAGGAATTTATATTATTCGCTGAGTCAATGAGATAAAGTCTCCAGACATGTTATCGGCACTTTCGATAACAATGTTCCTGTGGCCTGGTATGTACATTGTTATATTTGCTGAGAGGTCAAAACTGATTGTCTCAGAGAGTATGTGAACTTCTGTTGATAAGAAATGCTTACAATGTAATAATGAATAGCGTCGCTTTTGATGTTGTTTTTACTAAGATAAACAAATCTGTGAGATTGTTTTATCGCTGACTTTGGTTCAACATTGCGATGACCTTATCGCAATGTCGTGTGCAAAAGCGTGTACCTAAAAAGGTAGATGTTACATTCGAATATCTATGACTTAAATCAAAATGGAAGTCGTCAGTCCTACCTAAGCCATAAAATGTACAAAGACCTTTGACGTCGCCGCGGTAAACTCTTTTCCTTGTTACATAATATTTAATATAATAACGTGGTTAGATGGAAGAAATCACTTCATAGTGATAATCTCGCCACTGCATAACGTCCTAGTAGTCTCTAAAAAACCGAAATTTTTTAACAAATGGATGAAAAAATGATTTTCTTACCTAGAACTTTAATAATCGAATAATTTTCGCAAAAAATGGACACCGAAAAACGCTCAACTTCTAGAATAAAATGCCCATTGAAGATATCAGATAACATTACTAATGATCCGGAGATATGCAGTGCGTACTCTTGTAGGTACACTGCGCACTTTTGTACTGAGCTACCCTATACAAATAATTGTGTTTGTCGGTAGCCTGGAGATAGAGTCTCAGGCCTGGAGGTAGACTCCCCTTTCAAGACACAATCTTCTAGCTTACTGTGAAAGATGTGTAAGGTTGTAGTTTTTTTTCACTTGTGGCATAACATCCTACAAGGATGATTTGTGCCGGAAAGGTTGTAGTTGGGTTTATAACAAAAACACAGATTCATCTTTTTAAACATAAGATGAACTTTTTAGAACCAAACAGATTTTTTATTTCATGTGCATAAAATTCAAGATATTTAACATGGTTGTTAAGAGTAGATTTTTTTTATAATTTAAATAAAATATTTATTTATTTTTATTCATCATCATTATGACAAAACATTTGGAAATACATATAGGTACATGGACAGAAATAATACACACAATCACAAAGCAAAGACAATGCATCATCCTACCTAACCCGCACTCATGATTTAACCCCTTGCTATACAATACCAAGCCCACAAGTTTGTCATTTATTACAAAAGTTATACAAAAAATGAAAAAAACAACAAAACACCAATCCAACAAGCATAAAAGGCAAGCCAAAATAGACAATGTGAATGCGCGTGCGCGCCGTAACAAGCAAGTTAATCAGGACTATGCAGTCATAACCCGCAGCAACCTCACTAGGCGAGTGCCTGTATCGAGGCAAGCCGCTACAAAACATCAAGAAAGTACCGTAACAACCAATCCACCTTGAAATCGCACAAAGAAATTACACAACATGTAGAAATAGCCTCTTCTTTGCTTCCTCTCTACCCGTCTCAAGCAACCAAACCTTTTATTTTTAGAGCTTTCGAGTGTCCTATAACAGAGCTGTTTAGAGTTTCCGAGTGTCCTATAACAAAGCTGTTTAGAGTTACCGAGTGTCCTATAACAAAGCTGTTTAGAGTTTCCGAGTGTCCTATAACAAAGCTGTTTAGAGTTTCCGAGTGTCCTATAACAAAGCTGTTTGGAGTTTCCGAGTGTCCTGTAAAAGGCACGTGTTCGAAAAAATTAAAACGTTTTAAATCTCAAATTCAGCGATGAGATTTGCCACCCATCCTGAATGTCTCAATTTTTGTTTGCACAAAGAAGACAGCTTGCACTTTTATTAGATGCAGATAGTCTGCTGGCCACACCACTAGTGGGATATGTCGTGATTATGAAGTTTAGTTTAGTGTTTAACACTTTATAAAGTCTGTCCTATTTCGAAGACTTCATTTATAAATATATTTTTTTCTTACGAGATATAATGTAACGGAACAAAGAGTCGTCTAATGAAAAGAAAACACAAGGAATACTCAATATATTTATTTATTTATTTATTTATTTATTCTTTTTGCACATCATCATTACATAACAGTGTAAACAAAATATTATAAAACTTTAAAAACTGGGACGCTGTGCAGTGGCGAGATTATCACTATAAAGTGATTTCTTCCATCTAACCACGACACATTGACATGAAACTAGTAAAAAACAAATTTACTTACAAAAAAAACATACAAAATATCAAAACACAACAAAAGAAAAAAAACAAAATTTAAAATAATATATTTAATATATTTGACACACACCCAACATGTGGTAGGGATTATGGATCAGAGGAGGGGGGGGGGCTAGGGAACGGATACTGAGTTATAAGATAGCATTTTTTCCTTTACATAAGATTTAAAGACATTGAACGATTGTGAAACTCTATGCGAAGAAGGAAGATTATTCCAGCAACGAGCACCATAAACTGAGAATGATTTCGAGAAATAATTGGTACTGTGTGTAGGAATTGCCAGAAGACGCTCGTTATTGGATCGCAATGGTAGGCCATGGCTCGCTAAATACTCGAAATTTTCTTTTAAATAATAGGGAGAAGACAGTAATGAATATACGCGAAATTACTGAGCAAAAATATTACATTTTGTTTTGATACATAAAATAAACAAGCAATAAGTAAAATAATAAAATATTGCTTTTTTCGCTACGTTTGGTTTATTTAATATATTTTTTCAAATATGTTTATGTCAAAAAGAAGGTTATCAATATTGCTTCCCAGTTACGTGACCAAACCATAAACTCCCGACTTCCAATTGATAGATACAGTGTAGGTGCCTACCTACGCATAGAAACAATATATTGAATACAAACAGAAAATAATGTATTCACATAATGTCAGAAAACCTTTCATAGTTTATTGTTTTTTTTTTTCATCTACCTACCCTCGTTTCGTACGTTCGGTAATATCCAAAGGGTTTCAAAGAATTCTGAAAAAAATCATTTATCTGTAGCTTTTTTATTAAAATCTTGCAAATTATATTATATCTTGTCGATACCGAGAAAAAATTTCGGAGATCGTTTAAAATGAACTAGGTATTTCATTTCATAATTTTAATAAAATTGGAATATAACTAATTAACTACCTATATCTACTCTTTGTTATTTTGAGCACAAACGAAAAGTTTATGCAATAAAAGTAAAAAAACAAACAATAATAATAAATAGATATTATAAATGATGGTATGTATGTTATATGAAATAACTTTATTATTTTACTGAGGAAACACTATAAAAGTTCATTTTAATTTATTTAGATTAAAAAATAATAATATTGTTTGATCATTTTTTTTATTTGAATAACAAAGGTCATTTGCCTTCAGCATCATATAACATTTTAGACAGTCTTAAAATAATATTAAAAAATACACAAATCAGTTCAAAACAAAACAATCATACCAGTAAACAAAATAAAACCAATACTACATAGGTACTTCAATTCATATTATACATTTCAATATTACATCTATGTACATAGGAACCATTCGATTAATTGAAACATCAATACATTTACCTACATAAATACACACCTATACAACTATACCTACATACATAGCATCAAGCCGCTTCTTTCAGAGATTGAGCGCCACTTCTTTCTATTCTTGCATACATCTTTCGCTTCCGTCACTATCGTACAATTCCTCATGCATGCTCTTCTGCTTAATGAGCTCAACACGTGACCGTCCTGTAGAATTTGATTTAAATGATCTTGCCATTCGATCCTTCTTGCCATTCGATCCCTATATATATATATAATAATTATCTTCTTGGTCATTCTGTCTTCATTCATTCTTGCCACACGCTCAAACCATCGTAACTTATTTACATTCATCCTTGTAATTACACCAACTTTCATTCTACATTCCTTTCGTATATCACTGTTACGCATACGATCTTTCAAACTTTTACCACACATTCTTCTCAACAATCTCATTTCTACAGCAATTATGCCACATTCATCCTTCTTTAACCATGTCCTTATCTATACTTATGTTCCGAATATTATGCTACATTCACGGTCAGAGTATTCCATCGTAAAATCTTAGGTATTTATACCTATACAGAATACAACTGTATAGGCACGCACCCACCAGTAATATTGACCATCAACATGCTTTTTAATATCTTGGTCTCTTTGTATTGATAACATTATAATACGTATATAATATGTCTTTTAGCTTACCTACATTTTATATACCCATCATCTATTTCACATAAAGGATGACAATCTCTTTCAAAATGTGCTCATCTCTGGTCTCAGTTTTTGTGGTTTTTCCAATGAAGCACAAAGGTAAATGTTGGAGATGTTTTCTTAAATTCCACCCACAATAGTATAGAATATTATTAATTTGAACATTGTTCATTTTACTGACATACATTATGACTATTTATTTATCATTAATAATTATGTATAACCTAATAATATTATTTTTTTGACTTGGCTTTTCTTTGCTTTTTTTTTCATTTTTCCTATTGAGACCGCCTTAGTCAAAAGCTGTTATGGTCTCAGTGCAGGGTGATATTTTTAGAGTAATAATAATAATAATTTCTTTACTTTACGTTAGCATGATAATGAGAGAAAAAGCTCTTGAAAGCTAACTTGCGATTACTAAAGTCAATGTGGAAATACTGAATAAATGTGTTTTATTTTTATTAAATTTAAAGTTGTTGTAATGTATAATTAAGAACACTATTAATTTCCACACATGAGTTGTATATAATCAATACCAATTATACTTATTGTTGAGTGCTTTCACCTTGCGACATCCTAAGGGCAAGAGTAATTTAAAACTAAATTTATTCTTTAGTCTTTAACTTTCATTCATTAGTTTTACACAATTCTTGTCCTGTGGATATGCAAGGCGAAAGCAATTGAATATTGACTACATAAAGAGGACTTCGGTCTTTTTTGGATTAAAAATCTTACGTAAATATGTGATTATTATTGTACAATTCTAATGTAAATTTATATACGTTGTTTATGTAGATATTTATAATAAATAAATAAATATTTAGTCATTGTTAATTGAAGTCAATATTTTTCAAGAGAAAGGAGAGTAAAAAGAACCTAGGTACAATATATCTATTTGTACTCACATTCACAGCATCTTTCCAAGTGTAGCAACAAGCAGACAACCTGCATGGATGGAAGGAATATCTCACGCCGTGGCCCATGAGGGGACACTGTATAGATCTATATTAACATACTTCTTTCACTTCTTCTACATTCATACAATTTCTGACGCAGGAACGTCGGTTCCGTTTACTCCGTTTACGAAAATATGATCCGCGTGGTTCCCGGACACCCGCGTTTCCTCACACCCCTTCGTTCAGACAAGGAATAATTCACTATTGCTTAGTTATTTTAATTAAGTTTAGTATTCTTTGTTCACATTAAGTATTAACTACACACTATCAACATAATGTCATACATTATTTTGGTTAGCTGGAAGATTTTGTCTCCAGGCAATAAGCTCGCCAATTGCTCATGATTTTTCTTGATTAATAAAGTGTTATCATTATTATATTTTTTATTAATTAAAAATGTTAAATGTCTTAGTTAAGTATTCGTGATATTGACCAAATACCCGTTTGTCTTTAACATGACACTTGCCCACTTACCTCAATATATTTTAGATATAGAGAAATTATTTTTCTGACCTCCAATCCATACAGTCATGGTATCTCTTTCAAATAGAATAGTCTACAATTATCAGTTGGAAAAATATAAGTACATATATAATAGAAAAAAAATATCTACAAGCTTTTTTATTATTTCAGTTGCGAATACAGCGCACTGAACAAAACATTACTGCTATGCTGAATTTACAATATTTGCGTGTTATTCGGAACGTGTTTGCTACGTAACAATGGAAGATTTACGAAACAAAAACATACATTTACCTAAAATAAACATGAAACTTGCTCGTTTATTTATTTATTTATTTATTGTAACACATGTTTCGCTGAAACAACATATGCATACAACGGTAAAAAAGATTCGTACCCAGATTAATATTGTATCAGCAAATGGCATTCGTACATTTTGTTTTAACATTCGTTTGTCGAAACATTACCAATTTAAACCCTCTTTACCTTCCCACATACGATTATAGACTTTATATAGCATAGAGGGAATTTTAACGAAAAATGGTATAAGTTATAATTTTATAATGGATCCAATATATTTTCATGTCAATCAAGTTTAATATTGTAAAGTTGTATTTTGTTATGGAAAACTTTAATGTACAATAATCACTTTAATTGGGATTGAAACAGAAATGGTACATTAATATCATGGAGTGAAATGTAATTTTTTTATTTTATTAATATTGATTTTCTTACTTTTTGTGGCTCAAGTACATAAGAAGCTACGAAAATTGACACTTTTTCGCAACTTCGTCTATGTACATATATTCGAAAGAAAACGTAACGCGTAAAAGTATTTTAACCACGGTCCCAGGTCTACGTAATACGTTTTGACATGACGCATCTGTGGATGAAATTTGTTAAAACGTTTAAAGTAAAGAAAACCTAGACTGAAACATCACTATGTCCTCAATAATTTGATATCCATTAATAAAGTCTTGTTTTACATCGATGACATTATACAATTTTCCGCATCCTTCTGGAACACCTGATAGGCTATCTATTGCTGGACGCTTATCATCTTTTCCCCTATCTTCTTTCACTATACACGCAACGCGGCATTAGCTCTTCTGGTCAGACTTGCTCCTACATACAATTTCCACATTCAAAAGTTGACTATAAAATTACTTTAATGCTCTCAACAATCCGTCTATAGTTCATTACTCCACTATCTTGGGTAGGGTATTTCTAGAAAGGTTTTCTTTTATCCTTTTAAACGTGTTAGTACCCATAAAACAAGATTAATTTCTTAATTTGGGACTAGCTCGGTCTATGTGAATTGTCTATACATGTTATGTTATGTGAAAATTATGTGGGTGTATCTACCTATATTAAAAAAGTTTTTTTTTTATGTGTGATAAAAACGTGTTTTGTACACCAATAAAATAACATAAATCTCTGTCTTAAATATGGTTGGTTGTCAAAAATTAATTTACCAAAATAAACCTAACATTAGTATAAATAATTTTATTATAACGCAATCAATACATTTTTTGATACAATTTTAACATCTTTGACGTCCAGATATTTTAAAGGTCGTAGACTCCTATAATTACATCAGAATATACCAACGAATTTTTTTCACAATTTGGTCGCTATGCAGGCCTGAAAGACAATTTGAAAAATCCGTCGTTATTCTCAAGAAAAAAAAACAGTTGTGAATATTCGCGAATGCGAATACGAGTATTTGTAACATCACTAATTGAATATGATCCAAGGTGAGCAACCTCATCACAGTCTTAAACGTGATGTTAAATAAAAAAAAAAACTTTTTCTTATATAAAAGAGTGGGAGCCATTTCTTTACCGGGAACTTTACGGAGTGGGTAAACTTTTAAGCAAGCTTTTTTTCGTTAATTCCGATCCGTGATTTTTATACAATTTTATTGTGAAACAAAAAGTAATAATTAAAATGAATGTAGACGTGGGTGTTAAAAGTTGTTGCAAAGTAATTTAATTTGAGTCTTCTTCGGTGGTGGCTATTATATTATAAAAAAATGGTTGTTGTATTGTATCTAATATAATAAAAGTATTAAACCCGATTACACTTGGGGGATAAAAATCGAAATGAGATATTATAACGTGTTTGAAAACGTGTTTTCGCAGACCATCTCATAGGTATACAAAGATCTTACTGGAAACCTGTAGGTACGTACAGTAATTTTAAAAAATAATTTAGTTGGCCTCTTGACATACACGTACCTATGTAATAAACTGCACTGTATTGTAATAAAGAAATTCGTACCAAATGTGTAGGTACAGCGTTTAATGTGGCACGGAGGTAACTTTTACTATAAAGTGACATGGTTCCGAGTTCGATTCTTGGCCAGTGTAAATTGAAGAATGAACTTTTTCAAATTGTTCTCGGTCTGGATGTAATGTACATGTATGTATTGTGTTTAGTGCTTTGTCCCGCCAGTATCCATAATACAGGTTCATTTATCTTAGTTCGGAACATCCGTGTGAATTCTCTTTACATATTAGGCAATAGGGCCAATTCTGAATCTTAATGAACTAACTAACTAAAAAGTTGATTAATATTAGTTATTATGTAGTATTCAGCATTAGTTATGAACTATAAACAACTATAAACTCGAGAACCACCAAGTGCAAACGGTAAAATCTATGGGAATTAATGAACTAACTAACTAATATTAGTCAGTGATGCCGCAATACAAAATATTTTTCACGTTCCGATTTACACTTTTGGCAACAATTTAATAGTTGTCGCGCGTGGAAATTGTAAAATGACAGATTTGCCGATATATTTTGGCGTTCGTATTTGCGTCGGTGGTGGTGTAATTTTACAATTCATACATCCTAAGAGTTGCCCTAAAAATATAAATTTTTACTTTTAATTGAAAAAACAACTTAACACTTCCAAAATATAGCAATATTCTGCGGTAAAATGACAGCAACTAATAATATTCGCACATTAAAAGTCGCGAATAAAATTCTGCCAAATCCAACTTATTTTAGTCGTCGGCTGTCAACTAAAATTTCATTCTGAATACGAAATCCATAGATTCTAGAAATTTATAGTTGTACTAAGGTGTCAAAATGAACTAATGAACAAAATTAGTACGGAAAATTGTGAATACGAATTAGAATTAATTATCATGACTCGACTATCTTCTCACACTTAGTTGACTTAGTTAGTGCAACTAAACTATTTTATGATTCAGAATTGGCCATAATGAAGCAATATGTCTTACAGTAGGTTATATACCTACATAAAATGTTTTATGAACATGATTTAGCGCAAAGTTAGTTAAGACATGGAAGAATGAATTGGACATTTTATAAACAATCAAATACCTGATATGAAATATGTTTCCTATTATTACTTACATTTTTTTAATTCAAAAAATTTCGCATATAACACAAGTTGTTTGCTACATTTCAGTGATGAGGCATGTCCCAATCCTGATGACCTTGTTTTTCTGTACACAGGTTATGACTTGCATGCTTATTAGATACATTATTATTGGAAAAATTAAAGTGTGGTTTGCGTTCCAAAGTACCTCAAGTACACTATATAATTCATCAATTCCAGTATGAATTACTAAATTAAATGAGTATCTCGGATACATGAAGGTATCCACGTCAGAAGTTACTTACGTACTTCTCCACTTGTACGCTATTATACAATCAAGGAATATAATAATACATGTAGATAGATTTATAAATAAACATACTAAATTGTTAAGCGAGGACATTTTTTTATTATCTTTTATTTTTAGCGAAATTCGCAAGCGGGGGATGATTCAAGAGAATGAAATTTTTTCTCGATTCCATGAATTTGTTCCATACACGGATGAGTGCTCTTTAGCCACAATAATGTACACGTTCATACCTCTGTACTATGAAAAATGTGGTAAAAGTAAACAGAAAACTCATAAAAATCCATTTCTATATTGAATTCTCATCTCGATACTTATACAGCATGCTACAAATTCAATTATTTATTGCAAGGTATTTTTGTTTTACGATTCAATTTAAAATATTGAATAATTTATTCTTCTTCTTTCCCCTGGTGGAGTAGGCAGAGAGAATGGAATACCATATAGATCTATCCCCACACACTTCTTTCGCCTCCTCTACATAAACGCAACCTGTCGTCTACACTCGTTGATTACTTTAACTCAACACACGCCCGTCCTTGAGAATTTGATCTACATGATCAAGGAAAGTCGTTCTCAGACGCCCGCGTTTCCTCACACCCCTTCTCACGGACAAGTATATTATCCTCTTTCTCAGTATCCTCATCTCCCAATTACCCATAATATTATGTATAATCCATCTGATATAATATTTTATAATAAATAAATTAAAAAAAAAAAACTCTAAGTACGCCCTTTCGGTGTCTCTATCTCAAAAATCGGCGCTTAATAAATTGTTTTGTTCATTTCTATTATCTGGTTAATATCAAGAATAAAAACCCTATCGTTTAGTCATCATCATCATCATCGCCCTCAACGCTCCTCACGGGAGCACAGGGCAGAAACCAGCCTCCTCCATTCAGAGCGTCTCTGTGCCAATTGCGTCACCTCTTTCCACGACATTTCTTGCGCTCTGATGTCGTTGTCATAGGAACGGTGTATCGTGAAAGAGGGACGCCCGGGCCGACGGAACCCCTGCAGACGGAAGAACAGTGCTCTTTTTGGCCAACTTTCATTAGGCATTCTCAAAACATGTCCCAGCCAGGACCATCGTCTCTCCTGTATTACGGAGATAACAGGTCTCTGCTGGGTGCGCCGGCGCTCAGCATCATTTGTAACATGTTCATACCATCTGACATCCAAAATCCTTATCCTTAAATCGTTTAGTAAGAAGGTGTTATTATTCTTGATTGCCCCCTAGTGGTGGTTTTTCCACAAAACGGCGCATTGAAAAAATTGATCTGTCAAATCTGTCAAAGATATTTGAGATAGACGTACTATTTTATTCTCCAGTTTAATTTTTGTTTTTTTGTTCGTTTTTGATCATTCTGTCAACCAATAACAAATATAAGTGATTTTATTTACTGGATTATGATTTTTCTATAATTTTAGTTGTTGAGATTGTGAAATATAGCTAACAAAATCAGTTTCAGAATTTTGAACTGTCAAATCTGCTATCTGTGTTTGATGTGCTTGAACTGAAAATATATTCGCGAGTGATTTTATTTATTGGATACTAAAACTGTGATAAATTTCAATTTGCAATAACTGTGAAATAGTATCATATTAGTGATAGTTATGAATTTTTAATTTTTTCATTGAAAGTAGATTTATTGTCAGACACTGAAAAGTGACTTCAGTTAACACCAGCCAATCAGTATCAAAATAAGTGTCGTCATTTCACACCAATAGACGCAAGTGTCATTAATGATACTGATGTTGCATATATACAGGCGCTTTTGATAATGCTCACATAACACTAAGTCATATTGTACTTCAATCATTGGACCATTGTTTTTCGTAATACATATTTAATATATAATATATTTGATTTAATTGATCCAAAATGAATAAATATCAGACTAGAGGTAATAATACCAAATCGCAGTCTCCCGTACCAGGAGGCCCTCAATATGCGACTGACAAGGGTTTCACTAAAAACGACATCAGGTCAAATGATAATTACCTAATAGAGAAAATAACAGCTGATATTAAATTGTTTGTTGAAGAAAAATTTACTGCACTGAAAGATGAGATGATTGCTTCAAATCGGAACTTGACCTCACTATTTGAATCACAATTTAATTTGTTGAACAGCAAGATAGATGGCCTTGAACGTGAAAATAATGAACTAAAAAATCGTATAACTTTGTTGGAAAACACAGAAACTAGTACTGGCCCTTGTCAGACATCTTTGGTGCTGGATGAGGTTGAGGAAAGAATCAGGCGCCAGAAAAACATAATAATTTGTAATGTTGAAGATAATCATATTGCTGATGTTGCCGAATCTGAGGGGTTTGACAAGGTTGTTCTTTCTTCAATTCTAAGTAAGATTGATCCTAGTCTAAATGATGAGAAGATGATAAGATGCAAGAGACTGGGGCGTAGATCAGACGGGAGAACCAGACCTATCAAAGTATTCCTTAAGTCTCGTGATCAAGTTTTTGAAATCTTAAGGGGTAAGAGAAATATTGCTGACAAGAATATACGAATATTTACCGATTTAACTCCTATGCAAGTAACTGAAATGAATAAGTTAAAGACTGAATTGTCTGAGAGGAAGAAGAATGGAGAGTTGGACCTTTTTATAAAATACACTGCAGGGAAGCCAATTATTGCAAGGAAATTTCAAAAAAACTGAATAAACAAAACACCTGTTTAAACTTACTATATCAAAATGTCAGAGGTATTTGTTCAAAGCTACAACTGTTTGCATTAAATGTAGCATCTATGACGTATGATGTGGTGATGTTGACTGAGACTTGGCTGCATCCTAATATCAACACTTCAGAATTGGGTATGTCGTCTTATAATGTGTTTCGGAAAGATAGATCCTCTATCACTAGTAATAAGATAAGAGGAGGCGGAGTTCTGATTGCAGTGAGACGAGAATATCCAGCAAAGCAGCTTATTTTGAAACGCGATGATGTCGAACACATTTTTGTCATGGTGAAAGTCGGAAGGAAACGATTTATTTTTGGGTCTGTTTATATTCCACCTTCATCAACTGTCAGTATATATAACCATCACTGTGAAGTGATGGAACACCTAAGAACTCTATACCCGGAGGTACCATTGCTCATTACTGGAGATTATAATCTACCTAACCTCATTTGGTGCCAAGAGGATTCAGAGGACGTGGTCAGTCCTGCAGGTACATTCTCTGAGGTAGAGAGTTCACTATTGGAGGGAATCAACTTTTTGAACATGTCCCAGAAAAACTTCGTGAAGAATAGTAATGATAGAATACTTGATCTTGTGTTGGCTGCTGACTTGAGTGTAAAAGTGGGTGAATCTTGTGAGCCGGTTGTCTCTGTTGATACTCATCATCCACCATTAAGTGTTGTCATTGAGAATCTGCACGTGCCTGTTGTGAAGCAATGTCGAAAATATCTTTGTTATGACAAGGCTGACTTCAGGGAGATTAATCGGTTAATTTATAATATTGATTGGTCGTTTTTGGAGGAATCGTCACTTAATGAAAATGTTGATTTGTTTTATGGCAAAATTAATGAAATTATTTCTGAACACATTCCATTTAAAGTTTGCTATCAGTCGAACTATCCTGTGTGGTTTAGTAGTGATCTAAAGAAAAAAATCTCAGAGAAGAAAACTATTCATAAGCTTTATAAAATGTCAGGAAATCAAGGTGATTATGAGTCCTTTCGGACGTTGCGCAGAGAGTGTAAAAATCTTACAGCACTTTGTTACGGAAAATTCATTTGTGAGGTTGAGAATACAGTTCGTACTAATACTAAGCATATTTTTAAGTTCACAAACTCTCTGAAGTCTGATGACAGTGGAATGCCTAGTTGTGTGCAGTTCAATGACAAGTCTGCTGACGCACCTATTGATATGGCTAATCTCTTTGCGGATTTCTTTGGGACTGTGTATGATCGACCTTCTTCATCGCTGGGTGATACTGATTTCGTGTCTCCGATCAACCTGCAACTGTTTTCTGTAAGTGTTGAGATTAGGGATATTGTTGATTGTATAAGGAACTTGAAGTCTAAGTCTAGTGGTGGGCCTGATGGCATCTCCCCGGTATTCCTGAAAAAATCTTTGCATAGTTTGTCATATCCGTTGTATGTAATTTTTAACAGGTCTTTGGCAACTGGTTTGTATCCGGACTGTGGGAAAGATAGTTATTTAATACCCGTTTATAAGTCTGGGTGTAGGCAAGATGTAACTAATTACAGACCAATTTGCATACAGTCAGCTGTTCCTAAGATTTTTGAAAAAATAATACTCTCAAAGTTGTCGCCGACATTAAATAGTGTTATTAGTGACTCTCAGCATGGATTCATGCCATCGAGATCGACCTTGTCAAACCTCATGGTTTACGAAAATTTTATTCTTAACACGATGACAAACAGGGCACAGGTTGACTCAATTTATACTGACTTTAGTAAGGCTTTTGACAGGGTTGATCATGGTATCCTGTTGGATAAATTACGTGGCATAGGGGTTGCTGGGTCGCTGTTAACTTGGTTTATCAATTATTTGACTAATCGAAGACTGGCTGTTAGAATTGGGGATTCTGTATCATACTCCTTCGAAGCTCTTAGCGGAGTTCCCCAAGGATCGCATCTGGGACCTACCTTATTCATTCTCTTTATAAATGATGTTGTGGATGTGTTCACTGATGTGGAAATTCTCATATATGCTGATGATATTAAGATTTACAAAGCAGTGAGTACTATTGATGATTGTCATGTTTTACAAGATAATCTCAATAGGTTAAGTGAGTGGTGCACAGTCAATAAATTAGTCCTGAACTCTAAAAAATGTCAGGTAATGCATTTTTACCGCATAAAGCATCCTATCGAATTTGAATATTCAATAGATGATTTAAAGTTGCAGAGGGTTGATGAGATTAGAGACCTGGGTGTTATACTGGACTGTAGACTGAGTTTTGTTAATCACATTAATTCCATATGTGGTAGAGCCATGAGGATGTTGGGATTTGTTATCCGAACTTGTAGACCATTCTCTGACATATTTACTCTAAAAATTCTCTATATATCTCTCATACGCAGTATTTTGGAATACAACTCATCTGTTTGGAGTCCTTGTTTTGAGATTCATAAAACTAATTTGAGCAGGGTGGAGCATAGATTTCTTAGACATATAAATTATAGATTGGGTATCCCTATGGAGGAAATGTGTTACAGTTCCATATTGAACCATTTGAGTCTGTTGGGGCTGACTGAGAGAAGAGTACTTTGTGATTTGATTTTGTTACACAAAATAATTCACGGGAATCTTGATTGTCCAGATATATTGTTGAAGCTAAATTTTCATGTTCCCATAAGGGCTACTCGACAGGCTTTACCTTTTTATTGTAATAGTTCCAACACTTCTTATGATTATAACTCGTCTGTCAACAGATTGCAGCGTCTTGGAAACAAATATGTGGATGTTGTAGACGTATTTGGCACATCTCTGTTAGTATATAAGTTTAAATTAATCGAATCACTTCTTTCAGACCAGACCTAGTAGATTTTCCCATGTATTTTTGTGCAGTTTTAGAATTATTTTAAAATTATTATCATTATTTTTTGTTTTTATCATGAGTAGTGACTAGAATTTGTCTTTTAATGAATTTATTGTGTTTTGTATTTAAATTTTAATTTTTACTTTTTGACTTTAACTGGAGAATGTTTTGTCTGTTTTTTTTTTATATTTTTATGTTGTTTTTTATATTTTTATAGATTGGAAAGTTTATCTGTATACTTGTAAAGGCAATTGCCGTATATTGTATTAAATAAATAAATAAATAAATAAAAATAAATTGTCTAATTAATTAATATTCCATAATATAATGCATCTGTGTTGAATCAAGTTCCGTAAGTAACCCTCAAGTAACTTTTTATAGTAGATAACGTTATCAAAGGTCTGCCTGGACTTTTAATTTTTTCTTCTAAATGATTTAAAATATTATTATTTTATTTATTTAACATTAATCTATTATTGAAATAATTTTTTTTAGGGTTGCTGAACCTCCAATTATTATTGTTTGATGATGGGTGGGTGGATGTATTGGATGATTCTATGTTCTCTTTGTGGTCCAGGTATTTATTGCAATAAGGAGAGAATTCCAGTTATTTTCCTTTGTCTGTAGCGGACTGTATATTTGATTTTGATTCCTTCCTTGTTCTCCAATATGTTGAAACGGGAATATGTAGTAAAATCACTATTTAAACTATTTAACATTTATTATGAAAGGAACAATGAACAAGTAACACAACTTTATAAATGTATAATTTGATATAAACGTGGTAAATACTGAAGTTACTGTATGCTGTATGAGCGAACTACACTGGAAAGAAGCAAGCGAGAGAATAAATAAAAATATTGAACACATGACGGTGCTTGTTACAAACTTTTTTATACAACAACAAATAATGACAACAATTCTTTGCTACGGTTGATTTTCAGAATACATTTAGCGTGGTCATACAAAAACTGGCATGACCGTATTTATATTTCAATTTGTCTATATGAACTTTGCAATGCATCACACAGATGTCGGTAGGCTGTCCTTTTATTTATTTAAAACCAAACAAGATTATGAATTTATCCAACGCTCCCGGCCCAACAAATGCATCAACTATGAGAAGAGTTTATGTATTTCATTTACAGTTTAAGAAAATTGAATTATACAACAATTAATCATTTGTAAGTTAGCTGGTAGTCGGTCAATAACAAGCAAATTATTAAGACTCTAAAAATAACATATACAAGATAAGTTGATTAGCAAATAAAGATAATACATGTGTACATTCAATAAAAAGTATGTATGTTATATGTGATACAAAGATATATGCATGAGTAGGTATCCATAGTAAGTAGTAGAAAGATAAAAATATTCATAAGTAAGGTTACATTTGCTTAAGAGATTTAGACAGTGCTCTTGAAAGATAATACATATGTGAGCTGTTACTGACATAAAAATCTTACAGGTAAATATGAAATAAATTGAATATTGGAAAGCAATACTTAGAGACACTGAATCAATGTTCAAACTATTATATTAATAATATAGAGTATAACAATATGCAAATAAAATAAGAAATGTTTCTTAGAGCAATTAATACTTAATAGATACATAACAATATAAAATAATAAGTACATAGTAGGATATTGAGAATGCTTAGTTAACACTCATTAAAGTTATCTTGATTCACAGGTATGTATTGTATTATATATCAAGTAAATAGTGTTCAGTAAAATAAGTATTTGCAAAGCAAAGCAAAGAAAAACATGAAATATCACTTGTTACAGGAACTCGTAGAGATACAGACTTCATGAGTCTGTTGCACTTAACATCAAAAAACTCCAACAGTCTATCGTAATGAGAAAAAATGTTAAAAGGTGGAATGTTTATACCTATGCTCGAGTGTAATTGTGAGCTTGTTTTTCTGAATAGTTACATGAATATAGTGATATGAATACATTATGTTTTGGAGGATCTTAGTCTTGAACAAATATCTTGCTGGTACCCTCGTTACTCATCTTGATAAAGTAATAAACATAAACTAGTGATGCCTCGCTGGTATAAGCCTTGCCTGGTTCGAAGTGTGACTACCCTTATCCGACCATCTGGTCCAGGATGCAACGACACTACACGAGCGAGAGGCCATCTGAGTGGAGGAGATGAGTCTTCCTTCATCAAAACTAAGTCATCTTTTCTAACTGGTCTGGAAGTAGCCTTCCATTTATACCTCTTCTGACATTCCACAATGCAGCTCTTACTCCATTGCTCCCAGAACAAAGAAATAATAGTAATTAGTGAATTATAATTGTGCAACTTGTTGACGGAGGTCTTCGTGAACAGGTCCTCTGAACCCAGGCAAGCATCGCCAGCGAGTAGGAAATGGTTAGGAGTAAGGGCTGACAAGTCGGAAGGGTCTGATGATAATGGGGAGAGGGGACGACTGTTCAGGCAGCACTCAATCTGGGCTAAGACAGTAGACAAAGTATCATGATTAAGTAAAGAAGAAGACAATGTTTTCTTGAGCATTGCCTTCATAACTTTTATGTTTGACTCACACAAACCATTGTGGTGGGGACTTCTTGGAGGAGAAAAATGCCATTGTATATCTCTAAATGATGCATAATTTGAAATAGCCTCATCAGAAGAAATCAACATTCTATGCAACTCACGCAATTCACCCCTTGCTCCCACGAAGTTGGTGCCGTTGTCAGAATATATTTTAGCAGGTCTTCCTCTACGGGAAATGAATCTTTTGAGAGTATTAAGAAAAGAGTCTGTCGAAAGACTCGTAACAAGCTCGAGGTGGATGGCGTGAGCTACCAAACAACAAAATACAGCAATGTAAGCTTTTATAGGAGTTGATTTTCTAGTTAGCCCTGATTTCATCAAAACAGGTCCGGCGTAATCAATCGCTGTTACTGCGAAAGGTCGTATGGGCCTCAGTGCGTCACCAGGAAGAGGCGCCATGATCTGTTCCATGGTTTTGGGTTTGTACCTGAAACACAAAATACATTTTCTGAATACCTTTTAAACAACGTTGCGTCCATTGATAAGCCAGTACTTTTCTCTTAGCAAATTCAATACACCGTTTGCACCTAAATGTAGATTAGACAAATGATAATGTTTTGCTAGTAACTCTGTATATACATGGTTGGCAGGTAGTAAAATTGGATGTTTTTGTAATTCTGGCAATTGAGAGTGCTCTAGCCTGCCACCCACTCTTAATATGTTCTCCTTCAAGAAGGGGTTCAAGCACAATAAGGCACTTCTTCTATTTAAAGCCTGGCCAGACCTTAAACTTTTTATCTCTGAAGTAAAAACTTGACTCTGTACTACTGTTATCAATTTATTATTGGCATTTTCCAATTCCTCCACAGTGAGTGCACCCTGTCGGCGCTCCTTCATCCTGCGACTGGCATTGTAAACAAATCTGAAAATGAAAGCTGTCACGCGAATTAACCGCGTGTAAGAGGAAAATCTCTGAAAAATTGACAACTCGGCTGTAGGAGCAGTAAGAGTGAGAACGGTACTTGCCTCAGGTACCCAGGTCAGAGTTGGAGGATCAGAAGAGGGCCATAGCTCCCGAGGCCAAGAAAGCCATTCCGGGCCGTTCCACCATAGAGAAGAACTCTTCAAGGCAGACACGCTGGCACCCCTGGAGGATAAATCAGCAGGGTTATTTTCGGATCTTACATGTCTCCATGTGCAATCCTGACAGTTTTCTCGGATTTGATTCACTCGGTTTGATACATATACATCCCATTTAGATATCTCTCCTGTTATCCAATGCAATGTGATGGTGGAGTCTGTGAACATCACAGTGGGTGTCTCCTGCATATCTAAAGCTTGCTTGGTCTGTTTCACCAATTCAGACAGCAACAAAGCTCCTGACAACTCCAAGCGTGGCAAGGTAACTGCTTTCAATGGGGCCACTCTAGATTTAGCAGTTAACAGACTTACGTTATAACTTCCAGAAGGTCCTCTAGATCTCAGATACACAGCGGCTCCATATGCTTTGACTGAGGCATCACAGAAGCCGATGATCATGTCCTGTTCTGACTCAGCCTGCTTTATTCTTCTAGGTATATGAAAACCTTTTAGCTTTTTTAAATCTACGCGATAGCTCTCCCACCGTGCACTGATGTGCTCCGGAACAGGTTCATCCCATGAAAGTTTGAATCCCCAAAGCTCCTGCAATAATATTTTGGCGACCAAAATAACTGGGGTAAGTATACCCAAGGGATCAAACAATCTGGCTATCTCTGAAATGATACTTCTTTTTGTGTATGTTGGGGTTGTTTCTAAAGGTACTTGTTCTTTTTCAATAGGTATAAAATGGAAGAAATCCCCAGAACAATTCCAATACATTCCCAAAACCTTCACACTGTCCTCTTCCTCATGGAAAGACATGTCTGTCAGGTTACAATCACTTGGGTCAGAGAAATTAGAGCGCCATTTAACTAAAGGCATTCCTGCTGATGCTAATATGTGTGTTACTTCTTTTTTTATCTTTAGGCATGTCTTTTCATCGTCAGCGCCAGTCAACAGGTCATCCATGTAAAAATCGCGCTTTATAACTGGCGCAGACATTGGAAATTGATAAAGGTAATGCTCACCTAATACAAGAAGGCACCTGGTGGCCAAGAATGAGGCTGGTTTATATCCGTAGGTAATAGTATTGAGAGTGAAGGCCTGCATACGTTGATCTTCAGACTCCCTCCACAAAATTGTTTGATAAACTCGATCCTCTTCCCTCACCAACACCTGCCTGTACATCTTCTCTATATCGGCGGATATTGCGCAGGCAAACTTCCTGAAATGTAGTAAGATACTATGCAATTCCTTTTGGGTTTTAGGTCCAACTGCTAAGAAATCGTTAATAGATTTCCCGTTACTAGATTTCATACTTGCATTGAATACTACTCTAATTTTTTCTTCTTTGAATACTGCATGATGAGTAATAAAGCATTGGACACTGCTCAAGTCTTCACAAGGAGACATGTGTCCCAATGAAAGGTATTCTTTCATAAAATCTGTGTATTTCTCTTTGAGTATGGGATTTTTCTTAAATCTTCTTTCTAAAGATAACAAGCTATTAGCCGCTATGTTATATGATTCTCCTAGAATGGGAGGTTGCTTAAAAGGTAGCGCTACAACAAATCTTCCTACGTCATTTCTATGTGCATGTTTCAAGAAATTCTCCTCACACAATACTTGCTCTTGGGAAGGTTCAGGAGAAGCCTTCAACTCTTCCACTTCCCAAAATTTTTCAATGGATTTATTTAATTTTGTTAAAGAAAGATGACAAGATACTGGCCTGTTCACTTGTGTATTGTCGAAATGAAGTTGTCCAGATATCACCCATCCCAATTCAGTATAGCACATGGTAGGCATATCAGGTCCCAGGTGGACTCTCCCATGCCCTAGTATTTTCCAGAAGATCTGCGCTCCCAGTAGTAGATCAACCGGAGCTGATACGTTGAAATCGGGATCTGCCAAAGTCATTCCAGCCGGAATTTCAATCTGGTCCCTGCTGAATGTAGCTCTTGGCAGTTCCTGTGTTATTTGTGGTAGTACTAGGCAGGCTACTGTGGCCTCATACCTAGAACATAAAGACTTAAGGACAATATCGGCTCCTCTATGAATATTTAATATTTGCTTTTTTATACCGCTAACGGGTATATCAACTTTGTAAGTTTTCATCTTAAGTTTGTTGACTAGAGATTGTGAGATAAAATTAGACTGAGCTCCCGAGTCTAATAAAGCTCTCGCACCGAGCATGATTCCCTGTGCGCCTTTAACTTTGACCTTGGCGGTTGCCAGTAGACACTCCCCAGAGGCGACACTGGCAGTGTGGATTGTCACAGGTGTCTCTATCAACGGATTAGCATCCTTCTGATCTTTTCTATCATTGAACTTACTATAATGTATCATAGTATGATGTTTAGCACCACACTCCTTGCAGTTGCTTTTGCTAACACACTTTTCTACAATGTGATTATTACTGAGGCAGTTAAAGCAGAGCTTATGCTTTTTGACTAACTCAAACCTTTTGTCCTTTGACAACCCTCGGAAGGTGGGGCAGCAATATACTTGGTGTTGACTCTGGCACAATACACAATTGTCATTAAATGAGTGAAAGACGTGCTTACCATTAGAGTTGTTGACCTTCCGCTGGCTGCATGACGGCTCAAAAGCTGGGGCCGATCTGCCTACGCTCTCCAGGACCCTGGCCCTGTCGGCCAGCCACTGCATCAGGTCCCGGAAGGTAGGCAGCTCCTCAGGTATGGGAGCTGCTTCCCACATAGCACGCGTTTCATTATCCAATCTCTGTGCTGTAATATGAACCAACATTGGATCCCAATGTTCTACAGACAATCCCAGCGATCGAAGCGCCTGAACATGTACCTGGGTACTGTCAACTAGTTTCCGCAGATCAGCATATCGGTCTCCTCTCACCTTATCTCTGGAAAACAAAGAACCAATGTGTTTGCTTACCATTAATCTCTTGTTTTGGAACCGCTCCTCTAATAAGTTCCATGCCACCTTAAAGTTGCTTCCCGTGACGTCCAGTCCTGAAACAACACTCAATGCACTCCCCTTAACACATGAAAGTAAATAATGAAGTCGCTGTGAGTCAGACATCTGTTGATCAATGACCAACGACTTAAATGTATCTCGGAAATAACACCATTCTTCATATTTCCCTTCGAATGTCGGCAAAGTAATGGCAGGCAACTTGAATGTTAACGCCGAGGCACTGGGAGCCTTTTGTTGATCTGAATTCCTTGCGATGGCGTCCTTAGCATCACCTACCGCCTGGAAGTATCGATCTTCAAGGTCAAGCCTTCCAATGAAATCCCGCTCCTTGTCTGGGGTCTCACTCCATTCCCGGAAAGCCTCCTGAAGCCGATCCACCCTCATGCCCAGTGTCTCAGGATTAACACTATCTTTCCTAAGAAATTCCTCAAATCTTGTCAAAAGAATGCTGAACTCCTCGGATGATACCACCATTGCTTCCATCTTTGGCTTAGGCATTGCTAAATGTGAGTGAATGTCCTAAGATGAAGCTATATGAATGATTTGAACAACAAATTGCAAAAAATGAAAAAATAACCTCCAAAAAATCCGCCACAATGAGTGTGCGATCGTTTGGCAGGTAATTAATGATTGTAGACTTATGGATGGTCCAGATGACCTTGGATGTTCTGTCTCAACCCAGAACAAATGATACGTGATGGACTGAAATAAAATGATTGGGAAAATAAAAGAATCTCGCTAGCAATACTGACCTGTAATCCGGTTCGTAGGTCCATATGTTTGATGATGGGTGGGTGGATGTATTGGATGATTCTATGTTCTCTTTGTGGTCCAGGTATTTATTGCAATAAGGAGAGAATTCCAGTTATTTTCCTTTGTCTGTAGCGGACTGTATATTTGATTTTGATTCCTTCCTTGTTCTCCAATATGTTGAAACGGGAATATGTAGTAAAATCACTATTTAAACTATTTAACATTTATTATGAAAGGAACAATGAACAAGTAACACAACTTTATAAATGTATAATTTGATATAAACGTGGTAAATACTGAAGTTACTGTATGCTGTATGAGCGAACTACACTCGAAAGAAGCAAGGAAAAGAATAAATAAAAATATTGAACACATGACGGTGCTTGTTACAAACTTTTTTATACAACAACAAATAATGACAACAATTCTTTGCTACGGTTGATTTTCAGAATACATTTAGCGTGGTCATACAAAAACTGGCATGACCGTATTTATATTTTAATTTGTCTATATGAACTTTGCAATGCATCACACAGATGTCGGTAGGCTGTCCTTTTATTTATTTAAAACCAAACAAGATTATGAATTTATCCAATTATAAAAAAAAAATCATTTAAGTACTTAAATTGTTCTAATCCGTTCCATTCCTCTTGATGATGATGATGATGGATGATTTTGTTTTGACGCCGTTTAACAGTCCCTAGACCGTCTCAAGGGCGCCTATTATTTTTATTTAACTATATCCTGAGTACCCTTTTAATGTTTTATTATATTATTTTCCCATTATTCTAAAAATAAGTATGCATGCTTATTCTATCCAAGTGTCTCATTATTTTTTTATTACAAATCATCCCAATTATTTTTACTTTACTATTTAATTTTCATTCTTAAGTGTCTTTTTATTGTTTTTCAATTCCCTCTTAGTAATTTATTCATGTGCAGTTTAATTTTACTTTCATAAATATTTGATAATTTTTTTATGGTTGCTTCTTTCTTTATTCTTTAAATTATTGTTATTTAAGTTTTAACATATTCAATAACTGTCCCTTATAACATTTAATCATTATTTAGGTTATTTATGAATTTTTATTTATCTCATCATATATTCCATTTTATTTCTTTATGCTTCATTGTTCACCATTGTTTTATTGTAGCTACAATATTTGAGTATAAGCAATATTTTTTAAAAGATTACAACCTTATACCTACACTTCTCACAGTAAGTTTAGAGCTTGTGTCATGAAAAGGGAGTTTGTCAGCACCTGGGATCGAACCGCGGACCCCTTGTTCATGAGTCCGAGACTCTACCTTTAGGCTACCGATGAACGACGATTTTATTCTTGTGATCTAGGTTTCGATGTGTCTTTTTCAATCTGAAGAGCAATATCTACTAAAGCAATCTTCAGTTAGTTTTAGAAAAGTTCTCAATTATATTTAATGGTTAATTTAATTTCGTTAATTTATAAGTTAAATTAAATTAAATCGTTAATTTAATTTAATTTCGTGGTTAGATAGAATAAATCACTTTATAGTGATAATCTCACTACTGCATATCGTCCTAGTTTTTTATTTAAATTTTATATTGTTTTCTTTACACTGGTATATAACGATGATGTGCAAAAAGAATAAATAATTAAATAAATTAATACTTACATTGATTTCTTATTGATTAGAGCAAATGCTTCTGAAAACTCACGATCAATAAAATCACTATGATAGTACTCAACGACAGTTAAGTAAACAATAATACTATTTATTCAGTACGCTCAAGGTTTATCTGAAGGTTAACCCCCTCGACAAAACTCTTCCTCAAATTTACAACTGTGCTCAACAGCCAGTGACACTACCTTTAAATTAATTGTTTTGTTTATTCATTCATTGACACCATCACGGCAATTCCTACAAAACAAAGATTAACCAGTTAATTGATTGCAAAGAATAAAAATGTATGGGCGGAATATCTCATCGCTGAATTGAAAATACTAAATTCATATTTATTAATTTATTCTATACTGTACATTGAATACAAACAATTACATAAAAAGTAAACATTCATGTTAGATACAATAAATTAATATACAGAGGGCGAGTTAATCGCAAAGGCGCGATTTCTTCCAACTTACTCAATGTGGACTACTTTAATAAATCCGAATATTTTACTAATACCTGTTCTTCTGTTAATAATTCTGTTCTGTCCATAAGGGTTCCGTCGGCTCATTGAAGGAGACCCACCGTCCACCCGGATAGCTCAGAAGTCTGGGGACTTCCATTTATCCGATAAAATTTCTACACTAACAAATTTGTCCACACAAGAGGTGCCATGATGGGCAGTCTGAAGGACTGGCCGGCCAAAACCCCCACGTGTGGAATCTTTTGACTACACTCCTTCGATGTCCCTCTAGCCGAGAGAAGCATATACATACGTAAAATATATCAACAATAAAAGAATTTCCAGCTAAATACATAAGCATAAAAAAAAAAACAATATAAAATATACACATTCATATACATATATACACATTGGTACAGAGCGCCGAGCTGAGGTGTCCAGAAACATTAATTGGGTATTTAAGACGGCAAACCGAGGGCCGCCGATGCCGGGACCATCGATGAAAACGCTTCCCTCCCCAAAGGGACATCCCACCCAGACCAAAGACTCTCCACCAAGGGAGACAGGACAGCACAAAAGACGAAGAAATGAGTTCGCCCGCGACAGCTACAACCACACAAGGTAAAATCAACCATCAAGCTCCTCTAGGAAAGCCGGGGGTGAGCCCGGCTCACGTAGAAGATCCCACCGAGACACCCATACATCTACAAATCTCAAAAAGCCCCTGAAATTCCCAGGACAAGTCATCAACTCCCCAGACCAGATGGGTCTGGGGGTGTCGTCACTCATACTGTCAATCATTACATCTCTCGCATCCGTCAGCAATGGACACTCCCACAGGATGTGTTCCGCAAACTGTGCTCCCGTCCCACAAGCACACCATGGATCATCCGCAAGCCCAAGTTCGAAGAGCTTGGCCTTAAGATCCCCATGGCCCGTCACTAACTGAACAGCAAAGTGGTTGAAGGTCAGGAAGCCCCTTTTAATCCTCTCTCTCACATCCGGGAGAAAACCGTAGACAAGTCTAGCGGTTCTCCCCCGATCCCATCTTTCTTGCCACACCTCCAACGTTCTCTCTCTGATTCGGCTGAAGGCCCTACTAATTCCCCTATTTCCAGGCTCTACCTGAATGAACACACCAAGATGTTCGGCCCTACCGTCCGCCTTGATCCTACGCCTGGCCACACTGTCTAGGACTTCCAAATCGGCAGGTAACACACCAGCGATGACAGGAAGGCCATCGCTAGCGGCAGTACGATACGCACCTGTGACGGCGAGTAGCGGGAGTCTCTGTCCCCTCAAGACTGCCGTCGACACAGAGCCCACCGAAAGTCTGTGCGACCAGACACGAGCAGCATACGTGACTTGCGCCACGTACGTCGCCCGATATATGGCCCTCACAGTCCCCGACCTAAGGCCCCACGTACCACGACTCAGTCTGCGAAGGGTGAAAAACAGCACCTTTGCTTTTTCGGCAGTCGCTCTTACGTGCGGGAGAAAGGAAAAGCCTCTGTCCAGAACAACTCCCAGGTACCGAACTTCATCGAGCACCCTTACGGGTACTCCACTCATCCGGAGAACCGGGTTTCTGCCCCTTCCAAGCGTCCCCTTCAACCACATCGCAGAGGTCTTGCTCGGTGAGAAGACAAGCCTATTCACACTACCCCACGTCAGGATGCGCTCGATCGCGGTTTTAAATTTGTCCTCGATCGCTTTCCTAGTGCTACCAGATAGCAAGAGGAGAGCATCGTCAGCATATGCGAAAATTGTGCAGCCAGGTGGAAGATCCATTCTCAAAAGATCATCAAAGAGGACGTTCCACAGGAACGGTCCCAGGACCGAACCCTGCGGACAGCCCATATCAACGATCCGTTCGACCAAATGTCCTGCGTGAGTGATCACCACTGACCTGTTGCTGAAGTAGCTGCTGATGACATCGAACAACCAGCGGGGACACCCCCGTATCTTCAGCTTAGCCAATATTAGTGGCCACCACGCATTGTCGAAAGCCCCAGCTATGTCAAGGAAGACACCCAGCACATTCTTCTCCTTACTTTCATTCTTCCATTTCATGCATGCATCAATGGCGTGCTCTGTGGATAATCCCCGGCTGAAGCCAAACTGCTTTGGATCCCCCGGCACAAGGGCCCCAGCAAGCCGGTTCCTCACCAAGACCTCAAGAATCTTGCCAAAGGAAGGCAGCAGGGTAATGGGCCTATACGCCTTGAGATCCGACAGAGGCTTGTCATTACCGTCGGCTCAAGGGTCCCTCTTTCATAATACAGCGTTCCTATGACAATGACATCAGAGCGCAGGGAATATCGTGGAAAGAGGTGACGCAATTGGCGCAGGGACGCTCTGAATGGAGGAGGCTGGTTTCTGCCTGTGCTCCCGAGAGGAGCGCTGAGGGCGATGAATGAATGAAAAATAGCAAATAGATTTGGATCCAATCTTTGATGTAGACTCTTAATAACAATTTTAAAATGGTAAGTTGATGTTTAAAAACTTTTTGCACATCATTTTTAAAAGCAATCCCTGTATAATAATGTTTTTGGTTCCTTAAGCTCGAGTCAACTTAGTAGAAGTTTTCTCCAATGTATTGCAAGTACTTATGTACATTTATAAAATAGCTTTAAATGTTCCAATGCCAATAAAAAATATTAATGCAAAAATAAAAACAGACAACTTTTGCTGTAAAATGTTTACAAATATATGTGATTAATATTGTCCACGATAATATTTTTTACATAACTATTTAAGTACATACCTACTCGAAAACACAAGTAAGTATACAAAATGCATGCGATATGAAGATTTATGCTGATTTCTTCCCGGGAATCTTTCTCGGGGCCTACTGTTGCTTATCTGCTAGCTTACTCACTCATGGTTTTGACTTACTTTTATAGTGTGTTGGTATAGATTATATTCAATTAGGATGATTATTGAATAATAAATTAAATATCCTCACAGATTCACTGTGTTCATATTTTTATTCACACACCATATAAATAACAGAAGGTTATGAAAAGCAAGAAATTTAATTTATCTGATTCCAATAATTAATAAGAGATAAAAACTGTGATGAAAAGGAACGAAATGAAACATTAATTTTTACTTACATGAAAATATACTATTCACTAAGTTTATTCACCAAGCAAATATCAAAAGTTAACATTAAGGATAAGTATATGTATTAGTACTTAAATTAGATGAAGTTACTAGCTTAACGTCCAGAAAGAATCTGAAGCTATTTCCTCAATCATTCTTTATACAAGGCCCAATAATATCATAAAAATACATAAAAAAATTATTCAGTAATTGTTCATCGCCATCTACCTATAATATCCGAAAACTATGTCTAACTAGATAACTACCTATGTACATATTGGTGTTGACTAATTAGTATTTTTAATGTGCCTCTTGATATTCTGGATAGATGGCTCTGCCACACTTTTACCACTCAGCATAATCTTCTTACTTTTCTATGTACCTATCATTGGGATTAGTTCTAAAAAGACGCACATCCACGATAAATAGGCTTTCTGCATTTTTTTTAAAGATATATCTGGGTTTTGTTACAAACCCAAATCCAACCTTATACACCTTTCACAGTAAGCTAAAAGCTTGTGTCGTGAAAGGGAAATTCGCCGGCACCTGGGATCGAACCACGGTCCCCTTGTTCACGAGGCCGAGACTCTACCTCCAGGCTACCGACGAACGCATTATGATTATTATATTTTATTTGACTTTATATTATTTTTTTTTTTTAATTATTCACTGTATATTGGATACAATCTTTCAAACCAATACAAAGCTCATAAAAATGACAGTTATGCAACTCATATTTGGGTCATGTATGTACTTCGTGGAGAGAAGAAACGTCTCCTCCGTTTTATATAAGAGGGCAAGATAGAGGGAACACGGGAAGTTGGCAGAAAGTAGATGCCTTGGCTGCGCAACATTAGAGAGTGGACCGGAATAAAGACAGTACATTACCTGTTCAGAGCAGCACAGGACAGGGAGGTTTTCGCCGGAGTGATCGCCAACGTCGGGGGGATCTGACATGGCACAGAAAAAAGAAAAATACAACCCAATGTACAGGGGGCAATTCATCGCTAGAATACGGTGTCTTCCAATTAACCCGGTTATGAAATTAAAGAAACATACAAAGGTATGTGTCTATGTACATTATAGATTAAATAAATCAATATCCCATACCTCATTTCATTTTAACGATATCGTTTATTTAATGGTAGATATATCTTTTGTGATATCTTGTTGCTAAGTTAATATACTATTGTTTGTTTCTTGTGCCATTGGTAATAAAATATAAAATTATGCTTCGATAATCCTTGGGACTTTGTATTGACTTGTAATGTGGGCTTATATTATATTGATGTCTATTAATGTTATTTTATGTATTGTCATAACTGTATGTGTGCTGTAAAATTTATAATTAATAAAAAATGTGAATATTTTATTGATAAATAAATAAATAAAATTCCAGCGATTATGTTTAACTGCGAAACGATTTAAATAATTGCCAGATAATGGTGGGCGTCTTCGCTAAAAGCGTTGTAGTAAATTATCATTGACGACCGGTGTGGCGTGGAGGCTAACGCACTTGCCTTTGAGTCACTAGGTCCCGGGTTCGATTCCCGGCCAGGGCAAAATGAAGAATGACCTTTTTTCAGATTGTCCTGGGTCTGGGTGTTACATGTATATGTGTGTAGTGCATTGTATATATGTGTACCGTCGCGTTAGTACCCATAATACAAGATTCACATCTTAGTTTGGCACTAGCTCGGTCTGTGTGAATTGTCTATACATGTTACATGTTATGTTATTGTGATTTTATTACAATTAATAAAATGACTTAGTAGTCTTAAACGCAAATCAAATTTTTTAAATGTTTTGTTTTGTGATAATAGAACTTCATGGCATATTTCGTAAGTGGATAATATAACTTCATGGCATATTTCGTAAGTGGATAATATAACTTCATGGCATATTTCGTAAGTGGATAATATAACTTCATGGCATATTTCGTAAGTGGATAATATAACTTCATGGCATATTTCGTAAGTGGATAATATAACTTCATGGCATATTTCGTAAGTGGTATAACCAGCAGAACGTAATTGCACATGACACGGATGCAAAGTCTCGTCTCTAGGGCAATAAAAAAGGTGGCAAAACCTCTACTCTCAATGATTTTTCCCCTTTTTCTTCCGCTTGCAGTAGATCGTTAATCTGTTTGTTCGGAATACATCTCGTCTTGCTACGCTGAAGCCTAGCATTCTTCAATAGTTTAGGTGGCCTTCTGATAATAATAAATGTTATTATCTTGTATGAGAGGTTTCACGAAAAATTAAAGAATAAAGTATAAGATGTATACTATACCGGGGACTAAACGAAGCATTCTTGATTATGAAATAATTAATTCAAAGTTGGTGTACACCTACGAAGAGATATCTGATTATTGTATTATTAGATTTACACTACACTACAATACACATAACTTTGGTGATAATATTCTATATATGAACATCTTGAGGAAGCACTGATAGCACGATAAGTACCTACATGTCAACAATAAGTATTGATAATGTTAATAATAAGTCTAATTGACAATTTTGACACGGCATCTCTACAACGTTAAACCTCTTCGTTTCGAGTATGTCCGTAAATGTATGACTTAAGTAAACAAAATTCATCAAATAATAAAATGATTATATAATAATAATAAAGATAATTTGTATTTGGCGCCGTTAAATGATCCGTGACCATCTCAAGGGCGCCATGGCTTTTCTTGAAAAACAGTGTTTTCAGCTTACTCATACAACATACTGTACCTATATACATATAACACTAGCGGTCCGGTTTCGAATTGGTAGTTTGCCGTTTTAGTAAGGATCCCTAACTTTTATGAAAATATTATAATATAATATAGCCTACATCACCCGTAGATAATGTAGCTTCCCAACAGTTAAAGAACTTTTAAAATCGATTTAATAGTTTCGGAGCCTATTCGATGCAAACAATCAAATCTTTCCTATTTATAATATTAGTACCTATTGATAATGAAGAGTAATTCTTCAAAGAATCGAAGGAGGAAGGCACCTGCTCAAGATTTTGTCAGAAAGGCGTGCAAGGTGGATCGGCCATGTAATACGACAAGAAGGCCTCTTGCATGCCGTAATGGAGGGTATGACCGAGGGGACAAACTCTAGGGGACGCCCACGCCGAGAGTACCTGGAGGACCTGCTGGTGGACATGCGCTGCTCATCATATGCAGAATTCAAAAGAACCGCACAAGACAGGGAGGAGTGGAGGAGAAGAATTAAAGAGATAATTGCTGCAAACCAATCCCAGGATTGAAACCAGAGAGAGAGAATGAAGAGTAGGTATTTAGACCGCCATCTTAGTGCCATAGCACCTCGAGAACGCTGTATGTACATGATATTGTTTGATCTACAACAAAGTTGAATACAAAACAGAATAACATAATTATAACACATAATCTCATATATATGTACATACACAATAAAATGTATCTGCATCAGAAATAAAAATAAAATAATGCAATAAACATAACAATTTTCATATTAGATACTTTTAGTATTTTATTAATTGCTTGTTATTTAATTTTTACGCAGCACGCCTCGATACAGGGCAACCTAGTGAGGCTGCTGCAACATTATTGTATGCATATTGGTGATTATTATCTTTGATTTCGTGTTAAGGTATAAATATATTGATTGAATAAAGTTTATTAATTCCCTCCTAAATTGTCATAGTGATATTAGGCCGATGTGTTTCTAATAAAACGACACCTGAGTACTGAAGCTCTCCTGTTATTTGATTTTCGTATATACTTCATGGAAGCACCGATAAAAAGATCAATCACTTTTATATGTATTTTTTTCTTATTTTAACTATAAAAGACCAAAATTCGTAAGACATTACCATCTTCAATTTTCGATGGGGTATGTAAATTATTCTAAATGCCTTATACATTTTATTTCTACCCCGGACAATATTTTTATTGCATGGTGTTGGACAGCTGGTTATTGAACTTACATACTATAAGGTTGATGTATTTTTTATTTACATATTTATTGAGCTTTTCATTATGTAAGGTATAGATAATGTTCAGAATACACCTAAATTACGCAATCATATAAAAGCTCAAATTTATTTAATTATTTACTAACACATTAAACGGTGTTTAAGCCTTTTAACATTGTATTACAAAGTATTATCATTGATAATAATATAGTATATTGCAATTATTCACTTAAAGGCACATATATATTATAAAAGACAAATACAAATTTCATTCTAAAACATTAAGAAAATTAGCATTATACTGAAATTCATTCAAATAATAATAATAATAATTTGCATAACTTTATAATAATAAAAACATAATTATAGGTGTCAAATCATTGATATATTGACTCTTTTGTCTTTTATTCAATTTTAAATAACAATTGTAAAAATAAACCTTTGGGATCAGATGACCTCAAAGTTAACTTAATTTTAAAAAATAGGCTATCAATCTAGGAAATTAAAAGAACTATAGACCATAAGTTGAAGTATCAAAAATCCGGCCATCAGCAGCAAAGTCTTGTTGGCGAAGATTTGTAGAAAAACATAACTTAGTTCGCCGAATTTTCTCAAAGTAATGTATTGTATATAAACCATATAAACCAGGCAAGGATTGCCTTCAACAAAAAATCGAAGATATTGGAATCCCCAAATATCGACTTAAGCGTAAGGAAGAACCTTACTAAAGCCTTTGTATGGAGCATTCTGCTTTATGGTTGTGAGACATGGACCATCAGCAAGAGTGAAAGCGGACGGTTGGCGGCCTTTGAAATGTGGTGCTACAGACGCATGCTTAAGATCCATTGGTCGGAGCACGTCGAAAACGAAGAAGTCTTAACCAGGGTAGGCGAAAAAAGGCAACTCCTTAAGAGAATCAGCCAACAACGAGCTAACTGGATTGGCCACAACATCAGGCACCCAGGACTACTCATCGCCATCGCGGAGGTTAAGACCGAGGGAACAAATGGCAGAGGCCGACCAAGAGACGCATATATGGACCAACTGAAGAGGGACATGAACTGTGGCTCATACGTAGAGCTTAAAAGACTGGCTGAGAATAGGGAGGAATGGAGAAGAAAAACCAAACTCGTTGCAGACCAATCCAATGGATTGTAACTAAATATATATATATATGTAATGTATTGTAAATTGTGATACCTTTTTGCTTCCAGATAGATTTCAAATTTGTGAAAATTTAAGCCTTTTATTTCTTAAGTCACAAATGATGAGTTTTTGTTTATTTACAATTATTAAAATTATAACAATAAAATAATGATAAATGTTATAATATGCGTTATATCTATGGAAAAATAACATATTTGTTTAAATTAGGTATATACGTGGGATTGAGGACTACATAAGAGGTATAATACTAGTTTTATAATTAACCCAAAACCCTTTTGAGTTTCTCCTTTTAAGCACATCCACACATTGGGTTATTATTGTCAGAGTCCTTATAGTTATAATATTAATAACTTTTTGCGAACCTTTCAGCAAACGCGAAACTCACTAATGTGGTGTTAATTATCAAAGTTTTATCACGTCAACAAACATTAATTCACACTTAATATAGAAAATTTTCATAGTCGTATCGTATTGTTGTCGTCTGTAAAGTTTTCAAAGCTATTTCAGAGCGTGAAGGGGCGTGTGTAGTAAAAACCAAACTTTCATTTTTGGACGGAAAACATAAAAAACTTTAAACATCAACAACGGTGCAAAATTTAATACGTTTTTTGAAAGTACGCAACTTCGTAGAGAATGAAGAATTGAATTGTTTTATGTGTGTAATATATTTTATTTGAGGCTTTTTGTGTTTAATATCTCAATATAATTATAGTGACTAAAATTTGTCATTTAATGCATTTATTGTATTTGTATTTAAATTTCCATTTTTATTTTTTGACTTTAACTGTAGAATGTTTTGTCTGTTTTTATATTTTTGTACATGTGTTGAATGATTGTGTGACGTTATAAAGTTTATCTGTATACTTGTAAAGGCAATTGCCGTATATTGTGTTTAAATAAATAAATTACTAAGTTCAATACACTCTTTCATTTGGTGGAATTCCCGATAGTGAATGAGTATTCCATCAAATTTTCATTCTTCTTTCTTTTCAAGTTTATTTTGTGTTCTATGGTAGGCAAGTTAACGTAAAATAGTGCAAGAAAAAAATTACATTCTCAACGAAACGATGTATCATCCTAAATATATAATAGTACTTCATTTAGGTAATAAGAGCGCAGAGAAGATGACGTACATATCTATTAAACTACTGATTAAAATTGGGGGATTTATTCTCCACTGGAGGCTTCACAGGGCTCAATTTAAAAATTTAAGATGTGCAATAGGTATTGCATACTTACTTTATTTTACTTTTTGTATTAATTTTCTAATATATTATCTGACATCCTGTGCTTCCAAATGGAGTGCTCAACGGTTGAAGGGAGAAAATAACGTTAAATTTTTCATTTCATGACATTTCTTACAAATGAGGTAGTCAGCGGACTTACTACATGTAATAAACATGCAAATCGTCCTTTCTGTTCTTCCAATAAAAAATAAAATATTCAGGGTGGGTGTCATTTAAAAACTTAGGTGTGTACATAATAATAAATATGTTAACATAAGCCTGGAAATCTATAGCTTAAACATAATTGTATTTTTCGCAACAATAAAAAAAATATTTTTTATATAATCCGTAACTTTTTGCGTATTTTCCATTATGGTATAAAGTAAACACTTAACTTTTTTATAAATACACACTATATTTTATAAATGAGTAGATAATGTTTGGTCTTTTACCATTGATAATGTCTTGGTAAAAGACGAAACAATTGTCTACTCATTTATAAAATATAGTGTGTATTTATAAAAAAAATTAATTGTTTACTTTATACCATAATAAAAAAAATGTTAGCTTATATTATGAACCTTGACACACTTTCCAGGCTTGCATCACGTTTAGAAATGGTTTAGTATCACGCATAGCTTCATCCTATTATTATAAAATATGTATATTATATTAACAACCATCTAATGTATAAAATTCTCGTGTCACGATGTTTGTTATCATACTCCTCCGAGACGGCTGAACCGATTTTGATGAAATATTGTGTACTTATCGGGTAGGTCTGAGAATCGGCCAACATCTTTTTTTCATACCCCTTAAAGTCAAAGGTGGTCCACCTCAATTTTTTTTAACAATTTTTTTTTTATGGCGAGGTGTTAAAAAATACATACATCCCTTAATTTTTACCCTTCTACCATCAACCCCTATTTTTAATAGCGATATTAGTAATCTAGAAAAAGTGTATATGGCAAAACAACGTTTGCCGGGTCTGCTAGTTTTACTTTAATATTAGTCACTAGCTTCTCATTCTCTCTATCTTTGGTTTCAATATTCTGTGGATTGGTTTGCAGCAAAGCTAGTTTAATACCTGATTATTATTCTTATTGATCTATTCTCATATACCATCCAATTACAAATGACAATCGGATATAACAAGTAACTCAGCTAGGTAGTGCTGATGTCCTTCTGAGTGAATACTGAAAGATTGTTTTTTTCATTTATACATATAATCACTTCGACACCATATCATACCATCACTGCATATCCCACAAGCGGAGTGGCCAATGAACTAACTTCATGTAATAAGCATGCAATTCACCTTTCTGCGCCAATGAAATCAAGAAAATCAGGACATTATCGTTGAATATACTAGATTTAAATCGAATGATGGATACTTGGTACCTAAATATAATAATAAATACGAGTACGGTAAGAGAACTTTAGAATATAACGTACCTAAATTGCTTAATATGATGCCGACATCTATTAAGAAATGTGGTAGTAAGATTGCAACAAAAAGACTTGTCAAGGAATGGCTGCTGAAATGTGCATTTGTATATACATAATTGAAATTTTGTAAATACATTAGTTGTTAAGTTTATGTTCGATGCTTTGGATTAGGTTGAAATAAATTATGTATCTATTGTTATTATGTAAGGAAAGCGCCGACAAATCTTTTTTAATGGATTTGGCGCGACTATATATTTGTATTTTATATTTATATTAATAAATTAAATTAAATATAAAAAAATCAAAAAAGTAAATATCTTACACCGAGTGTTTTATGAATACCTGCCTTGCACATGTACCTATGTATATAATATATATAAACAATTTATAAAGCGCCGTTTATAAATTGTTTATATTATTGTACAATTGTTTATGTATTCATAATGTCACCTCAAGGGCACCACAAACTTTCAATCAGTAATTGTAGCAAGAAGGTGATCTTTGGGTATCTTCTAAAGCCTTATTCATTTGCCTCCTTTCGCAAACGACAACATGCATTTTCTTGTTCTAGCTTTTTCGCAACACTAAATGCTCTGTCTATAAATTTCTTTTTTACCTATTCAATAATATAAATTTATTTTTATTCTTATAAACATAAAATTGGCTTGAACATCAATCATTATAAAAAATCATTTCATTATCAGTTATACGATTTAATACACAGAGGACGAGTTCATCGCTAGATTTCAATATCAATACAACCTTGTTTCGAATTAAATTGCAATAATTTTAGAAACGCTGCTCAATTCTGTTGATAAAGTTTTTTTGTAAAGACAGTTTACACAGATCGAGCTAGTCCCAAACTCAGATATGAATCTTGTATTATGGGTACTAACGCGACCACACACATATACATGTAACGCCCAGAACCAGGATAATTAGAAAAATTTCATTCTTTATTTTGCCCTAGCCGGGAATCGAACCCGGGACCTCGAGACTCCAAGGCAAGAGGGTTACCTCTGCGCCACACCGACCGTCAATTGATCATGTTTTTTTTTTTGCGTAATTTTGAAAAAGTAGGTAAAAAAGTTCATTTATAATGAATAAACTAATAGTTATAGTGAATACTGTGAACCAACACTTGGAAACACGATACTCATAGATTTCAATATAAAATTTAAATGTTTACAAAACACTATTAATGTCGACTGTGATACTGAATTTAATCAATTTATTGACGACTAACTCGTAATACTCTTATTGCCGAGCGCTTTCACCTTACGGCATTCTCGGGGGCAAAAGTTACTTAAAACTTTTGAGCTTTATATTGAAACGGATTGTTACAATTTGACGTACAAATATCAAATTTAATTAAAATGTTTCGTTAAAAAATTTGCTCACTTGCAAAAGAACATATTCCATTATTATTATTTTTGTAGCGTATTTATATCTCTTTTGAGATAAAGGAAAATCTTTAATTTTATATTTCTTTCACATACAGTGAACATGAAATTAAATCTTTGCCAAAAGATTTGCTACTTCCTAATTGAATGGATTATATATTACTTACAGTTCTTTTGTGTGTTGAATAAAGAAAATCGATATTTAAGCACTTGTTTTATTTTATAAGAATAGTTAAATTACATGAAATAAAATATTTGTAACAATGATATATAATAATTAAAGTTAAAGAGAAAATTAATTAATTAAAACTATTTCTGCCGCTGGTCTAAAGTGAACTGAATTTGATAAATTATCTCTATGCTATCGGTGGCTTTTGTGTGAGACATTAGCGCCCTCTATAACAGACATCTATTTTATTTGTCACCCTGAAGGTTTGCTTCTTTGGTAAACATTTGGTGAAATGTTTACCAAAGGTAAACTTTGGTAAACAACTATGAATTTGAGTCTTTGTTTCGTACTTAGACTACTGTAACGAAATCATATTTTTATATCACCCATGAGAGACCATTTTCAACCATCTTTTTCTTCCTTTTTTCGCTTTGTTGTTTGTAAAATATTTGAATTTGAATAAATGTTCATCTGTGAACGGATATGTTTATTCCGGAGCGATTTATCCCATCTAACCCAATGAAATACATAAACAACAATGATTAATTTGGTAGGTATATTATATTCTACGATATGATGACAATATGTATGGCAATAATATGTATGTATGACAAAAATAAACATTATTTTATTTTATAAAACTAGAAGATTATCAATTTTATGCCTTGACTGAAACTTGGTCACTACAAACAAAACTCTTGGTTTAACTCAAGAAACTTTTTTTATCTATATAATATCTTTAATAATATTATTGATAATTATAGTGATTTAGAATAAGTCTCAATTCGGGTGTTCTAGTAAACACAAGTATTTGTAAAATTTCAGTTTGTAAGGATTCAGCATCTTAAATATTAAGCGTGGAAATACACCAACTATCCTGATTGTCTGAATTGTGAGTGGGGACAAATTTCATGTTTATAACAAACAATTAGTCTGCTGGTTTCATTAGTTGCGGGATATGCCATGATGGATGGATGGAACTTATTTTTTTCAGTCATGTAGACCTTTTCAGTTATTCTCTCCTCTTTAAATTTTTACACGTGCCCCGACCAAAACAGCTTATTTAAATAAAATTATTTAATAACAACAGATTTTGATACACTTTTTCATCTATGCTACTTATTAATGTTAGTATTTTGAACATTTTTTTTTTTTTTTTTAAATTTTATTTTATTAATACAAACAAACAGCTTTTACATTTTATATGGTACAACTTAAATATTACATTTTTCACAAGCCAGTGAAGTTTGTTAAATTATTTTATTTAACACTATGTTCCTTTTAAAAAAAAAATAACACAAACAAAAAAGAAGTAAAGTGCACTCTATGCACCAACTGAGGCAAAAATACAAAGAAGTAAAGAAAAAACAAAAACGTTCACCCATGTAATGAATATGCCATTACAACATACACAAGTAATGAATGACGCCCATGAGGGGGGCCAATGCTCTCCAAGCAAAAAGGGGTATATCGGGGGAGGGGAGGGGGAGTTAGTGGAAATAATGCTCGTGCGAACCTCACTACGTTCAGGACACTCATTGATCAGAACCGCGCAGAGATCTGGAAACAGCACCCCTAAATTTCGGCAATGATGATATGTAAAAGTCAACATCCCCGAAAAAAAACGTTGTAATCCCCGCACGACCTTTGGAAGAATGAATATTGTGCGTAGTTTGTACTACATTGCGGGAGTCGAAAAGTATTGGGAACCCTAGTGGATCGGGGGGGGGGGGCAATTAAAGTTAATCCTAAGAAGTAGATCACTGCAATCAATAACATTGTAAATTATTTTATATAGGAAAACCATATTTTATAGAAACCAAAACTTTTTTTCAATTTTGGACCGCCTATTGTAGTTGTAGTGTGTGTTTGTTTTGTTTTATTTTTTTGAGAAAGAATACTGTTATCACCGTCCCAGAACAGAGCAATCTAGTGGGACGGTGTAATTTCCCTGTCTTGCGTGAATCAATTAGCGACGTACACGATCAGGCGGGCCGGGGGTGGCCTGATATGTGACCCTATTTTATACAAAGACCAACATACCTAATTTATCCATTTTTTGGTCCCTATGAGAGCTGCCCCTGGCTCGCTCATCTGAGATCCCTATAGGGAGCCCATGATGAGTTTGATAAGAAGAAAGAGTGGTATGTGTTGTCCATAATAATTTAAAATATATTGTGAAAATTGTCAAATGTACCTATTGTAAGAGGGGAAATAAAAGAATTTCATTTCATTTCATTTCATTTCATTTCATTTCATTTCATTTTCATTTCATTTCAATTTCATATCAGCTTTTGTACGTCTGTTCTCCAGCAGGGCAATACCATGATATCGAGCTGAATGTGCGTAGTTATTAAATGATTGACAGCATCTATAATCCAAGTGTTTGAGAAATTTGTTTTGCACCTTTTCAACTCTGTCTATATATGTGATATACATAACCAGCTGTATTTATAATCTCTGTGATACAGGAGAAACGATGGTCCTAGCTGGATCATGTTTTGAGAATGCTCAACGACTTATGTATAACGACGAGCGCTGGGAATGTCGTAAGAAGAGGTGACGCAATTGGCATAGAGGCGCTCTGAATGGAGTAAGATTGTTTCTGCCCTGTGCTCCAGAGAGGAGTGTTGAGAGCGATGATGATGATGACCACCCATGTACATACTCTCGACGCTAGTAAAAATAATGTCACCCGATAAAAAAAAATATGAGAGTAAAAAGGGTTTAGTCGAAAACTTTATTTCACTGTGGGAATTTATAAGAAGCTATTACTGGTTGATGAAATCCAGGATAAAGGGCAAAAACCGTCTTAAATTTTTAACAGACAAGTATATTATTTTGTATCGCTCCCTAAAATCTTCATGATGTAGGTATCGACATATCACCTGCCATCTTATGGGATATGGGGTAAAAAATCAAAGATAAAAGAGGAAATATGATTTTTCTGGTCAACACATAGGTATCCAGTATTCCCGAAACGGATTTTTTATCTTCTACATTTTTTTTAGAAATTATGGAAAACACTATGTAAGTTAAAATACAGAGTGTTTTTGATAATTTTTCTACTTCTTCTACTATCTACAAGTACTTCTTTGCATTAAAAATAATTATAAACGTGTATATGAGTGGACATAAATAAAATAATTAAATTTTAAATTAATATTATAAAAATTTTCATTTTCTTAATATTAAAATTTGAAATATTATATTAAACAATCTGTTAAGTTTCACATTTGGTTGTGTATGTTTTAATCGATAACAATGAATAAATATTTTAATGCCGAACGCTTTTTTCTTGCTGCATCGTCAGAGCAAGAATTATTTAAAACTAGGTATAGGTATATATCTTAAGCTTTTAGCTTCCATTCTTTAACTTGCGTAAGTCTTGCCTTGAGATACGCAAGGTGGAAGTGCTCGACTGTACTCGTATTAGTATAAAACCATGCACAATCATATTTGAAAATTCAGTGTTTTCAATATTACATTTTAATTTAATTCACAATACATATTTTTAATATTACATTTAAAATTTTCATGCATAAAAATAGTCAAGAACCTCGTGGTGAAGTATCGCGTTCTGAAGTTTTTTTTGAGTATTAAAGACAACTGACCTGAAAATCGCCAATTCCGAAGTCAACAATGAAACACTTTTCTCTATTATTCACCCCATTTGTGGTGGATATTGTGATTATATGTATAATAATAGGTATAAGTACAATAATATCAAGCTTTTTAACATGAAATTGGGCTATAATATTTATTCCATTTATGGTCCAAAAAAATTATTTTAATGAACTGTTCAGTAAACTGTACTTGGTTTTATTACACATTTTCTCTCGTTATTATTTCTCTTAATCCTTGTTAGTATTTCCTTTGTGGGATTGATATGAAAAGGATATCCTGTAAATATTCGATATCTGACTAACTTTCTAACCATAGATAATACAGGAAATAAAAAATATCTAGTCCAGTAGTTACTGAAGATTTGTTAAGCATAGTTGTATTCACTTTAATAAACCATTGTACGAGTAAATATTAATATATTCAGAAACAAAAATAAATAGTTTACAGCATTATGATGTAAATTTTAATCTTGAACCTGCAACCAATCATAAAAGTGGGTTATCATCATTAATTATTCCTGTCCAGGGCATTACCAAATAAAGAGACTTTGTCTTTTCTAAGCCTTATATTACGGATCTGGCTTTGTTGACCGTCTCTTCTGTGTGGCTAGTTGTAGAACAAAATTCCCTATGATTTGCGAACTCTGGAGAGTGTGGAGGTGTTCAAAACGAAGTTTTGGAGGTGTTCAAAACGAAGTTTTTTTTTTAAAAAGATATATCTGGGTTTTGTTATAAACCGAAATACAACCTTATACACCTTTCACAGTAAGCTAAAAGCTTGTGTCGTGAAAGGGGAGTTTGCCGGTACCTGGGATCGAACCACGGACCCCCTGTTCACGAGGCCGAGGCTCTACCTCCAGGCTACCGACGAACTCATAAAGTTAAAAACCCTATTGTTCAGGAGGTGTTATGATTATTAAATGGGCCCTTGCGGTGGTTTTTCCACAAAACGACGCATCTTTAAAAAGTTGTCCAGTTATTATTATAATTATACGGTAGTTTCGTGCGCAAGATTTGCATATGTGACAAAAAAATTAAAAGACTTTTAATGAGTTCTGCACTAAGGTTGATTTTTGCCTCACTCAAAAGAACTGACAGTAAAATATATTCTTTCCAAAAACTCAGAAACAAATGAAAAAGTACCGGTGAGTTCTAAATGTGGACTGGAAAAAAGAGTGACTTGCTGGGAAAGCCAAGATTCAATCCAGATTGTTGCGTCCATGATGATGATTTCCAGCGCTATTAATCACAGAAAAATTGTAAAGATTCAATTATTTTTTAAAAAGTGAGTTTTTATAGAACTCAACGGGAAACTATTAAACTCTTGCAATATTTATCGCCTTAATAAAATAAAAAAAAAATCATTCTTGAATTTATCCTATTTAATGCCAAACCACTCATAGTCCAGTATCAGATTTAGAATGTCGAAGGACTTTTCTACGTCTATTGTGAATATAGTTGGTAGATAAGTATATAGAAAGTTATGTACATATTTGACAGACAATAAGATCCTTTTTAGAACATTTATCTGTTATTTCCTTTTCATGGTTGGATGAGATTAGGTTCATAAATGGTTTGAAGTACTTTAAGCTGCCATTTCCAAATTGTAAAATAAAATTACCCAACTAATACTATGTAGATTACAATAGCTGAGTTTTAAAAGCATTTGATATAAGTAAATTATATTTATTTTTAAACAAAATGTAAGCTTCAAATAAAGCTTGGACAGATTTACCTCACTAAATTTTTGAAATAAAAAAATTTAAATAATATTTTTGTTACATTATGTTAAAATGGCTCAAGAGCGGAAGATACTAAGCTTTGAAAACAAGTGTCTTAGAAGAATTTTGGATGTCAGATGGTATGAACATGTTACAAATGGCTCAAGAGCGGAAGATACTAAGCTTTGAAAACAAGTGTCTTAGAAGGATTTTGGATGTCAGATGGTATGAACATGTTACAAATGATGCTGTGCGCCGGCGCACCCAGCAGAGACCTGTAATCTCCGTAATACAAGAGAGACGATGGTCCTGGCTGGGACATGTTTTGAGAATGCCCAATGATAGTTGGCCAAAAAGAGCACTGTTCTTCCGTCCGCAGGGGTTCCGTAGGCCCGGGCGTCCCTCTTTCACAATACACCGTTCCTATGACAACGATATCAGAGCGCAAGGAATGTCGTGGGAAGAGGTGACGCATTTGGCACAGAGACGCTCTGAATGGAGGAGGCTGGTTTCTGCCCTGTGCTCCCGAGA